>CM028931.1:7980086-8687586 GCA_016801845.1 Polydactylus sextarius
GTGTTTGACTACGAAGCGACCGCGGATGATGAGCTCAACCTGCGGAGAGGAGACGTGGTGGAGGTCCTGTCTAAGGACTCGTTGGTGTCTGGAGATGAGGGCTGGTGGACCGGTATGATCGCGGACCGG
Source organism: Polydactylus sextarius (assembly GCA_016801845.1). Classification (NCBI taxonomy): domain Eukaryota; kingdom Metazoa; phylum Chordata; class Actinopteri; family Polynemidae; genus Polydactylus; species Polydactylus sextarius. The sequence continues at coordinate 7,980,216 of CM028931.1, forward strand.
GTCGGGATCTTCCCGTCTAATTATGTCAGCAGAGGGAACTGCATACCGGAGGAGATCCGGGACACGTCGGAGCAGCAGTACTCCGTACCACCTCTGCACCGTGAGTATCCTCCTCCACCTCCATCATCCATGAAATCACAGCTCCATCACTATCACCCTGGTGTCTCCCTCCATCATCTTTTGTTAGAAGGCCGGAGAAACCCGTGTGGAGAGTGCTGTGTCACTCCTCCTCCACCTCTTCCTCCTCCTCCTCCTCCTCTTCCTCTTGGCCTACAAACAAGCTGCAGAACCATTATTCATCACCCTGTCTGTCAAACACACGTCGTGCAACAATATTGCCACTAATAATTGCAGCAAATCTTTGTATTGTTGCAAAAAAAAAAGCTAAATAAATTAAATTAAAAAACAAAACGCTGCAGCTGATGCTTCCATAAGCTCTTCCTCCTCTTCCTCGTCTCTTTTTCTTTCCAGCGTCTGCACGTTTAATAATAATCGCCCAGATGTTCCAGCCTTTGCTGTGTCCTACTTTCACAAACCGTCTCGTCTAAAATATTCATCAAGGTCGAGTACGACGACGTCCTCCGTCCAAACACACATGATCTGTCTGGTGTTGACGTATGACTGATGTTTCCACCAGCTCCCGTCAGGTCTTGTCTTGTATTCGGGGAATTGAGGACTGAGACTCCCCACAACTCACTGACCTGGTTTCCGGATCTCAGTTATTGAGCGTTTGTCGTGAAATAACGACGGTGGTGGCGGAGGGAGTCCGGGACCGTTCGGCCACCTGACCTTTAACGTCCTTCAGAGGCATAAAAAAAAAGAGAAAAAAACCTACAAAAAAAAAAGAACTTCCTGTTAAAGGTTTTAGTCACGTCGCTTTAAATTTCAGACCCTCCGGGTTTTCGCGAAGGTGCGATCACAACTGTTGACGCGAAATCAGCCGTGACCTGTAATTTTGAGCAATCGACGCAACTTCTATGCAGTTTTTGCCCGTTCAACGCCACTTTTCCCCAATTTTTGGCCAATCAGTGCAACTTTTAATCAATTTTTGACCAATCAGTGCAACTTTTAATCAGTTTTTGACCACCCAACGCAACTTTTCACCAATTTTGACCGCTCATTGCAACTTTTACGCAATTTTTGCCCATTCAATGCCACTTTTCCCCAAATCTTGACCAATCAATGCAACTTTTTACCAATTTTGACCAACCAACGCAACCTTTAAACAATTTTTAACCAACCAACGCAACTTTTAAGCAACTTTTGAGCAATCGACGCAACTTTTCACCAATTTTGACCATTCAACGCGACTTTTAAGCAATTTTTTCGATACTGGTCGGTATTCAAGCGATGTCAAGAAGGTGGCAGAGATACCGGACAAGACTAGTAGTGTGTCTCAAATACTGCTGTTAGCACACTTCCATGTAGTATGCTTCGTATACTTACTTTCGACAGAGTACCCCGTCTCAAATCGTTCCTGAAATTGGACCAAATTACGCACGGAATGACGGGCGAAAGGTTCCGCATGTGTATCCTGCCTAGAACATAAACCTTCTCTCTTTCTTTTGTAGCGTAGCCAAATGTTACGCACATTTCAGTTTTTCTGTGTCTATGTTTTGTTAGTCATAATAAAAGTGTAGGCCAAATCCAACAACGACAAAAATACACTCTCTCCCGTCTCTCCTCAGTTCTTGAAATCGACTTCTCCGAGCTCACCCTGGAGGAGATCATCGGCGTGGGCGGTTTCGGGAAAGTCTACCGAGCCGTTTGGCGAGGCTCCGAGGTGGCGGTGAAGGCGGCGCGACGCGACCCCGACGAGGACGCCGAGCAAACCCTGGAGAGCGTCCGTCAGGAGGCGAAGCTCTTCGCCATGCTCAACCACCCGAACATCATGGGGCTGCTGGGAGTTTGTCTGCAGGAGCCCAACCTGTGTCTGGTGATGGAGTACGCCCGAGGCGGGCCGCTCAACCGAGCCCTCGCCGGGAAACGCATCCCTCCCTGCACGCTGGTGGACTGGGCGGTGCAGATCGCAAGGGGCATGTACTACCTCCACAGCCAGGCCATCGTACCCATAATCCACCGGGACCTCAAATCCAGCAACAGTAAGTGTCGTCATGTGGTTATTTATCCATTTTAAGGCCAAAAAGCTAAACTAGCTTAAATTTCACTGATTGTTTTCATTACGTTTAAAATTTTCTTGGTCAAAATCATCAAAAAAAACACCATAAAACCACCAGAACATTTAGCGTTTTCTTTTAAATAAATCATCCAAAATAGTAGTTTACCTCGTGAGGAAGTGTCGTCACGTGGTTATTTATTCGATTTAAGTTAAAAAAAAAAAAAAAAAAAAAAACAGAAATCGGCTCAAATTTCATCGATTGTTTCCACCGTTTTGCAAATTTTTCGTGATCAAAATTTTAATGATTATTTCCGTTATTGCTTCCTTTTTTACAAAATCGTCACCAAAATCATGAAAACGGCATGTTTTTGTCCGAGTGACGCTAAAAAAAAAAAAGCGAAATATATTCTGTTTACATAAAACGGAGAAAAGCTGCACGTCGGCACATTTTTGTAGCAGAAAAGCACATTATTTGCCAACTGATCTTCTTCGCTCCCTCAATTGTTTCAGCTTCAGATGAGTTCGGCCGCGTGTGTGTGTTTTGTTTGTGGTTTGCAGCAATGACTGATGGGTATTTGCCGCCGTGTTTGTCACGTTATGACCCGACGGATCGATAACGGCTTCGGTCCTGAGTGTGTTTAGTGATTTTTGTCATGAAACGGCAGCTTTAGCGCAGATGTGACTCGGTCGTTTCAGGTCACGTCGGAGCCAAAATCCAATTAATTCAGCTTTGATGTGTAATGTAAACAATATGTTGAGTTTAAGGTGAAGTGTCTGAACGTCTAGAGAGCAGAAATGAAAAGGAGTTTGCATGTGTTTTTGTGGAGCAGCTGTAATCTTGCATTTTACCCAACTGGATCCCCTAAAGCCTATTACGGAGGATTTACCCGCTGCTCTGCTGCAGCCGCCAACACACACACACGAGCGGCTCGTCTCCTGCCATTGGCTCGTCCTCAGGTGATCAGCTCAGGCTCCTCACTTCCGATTGGCTGCTTTGAAGCGTTAAGTCGCTCTAACCGGGTTGCCGTCCTGGGATCTGAGGGCAAAAACCTGCGTCCTCTTCATGTCACAGGACGCCGTCCCCCCCGCCCCCACCTTGTCCTCTCTTGGTTGCATCACTTTATTTATTTAGGTTTTACTATAATAAGTTCAGACTCGTGAGTCAGACTTTAATATCAAACAGGTTCTCATCACGGCGTCCACGCCCTGTAGTTGTAGAGTCTCTCCGGTCTAATCAGTGGTTCCAGACGTCGCTCAGGACGCAGGAGGATGTGGGTTCGCCGTGACCCCGCCCTGTGACGCATCGCTGCGGTGGTGAAACGGTCGTTTGGCGGCGGCGTGACGCTGGTTCGCTTAAAAAAAAAAGACTTATAAACAGGAACTATGCGATCCAGACTGAAGCTATTTGACATTCACGATCCTCGGGTCACGTTTGAGCTTTTTAGTGAAATATCTTCCCCCCTTTAACTTCAGTTTTCACTTTGGTTTTTTGACCCGAAGTCAAAACTAACAAAATTTCCCATCAGCCTGAGCTGCACCGCTAAATTGACTAATATCAGACATATTTATGGGCCAATTATTGTATATTTTGGTCATTTATATAGGTTTAGCTTTACATTTTTAATTTTTGAACCATATTTCAGGGAAAAAAATGTGCATTTATGTTACATAAATGTCAGTCACATTATAGCATTTAGCTCCAATTAGCAAATGTTAGCTTCAAAGTTCCATGTTTAGTTTTTTCATCCATAAAAACACCAGAAATAAACCTAAAATTAAACTATATTTCATAGTAAATATAGTTTAGTGTTTGAATGACATTGTAAACTAAAAAAAGAATGTGTGTTTATGTTACATTTAAGTATCTAAATGTCAGCTAGGCCTTAGCATTTAGCTCTTTTAGCTTTAAAGGTCGACGCCAAGTTTATTCATCCTTAAAATCACCAGAAATTAACTTAAATTAAAGCTTCATTTCATAGTAAATATAGTTTAGTTCAGTTCAGTTTATGTTATAAACGAAAAAGACGTGTGTTTATGTCACATAAGTATATAACCAATAATGTCAGGCTTTAGCATTTAGCTCCGATTAGCAAATGTTAGCTAGAAAGATCCATGTTTAGTTTTTTCATCCATAAAAACACCAGAAATAAACTTAGATTTAATCTAATACTATTATTATTACTACTACTATTTCATAGTAAATATAGTTTTGTGTTTGATTTACATTATAAACTAAAAAAGAAATTGTTTATGTTACATTTAAGTATCTAAGTGTTGGTCAGGCTTTAGCATTTAGCTCTTTTTAGCATGCTAGCTTCAGTTCATTCATCTTTTAAAGACGGCAAAAATAAACACGGATTTAAATTTATATTATTCACAACTTATTTCAGAATGAATATACAGTAGTTTAGTGTTCAATTTATGTTATAAACAAGAAAAGGAGCGTGTTTGTGTTTATGTTTATGCTTAAATATCTAAAGGCCTTAGCATTTAGCTCCAGTTAGCAAGTGTTAGCTTCAAAGGTCAATGGTTAGTTTTTCGTCCATAAAAACACCAGAAATAAACTTAAATTCAAACTATATTTCATAATAAATATAGTTTAGTGCTTGTTTTATGTTAAAAAAAAAAAAAAAAGAAAGTGTGTTATGGCGGTCAGGTTTTAGCATTTAGCGCTCTTTAGCATGTTAGCTTCAGTTCACTCATCCTTAAAAACACCAAAAAAACTTTACTTTATATTATTCAGAACCTTATTTCAACTATAAAAAGACATGTGTTTATGCTATTTAAGTATCAAAGTTATATGGCCAGGCCCTAGCATTTAGCTCTGATTAGCAAATATTAGCATCAAATTTAAACTATGTTTCATAATAAATCTAGTTTAGTGTGTGATTTGTTCTAAATTAAAAAAAAACAGAAAGTGTTTATGTAACATTGAAATATCTAAATGTCAGTCAAGCTTTAGCGTTTAGCTCCGATTAGCAAATGTTAGCTTAGTTATCCCGACATGAAACACCAGAAAGGAATTTAAATTAAAACCACGTTTCATAATAAATATAGCGTTAAGTTTATCTGATTAAACTAAGACATCTAGCGCAGAAAACGTACGCGTGTTGGCATGCTAACGCTAGCTAGCGCTCGCGGAGCCACTGGAATGGCTGCCAGCTTTAATTTTCTGTGATTTCCGCTTCAAAAAACTAAAACACTTCCGTCTCGGTTGCGTTTGTAACTCGCATAACGCACCACTCTGCAGATGCTCTTATCCGGAGAGATGTACATTACGCCGAGTGCATACATTTGGAGCGTAATGGGCCCCGAGGGAGGAAGAAGAAGAAGAGGAAGAAGACGACGAAGAATCAGCTGTGTTTGTTTTTTTTAATGTTGCTCGTCCTCTTCAGGTTTGCTTATAGTCGCGTGTTTGGGTTTAGTTTCTTTGGAAACTGACTCGGTCGCATTAGAGCCACATGAGGAGGAGGAGGGTGGAGGATGGAGGAGGGTGGTGGTGGGAGAGGGGGTGTTTGATGTGCACCGCAGCCTGTGGACACACCCTCTCCGCTGGGCACAGCCACAGCAGATGGCCTGGCATTGTGGAGCTGAATGGGGGTAGAAGAGGAGCATGTGGTTAGGAGGAGTCCTGCTGCACTCTGGGTATTTTTTTTTTCTTTCTTTCTACTGTTTATTAGACCGAACTGATGCTCAGCAGCGGGGAGTTCCTGTAGTTTAACTCTAGTGTCTGTAGCTGCGTTAAAAATACCCGGTGAAATCCTCAATGTTGGTGTTTTTCATCTCTGACTTCCTGTTTTTTCTCTCTTCTTCTTCTTCTTCTTTCTTCTCCTTCCAATCCTTTCATCATGGCCTCCAACCCTCTCTTCTCCATCCACTACGTGTCTTTAATTTTTTGTCTTTTGCACCCATTTGCGTTGTGTTTTTTTTAAAAAAAAAAACAACTTCCCCCTGACTTTACAACCCCGGTGACGATCACCTGACCCTCCTCCTCCACCTCCATCACCAACCCCACCCCCAACCCCACCACGCAAACACATCCATCTCCACGCTCTCTCCCAGTCCTGATCCTCGAGAGGGTGGAGATGGAAGACCTGAGCAACAAGACCCTGAAGATCACGGACTTCGGTCTGGCTCGAGAGTGGCACCGCACCACCAAGATGAGCGCCGCCGGCACCTACGCGTGGATGGCTCCCGAGGTCATCCGCTCGTCTACGTTCTCCAAGGGTAGCGACGTTTGGAGGTGGGCAGACGAAGACGAGGAGGAGGAGGAGGAGGAGGGTGGAGGACGGTGGTGGGGTTTATGCAGCAAACAAACTGCAACGCGTCTGAAACACTGAGCCAAAAAGAAAAAAAAAAAAAAAAAAGCATCTTATTTGCCAAGCGCAAGAAGATGAAGAAGAAGAAAAAAAAAAAAAAAACAAAGTTCATCTCTGGCAGCAGTTTCCATAGTAACAAAAGCAAAGACACAGAGGAAAGGACAGAGCGAGAATAAATTAGCTATAAATACACAAACGCCGAACATTAGGTTTACAGGAAAAGTCATCACGGTAATCTGCATGTTTTTAGATTTAGAGCTTTTTTTTTTTTTTTTTTTTTTTTGAGATGAACTCAAGACTTTTTTAAATGCCAATGTCAGAGGTGGCGCAAAGGATTTAGCTTTAATTAAAAGTTAAATTGAGTCCAAATTAATGCAGAAATAACACATTTAGCTGCACAGATGCGGGTTTATTAAATGAGTCGGGCTGCCTGAGCTGCCACGACCCAATTGTTTGCGTGGATCTTCTTCTTTGTCTTTATTCTTCTTCTGAAGAAGAAGAAGAAATCCTACTTCCTGTGTGTGAAAAATGACCGAACTTTGCACAAAGGTCCAGTCTGATGCCAGATTGTCTCAGACTGGACCTTTACTGATACTGAAGAAACTTTTGTACATTTAAACCTGTTGCAAATTATGAAGTCCATCCCTGTTTTTTTTTTTCAAAAACTGTAAAACATATTAAACCTATCTCCTCCCACAGTTTTTACTCCAACACCAAACTTGGTCCAGATCATCTTCAGACCATCCTACACTTGCTAATTACCTCAGTGAGGTAGAGGATGGTTCGTGGGTGTTGAAGATGGCGAGTTCAAGCCTCAGCTTTCCATATTTTTTTGCCTGAAATTGTACCGTTTTCGATGTGGTGCGGTGTGAGTTGACCTTTTTAATAGCGGATTCATTTGTGGATTAAACGGGAGAATAATTGACAGGTTTAAATCAATAACGTTAATGGCTCCGGCTGCAGTTAAAAGCCCTATTAGCTTTTTACACTCCGCTTATGAATCTAATGTCTTAATGATGCATTCGGCGTAAGAATTCGGAAAGCGATGACGTATCGTGAAAGATGCAGTTTGATCTAGATTTTGCCAACGATTCTCGACATTTCCGTCTTTTCTTCTTACTTGTTTTTTTTTTCCTTTTCAACCCCTAAAGTTACGGCGTGCTGCTGTGGGAGCTGCTGACCGGAGAAGTTCCCTTCCGAGGCATCGACGGCCTGGCGGTGGCGTACGGAGTCGCCATGAACAAACTGGCTTTGCCCATTCCCTCGACCTGCCCCGAGCCGTTCGCACGTCTCATGGAGGGTAAGACGGGCTCGGATGGACACCTAAAAGTACCAAATACATGAGCTAGCTGCAGTCTCATAGGTCTGAATTATAAGAGACAAATACAGGACGTTTCCCTGTTGTTGCACTTATAAGTAACGTCATAGATTCAAATGATCCGCCACAGTTTTTGAGGAATCGACTCGTTTCTTTAACGCTGCCGAGTTTGGATGTTTTCACACTCGGTCCCCTTTAAACGAACCGAACTCAGTCCTTTAAAAGCGGACCAACGGAAAACAGGCTCAGTTGTGTTTGTGTTCGCATTGTGAAAGAGGACTGGGTTCTGACACTTGCTTCTCCGGAGCTCTCCGATATTTGCTGCTTGGCATTCTGGGTAGTTTTCACCCAGGTCATAAAACCAGGAAGCAACTACTGGCTTGATTTACTTAACCGACTTATAGTATTAGTTGCACAACTTAGTTAGATGCATGCCTATAGCTGCCGAATCCGCCGCCCCACTTACCCCACTAACCTCCACCAAATGGACGGTGCCCACTTGCCCCTGCTGCCGGTAATGAAAAATTGAATCGGTGCAGATGTTATAAGGCGAACCGTACTCACTTTAAAGGGGTCTGAGTGCGCTTAGAGTGTTTACGTATGGCCCAAAAATGCTCAGTTAACGATCTGATTTCACTTTAAATGCTGTGTAAAGTGGCTCAAGACTGATTTATGGGCTTACGTGGCGACGTGGCTCTGATTGGTCCACTAGGATTACCTAATTTCTGGAATCTAACTTTGCCAGTTGTATACCTTCCACAACAATAACTCCTTCTTTGGTTCTTTAGTCTCAATATTTGCAGTAAAACGATTTGTCGTTCAATGTTGCTCAGCTCCAATTCCCACAAACGTCTTCTCTCGGTCACAATTGTTCGTTGTGAGTGGAGGAAACAAGGCCATTACAATCAATAGTTGTAACAGAAAAAAAAAAAAAAAGGTGTCGCCCCCTACTGTTCTGGAGGCGATTTGCTTAGAGACGCCCTCCAGCCGACGGAGAACTTCGACAGAGTTCATAGTCTTTAAAACGTAATGTTAGAAAGAGATGTTCAGCCTCTTCAGTGACAGAAAAACACTGTTTACTTTGACGTTAGAAATCTGCCCCATTCGCTCCCTGGCCAGGCTCACCGCTACCACCACACCTCCGCTAACGTAGCACCGATCTGTTTCATTTTTTGTCAACTGACATTAACTCAAAGACTCTAACAGTAGAATAAATGTTTAAATGCGACGGTGTTCCCCTTTAATACTGTACTGTGAGAGAACTGTACTCATTTATTATTAAAGACGAGCTCAATAAACCATGATATTCTTCTGTGTTTTTCCACTGCAGCAGGAAAAGTCTCAGATATATAAATGATGACTTGCATCAAAAAAACAGAATATTTTATTAGTGTCTGGAACAGTTTAAAGTGCCAAAAAAAAAAAAAAAAGAAGAAGTTTCAGCCTGAGGGGAAGTTTGTCTGAGGCTGTCGTCTCTCATGTGTCACCACAGACTGTTGGAGTCTGGACCCTCACTCGCGGCCTCAGTTCACATCGGTCCTGGACCATCTGACGGCCATCGAGGAGTCGGGGTTTTTTGAAATGCCGGCCGAGTCTTTCCACTCTCTGCAGGACGACTGGAAACTGGAGATCCAAGAAATGTTTGATCAGCTGAGGACGAAGGAGAAGGTTTGACCTTTTGATGACAAACACAACGGAGTCGATTTTTTTTTATTTATACAAGTGACGTTTGATTTTTTTTTTTTTTTTTTTTTTTTTTCGTTCATTCAGGAGCTGCGGTCGTGGGAGGAGGAGCTGACCCGCGCCGCGATGCAGCAGAAATGCCAGGAGGAGGCGCTGAGGAGGCGCGAGCAGGAACTGGCCGAGAGGGAGATCCACATCCTGGAGCGGGAGCTCAACATCATTATCCACCAGCTCTACCAGGAGAAACCTCACGTGGAGAGCAGGCAGGGAAAGTTCAGACGCAACCGCCTTAAACTGAAGGACGGGAACCGGATCAGTCTGCCGTCAGGTACCGACGACAAACCCATAGTGGGTCAAAGATATAATCTGGTCACGATGACCTTTGACCTTTTCGCCATCAAAGTATAATATGTTCATCTAAGAATTTAAGTAAATGTTTGTGCAAAAAGTCTTCACATTTAAAGGGTTAAACACATTTTTTTGTGAGGTCACACCTTGACCTATTACCTTCTAATGTTTCCATGACATACCTACTCTGAGGATATATAATGACGTTTGTTGATCGCTATTTTAATCTTTTGTTTTCACAACCGAATAGTTAACAATGAAAGTAAATGGGGCAGCCAGCCAAACGTATCTAAATTGTCATTTTTTAACCACTAATAAAGGTCAAAATATCACTTCACTTCAGCAGTAGCATGAATAGGGTCCCTACACATAAACTGAAGTACTAATAACTTACTAAGTGAACTGAGAGTTTATTAAAAAGACCGTTTTACAATACTTACTCGGCGTCTTTCAGTCACCTCCATGTTGGGAGAAAGTCTGTACTCGTAAAGTCGATTACTCAATGCAACCACAGAACATTCTTGTTGTATGTTTCTATTTTCACATTTAATTTATAAACTACTGTTAGCTGATATTAGCCCAAACTGCTACAAACAACAAAGTAGACGTGAATTTCAGGATTCAATTCACTGGATTGTTTCAAATTGCATTCGATAATTTTAGTTTGGTCTTTTTAATAAACTCTCGGTTCACTTACTAAGATATCAGTGCTTCAGTTTATGTGTAGGGACCCTATTCATGCTACTGCTGAAGTGAAGTGATGTTTTGAGCTTTGTTAGTGGTTAAAAAAATGATGATTTGGACGTGTTTGGCTGGCTGCCCCAATCACATTCATTGTTGCTGGAAAAAAAAAAAAAACATTTTTCATTTTCTAGTGTAAATCAGTCCTAATTTTAGAAGTTCGGTCTTGTTTTTAGATTTTCAGCACAAAATCACAGTGCAGGCGTCTCCTTCCCACGATCGACGGAGGAGTTTGCTGAGCAGCAGCTCCAGTCCCCCCAACAGTCCCATACTGCCTCGCCTCAGAGCCATCCAACGTAAGAACCACCGGCGTCTTACGCTTGATTTTTACAGTTCACCATCAACAGGAGCAGGAGCAGAGAACGAATGTAATTCGGCCTAATTTCAACGGTCTAATGTCTTGCAGTGACTCCGGGTGAGGGCTGCACCGCCTGGGGTCGCGGCACGTGTTTCCAGCCCGACGATGAGGAGGTTGAGAGGAAGGGGTCGAGGAAGAAGGGCAGATCCCGCGGGTGTGGTCCGTACAGGGAGCACAGCGCTGACGCCAGGTGACCGGACCAGACATAATAATAATAATAGTAGTATTTCTAACCAGATCAGTTCAATCGCTTATTGTTGCTTTTAAAAATCTGATCCTGTTTTTTTTTTTTTCCAGTGTCAAGCCTCCTCATGAAGGCAGCAGACAGAGATCCTGCAGCGCCCCGAACCTTCGCAGATCCCCGAGACACAGTCCAGCGGTGCCCGGAGTGCCGAGCCTTGTGGAGATGGGTGAGCAGGAGAAGTTTTAGTCGGTCCGAAGTAGGTAGAAACGTTAAAACTTGGATTTAGGAAGGAAGCGAGGGGGTTGGAGCGTTTATCGGACATTTGAAACCGTCGCAACGGAGACGGCGTCAAATGATATTTCTGTAAATAAATAACCAAAGTTCAGGGGCTTCGTGGATTTCTTACGCTCATCAGGCACTTTTGCGGCACACCCGACGGGTGAACTGCAAATTTAGATGAAATATATTTCGCACTGCGTCAGACACGAGTTCGGGTCAGGTCGGACACGAGAAGACGCATTAGAAAGCGTACGTACATTCTCAGGTTCAGTTCACTTTTAGCGCATCCGACCTGGAAACGCGGAAGATGCGTTTTTGTCGGTTTTTGTACGCACGCAACTTTAGTACGTGAGGCCCCAGGTCTTCAAGCTACAAACAGGAACGAGTTAGAAACCTGTCCAATCGGCAAAAAGCAAAGAAAAAAGGGTGTTTCCGAGGAAAATCTTGAGGGTCACCTGATCTCCAAACGTTCTGCAGGAGGAAGTGTATGAGACGTATACGTATTCACGTAAAGTTTAATTTTAAAAAAAAAGGGTTAAAATTACTACGTTACGGATACAAAGGGAGGAATTTATTTTACGTTAATGTAACGTCATCTCACGGTATTTAGATAAATGGAATATTGACCAGCCGCCACAAGATGGTGGATGAAAACAAGTTTGTTAAAACCGTTTTGACGCCAACATGTGACCCGTTTTCAGAAAACGAAGACTGCTGCTTCACTACTGAACCCGGAGCCGCTCCTGGTCAGTCCTACCTCTGCATCCCCTTCCACAAGGAGAGCCACTCGTCCGCGGCGGCCGACAGCGACGGAGACGAGTACTGTCCCAGCAGCCAGGTGGTGCCGGGGACGCCGCCGTGCAGGAAGAGCCCGGCGGGAGGTCGTCGCTCCGAGCTGGTGCTGCTGGGCTGCGGCGCTCTGCTGGCGGCCGTCGGACTCGGCTGCAACCTGTTGACTCTGGCTCAGCCGGAGGAGAGCATCAAACCGCGATGGGAGGGTTTCTTCCACAGAGCGGGCGGACAAAGGCGCAGCACCAGCCCCCCGACTCGCAGACTGTTCAGACGGGAAAGCCCGTCGAAGCCCTCGGCGCCGTCTCAACCCGAGCGAGGCCTGCCGTCGTCTTACACCCTTCTGTCCTTATCGTCGGTGTCCGACTGCAACTCCACGCGATCGCTGCTGCGCTCAGACAGCGAGGAGTTGTTGGTCTGCCGCCCGCCTCGCCAGACTCCAAACCGACCCTCCAAACCATCCAAACCCCCGTCAACCCTCTGGTCAACACCCACCTCGAGAGCTTCAAACGTAACCCCCGCCAGTCCCTCACACCCACACACATTCCCTGCGCCCCAAGTTCATCGCGCAGCCTACGTCGGACGCCATCAGACGGCGCCATCAAGAAGAGCTGCCTGCCGAACAACCTGGAGCCGTTGCCTGAAAAAACAACCCTACAGAACACGGGTAAAGTCTCATGTCTTCTCGAGCTGAGTTTCGACCAGGTTTCACCTGGGTAGATATTTAATCCCACTGACTCTGGTGATCCTCTGACTTTTCCTGTAGCGCCACCACGAGGTTCACATTTCCGCTTTTACTGACGTCTTGACAACCACTGGACGGATTGCAGTGAAATTTTGGTGCAGACGTTCATGTTCCCGTCGAGACGAAGTGTAAAATCTTTGGTGACGCATCATCAGGTCAAAGTTTCAGTTTGGTTTGTGACCTGAAACCATCAGAAAGGCACCAAAGCATGCAAAAGGAACGTGATATCAACATGATATCAACAACGATACTGTAAACATATCCTTAAAGTGATAGCCCAGAGTCAGTTGAACCCAGGATCTTTTTCACTGTGATGAATCGAACACCCCCTCTTTTCACAGCCAAATAGCTAACAATGAACCCGATTGGGGCAGCCAGCCAAACGTATCCAAATCGCTATTTTTAAACTGCTAATAAAGCTCAAAATATCACCTCACTTCAGCAGTAGAATGAATAGAATCCAGACTCATAAACTGAAGTGCCGATAACTTAGAAAGTGAAATGAGAGTTTATTAGAAAGACTGTTTTACAAGACTTACCCAACATCTTCCGGTTGCCTCAATATTAAGGGAAGGTCCACTAGCAACACTAGAAAATTCTTGTTGTGCATAGTTTTTTCTTTCAAAGTTTTTACAAACTATTGTAAACTGATATTTGCCCAGACTGCTACAAACAGTAAATTAGACGCATATTTCAGGAACTAATCTACACAGGACTCCTTCATTTTATTTTAATTCGGTCTTTTAATAAACTCTCGGTACACTTACCAAGTTATCCGTACTTCAGTTTATGTGTAGGACGCTATTCATGCTACCGCTGAAGCGAAGTGATATTTTTTAGCTTTGTTGGTGGATAAATAAATGACAGTTTGGATTTGTTTGGCTGGCTGCCCCAATCACGTTCATTGTTAGCTGTTCGGCTGTGAAAACAATTCTCGAGGGGGTGTTTGACTTGTCATGGTGAAAAAGACCTTAGGTGCGGCTGACACCAAACTATCATTTTAATTTCCCTTTGGGATTAATAAAGTATTTATATTAGCATGCTAACATTAGCATTTAGCTCTCAGAGCTGCTAGCATGACTTATAGGATCATAGTTTGTTTTTTGCTCTGACAGAAAATACTGTCGGTTTAAAAACAAACTTCTGGAACTGTATTCGAGACATTTTTATGAAGCAGAAGTGTCCGAGCATCTTTTCTGGCTGATTTTTTTTTTTTTCTTTTTTTAAATGAATCATCAATGTCTTTCTCTTTTTTTTTTTTTTCCCACCACAACAGGTTGTTTCAGAGGTTTAAAAGACGACTGTCCCGAGGTTCCCCGCCTCCCCGATCCCAACCTCGTGTTCCCTCCCACCCCGCGTCGCCGCTGTGCCCCCGAACGCCCCAAAACCCTGGACTTCGTAGCTCGACCTCGGCCGTCGCCGCGGGCGCGCTGCGACGTGTTTTGGGCCGAAACGAGACCCAGAGGAAACGGACAGAGCCTGGGTAACGGCGAGTCGCCCGCCCACACCTCCAGCACAGAGACTCCGCCCACTGTGGAGTTTGGCAGAGACCCGGCGGTGCTGCCGACGCCCATGGAGGCCCCGACGCCATACTCCCCCCGCCACCGGAGCGAAAACCTGCTGGATCAGCAGGACGAGGGACAATACCGAGACGGGACCGTCCCTCTCTGCAAACCGGAGATCAGCCTTCCCAAAGACTCACCGTTCCGATACAGACCTGGATTCTGGTCCTAACTCCCTAAAAACCCGAAACCCTTCGGGGAACTGTCCTTTGCTGTTCGCCTTTGGATCGAAACAGGTCTGGGTCAATTAGCGCTGAAACTAAAACTTAAATTAAAACAAAAACGAAAACGACGTCAGTTTTTAGCTTTAATCGATACTCAAAGGGGTCGATTCTCTTTTCTCCATCTACGATATCGTCAATAAACTACAGACATTTACTGTGAATATTTTAGCTTTGGGATTTTTGTTATATTTAACCACTTGTGACAAAAAAAAAAAAATCCTCCAGTTTGGGCGTCTGAAAGTAAAAACTTGACCCAGGGTCTGGTTGTTAATGCATCAGAAGAGCAGAATAACCTTTTTTTTTATTATTATTATTATTATTATTTCTTGTCATTTGTCATTCAACATCCGAAGGATTTTTTTTTTTTCCTTTACGAGCTTTGTAGCAGAATGACATTGACAGTTTTTTTTTGTTTGTTTTGATTGTTTTTTCGTTGGCAAAACTTTACGTACTTTTCTTAAATCGAAACTTGAGTTTTGAGTCGATTGTGCATTTCGTGAAGTGCACTTTTTTTTTTTTTTTTTGGGACGCATCATGAATGTACAGCTTCAGGAAACGCTGTCTCCGATTATTATTTGTGTCGTGTTTGTATTTGAATTAATCACGTCGAAGTAGCCGACGACGAATCCTTTTTTTTTTTTCAGATCACTCGTATCGTTTCGTCCCAACTACACGGAGGCGACGCCGATGTATATTACGAGCACTTCTTTGCATTAGCAACCGACGGACTCGAGCTCTTCAACGTGAACTGTACATTTATGTAGAAGAATGTCTGAATGTGGACTTTTAACGTCACAACATATCAATATTAGGGATGACCGATATTATCGACTGGTATCATTATCGGTGTTCCCGCCGATAATGAAAACCGGTTAACTTAACGTCTGGGTTTTCGCAAAATGTGCTGGAATAAACCAGAGATGTTTACAGTCTCAGGTTGATGACCTCATCAAATCGCACTGGGAGGAAAAAAAAAACAACAACAACAACAGTGTTGTGGCTAGCTTGCTTGCTCGTTGCTACACAAAAATGATCACAAAAGTGGCGTTTCCACCGCGGGAACCTCCTAGGTAATATTACGGGAATACAGCTGTCCCCACCAGAGGAACATTTCCCGAGGGGCAACACTCAGGAACCTTTTCAGGGCCAAAAATAGCCCCTGTCTTGAGGTAGGTACTCAAAAAGTTCCTGAAAAGTTCTTGGGCGGGGCTTTAGGTTGATTCGGTGGTGATCGGTTGTAACTCAAAATGGTACATGACGAACAAATTAGTTTTGGGGAAAAAAAACGGCTGCATATATCGGTATCGGTTGATATCGGAATCTAAAAAATTAAGTGTTTGGGACAATATCGGATATCGGTGGAGAAAAAAAAAAAGTCAATATCGGACATCCCTAATCGATATTATCAAAGAACTCATTAAATTCCTCTTTTGTTTGTTCGTTCGTTGCACTGTTTCGTTTGAAGAAAAGGGAAAAAAAAAAAAAAAAACAAATCAAAAAAGGGAACTTTGTATTTATTATTCTGTAAAATATCTGCCTCATAAACAGTCGATGGAAGACGAGATGTTCGGTTTTGTCGAGGAACTGCACGTTAGCGTAGGTGAAATTATTATTTATTGACTGATTTATTTATTTTTGTATAAAAAATCATCGTATTTGCCTTTTTTTGGACACGTTCACGAATGTTTTAAACACTGTAGATTTCACGTTTATATTTATTTTGTCTCGTTTCGTCCCATGTAGGTTTTTTTTCTCTCTTCGAAATATTTCAGCAAAATTGAACTTTAAATCGATTAAGTAAAAATGCCAAACTTTTCCTTGTTCCTTTTTATTTTCGTTGGATTTTTGGACTGTTTGTCGGAGGAAAACGAGCAAGTGTTATAGACGAGAAAATAATCGACAAATTAATCATAAAGGAAATGTATCTTATTGGGCTGAATGCATGCAAACTGGGCTCTTTTCGCTTATTTTTCACATTTTACTTGGGTTGAATATTATTTTCAAATAATTTTCCCTTTTTCTTTCAACCTGCTCGACAGTTTAGATTCGTATTGTTAAGATAATTAAGGGCCGAGGGTGGTTAAACCCTACTTATTTTACTGTCAATCTAGCAGGTAAGAGCTAAATTCATCGTCGGTTATTTGAAAATAATAAATTCAAATGTTGATGCCTGTTTCTGTCATTTCATCCTTCAAATGTCAAGTGACCTCTCAGCCTGGAGGACGAGTCGATCTTTATCCTAACGTGACGCGACGTACATGTAAATGTGAATGCTTTTTTTTTTTTTTGTTTTTTTGGGTTCTTTTCTCTCCAATCCTCTGAGGACTTTTTTTTGCAGAATGTGAACATGCTTTATGTACAAAAAAAAAAAAAACACTGGATTTCGACTGAACGCGTTTCAGCTGAAACCAAGCTCTCCCTCTAAAGGTGCAGCCCGAGGCGTCTGTTCGTTATCTTGTCTGAAATGTTACCACGAAATAAGCTGATCTTAACGTTGCCGACGGACGTTGTTCAGGTTGGGAATAATACTGTTATATGACTGACTTGTATTTGCACTGGAACATAACTGATTTGAGTAAAATCATAAACGCAAACAATCCAACTGGGTCCGATTCTTTTTGTCAGGCTGTGTTTTTCAGTGGTCAATCGGAAGGTTTAAAGGATGGCAAGCAGCTAAAATGGTTTAAAAATGTGTCGATAGCACAGGTTTCAATCAGCTGGACGGACCTTTGTAGCACCTTTGAGCTTGTTGTTTTGATTTTCAAACCCACTACTTTGCAACTGTGATAGCATAGTTTCAAAACCATTTAGAGTTAATGAGTTAGCGGAGACTGGCAACTGTTTGTGTCCTTCGTCCGTTAGCATTAGCGTTAGCACTAGCAATAGCATCCCAGACACAGAGCCCAACATATACCTCTGGAAAGTTGGGTGAACTTTTCAGACAGTTAAGATAAAAGAAAAGGTTTTTCATTGAGCGTTGCGAACCTTTGTAGCACCTTTAAGCTCATTGTTTTGATTTTGAAACCCACTGCTTTGCTATTTCTGGTCACTCTCGGTACCGTCATGGCATAGTTTCAACACCATGTAAAGCAAATGAGTTAGTAGAGACTGGCAACAGTTTGTGTCCTTCGTCCATTAGCACTAGCATTAGCATTAGCACTAGCATTTGCATTAGAGTTAAACATCCTCTTCTCAATAAGATGATTACCCAGGCAATGGTTACAGTGTTTTGAACTCAATGCTCAATGAAAAAGGCTTTTCACTGAGCATTGCTACAAAGGTCAGCTGGACGGACCTTTGTAGCACTTTTAAGCTCATTGTTTTGATTTTCAAACCCACTACTTTGCCATTTCTGGTCACTCTTGCTACCGTCATAGCATCGTTTCAACACCATGTAAAGCTAATTAGTTAATGGAGACTGGCAAAAGTTTGTGTCCTTCATCCATTAGCGTTAGCGATAGCGTTAGCATTATAGTTAAACATCCACAAAACACAAAAATTGCGAAGCTTAATACAAATGAGTTTAAACCAGTAACTAACTCTGTTTCTTGTCCAAGCAACTAGCCAGTCGCCATCTTTGTTTGGACTGAGGAATAGAGTCACAACTTGCCGGGTCAAAAATACCGTCATCTTCAAAATTCAAGACATATTTTTTCACCTAGTTGGGTTGAATAGTCTTTGAGGATTGTGAAAATACTTGGGTCATCTGTTTGTTTGTTTTTTGTAGTAACAGGAAATCATCTTTTGGGAGAAACAACTAGCTTACACTGTGATTTGAAGGTAGCTAGGCTAAAGCTAAAGCTAACACGTAAGCTAACACAAATTGGGGCTCGAACCTGCCTCATGGAGACCGAAAAAGATTAAAACTATAATAAAAAGTGAGCAAATGTTGGATTTATTGGACAGAAGCAACTCTAAATTAATTCCAATATCAGGTAAAACGCGATACACATTCACATCTTGTTTCTACTGCCACCATGTGGCCAAAACAAGTTATCTCAAGTTTATAGTTTTACATATTCCTCCAATTTTAAATGATTTTCTGTGTTATGTCATGTTATATAATCTGCCTCGTTATATAATGTTCTGTAAAATTAACTAATGATCTTCCAGATAAACTTAGTTTCACTCGTTTATTTACACGTACGCATTCGATTTTAATTTTTTTTTTTTTTTTTTTTTGCTGTAGCACCACAGGAAATAATACAAAAAATAGGAATGAAATAAAATAAAACATTTCAATCAATAGACATTTATTACACGCATACCTTTTACAGTAAGACATACAGTATTTGTGGATACAGTGAAATGCTTCGAGTGAAGTGCTTCGTTTTGGCGTTTTAAATAAAACACACACAAGTAGCTTTGACTCTCGGGAATAATTTTTTTTTTTTCTCATGATTTCTATAAAGTAGCCTATTTACAATTTTTTTTTTTTTTTTTTAATGATATGTCTCTTTAAAGTTCATACTGCAGTTATAGCGACTTTGTGCTCTTGACGTCCATCCATTTGGAAACCCACTTAAGGGAAAAAAAAAAATAAAAAGGTACAGTGACACAAGTGTAGGTGGTGGTTGTTACTCACTTACTCCAAGTCATTCAAAAAAAGACATCTTGTGCGAGGGCAGGCGCTAATTTAACAGTGACGCTCTCCTGCAGACATGTTGGAGTCACGCTCGTGAACCTTTGCTGCTCCTGTCTCTATCACAAGTGTTGGCCTGTATGTGCAATGTTTGGACTGGCAGTGCATCAGTTCAATGTAATTTAAAAAAAAAAAAAAAAAAAAAACATCAGTCATAATTAGATAATAAAAGTTTTTCTTTTTGGAGACAGAAACTCAATATTTTTTTTTTTTTTTCGCTCTTTTTTGACAGTTTTTGTTGTTTTAAAGGAGAACTTCGGTGTAAAATGTTTTTTTTTTTGGATATGTAGAACATGATAACGAGTTGTTATGTTTGCTGAGGAGCTAAACTACGCTAGCCCGTTGCATTAGGAACATTGTTATTTTTATCATTTTTGTTCAAAAGACTCACCATGCAAGTGAATGGGGCATGGAGGCGATTTATACAATCTACTTTCAACATGGCGGCGACTGGAAACCACCACTATGTCCTATCTGTAAAAAAAGTCTTTTTAATAAACGATGTGTTCACTTACAAAGTTCTCAACGCCTCGTTTTAAATGTCAGGACCCTTGTTATACCAGCAAGGAAGTGTGGAGCTACTTTGAGCTGTTTTAATGGTTTAAAATAGCGACGTCTTCAAGCTGCCTGGCTGCCCCATTCACTTGCATGGTGAGTCTTTTGGACGAAAACGGTAAAAATAGCAATGTCTGTAATGCAACGGGCTAGCGTAGTTTAGCTAGTCAGTAAACATAACAACTGGTTATTATGTTTTAACATATCCAAAGTTCATTTTACACCGAATTTCTCCGTTAAAGAATGCTTCAAGCACACAACGGTGAAGTTCAATCACATTAACTGGCAACCGGATGCTGTGCAAAGCAAAAACAAAACCAAAAAAAAAAAAAAAAAATTTTTTTTTTTTTTTTTTGTTTTCACACCGAGACCTCCCGACTCGTTGGCGCGTTCAGTCCGGTCCCGTGTGGCACAGTAGAGTTGAAATTTTTTTTTTTGCGACGTTTAGCGACAAGCGGCTTATGTCGCCTCCTTCTTTTCCCTTTGGGCGTTTCGGCGAATCTTCATCTCTGTCAGCTGGATGTAACGGATGACATTGGTGTCTGGAAAAACAAAGACAGGAAAAAAAAAAATGGCTGATTTATTTCCTGCTCGGAGAGAGGAAATGTTACATGAATATGCTCGTAAATCCTCTGCTCACACTGAACTCTCAGCCTGTAAAAGTCAATACCGAGGTTCATTTTTTGGAAAAAAAAAATATTTTTTCAGCGATGTTTTTGTGTCAACGTAATGTGGAAAGTTTTTTTTTTAATTTATTTTTAGGTCATCCTGTTGGATATCAAAATATTTACCAGAAACATTTAGAGACCAACGATCAAAACTGTGAATTTAGTTTAATTTCTAACATAAATGTCATTGATTTATAAAAAAATTTAATATACTGTAGTAATGTTTGAAAGATGCCACATCAGAACGCTGTTACTTAATATTAAAGTGCCTATAAAAAGTATTCACCCCCCTGGTTTTTATTTATGTATTTTGGTCAAAAAAAGCCAAATTATGTTGAACACGATTGATTTATGAGGAATAAAAAGGCTAAAACATCCAAGGGTGGAGGGTGGGGGGGGGGTGAACACTTTTTATAGACACTCTAACACAATGAAAGTGACAAGCTTAGATTTAATTGTGTCTCTATTGCTATTGTTTCCAAAAAAAAAAAAAAAAAAAAATGAAGATCTCCCCAGGGACCAACAACAGGTCCCTGAGGAGTTTTCTTTTCTTTTTCTTTTTTTAAAAAAATCCCTAATAAGAAAAAAAAAACGTATCAGGCTGTTGTATCACTAGGTGCTATTAGAGAGTTGATCAAACAGATTGAACGTCTGAAAATCAACTTTATTCCGTGATTTAGTGAAAACATTAACGAACCCTAGAGGATAAACCCTATAATGACTTATAGGTTTGGTTCATAGTTCCCACACAACTCTGGGTTTTCCTTTTCTAGGCTACTTAACATCTTCCAGATGGATTAGTCGTCAAATTTATTCCCTAAAGAAAAAGATCTGTGCAACTGCTCTTAGTTTGACAACCAACCGGTCGACAAGACGCGCAAACAGATCAGATAATCAAACCTCCAGCTGTTATTTTTAGTGCAATTATTATTACAAGACATTGAAGGTGAGTGTGTCGGTCTGACCTGATGGCTCCTGTTTGTGTGACTCTTTCAGGTAGTACAGGGCCTTCTGGAAATCTCCCAGGTGGTAGTAGGCGACTCCTGATCGGTAAAGCGCTTTGAAGTTCTTTCCTTCCTTGTGCAGCACTTTGAGACAATACTCCTTGACTCGTTCGTAGTTCACCAGCTCCATTTGGAGAAGACAAGCTGGAAAACCAAGAAGAAGAAGAAGACGACGAAGAAGAAGATGAAAACTACCACAATGACAGGTTAAATCTTTAATAAATAAGTCATGTAATAAGGGAAGCTGGGTAAATACCATCACTGTGATGTAAATATCAAATAGAAAGTGAGTGGGGATTGTGGGGGTGACTCATAGTCTTTTATGAATCATTCATGTGCTCTGGAGTAAATTCCCAGAATCTTAGCTATGTTGAAAAGACAGATAAGTCTAGTGTGTGTGTGTGTGTGTGTGTTTACCAGCCAAGCTGTTGTAACACTCCAGCTCTGCGTTCTCCATGGCCCCCTTCTGCTCATCCGTCAGCGTGCTGGACTTGCTGATGGTGGGTAGGAGAGGGGACGGGGATTTGGAGCTGGCGTCCGGGTCTCCCAACACCCTGCACAGCCCTTTAATCTCCAACAGAGCGCGGTGATACTTACCGATCGCCTCTCTGTACTTCTTATCCTTATAACACTGGGTACCTTGGCTCTTGAAGTCCAGCGCCCGCCTCACGGCGTCGGCCGGCTCGTTGTGCGACGGTTGTTTCCACATCGACCCTCCATGATGCCTCTGCTGCTGGAGCTGCAGCTGCTGCTGCTGCTGCTGGTATCTGGCATCTTTGGTCCGATTACCGCCGCTGCTGTGTGGAGGCTGTGCGCACTGCTGGAGCCTCGGGGAGCCGCCGCCGCCGCCGCCGCCGCCGCCGCCGCCGCTGCCTCCGTCGTTGAGGCTGCTTCTGCCGTCGTGTCCTGCTTTAACGGCGCTCATTTCGACGTGATTTCTTTCTAATAATTCGAATTCTTATTATATATCTGGGTGTGTATTAAAAAAAAATGATCAACCCCTCTTCTTCTTTCACTGCATCCTCTCTCGGTTGGTGGTCGCGTCTTCGCCTTCTGCCAGTGTCGCAGCTACGTCTTCTCCGTGCGCAACCCCAGCGCGATGCGCGCTCCTCCGCCGACGGATGGAGAGCTGACGAGCCGATTGGTCGATAAATCCAGGCCCCATCGTCTCTCATGGGGGTGATGATGGTGATGGGGTTGGGGTGAGGGGGTTCGAACAGATGTAATTTCATTACCACTTTATTGGGAGATTATTTCATCATCGGTTCAAATCATGCATTTTATGACATCATCAGACATAAAAGTGACATCTTGTCAGAGACATCTAATCCTGCCTCTTTATAGTATATATGAATCCTGTGTTTTTGTATTTTTTTGGATTATTTTTCATCATTTATGATCCTATTTATGATCTGAGGAGTGTAATTGTTGATTCTGACACTTTCTATTAGATTTATCAGTTGGGGAAATTGTGATATTTGAGCCTCTTTGAATTGAAGAGACTCCAGGAAGAAGAAGAAGAAGAAGAGTGAAGAAGAGTGATCACCCCATCTTCTTCATCCTCCTCCTTCTTTGTGTCTCTTATCGCAGGTTGCAGGAATGCAGCCATCTCTCCTCAGATGAATCAGATATGACCTCAGATTATTCAGCCTGTGTTTTTCCCTTTTCAAAAAAAAAAAAAATCTTTCCTGCGCAGCCACTTTGGACAGATGCAGCAGTGTCTGTAATGACAGGGTATGATGTCATCCAAACAGGGGTTTCTGCAGGGTAATGGTGTCAGGAGGAGGAGGAAGAGGAAGAGGGGGCATCCAGGTGATGATGGATGAGGTCGTCCCCTCTTTTTTTTTTCTTCTTCTTTCTGTTGTTTTTACTGGACACAAGAGCTTCTCGTCTCCCTTGTGGTTTTTGTGAGCAGCTCTGACTGAGCAGCGTGTACGAGCCTGTCACAGTGAACGCAGCAGCTGTCTGGGTGTGCCACTGGAATCTCAGCTCTCTGGAGCAAAATGCAAGCAGATCAGAATCAGGAATAATAAAAAGCCATGAACCGTGAAAACCATTAAATATGACCCGCTTGCGTAATCTTTTAACTGTTGCACACACTCTCTCTCACACACACACAGACAATTCATCCTAATGGAAACAAATTAGATACAAAAACTGCTTTATAATGCAGAATAACTGGGCCGTTTTGGTTTCATTTGAGCTTGAACGTGAGCATGTGTTTGACTCTTTGGCTGCAAAACATTTACTCAAGTGAAAGTAGTCACGGTTACAAGTTAAAGTATATAAATGTAATTAGATTGATTCAAGTATTAAGTAAATAAAGAGCTGAATTATTGTAAATGATGTCATGATTTTTTTTAATTTTAATTTTGGTCAACTACTTGGAGTGCAAGTGTTAAAAATAATACAAAATAAATCAGTCTATACCGGCCTGTAGCAATGATTGATTATTGATTATTGATTGATATCCTGAATATTCTTTTTTTTTTAATCAATTAATCAGTTAATTGTTTTTTAGTCAATAAAATAAAATAAAATAATTAATCACAGTTAACTCTCACAATTCTTGTCTTGTTAATTATTAATAATTAATAAAAATAATGTATATGATTTTCTGTAAAGTAAATAGTTAAATGTGTCAAACGATTTGTGTTCATTTATTAATTTACTAATATTTTTTGTTTATTTATTGGCATTTTACAACGTTTATAATAAAGAAACGTAATGAAATAGCGACGTAAAATATTGCATATGTTGCAATAAATCACTTTTTTTTTTTTCCTGTCGCGCTGAACAACCTTACGGGTGACGTCATCAATCTACGACCGAAAGCGTCGTGAAGACGTCATCTCTGCCGGACACTTTGTTATCATCATGTCGGCGGCGGAGTTCAGAGGTAGATAAATAATTATTCGTTGCTAAAGTTACTCACAGCGCCTTTTTTATAATTTTTTTAGTAGTGTTATCGAACAAATTAACTGTTAGCTCGTTGCGTTTCGAACTCCGCGAAGCTTCCGTGTAAATTCGCCGCTTCCGACTGCATTTGCTAATGCTAACGCCAACACGGAAGCTAATGCTAGCGGCGATTAGCATCTATTAGCTACGTTTATTGACTAAAAAAGAAAAAAAACACACTCTCGCGATGCATACACAATATTTACAACGTGTTTATCCGACAGCTGAGTATTTAGTCGTAAATGAAACGAATTAACCAGCGTTCAGTCATTGTCAACAAAGAAACAGTCGATTCGCTTGCTTCGATGCTTTATTTATGCAGAACCTAACTGGTATTTAAACAGTAAACTATCGGTTGACAAGTTAGGGAAGAAATTAGGAATTTGGGCAATTTGGGGATTTGATTTCATCCGGTATAAAGCAACAAACATGTCCAGACATTCACTAAATATAACAACATTATCATCACTTTTTTTCAAATATTTTATGAGCAATTCATACATTAAAAGAAATGTGACTTCTCATATTGATATATGTATCAATATCAGCTGTGTTTAGATCTTGATTGACATGCTAACACATCAGCTGTGTTGTGAGATCTAGTAGTATCAACAGTGTGTGTGTTTTACACCAACAGGCCACCTCTGATAGACTCTAGACATAGATACAGTCCCATTTACAAACAGTTTTACTGGTTTTTGTTTATGTGTTCGGCACAAATTCGCTGTAACTAACAGGTCCACGGCTCGTTTTAGTTACATTTTCTGTTTTTTTTTTGTACATTTCCAGACAACCTCCTGGGGATCTCCTGGGTGGACAGCGGCTGGGTGCCGATCCTAAACCCAGGAAACGTCCTGGATTATTTCTCAGAGAGGAGCAACCCTTTCTACGACCGAACCTGTAATAACGAGGTGGTGAAGATGCAGCGGCTCACTCTGGAGCATCTGAAGTAAGCGGTCGCACGTGAATGAGAATAACAGCTGAAGAAGAGTATGACATGTGTGGCGAAGGGGGTTTGTGTTGTCAGCAAACAGCTGTTACTGTGAAGCTCTCGTGATCTGGATATAAATATATATAATGTGCACAGCTGCAGAGGTGTAGTAGTGAGTGACAAATGTTGTTTTTCTTCTGGTTTTCAGCCAGATGGTGGGAGTTGAGTACATCCTTCTTCATGCCCAGGAGCCCATTCTCTACATAATCCGTAAACAACAGCGGCAGTCACCGACACAAGGTGAGCAGCGTGACGTCTGATTAAATTGTTAAAAGATTGACGGCACGGTGGTGAGTCAGAGGACACCGAGGACGCTGTGCACTTTATCTGCTCGTGCTATCACATGTAGTTGTTGTTTTTCTTATATATATGCTATTTATAATATGTTATTGACACTCATGGAGGAGCATTGACTGATCAGATGTGTCATTTCTGTCACTATCCAGCAGCCTCACAAAATATCTTAAAGTGTCTCGATCCTTTTTAAAGGAGAAACTTGGTGTAAAATGAACTTAAACCCATGAACCCAATGAAACACAGAGTGAAACAACACACCAATCACCAGAGAATATAGTGATGTTGCACATCTAATTAAACAGCAGAACCTGGGCTACAAGACTATATAATCCGTTTTCACATGCTCCAGACACAACTCAAATTGGCTCACGGCGATGTAATTGTCATTTTAGTGTTTATAGCTTAATTCTATTGGCTCCGATGATTAAAATGAGCGGTCGTTCGCTCGAATCGACCAATCCGTTGTGGAGATGGAGCTCTGCGTATTGATGGACAGTTCATTTTAGTTCATTTTTCACTATATTGTTGTAAACAGTGATAGAAATATGTCTAAACAAGACTCTTAGAGACTTTAAACCGCTGAGAATTATTAATTCTGGCCAATTAATTCCATGAAAATATGTTGGTGACAATATCTGGTTATTGTCTACAAGGGAATTAATTATTTTGTACCATCTCCTCCTATCCTGTCCATTGGTTCATGTTTATCAATCGACTTGTAGGACTTGCTTTCAACATGGCAGCGACCAGACACTACCACTAGGTCCTGCCTGTAAAAAAAGTCTTTTTAATAAACGATGTGTTCGCTTACAAAGTTGTCAACGCCTCGTTTTAAACGTCAGGACCCTTGTTATACCAGCAAGGAAGTGTGGAGCTACTTTGAGCTGTTTTAATGGTTTAAAATAGCGACGTCTTCGAGCTGCCCGGCTGCCCCATTCACTTGCATGGCGAGTCTTTTCGCCAAAAACGATAAAAATGCTCCTCAGCAAACATAACAACTGGTTATCGTGTTTTATTTTACACCGAGGTTCACCTTTAATAGAAGGGTTAGATCTGTGGCACAAGTCTTTGCAAGATCAAATTTCCACTTCTGCTGTTGTGTTTTCATCCTCCAGCGACAACATTGGCCGACTACTACATCATAGCAGGGGTGGTGTATCAGGCGCCGGACCTGGGGACAGTCATCAGCTCCAGAGTGGTGAGGATTTGTAAAATGATCGTTTAAAAAATAATGATAATAATAAAAAGCTGAGCTGTGACTCGTAAAGGATTTTGGCGTTTGGGCTGGATGAGGGTTTTTACTGTGAGTGACGTGAACCGTGTCGACCTCAGCTCTCCGCCGTCCACGGAATCCAGTCGGCGTTCGACGAGGCCATGTCATACTGCCGCTACCACCCGTCGAAAGGATACTGGTGGCACTTTAAAGACCAGGAGGAGAGAGGTGACTTTTTTTGTGTGTGCGTGTGTTAACTCTTATTTAACAAGTTGTCGAATAGCTCAAGTTTGACAAACTTTTTTTTTTTGGTGCAGAAAAAGCCAAACCCAAGTCAAAGAAGAAAGAGGAGCCGAGTTCACTGTTCCAGAGGCACCGCGTGGACACGCTCCTTCTCGACCTCAGGTCAAAGTTCCCGCCGACGTTTTACCAGGTACTGTCCGTTTAATCAAAACGTCCCTTTTTATTTCCATTTGCTCGATCGCAAGTCACACAATTTTGCTTTCTTTTCTAAATTTCAGCCGAAACCTGGCGACAAGCCCATTCCAGGTATGATCTTTGAGTCTTTACATTCTATTCAGAACCTAAAGTTAAATGATAAATATCATTTAACGCGGACAAGAAAACGCGTACACGCAGAACAAAGAATGTAATAACTTCCGAAGTAGCTGAGTCGGAGTCAACCGGACCGTGGTCATTTGTTGAATACGTTTCACCTTCATCCAAGAGGCTTCTTCACTTCTGATTGATTGACGTCGAATTGATCCTCTGCTGGTGGACACAGGTGTATCAACAACAGTTGCTGGTGGGCACAAGTAGTTTCGACGGTGGTCTTTAGGGTCACTATGTTAACACAGCAACGCTGCGTTCCATTTACCTCGGAACCCGGAGCTGGGAATTACGTCACAGCCGAGTTATCAGCGTTCCAGTTACAAAAAAACAAAGAACAACGCATCAGTTAACGGGCACCGATCTACCAGGCTATTGTTAGCCACAGTTAGCACGGCCTGCGTTATAGTTCATATATACTATATATATATATTTCCATATATATATGGTGAACAATACTATGTGTACCAGTGATTTAGTGCGACAAAAACTAGTCAGAAGTGCTAATAAACAGAATATTAAAGGGCTTCTACTTTGTTTACACTCGGGGCAGCCATCTTTGATTCAACTCGGTATCAGCTCGGGGGTGGTGAGGATTCTCCGACTTTCCGATTCGGAAATCCGACTTCGGGGGGTGCGTTGCGACTCGGAACTGGTAAATTCCGATGGAAGCGGGACGCGGCATAAACCCGTGTGTGGCAGGAGTATCCGAGAAACTCAGGAGGATCCCGACAAACGTGTTCTTGAAACATGGCGACACACTCTTAACTTAACAAGTCATTTGCTTCAGGTGGGAAAAGTGTGGACACTTCGCCTCAGGTGACGTTAACGACTGTTGTTATGGAAACAATAGCTCCTCGGTGACCGTTAGTGACCCTGACGACCACCGTCGAAACTACTTGTGTCCACCCACAGAGGATCAATTCTGGGAACACACCACTTTCCATTAGAACTAAAGACTCCTCGTGGATGAAGGTAAAACGTATTCAACAAATGACCACGGTCCGGTTGATTCCGACTCAACTACTTCGGATACTGTGACCTGGATGAATGAAAATAACTTCTTGTTTTTCGTAGTCGTCTTGATTCTGGTTCATTTTCTGCGGTTTTATTATTTAAAGTGACAGAAGTCTAGCGTCGACAGCTTCACTGAGGTTTTTTTTTTTTTTTTCTTTTCCCAATAATCCCACACGTTCCCGTTTCGCAGTCGAAGTGAAAAAGGAGCCGGAGCCTCCGGCGGAAGCCGTAAAACAAGAGGAGAGAGAACCGGCCGCCAAGTCGTCCGCCCCGGCGCCGCCGAGCAAACCTCCCCCGGAGAAGAGAGCGCGGCTGCAGTGACAGTCGAGAAGACCGGACCCAACTGAACTGAACTAAACCGTCACAATTTGATCCCGAGGAGTAAATCTGCTTCCCGGGACACTCAGTTTACGGAATACTAAGAACGAACTGGCACACTAGAGCGTCAGTTGCTCACGTCTGTGCCAGGACTACTTTTACACCGTAACCTTAGTCTTTAACACTTGATAGGTTCTGGCGTCACGGACACTTCGGTCAGCTGTACTACAGGCGGGGAGGCGGCTGTTCGCTGTCAGCAGCCGTTTCGCGGCGGATGAGTTTTTTTTTTCTCCCCCGACGATGAGCCGACATCAGCGCCGGTCTCACGTTACCGTCGACGTCAGCATAACGTTTGTGGTTTTTGGTGACTTCATTCTCAGTCTTGCTTCACGCAGAGATGTGTCATAATGCACCATCTCGCCATCTCTGGTCTTTTTTCTTTTTGTTTTTTTGTTTTTTTTTTGCTGTTTTTGGAAAGAAATGTTCTGCTTATATATGTTTTTTTTTTTGTTTGTTTGTATTAAAATAAACCAGTTGTATCTTGATTTTACTGTGTGTTTAATTCATGGCTGTTTGTTCTAAATTATACACAAATCAAATCAAAGACAGGGTTTAATCCCAGGTAATAGAAATGTATAGCAAATATATGTATATATATATGACAGATAGATGTACTTAACCCTTTTATGTCTGACACGTCAAATCATAGCCAGAAAGTTATGTGTGCGTATGTATAAGTTAATAAATATATTTTTGTTTTTATTATTATATATTTTTATAATTTATTATTACTCCATTTATGTATTTTGTATATTTATTGATTATTTTATATTATATTATATAGAATTGTTATATATTATATTTGATATTTATATGATTTTTGAATATTATAATTACTATTATTAACAACTAGGTTATATTATATAATATTATATTCTATTATATTGTATTTCCTGTGTACAACAGCTGGTGGCCGTTGTGATATTTATAATTCGTTTTTAAATGTGAGTGTGTGAGACACCAGCAGGTGTCGCCATTGCGTCACATTTAGTCCAGTTGTTCAATAGTAAATATAAAATTAAATTAAAAAAAAAAAAAAAAAAAACACTGGTAAAATAATATATAAATGCGTCGCTGCGTTGAGTCAGACTGAGCTCAGTCGTTCAGGAAATTACATTAAATCATTTATGACGATAAAGATAAAAAAAAAAAAACAACAACAACAAAAACTACTAATTAGATCAAAGCGAAGGAGCAATGGCGGATGTATATAAGCAGTCGTATCCATGGTTACCACCACCTCGTTTCCGAATCCACGAAGAAGAAGTTCCTCGCAGGGCGTGGTGGGATACGAGTCTCCTCGGTGGAGGACTGAGAACAGTGCCTCAGCTGGCTAGCTGCAGAAGAAGATGGCTGCAGAGAGGATTTTCAGGCCAGTGTCTGAAAACAGTCCGGCGTTTGTCATGTTCGGCGACCGCTAGCCAGCGTGTCACCCCCTCGGTTGTTCCGTGGGTCGGTTCCTGCTCGGATTCTACTCGGAAGGAAGGAGGGAAAGACGGGGGGATAATAGAACAACATGGGGTCGCAGACTCTCCAGATCCTGAGGCAGGGGGTCTGGGCTTCAATCACAGGCGGATGGTACTACGACCCCGATCAGAACACATTCGTCAACGCTTTACATCTCTACATCTGGCTGTTTCTGCTATGTTTCCCCTTCACGCTTTACATGGTGAGTCTCCTCCTTCTTTATTTTAAACAACCTCACTTATCACGTCCATATATGTGTCAACTGTTAAAAAAAAACCAACGTTAAGTTACCGGAGGAAGAAAAAAAAAACCCGAAGTGACCGTTAGGTTAGCACTGACGGTCGGACTCGGTCTATTATCTGGAGCGGGGACAATGTAACGTCTGGTAAAGTAAGGAAATAACATAAATAGGGTGAAAATATTTAACCGAACCATCAAAAAAATCTGGGATTTATTATCAGATAAAGCTTAACTAGGTGAAAGAATTGACATAATACTGTTTTAAATCCCCATCTCTTTAACTGTGTCATCCACTAACTAGACAGCACCAGGAGGCTCTTTTGTTCAAACTCAGTGTGTTTCTGTTTAAAGACGCGTTAGTCGATTAAAAACACAAACACAAACACAATGATTATCAGTGAATTTAACGTCCCTGCCCCCAACTCTGTCTCTTTCTCCTCCTCCTCCTCCTCCTCCTCCTCCTCCTCCCTCTTCTTCTTCTTCTTCTTCTTCTTTTTTTTTCTGAAGCCACCAGCTGTGACTGGAAGAGGAGGCACAGCTGACAGAGGGAATGTTACAGCTAAATCTGTGGATGTTTTATTTTTATTTACAAACTGATTCAAATGATTGTTTTGTTTTTTTAATTTGCCACAAGGGGTCTTTGTTTACCCTGCCTTTTTTTTTCCTGTGTGTGTGTGTGTGTGTGTGTGTAGTGTAGTGTAGGTACACCTTACATTGTGGGGACTTAAATCTGTTTACACACCCACATTATGGGGACCTGACAAAAGCAGGTCCCCATAATGTACGTGTAAAAACAATTAAGGTGAAGACATAACTTATTACAAAGTCTCCAGGAAATGAATGCAAGTCAATGAAATGTCCCCTGAAGTTATGAAAACACCACTCTGTGTGTGTGGCCTAGGTATACCTTAGGTTGTGGGGACTTAAATCTGTTTACACACTCACATTATGGGGACGAAAAGCAGGTCCCCATTATTTATCTATCTATCTATCTATCTATCTATATGTATATATGTATATAACTGAAAGTGAAGATATGATTAAAAGTTAGGGTCATGTTTAGATGAAGGTTAAACAAGTAGTAGCAACAATTGAGATCTTTAGGGTTTCCAGGAAATGAATACAAGTCAATGACATGTCCCCTGAAGTTACAGAAACCAGACTGCGTGTGCGTGTGTGTGTGTGTGTTTACTTTTGCCCTCTAAACTCTCAGCATCAGCGGTGCGTCTTCTTATTCATGGACTTGATTGTCGCGATTCTGCTGTCATCGAATCTTAATTTTTTTGATTTGGTTCGATTTTCATTTATTTATTTTAATTAGAAAAAATTTTCTCCTCACGATTGCTACGCACACAGTCTTCTAAATGAAGCAGGCCGACGTTCTGTATCGGTTTGTGGCTTCTGTTCTATTCCTGGAATAGAAATACGTCAGTCACATCATAAATATATATATATATATATATATATATATATATATATATATATATCAAGCTACAGGTTAAGAGAGGTGGTGCTGCTGTTTGAAGTAACTGCAAAACAGACGCAGAGGGGAAGGTGGATGAGGTGGTGGTGGTCTCAAGGACAACACACACACACACACACACAGAAATCTGGAGCTCAGACACCTTGAGGTAAACATCCAGATGTCTGGCGATAACTCAATGCAGCGTGTCCTCATGACGTGAATAATTGGCGAAATAATCTATTTAGTTATTTTTTCCAGCCGTGTCTGTGCGCCGTCGTAGGTTGTGGTCCTCGTTTTTTTTCAATCGTTTCGCCGAGCTGAAGGTGACACTTACTTAAAAAGTGCCAAAAATATCCCTCCTAATAACCTTAAAAATATTCCATTCAGAAACACAAAACCTTGTCTTTTTTCGGGCAGAAATCAGCCTCATATAAATAGTTGTATATTACGTACTTTTTGCCGATATCGGATATGCCGATATTGTCCAGACAATTAAATTCCGCTACCGATATACGCAGGTGTTTTTCCTATAAAACTAAATTTAGGTCACATCACATATCTTCTTTCGTTGAATTAACACATTACAAGTTTCGTTATCGGCATAATTATGTTAATATCGGGCTGAAGGTGACACTTACTTTAAAAGTCCTAAAAATATCTGTATAACAACCTTGAAAATATTCCATTCAGAAACACAAAACCTTTTGTTTTTCAGATGAAATCAGCCTCATATAAACAGTTGCATATTACGTTTTGATATCGACTTATTGCCGATATCGGATGTGCCGATATCGTCCAGACAATTAATTTCCGCTACCGATATACACAGGCGTTGAATTAACACATTACTGACTTTTATTGTGATGCCCCACTAGATGCATTCCATTAAGTTTCGTTATCGGCACAATTATGTTAATATCGGGTCGGTAATATCGGTCATCACATCTGGTGATATCATGATATCGCTAGATGTGATATCATGTATCAGTTCAAAGTTATTTCTGCTCTCTCTCTCTCTCTACGATCCCAGGCTCTGCCTCCAACCATGGTGATAGTGGGAATCTACTGTGGTGTAATTGCTGCCATGTTCCTGCTGCTGAAGACGGTGAATTACCGCCTCCATCACGCCCTGGACGAGGGGGAGGTGGTGGAGCACCGGGCCAAGGAGATTCAGGGCAACAGAGGTGGCACTGAGGGGGCTAACGACGGAGGCGTCACCCGGAGGGAGGACAGCAACGGCCCGGGGTACGTTCACGTTAGATGCGGAGGCCGAGACGCCACGGCTGTGACTAAGCCGGAAAGATGATGTTGGAGTGTTTGTGGGAGTCGGAGTCATGTTTCCCAGTGATCAGTGATCACGCGCAGCGTGATAGCACAGTGAAGCAGTCACTTAAAAGGTGATGTAATCTAGAGCTGAGGTCAAAGGTGAAGTCATCTGGCGGTGATCACATGGTAAAGACTCACGCTGATATAATAAGAATCAGTAGTGAGCATAAGTCACGCCCCTTCCTTGTATCGGAGGCAAAAAAAAAAGAATGAAAGTCAGTGGAGAGATAGAAATAGAAACCCTGAATCACACGTATCCTGTATCTTAATTTAAATGGTAACTATTAGTGTGAGTCAAGACTATGTTTGTGGTGTAATTGTTGATTTATCTGCTTCTGAAAACACGTAACTGGTTCGACTACAAACCAGACAGTCTGGCAGGCGACGCCACGTCACAGTTTCTTTCCCCCCTCTCTTCTCCGGCTGGAGAGAGAACGAGGAGCGGGTGGATAAAACTCGCCAGGTGAGATGTTTTCCTAGGTTAGCCGTAGCTAGCTGTTAGGCTAACGTTAGCCGTCGGAGTTTTGACGGTGGCGAACGGCGCTCTCGGTCTTTAACATTCACAAACATCACGTGTGAAAAACCACGACACATTTCAAACGGGACCAGAAAATAATTCTCATCCCTCCATTGACTTTCATTCAGAATTTTTACGTGGACCAGAAGCAGATGGACTTGACACAGGCTGCCTATACGTTGCTTTAAAAGCCACATGGAGCACTGCATCTTTTTTTTTTTTTTTTTGCTACCTTGTCTTGTTTTTATTTAGAGCAACAGAAACGCGACACACATTTCAGACAGTTCTAGTCCTCGCATGATTCACGGCCTTAAAGAGTAACTTTTAAAGTAACGGGTTATTTTACTCCAATGCGTCCACAACGTGGATTGCATCGTCCGACACGTTTGCTTTTAAAAGCTGCTTTTGTCTCTGTTCTGCCTGGTGGCTTTTTTTTTTTTTTTTTTTGTCTTTTATGAGCAAACAAAAGGGTTGTTTACATTCGGTGCCTCTCATCAAATTGCACGCCGTGTGTCCCCGAGGCCAAACAAATGCATTTCCTTCCCCCGCTGTTGCTGTTGCTGTTGACCAATAGTAGCGGGCGTGTCACGGTGGATCACCACGACCTGTAAGCCATTGAGTGAGTGAGTCAATTCTCCACAGCGCCACCTGTGGTCAAATGACCAGCCGGGACTCTTTAAAGAATCCTCACCACCCCCGTGTTGACTCCGAGTTGAATCAAAGATGGCTGCCTCGAGTATAAACAAAGTAGAAGCTCCTCTAATATTCTGTTTATTAGCACTTCTGACTAGTTTTTGTTGCACTAAATCACTAATACACATAGAATTGTTTGTTATATATATATATATATATATATATAGTGTCATTTACATTTTTCATCTAGTGTATATATGAACTATAACGCGGACTGGCAACTTTTCCGACTTTGTAACTGGAACGCTGATAACTCGGTTGTGACGTAATTCCCAGCTCCGGGTGTAATGCAGCGTTAGATGTTAGATGTTAAAACATGATGACGGGTTGTTATGTTTGCTGAGGAGCAAAACTACACCGGCCCGCTGCATTACAAATTGTTGTTTTTATCGTTTTTGTCCGAAAGACTCACCATGCAAGTGAATGGGGCAGCCAGGCAGCTTTTAGACGTCGCTCTTTTTAATAAACGATGTGTTCACTTACAAAGTTGTCAACGCCTCGTTTTAAATGTCAGGATCCTTGTTATACCAGCAAGGAAGTGTGGAGCTACTTTGAGATGTTTTAATGGTTTAAAATAGCGACGTCTTCAAGCTGCCTGGCTGCCCCATTCACTTGCATGGTGAGTCTTTTGGACAAAAACCATAAAATAACAATAATCGTAACGCAACGGACTTGTGTAGTTTTGCTCCTCAGCAAACTTAACAACAGGTTATCATGTTTCAACGTACCCAAAGTTCATTTTACGCTGATTTTGTCCTAAAAGTAAATAAAGTGCTTGTTTATTTTTATTTTTATTTTTTTTTTCCTCATTTAAAGGTGACGTCGCGCATGATTTTACAGCGTCGACGTAAATGCGTTGGAGGTGTTTATTGTCTCAGACACCAAAAAAAAAATCAAGATAATAATGAATATCCTGATGGAATGGTGGAATTGGTTTGTTTATAGTTTAATATTCTTAATGCAAAGTGTTTGACAGTGACGTATGTGCTGATTAATGCCACGGCGAAGGTAATTAACGACCTCGTTAGCACGATGTTTTCCAAGGACTCGGCGTAGCCGGCGCGTTTCGGCGATTCGTGTCGACGTTGCGAAAGTGATGCGGCGCCCTCGACACTTGCCAGCTCTTATTCTGAAGGGGCAAAAGCTAAGTGAGGTTTATTTTCTTCTTCTCCTTCTTCTTTTCTGCTGCCCATGACTCGGCGAGGTGACTCATATTCGCATTCCGGAGGGAGCGCTTAGCAGGGCGCTCCGAGAGAAAGAAAGAGGGAGGGAGGGGCGTGGGGGGAGGCAGCGAGGAAAAACGAGAGCTGCCGACCACAGGAGCAGTGTCACAGTCCCACACATCTGGAGTTACATTCCAGGTTGTTTGAGTTTACAGTAAAGCAGACAAGACAGACTCCAGTTGATTAAGGTGTTTTCTTGCCGCCTCCGCCCGCCCCCTCCTCCCTTTTTTTTTTTTTTTTCCCCCCCAGCCTCCATTGATCCGCGCTACGTGTTGCAGGTCATTACTTGGGAGCGTTTGTGTTGCGGTTCGTCCCCGTTTTTGAAACATTTTTGGCATATGGAAATGATTTATAAGACAATCCCATTGGCGAGATATTTGTTTCAACATACCCACTGGTTAAACAAGCACGTCCGGGGCTAAATATAGGCTGAGAGGGGGGGAAAAAAAATCTGCACGCACGCTTTTCGTCCCCTTTTTAGTTGAGTTTCCAACCCCAAATATAAAAGATGCGAAATGTTTGATTAAGCGATTAAGTTACATGACGTTTTTAAGTGATTGAATGTTACGTAGCGGCGCTGAGAGCTGCTGGGATCTGAGCAGGATGATGGCACATTTTTCTCTCTTATCATCCATTTAGATTGAAGAGAGCGAGTGTGTGTGTGTGTGTGTGTGTTGGTGTCAGTGCTGGTTAATACAAGTGTGTGCATGTGTCTCTCTGTGCGCAGGGACCCTGGAGGGGGTATCGAGATGGCAGACTTCATCAGGCAAGAGACTCCGCCAGTGGACTGCAGTTCCAGGAACTCCTATATTGGGATGGAGTCGAACCAGCAGGTAAACAGAGCCACACTGAGCCGAATATAATACCACCCTCCTCTCACTGTTTTTTAAGGAAGAGAAGGCAAATAACACATCGCATTCAACTTATTTAAAGTGACGGTCCAAAGTAATTTCACCATTAATACGAGTCAGACGCCCCCTCAAGAGATATTTTACCTTGGTTGAAGTAATATCGAGTTTGACCATCTTTTGTTTTCACAACCAAATAGTTAACAATGAAAGTAAATGGGGCAGCCAGCCAAACGTATCTAAATCGTCATTTTTTAACCACTAATAAAGCTCAAAGTATCACTTCACTGCAGCAGTAGCATGAATAGGGTCCCTACACGCAAACTGAAGTGCCGATAACTTAGTAAGTGAACTGAAAGTTTATTGAAAAGACTGTTTTACAAACTTACCCAGCATCTTGTTTTCATAACAACTGGAAACGAAAGGTGTTCCAGATCAGCAGATTCGTCATTTTGCTCGCTCTTCACGGACACATCAACCGGTTGTTCAGGCAAATGTGGAATCTGCTGATCTGGAACACCCTTCATCACCAGTTGTTTTGAAAACAAGATGTTGTTTAAGTAGTACACTTAAGTAAGTGCACTTAGTAAGTTGTCAGTATTTCAGTTTATGTGTAGGGACCCAATTCATGCTACTGCTGAAATGAAGTGATATTTTGAGCTTTATTAGTGGTTAAAATTTACGATTTGCAGTCGATGCATTTGGCTGGCTGCCCCATTTACTTTCATTGTCAACTATTTGGCTGTGAAAACAAGTAACGGTCAAACTCAATATTACTTTGTCCAGCGTAAAATATCTTTTGAGGGGGTGAAGTATTATTTAGAGCTTTATTATTGTATAAAAAAATAGGATTTAGATACATTTTGGCTGACTGCCCCATTTGCTTTCATTGTTAGCTATTTGGCTGTGAAAATTAAACACGGTCAAATCATTCAATCAACATAAAATAACTCTTGAGGAGGTGTTTGACTCGTAGTCGTGGTAAAATAGACTCTGGGTTCTAATTACTCCGGACGCCACTTTAAGATGAAATACTGCAAACATGCTAAAACATTAGCCTTAGTCTGTGTTTCTGTTTTCAATCACAATGGGACAACGTCTGGATTTCTGGGACTGCGGTCGTGTTTTCCAGCGTTTTCAGATGATTAATCGGGTAAAAATGGTTTAATTCGGTCCATCATGGAGCAAAAATGCGTTTACCCGTCGAGCCGCGAAAACCAGCTGGTGCAATAAAACAAAACAAGGCGCTTTCCCACGTCATAGCGCGTCCAATAAAACGGCTCGTTTTTGCCACCGACAGGTTCAGATTGTTATCCCGAGCGGGATCCGTTTACTCAAACCACACTCCATTGACACAAACACATCCAGTCACTTAAGTTGGCTGGAGGCGCCGGCCGGTGGTCAACCGCTTCCTCCATGTGTTCATTTGTTCGTCTTATTGTTTGACTCGCGGGACAATTCGGATCCTTTACTTAAGTCGAAAGTGTCGCACAATAACGGCGACAGTAATTTGACCTCAGAGGACTTTCTGAGTGTGGTGGCATCGAACAAAGCAATGTAACAGCTCTGTCTGGTTTAACAAAAAGGGTTTTTTTTTTTGTTTTTTCTCTCTTCAGTAGAAAGGTCTCCACGTAGGAATCCTTTTCATACTGTTGTCGATGCTAATAATAGCAATCTGAACCCATCGCTTTGAGTGGACACGTGTTCCGTTTTAATATGTCGCAGCAGCTGCTTTGTGGTCACGAGTTATTCTTTAACCCACGTTAGGTGAAGATCCGGAGAAAGAGACAAACGGAGCGTATTTATTTCTTTGACATAATCCATTTTCTTTCCTTTCAAAATTCATTTACTGGAAGACTAAAAAAAAAAAAAAAAAAAGCGTTATATTTACTGTCCGTGCAGTGTTTAGTTTTCTGTCGCGCACAGAGTCTGGTCTCCATTAGGAGATAGATACGTTAATGTTTTGGCTCGCACCTTGCGAAGTCGTGTCCAAAAATCGCTCTATTTAAAATAAAAAAGAACCTCAGAGGAATTTTCCTTTCAAACAAACCGACGTTCAGTCTCTCGCCCCAAACGATTTGTGTCCAGTTCATCTCCTTTTTTTTTTTTCCACACAGACGATTCGTGTTGAACGTTTCAACGAAAAGTTGTTTACATCCACGTTTGCTACCGAGAGAAAACTGAGAATTAAGTCATTCTGGTCGACTTCACCAACGATTTGTGAGTCTCGGACGCTGTCGTGATCGTTTGCGACTTGTTGTTGTTACCCGTGATCTGGAGTCTCAACAACTGGTCTGAGACCTGTAGCGTTCACACTACAAGACTTGACTCCCGATCGTCACCAAACTATACATCTGGTCACGTGAACTACTGCTGCTTTTCTCCGTAATCAGGGCGTATACATAGTGTTTTATTTTGATGTTTTTATGTATATCTTATTACCTTTTTGAACTTTTTTTATGTAGCACTTTGAGATCATGACAAATAAAATGTATCATTATTATTATATTCCTGAGGTCTTTGACTGGTGACTACCTATAGCAGCTACAGTCAAGGAGACTGGACTTAGACATTAAAAAATAATGTTAAGATGGAAACTATTACTAAACCGCTAAACCAGCGTGTAAACATCACCATGGCAACACGCTGGTTTTCATGGTGGAGCTGAAATCACCGGGTAACATTTGGACGCTGCAGAGAAAACAGGAAGTAGAGACGTTTAGATGTGAAAACACATGAAAACAATCTTCTTACTCATTGATCAGATCCTCCAGGATTTAATAACGTTACAATCACAACTATTAACACAAATTCAACCAATCATTGTGGATATTCCTATAGTCTTTGACTGGTGACTACCTATAGCTTTGCTGACACCCGTTGATCGAGAATCAGTTACTTATCAAGCGATATATAATCAATAAAACCCAGCGTTTTTAACCGTCCCACTAACGAGAAGCATGTAGTTGTTGTTTTCTTTAACCGCCACGTGCTCCGCGCTCACCGCTAACACGGCTAATGTGAACACAAATAGCTTTTGAGCCGTGACCAACCCCCACCCTACACCCCGAGGAGGAAAAATAAAAGTCTAAGTTTAAAAATGATTCGACTTTCCCAAGTGCTGGACAATAGGAAGAGGAGGAGTGTGATATCCCCACACAGCTTGTTTGCTGTCAGCACATATCTCTCTTTTTTTTTTTTTAGAGTGTTTAGCCGCTTTATACACCGAGATATATTTAACCTCTGTATCCTCATGGGAGCTGTCTTTGTACTGTTGTGTGTCCTTGAGTCGCTGATCAGCTGCTGGGAAGAGAGGGGAAAAGAAAAAAACCAAACTTTTCTTTTGCGATGACACGTCACATCTTTTGTCTCTTTGATTCACATTTCAGATCGCGTCGGCCCACGGGAGAGCAACAGTTGCCAAAGGTAACAGCCTGGTCACACACGTGCACTAAAAATCATTTCTGTGTGTTGATACAGACACATCACATGTTATATTTTTCTCCTCTGCTGCAACCACCACCCACACACACACACATATACACGCACACCCCCTCCGGTGAGACTATTTTTGGAGTCGCCGCGTCTCTGACCGGAGATGCGGCCTGACTCAGCGTTACCGTGACCTCGGCAGTCCCACCGAGACGAGGCAGCCTCGAACAGGCGTCCCACTCCGCGATGCCCGTTCCGAGCCTGCCGTTTGCCGCGGTGACGAGACGAAGACGACGAGCGATTGCGTATTTAGCCAGCCCAGTCACACCCCCGACGCCGTCCTGATTAGCTGCTAGCTCGCGACGACCATCCCTGAAGCGGGGACGAGGCCTCTGCTCTTCCTCCCGGGCCTGTTCATCACCACCACCATCACGGACTCCCAAGAAAGACTCGGTGAAAAGATGCGAGAGACGCTAATCAGCAGGAATGTATCATTTATCGATTTAGGTCGCTCGATGTCTCGGATCACGACGGCCGCGTTCTTTTCTCCATTCTGCATAGAAGTCGGTAAATTATTAAACCCGCCGTCTCTTTAATTGCTTTCTTCTTCTTCATGTTCGCAGGAGATGTGGGAAAGACCCCAGATGACATCAGTTTGACTCTCGTCGAAAGCTGCAGTCACGACCATGGTACAGACGCGTTCGTTCATTCATTCATCAGCCAGAAGCTTTTTTTTTTTTTTTTTGTGTCAGTGGCCGTAACGTTTCAACACCGTCCTTATTGTTTCTTTTAAGATCTGCTGTCAGAAGCGAAGATGTACTGCCTCGCTCCCAACGACTCCTTCGCCTCCCTGCAGCCGTCCACCTCCCTGTGTCCTTCAGAGTTGTCCCGGGAGCCTGCTGATATCTGCAACGCCGCTGCTTATCACTTCAGCGTGTCACACTCGGCCTGTGACACCGAGGCGACCGCCCACTCGTCCATGCAATCTCAGACCTTTAGGAAGGAGCTCCGTTCCAGGGGCTTGCCTCGGACCTCTAGCTCGGCGGGCTCGGCCTTCCCCGACCCGTGCCTGCCGGACTTTGCTCTGTACCCTCCGCCCAGGAGAGGAGGCCTCGACCCTGTGTGCGAGCTGGAAGCGGCCAGACCTCACAGGGCGGGGGTTTGCGACAGAGACGGGGCGGAGCGGCTGTATCAGCAGGATCCAGCCGTGCCCTCCACCTCTGGACTGGAGTGTTACAGACACAAAGAGCAACGTAGAGTTGCCCGTTCGGCCTCCAGGGAGGCCGGGGAAGGTAGCTCGGGACTGTATCAGGTGGAGGTGGGTGGTGTCGGGAAAGGCTCTGCAGGCGGGGGGAAGTCCCAGGGAGGGGAGCGCAGCGCCGACAGCCTGAGGAGCCTGAGCACTCGCAGCAGCGGCTCCATGGAGAGCTACTGCAGCGGCACGGACCGGGACACCAACAGCACCGTCAGTAGTTTCCACAGCGAGCAGACGAGCTCCACGCACGTGGAGAGTCTGCTGTCGCTTTCGGGGGACGAGCGCGCCCGCGTCAGAGGCGACGCGGCGTCCGCTCCCGCCGACGGCAGGACTACGAGCCTCGGAAGCGTCAGCTCCCGAGGTCTCAGCAACCTGCCTTCCAGGGAGGCCAACAAAAACCCGCACGCCAACGAACTGACGGCGAAACAACCGGCGGACACGCAGTCTTCTGCATCTGCAACACAGGAGCTGGCGGAAGCCGGGAGGTGTCAGGAGGAGCCCGGCATCAGGACCAGCGCCGACGGATCCACAGATGTAGCTGCTCAGGAGCAGGAGGTGAAAGACAGTCAACCAAAGTCGACCAACGTGGTCCAGAGGACGTCTTCGCTGTCCACGGGGCGCAGTGGACGCCGGCGGACGGGAAAAAAAAGGGCGAGCAGCTTCGACGCCAGCCGCCACCGGGACTACATGTCTTTACGCGGCGTGGCCAAGCCTTGTAGCGCCGTGTTCACCGGCGGCGGAGAGGAGGACTCCAGCGATCAGAGCGAACTCAGCTGTGCCTCCAGCCTCCACTCCGCCCACCACCTGAGCACGGACAGCTCATCCAGCACCACCTCCCGCTCCTGCCACTCGCCGGAGGGCCGCTACCGGGCCCTGAAAGCCAAGCACAGCGCGGCCGCCGGCGCCTCCTCATCCTCCGCGGTCAAACACACCGAGGTGGGAGACAGACCGGGGAAACGGCGCACGTCCCGCCGCACCCCGAGCTCGGGCAGCGCCAAAACGCACGCCAGGGTGTTGAGTTTGGACAGTGGCACGGCCGCCTGCCTTAACGATCCGAGCCGCCTCGGAGCTCCGGCCGGACCTCGACCGCTCACCACCTCCAAGTCGGACCTGGAAGCCAAAGAAGGGGAAGTGCTCGACGCCGCGTCGCTGCTGGGTCGGGCCTCCCAGCTGGAATCGGTGACCCGCTCCAGAAACAGCCTGCCCAACCAGGCGGCCTTCACCGAGCCTCAGGACGCCACGGCTGCTTCCCTGCGGGGTACGTACCACACGCGGCGCTCCCTCGTCCGGTTCGCCGCCGGCGTCTGATGACTCCCTGACGCATTTCGTCTCGTCAGCGCCGAGACATGAACTGATGTGTACGGTCTTATCCACATGTAACAGATCTTTATTTGGACTTTATTTGACGCGTGACAGGATCCACTGGTTTGTTTTGTTCACGTTTGATGCGTTTATGCAACACACATGTGCTGAAAGCTGCTTCCCGACTTGTTGTCATTGGGATTGTTTGGGTGTCCTCCTCCAGACTTTACATTTACGTCATTATTGCCTGTGTATATATATTTCTGTGTGTGTGTGTGTGTGTGTGTGAGAGAGAGACAGAGAGAGATGTCTGCTTTGCTCATCCAGTGTATCCATGGTGAGTTTCCATGGAGTGACAGTCCTGACCCAGGCATAGTGTTCCCAGTGTAGATCCGTGTTAGCATGACGGCACAGTGTGTGCTTTGTGCCGAGGTTAGACAAACAGCAGCTCTCTTATTAGTGTCATACACACCGAGTCTAATAGACGCTCCCTCCCCCACATTCTTCAAACTTCTCAGCCTAATGTCTGATTCCCACTTCTCCCGAGTCTCCGCTCTTGTTCTTTGGCGCCTGGTGTTGGGAAATATTTTTACGATATGATGTGGTCGCTTATTTATTTATTTATTTATTTATATATATATATATATTTTTTTTTTTAATAATCTCCCAAGAATGTTCCCGTCCTGGGAGGGATATGTCTGGACGTGTCAGCTGCTGTCCAGAAAACATCTCATCGCTCGTCTGTAGTCTGTATTTTTCCTTTTAGATTTAGCGTTTCGCTGCCTCTTTATTTATTTTCACCAAACCGAGGCCAGCTAGGTCGCACGTACGGGTGCGTTAAAAAAAAAAAAAAAAAACAACAAAAAAACAAAAAAAAAAAAAAAAAAACGGTGGATTGTTGGTGGGAACTGGAAAATGTTAAAGTGCTCATCCTGCAACTGCCTGGGATGGTTCACTTGTCTTGTCAGTGAATAAATAACCCTTATGCTTAGTCAGACAGAATAAAAATGGCTTTGCAGATTTTTAGTTCCCATAATACACTTCTTCTTCCATCGGTTTTGTCACTTTAGCCCACCTTGTCGATGTGCACCCAGTGGCTCGTGTTAGCTAAATTTAGCTAGCTGAATAAGTTTAGCTCCAGACTGCTGACTTATTTTTTTCCGTCTTTAAATAATCTTTGTCCTATTTGTGCCACTCGTAGGCTACGGGCTTTTTTTTTTTTTTTTTTTTAAACCCCTACCCCTTCTCTTACCCCTACCCCTCATCCCTTGATACAAAACATTAAAGGGGGTAGGGGGTGAA
Organism: Polydactylus sextarius; assembly: GCA_016801845.1. Lineage (NCBI taxonomy): Eukaryota > Metazoa > Chordata > Actinopteri > Polynemidae > Polydactylus > Polydactylus sextarius. The sequence continues at coordinate 8,024,287 of CM028931.1, forward strand.
AACTTTACCGTCACGCGTCATCCGAGGCCGTCGCTAGTCGCTACGTTAAGACGACCCGGCGGGTCTCCGTGACGACAAACAAACAAAGACGGCGTCTGCTGACTCGTTTGTGGCGAACAAATGGAAAACGTTAGCAAAGTGACAACCAGCATTGCTAGCAAACATTATTGATTAGCGGGCAGCGAAAAAGTTAGCTTAAAAAGTTAAACGCATCGATCAGTTTATTAGTTGAATCGCTAACTTTTTTGACAACTGCGTCCTTGTCCCGGTGCATGCTGGGAAGTTTCCCACAATACACTACTTCTTCGTCGCCATCATCTTCTTCTTCTTCCATCGGTTTTGTCACTTTAGCCGAACTTATCGAGGTGCAATTGCTAGCTAACATTAGTGAACGTTATCGATTAGCGGCATTAGCAATAAGTTAGCTTAATAAGTTAAATTGTGTGTGGGTTGTGTGGCCCCTTCATCTATAAGAGAAGGTATAGGGTTAGAAAGTTTTCCTAAGTTTCGCTCCCAGTCCAAGCCCATTAGCTCTTCGCTAGGCACTCTAATGCTAATGTCATTACAGCGAGGTTATGTAACCAGCCATGTCACGATGATGCTATTATGATAAATGATAGAGTGGCGCAGCAGAAGCTAAAGTGGAAACCAGTCATAACATTAGCGGTCGGAGTGGCACATGTGCAGCAGTATCCGTTTGTTTGCTAACATACGCTAACGTTAGCCACCTCGGACCAAGTAGAACCGTCCTAATGCCGCCTTTATCGCCTCAAAGTTGTACTTTTTGTTTATAAGAGTGGCAGTAGTGAGAGAAAAGGGCGAGAATTTAATCAGGGATGTCACGATGGACGTGTCAGCCTCCCAGTCCTGTTCTTGTCTGTCACGCCGCAGCAGACGTCTTATTTTCAGACAGTCGACCTCATTTCGGAGTGACACTGATCTCTAGCAGCAGATGGTTTCGTTGCTGTTTGTTGTTGCCATTGTGTATTTTTGCGAGAGCGCACGTCCTTCCACATGTAGCTGTCTCAAAACAGGAAACGCCCAGTCTGACCGGCCAGTGACAATGATGTCTCTCACCACAAACAGCCCCGGGGAGCGAGGAGACGGTCATATTTCGGCGCGAGCGTAGCACGTTCCGACGTCAGGCAGTGAGGCGGCGACACAACGCAGGGAGTAACCCCACCCCACCCACCTCTCTCATTGGATCTCCTCTCAGGTACGACAGCGCACGGAGCCGCCTCCTCCGCCGCCGCCACGTCGCCTGGTATAAGCATGTTGCCAGGCGACGACGCTCATTCTTTCCCGCCCCCTCCCATCAACACCAGTTTACTTCTTCTGCTCTCCTGCACCGTCGCCGGACGGGTGTTTCTTCGCTCCGCATTCGATGTCTTCAGTCCTCTCTCTGTCTCTCTGTGTTTTCCACCCTGTCATCGGCGCCATCTTTTCTTTTCAGCTCCACGCCTTGAGCACGGATCAAAAGAGACCGGAAGTGGCCGCAAACTCGGAACGCACGAGCTTGACACGCCGCCGCCTCTCAGAACCATGCATGATTCGTTCAATAATGCAGATGTCCTGCTGTATCACGTTGCTCTGCCCTTTTGACTGACCTTTACGGGGAGAGACACGATGATCGACACAAAAAAAATCACAGGAGGGAATGTGTTTTTATTGTTTTTAACTGCTCACGGGTACGAAATGATACGAAGTTAGTGTCCAATTAGATAATAGTTTGCAACAGTGTTGATAAAGTTTTATTTAAACAAAAAAAAAGAAAAGAAAAACCTAGCCTAGCCTATGTGATCTATTAGCAGCAGCTGCTAGCCAGCGCCCGAACGACGCTAGCTCGGCTAGGCTAGCTCGGCTAGGCTAGCCGGCGCGATGCTTTCCCGAGATCTTTCCCGACTTAGCGACGCGTCGGCTAGCCTAGCCGAGCTAAGCTAACATCCTCCATACGCTGGCTAGCAGCTACGGCTAACGGAAAACGATAACGCTGAGATACGAGCTAAGATTTGCGCATTTAAAGCTGCGGCGCGCTGTAAGTTACGTTTTAAAACGCAAACGTTCCGGCTTTTCCCGGATGAACATGATCCCTGAATCTCTGGTGACGTATCCGGATCATTTTAATGATTCGTTGACATGAAAAAAAAATCTTACACGCTGCACCTTTAAGTAACGCGCCTCACCCAACATGCCCAGCTCACACAGGTCTTATGACTCGTGTTGTTCCACACAAATCCACAGCTGCTCTCCAGTCGATTTGAACACTTCAACTAGAATGACACTAATTTATGACGGTGACGCTTTAAATAATTTACAACAGCACCTTAGTATAATGTACATCTCCCGCTCCCTTTATTAGCTCCTTTGCTAACTCTGCGAGCTCCAACCCTGATAATTAAAGTGGACAGTTGAGGTTTAATCTTCTAGTCGCTGTCTAAGTTGAAAGTGACCCGACGTGACTTAGCGCCGCAGGAAGGTCACGAGCATCACCGCCTCAGTGCGCGCACGCGTGACTTCCTGTGAATTTAGGAGATGAAGCATAAATCTGATTCCCGTGTAACCACCAGTTGTGCTCGTAAAACTGCCAGTAGCTGTTCACCTCATGAGGCTCTGCGCTAGTTTTTTTTCTCCCCCCCCCCGCGTGTATCTACCTCACGTAAGGTCACGTCTCTGAATGCTGAGCCTTGGAAAAAAAAAAATGTTTCGCAGGGAAAAAACAAGCGAGCCAGCCTGCCAGGGGTCAATAAACTCCACTTGCTAAATGCTAAATCGCTCCCTTCTCCTACCCCCCCCACCCCGCGCCCTCCGTCTTTATACTTTTTTGACCTTTCTCCGTGGTGAATTGCAAACTTAGTGGTAAACTTTATACAGTCGTTTCAAACAGGAAGTGATGACACTGATACAGCAGCGATGGATCTAAAATCAAAAAGCTAGATTTACGTTTGAAGATGTATTAATCACTAACTAATAATTTCTCCATATTTGCTCTATAGCAGGAATTTTGACCTTGAAAAGTCCGCAAAAGTGCGTAAAAACGTCTAGAAATGTGTAAAATCACGCTTTTTTTCTTTAGTAGAGAAAAGTTAACTTTACCGCCAAACACAACAGGTACAATCTCAACAAGAAAGTAGTCGAAACGACATAATGTCAAGGTCTTGATAAAGGGCAAGCACCCTGTATATGCTTCCTAAACATTTCATGTACAGTTTCATCTCATCTCATCCGTGTCTGGTGCCATGATGGAGGTCAGAACGTCAACAAGAAACGCAAACTGTCGATGGTTAGAAGCAAACAACACGATTCAAATCAATCGAAAGTGGCAAGATGTTACCATTTATATACTGGAGGTCAAAAGTTGTGACCTCCACCGTGTGCACCACGTCACCTGTCATACACCTGACCTGTTTCGTCCCCTTCCTCCCGTGAGGATGACGACGACGCTCGGCCTCCTCCCTTCCTCGGCCTCGGCCGCTTTCTCACCTCCTGCCCTTGTCCCTTCTCCTCCCAACAGTCTTCAGGAGGCTCTCAGCCAGGCCTCCCAGCCTTCTACCGCCACCACTTCCCAGGCGAAAAGTCAGCCGTCCAGAACCCCGTCCCAGGTGACCGTGCTGAGCGCAAGCACCTCCCTGCTGGCCAGGAACGGAAGCGCGCACCTGGAGGGTTCTCAGGACAAGGCCTCGACTGTCGGCGCCACCAGCTTGCAGGACGACTTCGGTAGGGAGCGAACGAAGAGAGCTCAGATGTAGTAGTAGTAGATTTAAATAGTGTGACGTAGCTAATAAGATAAGTGAATCTTGGTGAGACTCCCGGCTGTTGTTGCACTAGGCTTAGAAAGAGACGTTCAGCCTCTTTAGTGACACAACAACATTAGAAATCTGCCCCATTCACTTAGCTTATTAGCTGCCTGGCCAGGCTCACCGCTACCACCACATCTCCATTAATTTAGCGAACATATGTTTCATTTTTTGTCAACTGACATTAACTCAGAGACTCTAACAGTAGGATATAGGTTCAATTGTGACGGTGTTCCCCCTTTAACGTAATGATTCTCGTTGCTGTTCGCGTTTGCGGACGTTTTTTACTTTCTGCCGCAGCGGAGCGGTTTCACCCGCGGCCGGTGGACTAGCTGCAGTCAGTCAAAGCCGAGCACGATTACCCACGCTCCATTTCTCTGCGTACGTGGCTAATACTTGACCTCACGTGGACGTTGATGTGGATGTCGCCCTTTGGTCACAGATTCCTTTAACTCCTTGTGCTTGTAAACATGTTTGGTTGATATTAAAGAAGCTGATTGTGATATAGTTCTGGTTTTTGTAAGAGCTGCGTGACGCCCCTCCCCCTAAACCAGTGATAAATGGATTACTACTTGACCTGGACTGGACTATTGTTCTGGGACTCATGGTGGTCTGAGTGCGTGTTGCTGTTCTCGTAATCTCCGAGCGTTAATAATTTCTTTTGTAGCTGCTGATTACGGAACTTTTTTTTTTTTTTTCCAGAGTATGTGTTTTTTTCACGCACCATTTGACCTTCCCCCGCCATCACGAGTTTTTACCGAAAAACACCTGTCCCCAATCTTGGGGAAAAAAAAAAAAAAAAAATCCTCCACGGGAAATGTGTTTCACATGTCTTTATCAGATATCTTCAAAATAAATAGAAATCCCAGAGTTTTTTTTTTTTTTTAGTTTTGGTTGCGCAAACCTCCATAGCAACAAAGAAAAATAAAATAAAATAAAACTTGTTTCACTGACAAACAAGAGAAAAATGTACCAAAAAAAAAAAAAACAGACTGAACAGAAATAAACAGGAACTAGCTGACGTCTTCTCAAGACGAGCAGGAAATGACCGACTTGTCTGCACAGTCTCTCTGGGAGAGGAAACATTGGTTCAATAATAAACAATAATCCTATTAAAAAACAGGTGAAAACAGTCATTTGGCACATGTAAGACCCTGACTGTTTACATGGAGTTTAATGAAATTATTCCCACAGACGAAGTTGACGTTTGCTCGTGATTTCAACTGACAGTTTCTCTTTCTCTTTTTTTTTTTTTTTTTTTTTTTGTCTTCAGGAAAACTCACTCCCTCCTTATATGAGGCTGGTGGATGTGACATGTCCCTGGTCAACTTTGAACCTGCAACCAGACGAGCCTCCAATAACGTGTGGTTAGTGTCACACTGGGATTTCATACGATAAAATGATTTTTTTTTTACAGTGAAAGTAAATGGGGCAGCCAGCCAAACGTATCTATATTGTCATTTTTTTAACTACTAATGAAGTTCAAAATATCACTTCACTTCAGCAGTAGCATGAATAGCTTTATTAGTGGTAAAAGAAGACAATTTAGATACGTTTGGCTGGCTGCCCCATTTACTTTCATTGTTAGCTATTTGGTTGTGAAAACAAAAGTCTTATGGGGGGGTTCAAGGTTAAACACCCCCTCAAGAGATATTTTACGTTGGTCGAAGTAATATTGAGTTTGACCGTCTTTTGTTTTCACAGCCAAATAATTAACAATGAAAGTAAATGGGGCAGCCAGCCAAATGTATCTAATCTGTCATCTTTTAACCACTAATAAAGCTATTCATGCAGCTGCTGAAGTGAAGTTATATTTTGACCTTGATTAGTGGTTAAAAAATGACAATAGGGCAGCCAGCCATACATATCTATATTGTAATTTTTTAACCACTGATAAAGCTCAAAATATCACTTCACTTCAGCAGCAGCACGATTTGCTTTATTAGTGGTAAAAAAGACAATTCAGATACGTTTGGCTGGCTGCCCCATTTACTTTCATTGTTAGGTATTTGGTTGTGAAAACAAAAGTCCTTGAGGGGGTGTTCAAGGTCAAACACCTCCTCAAGAGATATTTTACATTGGTGGAAGTAATATCAGGTTTGACCGTCTTTTGTTTTCCCAGCCAAACAGTTAACAATTAAAGTAAATGGGGCAGCCAGCCAAATGCATCTAAACTCTCATTTTTTTACCACTAATAAAGCTCAAAATATCACACTGAATAGCTGTATTAGTGGGAAAAAAAAGACATTTTAGATACGTGTGGCTGACTGCCCCATTTACTTTCATTGTTAGCTATTAGACTGTGATAACAAAAGACCTTGAGGGGGTGTTGTATTTCTGGTGAAAACCACGGGTTCCTATCATTTGTAGATAAATAGCTTTTGTAAGTCACTTTGGATAAAATCAATTCCAAATCAACAAATGTTTATATATAATGTAAATAGTATATATGTATATTGTATGTGGTCAGCCATAGGTCTACATTGTGGCTGCAGAAACATGTGAAGCATTATTATCGTTATCAGTTGCATACATCCCATTTACTCAACCATTTTAGCAAGACTTACTAGACCTACTATTCTTTTCTATTTGTATTATCACTTACGCAAAAGACTCAAACCGTTATTAGCTCCAGTTTGGTGTCATAGATCTCTGTTGATCCTATTGATTTTGTGACATAAAACATAAACCGTAGAGGACAACAGCCCATTGGCCGATTTAGATGGAGGTCACCAGGAAACGAATCGTGGTTTAGAACAGCGAGCGCAGCGGCAGCAGAATCAGATGCTTTTCTCTCATCGCTGTTCTCGTTTTGTCTCGATGCCCCGCAGGGACACCGACTCCCACCTCTCCAGTTCTACCTCAGTTCGCTTCTACCCTCATGACCTGGTGAGTGTCCGACCAGTCGACGAGCTGCTGTCGGCGCGTGTGTGTGAAGTAAACAACCGCCGATTTTACAAATCACATCACAGGGATAATAAAATCCCTCCACTGGCTTCTAGTTTGCTACCTACGTATAACGTTGTACTATTCGTATTTCCCCACATCCCTCAGATCCGTCTGAACCGTCTGCTGACGATGGACCCAGAGCTGCTGGAGCAGCAGGACGCGGATCTGAGCCCGGAACTCCAGGACGCGCCGCTGGCCCAAGAGGACCCGGCTGTAGCCGCCGCCGCCGCCGCCGCTAAAGTCAGACAGTATTACCGCCTGTGGCTTCTGCCGTACCTGTGGGTCGGCCTGCACTTCGACCGGCTCACGCTGCTGGCGCTGTTCGACAGGTGAGGCGGAAAATGGAAAAACCCAAAAGGCTGAAAATAGATGAGAAGAGCCTGTGCGTTAAAAGGCGTTTTATTAAAAACAATGACGTCGCAGGCCTCGTAGCAGACGCCTCCCCTCCCACCCCCTCTCCAGTTTATTATTTAGACTAATAACACAGGTGTATCTGCTGATGAGTAAAATTCTGCTCGGCGCAGCATTAACCATTTATATAATCAGGTCAGTCCCAGAGAAATCAAGGACAGAACAAGAAGGCTGCGGCACAGTAACGGCCCGATAAACGGCGAACGAAACAGAAGGATGACACAGCGACTTTAACTTAAAGCAACACAGTTTCCTAAAGATTAAACAGTTACCTGTACAGCTTTTTTAAAGCTCAACATTTCCCAGTAGGCTATTGGGTTAAATGTGTTTTGTATCCACTTCGGTTGGAGCTTAAATCCAGCAAAATTTCAGCAACGTTTTGTGAGTCTGAGACGCTGTTGTGATCGTTGGCGACTTGTTCCCGTGATCTAGAGTCTCAACAGCTGGTCTGAGACCTGTAGTTTGGACAAAACTACACGTCTGGTCACGTGAACTAGACAGGATGTAGCCGCTGCTTCTCACTGCCTCCGACACAGACTAAACCGCTAAACCAGCTTGTAAACATCAACAAATTCAACCAATCATTGTGGATATTCCTGAGGTCTTTGACTGGTGACTACCTATAGCAGCTACAGTCGAGGAGACTGGACTTAAACGTTAAAAAAAAATAATGTTATGATCAAAACTATTTCTAAACCAACGTGTAAACATCACGGCAAAACTGAGGACGCTTTGGACACCGGGGACGCTGCAGTGAAACCAGGAAGTAGAGATGTTTAGATGTGAAAATGCATGAAAAATAATCTTCTTACTCATTGGTCAGATCCTTAGATCGTTAGTTCTGTTCTATTGCAAAATTCATATCGTTCGTCTGGTGGAGGAATCGGAGAAACCTCGTCTCCGTCTCTACCAGACGCGATTACTGTAATTCTCTTCACGTGGGAGTCACTGAGTTAGCCTCGTCTCGCCTGCCGCTCATTCGAAATGCAGCCGCGAGGCTCCTCGCCGGCACCGAGAGATGAAAGAACGTCTCAATAAGAGAAAGACAGAATTGATTTGAAGATTACCTTTTTATAAAAGGACGGCGCGAATCGATGCCAGTTTATATCTCAGAAGTACTCGGTTCCTGTTTGTGCCTCCGGCCTCTAAAACGCACAGACCGACGATGGAGCGATGGAGCCTTTTTTTTTTTTTTTTTCCTTTTGTTGCCCAAAGACTCCAGAACAGTTTGTTTTATTGACATTCGTGAATCCAGACTAATTTTTTTTCCGATCAATATTTGAGTTTACAAACATCATCACAACGTGATTGCTAATCTGTTCTGTCTGGTTGGATCCTGTTTGATGATGAGACGGAGGATGTTTCTACCACTACAGTAGAAGTAGAGATACTAGAGTAGAAGTAGAGACACTAGAGTAGAAGTAGAGACACTAGAGTAGAAGTAGAGGCACTAGAGTAGAAGTAGAGGCACTAGAGTAGAAGTACAGATACTAGAGTAGAAGTACAGATACTAGAGTAGAAGTAGAGACACTAGAGTAGAAGTACAGATACTAGAGTAGAAGTACAGATACTAGAGTAGAAGTAGAGACACTAGAGTAGAAGTACAGATACTAGAGTAGAAGTACAGATACTAGAGTAGAAGTAGAGACACTAGAGTAGAAGTAGAGACACTAGAGTAGAAGTAGAGACACTAGAGTAGAAGTACAGATACTAGAGTAGAAGTAGAGACACTAGAGTAGAAGTACAGTACAGATAGAGACACTAGGAGTAGAAGAAGTAGAGGGCACTAGGGTAGAAGTAGAGACACTAGAGTAGGTGAGAAGTAGAAGAGACACTAGAGTAGAAGTACAGATACTAGAGTAGAAGTAGAGACACTAGAGTAGAAGTACAGATGCTAGAGTAGAAGCACAGATACTAGAGTAGAAGTAGAGACACTAGAGTAGAAGTAGAGACACTAGAGTAGAAGTAGAGACACTAGAGTAGAAGTAGAGACACTAGAGTAGAAGTAGAGGCACTAGAGTAGAAGTAGAGGCACTAGAGTAGAAGTACAGATACTAGAGTAGAAGTACAGATACTAGAGTAGAAGTAGAGACACTAGAGTAGAAGTAGAGACACTAGAGTAGAAGTAGAGACACTAGAGTAGAAGTACAGATACTAGAGTAGAAGTACAAGTCAGAGACTAGAATGATTCTCTAGTAAAAGACTTAAAGTATCTAGTATTTACTGTACTTAAGTATGACAGTAATCTATAAGTAAATGTAGTTAAGTGTAGAAAGTAAAAGTACAAGTACATGTTGATAAAACCAGAAGAATATGATGAAGTTTATCCAGCACTTTAAAACATGGAGCTACAACAATCTTCAATAGACAATGAATGAGTCTGAACTAAAGCACTAAAGATCAAATAGTGTGGTAAACCATAACTATGACACAGTCAACGAGTCTGATGGACTCCAGCCACAGTCTTTTACTATCTGGGTTATTACTCCCTACAGTCGTCGTGGCGACCGAACCGACCCCGTCTGTCTTTTTGTCTCGTCGTTCCAGGAACCGCGAGGTTTTAGAGAACGTGCTGGCGGTGGCGCTCGCCGTCCTCGTGGCCTTCCTGGGCTCGGTGCTGCTGGTCCACGGCTTCTTCACGGACATCTGGGTCTTTCAGTTCTGCCTCGTCATCGCTAGTTGCCAGTATTCCTTACTGAAGGTGAGTCGAACCGGACTTTGGTAGCTGCTGTGAAAAACTAGCAGCTGATTGTAGTAAATGATTTAATACGTCAATACTTGATCTGAGGTTCTGCGTCTTTGTTTGTCGACAGAGCGTCCAACCAGACTCCTCTTCTCCTCGACACGTGAGTAAATCACTTCCGTTTTAACGCTTTTGAAGAAGTTTGAGGCTCGAAATGAGCACGGATCCCCCTTCACCTCGCATCACCTCACGTCCTCTCCTTCCTCCTTCCTCCTTCTATTCGTGTTTATTTATATGTGCGCTCCTGTCCCTAGAGTTTCTGTGGCTCCGATTCTGCTCAGCATCTTCAAGGATAATGTCTCGCCGCCCTCAAAGGCGACGATTCACGCTCCCGATACAAATCTGCTGCCCGTTTTGTCTCGTCCGTGTGTTTATTTCTCAATATTAAAGCTACAGTTTCTCTCATCACCACCGCAGGGCCACAACCGCATCATAGCGTACAGCCGGCCCGTCTACTTCTGCCTCTGCTGCGGCCTCATCTGGTTGCTCCACTACGGCAGCACGAGGACCGCTTCGTCCCGCTTCAGCCTCTACGGCGTGGCGCTCACCAGCTCCCTGGTGCTCGCCTCCGCCAGGGACCTCGTCATCGGTAAGGCCGCCGCCGCGTCGACAGTGACCTTTCAAAGGGAAAAAGTGGATTAATGCGACATAATAACAAGAAATGTATGTTTTTATCTGTTCCTGTATGTACTAGTTGTACATACTAGTTAGTAGTTGTTTATGGCAGGTGAGGATTAACCCTTTAAACCCCGACAGCCAGAATTACCATTTTTTTAATTTTAATAATTTTTTTTTAATTATATATGATTTTTTTATATATACATAAAAAAATTCATATATTATATTTCTTTTTATGATTTTTAAATTATTATTATTTTTTATTTTATTTGATACATGAAAATTCTGTATCAATTCATATATGATATTTTTTTATTTCAGTTTGTTTTATTTTATATTTTTTGTTTTTTGAATTTTTTTTTTTTTATACATGAAAAGGCTATATTAATTCATATATGATATTTTTTTATTTCATTTTATTTTGATTTATATTTTTTTTTCCATTTTAGGTGATTTTTTTTTGATTCTTTAAAAAAAAAATATTATTTTAATTTATTTCATTTTTATTTGATACATGGAAAATGCTATAGAATTTCATATATTATTTTTATTTTATTTTACTTTACTTAATTTAAAATGATTTTATTTTTTTATTTTTATTTTTTATTTATTACTATGTTTTTTTTTATTTATTTGATACGTGGAAAATGCTATATCATTTCATACATGATGTTTGTATTTTATTTTATATGATTTTTAAAGAAAAAAATTAATTATAATTATTTTATTTGAGACACAAGTATCTGCAGGAAGACGGATAAAATCACAACCTCATGAATGAATCTGACAAAGATATGGAAGCTAGAAATTTTTTTAAATCTATGTTTGTTTGTTTATTTATTTATTTAAATTGAAATTCAATCAAAACAGACCAAAAGTAAATTTTCCAACTCTTCTATTTTGGGTTGGACACATATATAACCTATCATTACATCCATTTATACACATGATATATGAGAGAATTTACACTTATTTATCACCAGGCTGGTTTTGTGTTTACAGGCTCCGTAGAAATGTTTGGGTCAATCTCTGCTCTGAAAGCCGACGTTAATTTGATGAGAGAATATTAACGCCGCCTCTCATCAAATAACAATCACCGGTAGTTGCTGCCGTTGCCCTTGGAGACGGGCGGCGATATGAACCAGTAACACTTGGAGGAGCAAACACCAAATCGTGTGTCATGTGTTTTATAAAAGACTTGTCTGGACAAATGTATGTGTGTTTCATATCTAATGTATATATATATTTATATGTGCGTGTGTCTCTGCAGTCTTCACTCTTTGCTTCCCCATCATCTTCTTCGTTGGTTTGCTGCCACAAGTCAACACGTTTGTCATGTACCTCTTCGAGCAGCTGGACATCCATGTGTTCGGGGGCAACGGTGAGTGACTCTGCAGGGGGTGGGGGTGGGGGTGGTGGGGCGGGCGGAGGGGGTGACTTTGAAAGCAGACACTCATACATACGTACGCTCTTACACTCTATATATTATGATACGGAAGCCTTCATAAGAGGCCAAAAGTGCTGATTTGCATTCTGCCTGGCCTGGTGCCCGTCAGGTTGAGTGCTCTCTTTGCTGACGTCCTCTGTGTGTGTGTGTGTGTGTGTGTGTGTGTGTGTGTGTGTGTGTGTGTGTCTGTGTGTGTGTGTGTCTCTGTGTGTGTGTGTCTCTGTGTGTGTGTGTCTCTGTGTGTGTGTGTGTGTGTCTGTGTGTGTGTGTGTGTGTGTCTGTGTGTGTGTGTGTGTGTGTGTGTGTGTGTGTGTGTGTGTGTGTGTGTGTTTATGTGTGCGCGTGTGTGTGTGTCTGTCTGTCTGTGTGTGTCTCTGCGTGTGTGTGTGTGTGTGTCTGTGTGTGTGTGTGTGTGTGTGTGTGTGTGTGTGTGTGTGTGTGTGTGTGTGTGTGTGTGTGTGTGTGTGTGTGTGTGTCTGTGTGTGTGTGTGTGTGTGTGTGTGTGTCTGTGTGTGTGTGTGTGTGTGTGTGTGTGTGTGTCTGTGTGTGTGTGTGTGTGTGTGTCTGTCTGTGTGTGTGTGTGTGTGTGTGTGTGTGTGTGTGTGTGTGTGTGTGTGTCTGTGTGTGTGTGTGTGTGTCTGTGTGTGTGTCTGTCTCTGTGTGTGTGTCTCTGCGTGTGTGTGTCTCTGTGTGCGTGTGTGTCTGTGTGTGTGTGTGTCTCTGCATGTGTGTGTGCGTGTGTGTGTGTGTGTGTGTGTGTGTGTGTGTGTGTGTGTGTGTGTGTGTGTGCATGTGTGTGTGTGTGTGTGTGTGTGTGTGTGTGTGTGTGTGTGTGTGTGTGCGCGCTCTCTGCAGCCTCCACCAGCCTCCTGTCAGCTCTGTACAGCGTCCTGCGCAGCGTCGTCACCGTCGCTCTGCTTTACGGCTTCTGCTACGGAGCGCTGAAGGTGAGAGCACGGCCGAGGTGTCAACTAACGAACGGGAATCGGGACGGAAAAAATCAAAGTTGGAACGGGAATTTATGGGAATTAGCAGGGAATAAACTTGGAATTATCAAAGTTGAAGGTTAGGAACATGAATATAGTTGGTAGAAAAATTTGATGTAAATAATATGCTATTCCTCAAACTTAGGGACGTAGCACGCTACTTCCTGCAGAGCTATTTAGGCCACACCCCTTCATGAATTGTGCATTCCCATTGGACGATCACAGAACGAACCAGTCGAGGTAAACGTGCGCAAAAGCAAGAAAATGTGATAATCGACCGCCCGCAGATAAACGGTCGCAGATAAAACTCGCAAAGAAACTTGAACAAAATTGAATCATCCCAAATTTCCAATCAATTCCCATAAATTCCCATAATTCCTGAACGCTCTTCTCTTCATCCAGTGATGGATTCATATTTAGAAAAACCGAGTGGGAAGTTTCTTTCAGCTCATCGCTCGTTCACCAGCAGGGTCATTATTATATGTCGCTATGAATAAGGGCCAATCACATTTCTCCCTCTTAGCCCCGCCCCCTTCTCTTTAGCGTTAGCTCTTTCACGTTAGCAGAAGGTTTATCTGTCTCTGTTCTCTTCTGGACTTCTTTTCCCAGCATGCACCAGGGCAAGGATGCACTTGTCAAAAAAAGTTGTGAAGTAATTGATAAACTAACCGATACGTTTAACTTATTAAGCTAACCGCGAATCGATAGCATTCGTTAGCGTTAGCGTTAGCGTTAGTCGTCACTTTGCCAACGTTTTCCATTCATTTGATGAAACATGAACATCTTGTCAGTTTCTAATCAATCGCCAACTCGGGTCGGCACAAACAGGTCTGGAGACGCCATCTTTGTTTTTTGTTTGTTGCCATGGAGACCCCGCGGCGTCTTTACGTAGCAGCTAGCTAGGAACGTTGTCACCCCTCAACACTTTAAAGACATATTTATTAACTGTAAAACAAGCAAAAGTATTTCTAGCAAAAGTAACAACATTAAATGAGGAATCTTACAAATGAAGCTACGCAATTATTCATAAATAAGTAAATAACAAACAAGCTTTAGCCCATTTTAATGAATTACATGATGATGATAATGATGATGATGATGAATCCCTGTATTTTTTGCCCTTTTTTTTGTTTTTTCCTCCAGGAGACGTGGGAGCCTCATCACATCCCCGTCTTGTTCTCCGTCTTCTGCGGCCTCTTGGTGGCAGTGTCCTACCACCTGAGCCGGCAGAGCAGCGACCCGTCCGTCCTCATGTAAGTCCACGGCCGCAGCGCCCGAGCGGGAGCAAAGAAGAAAAAAAAAAAAAAAAAAAAAAAAAAGGTTCGAATACTTTCCTTAGCGAGTGTGAGCTCAACTCGCCCATCTGGCACCGAAGCAGTCAAAGACCAAACTGCTGCTGCGTTTTCCATCAACTGCTTGACCCACGTCTGCCACAGAGAGAGAGGAACCACATTAACCCTTTAAGAGCCTGATGCATCAATTCATATATATATATATATATACTTATGATTTATTTAAAATCAATCAATCAAAATTTATTTAAACCTTCTAACATGTATATATATTTTACTAATGATTTATTCATTTTCATGTTTTTTAATTATGCTATATTATTTTATGTGTTTTTTATCTTTATAAATTTTTTTTATTTCATATCATTCTAAAGTTGTTATTACTATTTTTCTATATTATTAGTTTTCGTATGATTTTTTTTTTATTTTATATAATTTTTTTGAATTACTGTTATGTATTTTTTAAATTACTTTTAATATGATTTTTCTACTTTTCTATGATCATTTTTAATTTTTTTTTTTTTTTATTTTGTTATTTTATTTTTTGTATATAATTTCTTTTATTTTTTTCAAATCATTTCAAAAATTATTAAATTATTATTATTGTTGTTTTGGATTATTTAATTATATGATTTTTAGATTTATTATTTTTATTTTATTTTATATGACTTATTATCATTATTTTTTATTTTTAATTTTTTTAATCATTATTATTTTTTATTTTATTTTATAAATTTTTCTATTTTTCTGTGATTTTTTTTAAATTATTATTATTATTTTATTTTAATATTTTATAATATTTTTTCTATTTTTCTGTTTTTTTTTTTTTTATTTAATTATTATTATTTTATTTCATTATTTACTTGATTCCTGTTGATCATTTAAATAAGTGGAGGCCTAAGTTAAAATAGAGGCCTCTGTCATCAGCATGGTATCTAATATGGTAGAGTTGGCTATGAAGGGTTAAAGAATAACCTGTGACCTCACACATCACACACGCTGTGGATCATCTCAGACGCTGGGTTTTTATTTCCGAAGCATCTCAAAAATGCTCGGTCCACCATCTTCACACAAGGGTGGTGGTGTTAACATGGGAGCGGTGAAACGAATCACCCTCAGGAGAGTCGTGGTATTTGAAGCAGCTCTTTTTATTTTTTATTTTTTTTGTTCCTCTTCTTGCAGCTCGTTGATACAGTCTAAGGTCTTACCCAAAATTAAAAAAAAAGACCCGGAGGACCCTCTGTCAGAAGTCCAGGATCCTCTACCCGAGAAGCTCAGAGCCTCGGTGGTGAGTCGACCCTTCGTTTCCTTTTAATCTAATCTAATCTACTGGAACGCTCGTTTTAAGATAATCCATAATAAACCTGATCTGATACAAGATGTTTCCTTTTTCCAGAACGAGCGTCTGCAGTCCGACCTGATCGTCTGCGTGGTCATCGCGGTGCTTTACTTCGCCATCCACGTCAGCACGGTCTTCATTGTCCTGCAGGTAGAGAATTATCATCATTCGCATCATTGAGTCTGTGTTTGTGTTTGTTTGGGATGATCTCACACTGAGTAGAAACCAGTGTTGTATAGTAACGAGGTGCTAATACTTCACTACTGCACTTACTAAAGTCTAGTTGACACTAGTCGACTTCACCAACGATTTGTGAGTCTCGGACGCTGTCGTGGTCGTTGGCGACTTGTTTTTCCCGTGACCTGGAGTCTCAGCAACTGGTCTGAGACCTGCAGCGTTCACACTACAAGACTTGTCAGTGATTGACTCCGAACTATACGTCTGGTTAAACCAGCGTGGAAACATCACCATGGCAACACGCTGCTTTTCATGTTGGAGCTGAAACCACCGGGTAACATTTGGACGGTGCAGAGAAACCAGGAAGTAAAGAAGTTTAGATGTGAAAATCAGGTCAGATCCTCCAGGGTTTAATAATGTTACAATCACAACTATTAACACAAATTCAACCAATCATTGTGGATATTCCTGAGGTCTTTGACTGGTGACTACCTATAGCAGCTACAGTCAAGGAGACTGGACTTACACATTAAAACTAACGTTATGATGGAAACTATTACTAAACTGGTAAACCAACGTGTAAACATCACCATGGCAACACGCTGGTTTTCACGTTGGAGCTGAAATCAGCAGCAGACCTCCCCGGTACCGGGTAACATCTGGATCAGACGTGGGGAGTTTGTAGAAAGTGAAAATGAAACAAAAAGCGTCAAAACATCAGACTTTTAAACGTGGTTGTGAGTGAATCAGTGAGACGGCAGCAGCATTTATCTCACATCCCTCCTCTGATTGGCCGTCGCTCTTTGTCAGTCTCTTCAGACTCCTCCAGTTTTCTAACACGACAGATCCAGTCCCGGTCTCAGACCAGGTCCCGACGGCCTCTGATGGAGTCGTTATTCATCATTAACTGATGATTCACCAACCATCAGAGGACCAAGTCCACCAGACACCACCACTGGAGATCGTTGGTAAAGTCGACTAGTTTGAACTAAAATTAAGTCAACCTGTGACTGTTCAAACTATCAACTCCATGTTTGAGGGTGGATGTTTCTCCATTTTAAAGGAGGATGATGGAGATACTTTAGTTTTTTAGTTCAGACTCATTCATTGTCTATTGAAGATTGTTGTAGCTCCATGTTTTAAAGTGCTGGATAAACTTCATCATATTCTTCTGGTTTTATTAACATGTACTTGTACTTTTACTTTCTACACTTAATATAACATTTACTTATAGATTACTGTCATACTTAAGTACAGTAAACACTAGATACTTTAAGACTTTTACTGGAGAATCAATCTAGTGATGACTTGTACTTCTACTCTAGTGTCTGTACTTCTACTCTAGTACCTGTACTTCTACTCTAGCGTCTGTACTTCTACTCTAGCGTCTGTACTTCTACTCTAGTGTCTGTACTTCTACTCTAGTGTCTGTACTTCTACTCTAGTGTCTCTTCTTCTACTCTAGTGTCTGTACTTCTACTCTAGCGTCTGTACTTCTACTCTAGCGTCTGTACTTCTACTCTAGTGTCTGTACTTCTACTCTAGTACCTGTACTTCTACTCTAGTATCTCTTCTTCTACTCTAGTGTCTGTACTTCTACTCTAGTGTCTGTACTTCTACTCTAGTATCTGTACTTCTACTCTAGCGCCTGTACTTCTACTCTAGCGTCTGTACTTCTACTCTAGCGCCTGTACTTCTACTCTAGCGTCTGTACTTCTACTCTAGTATCTGTACTTCTACTTTAGTGTCTGTACTTCTACTCTAGTGTCTCTACTTCTACTCTAGTATCTCTTCTTCTACTCTGTGTGTATAAATATTAACCTCCACTCTGTGTTTTCTCCTCAGCCGTTCCTCAGTTACATTCTCTACGCTCTGTTGGGGACGGTGGGTTTGCTCACCCACTATCTGCTGCCTCAATTCCGCAAACAGCTGCCGTGGCACTGCTTCTCACACCCTCTGCTCAAAACCAAGGAGTTCTACCAGTTCGAAGTCAGGGGTGAGTTTTATCAGCGTCTCAAAAAATAAATAAAAAAAAAAAAAAACTGTTATGAAATTATAACGTGGAACGTTTTCTCTTGACTTCCGCCTGTCTGTCTCGTCCGGTCAGACGCCGCTCACGTCATGTGGTTCGAGAAGCTTCACGTGTGGCTGCTGTTCGTGGAGAAGAACGTCCTCTATCCTCTCGTCATCCTCAACGAGCTGAGCGGCAGCGCCAGGGAGCTCGCCAGCCCGAGGCGGCTCAACACCGAGTGAGAACCCTCAGCACTCCCCAACATCTGTTCATCTCTCGTGATCAAAAAAACCAGCAGCCAGTTAGCTTACCTTAGCTTAGCATAAAGAAAACGGGTAAATATCCTCACCACTTACCCTTACCCTTAGGCCAGGCTAAGCTAAACTAAGCTAACGGCTGCTGACGCAACAGTGGGATTGATCTTCTCGTCCAACTCTGACGGAAAACCGATAATCCTTCTCCGCAGACGTTTAGCAATCGATCGTATCGACGAGTAGCTTTCACTTCTGCTGTGCAAACACCGTGTCGGTGCTTGAATAAAAGAGATATTATCCACACGTAGGGTTGCAAAAGGGCGGAGAATTTCCACGGAAACTTTCCACGGAGATTTGGGATGATTTAAAGAAACGTGTACGAGTCATAAACCAACATAAACGCAAACACGGGGACACTAACTCGGACCTCATCAAATGATCGCGTTTTCTTGCTCGTGCGCACGTTTGTCTAGACTGGTTCGTTCTCCGATCGTCCAATGGGAAAGCGCAATGCACGTAGGGGGCGTGGCCTCAACAGATCTACAGGAAGTAGCGCGCTACGTCCTTATGATTGAGGAATAGCATTCACGTCAAATCTGATCAAGATTTTTTCTACCTACTATATTTATTGTAAGCTTCAACTTTGATAATGTCCATGATTATTCCCGTTAATTCCTATGGAAAGTTTCCAGTTGCAATCCCTATCCGTTCCCACGCGCTGACCTCGACGTCTCCTCCGTCCTCCAGGGTGGGCGCTCTGATGATCACGGTGGCGGGCCTGAAGCTGCTGCGCTCGTCTTACAGCAGCCCCACCTACCAGTACGTGACGGTGCTCTTCACCGTCCTCTTCTTCACCTACGACTGCCGACACCTGTCGGAGACGCGGCTGCTCGACCTTTTCCTCATGTCCATAATTTTCAGCAAGGTGAGGAAAAACAGGAACCGGCCAGAGCACATTAATGCTGCGATGTTATCTCACATGCGTCTCCTTTCCTTTGCGTTACAGTTGTGGGAGTTGTTCTACAAGCTGCACTTTGTCTACACCTACATCGCCCCCTGGCAGATCACATGGGGCTCAGCCTTCCACGCCTTTGCTCAACCCTTTGCCGTGCCTCGTATCCTTTCGCCGACGTTTTTTTTTCTTTTTTTTTCCCCCCACGTTAGTGAGTCACACCTGCAGCAGCACCGCACTGTTGTGAATTCTTCTTTCTGCAAAGCCGATAACAGCAAGTTCTTGTGTTGACATTGTTTCACAGAGGAGCTCAGTCAAATATGAGGTGGTTATTTCCTCATAAAAACCGATTCGATTAGATTAAACTGCATTGGTGGTGTATTAAAGGGGAACGCCCGTCACATTTGAACCTATATCCTACCGTTAGAGCATTTGAGTTAACATCAGTTGGCAAAAAATGAAACAGATCGGTGCTACGTTAGCGGAGATTTGGTGGTAGCGGTTAGCTTGGCCAGGGAGCTAATAAGCTAAGTGAATGGGGCAGATTTCTAACGTCAAAGTAAACGGTGTGTTTGTGTCACTAAAGAGGTTTAACATGTCTTTCTAAGCCCGTGCAACAACAGCCAGGAGCCTTACCAACACAACACTACGTCTGTTTAACTAAGAAGACTTTTATTGTGAAGTGCAGACAGGAAACGTTCCCCTTGAGATTTGAGGGGAATTAAAGGGGGAACCCGTTCCCTTTTAAGAGTGTCTAAATGTAAAATATTTCGTAATGTCTCTCTTTTTTTTTAATTGGAGCCTTGACCCGAGCGTCACCAGACTCTGCCATGTTGTTTGTCCAGGCCGTAGTTTCAGCCATCTTCTCCACGCCGCTCAACCCGTTCCTGGGCAGCGCCATCTTCATCACGTCCTACGTCCGTCCCGTCAAATTCTGGGAGAGAGACTACAAGTAGGGGGTTAAAACGTTTTTTGTTTTTAAAAAACTCACGGGTCTCGTGTTTTTAAGAATATTTTTTCTGATATTTTTGTGTTTTTGTGCAGCACAAAGAGAGTGGATCACTCCAACACTCGTCTGGCGTCGCAGCTGGACAGAAACCCAGGTGAGGACCCGATGTTCGACCGATTCTCCCTTTAAACCTCTGAAGCTTCGAACCCTCCACAACCTGATTCCTCTTTCCTTCTTCAGGCTCCGACGACAACAACTTGAACTCCATCTTCTACGAGCACCTGACTCGCTCGCTGCAGCACAGCCTGTGCGGAGACCTCCTGCTGGGCCGCTGGGGAAACTTCAGCACCGGAGATTGTTTCATCCTGGCGTCGGACTACCTGAACGCCCTGGTTCACCTCATCGAGATCGGCAACGGGCTCGTCACCTTTCAGCTCCGAGGGCTGGAGTTCAGAGGTGAGAAGAAACGGAAGGATTCGTTACGGTCCAGGATTTCACGATGTTGTAATCGACCGTTTCCAGCAAATTGTGCTGCAGTTTTTGACCAATCGGCGTCGTTTCCCATTAAATGTTGAAGTGCGTGTCAGCAAACTCACTTCCTTGTTTCTTTTCAGGAGACCTAGGAAACATGTGCGATTAAAAAAAAAAAAAAAAAAGACAAAGTCTGAGTCTTGAGGAAAAGGAAAAGGAACATTCTGTTTTTGCGCCGCTTGCAATATTGTTGTGGAGAATAAGAGGAAGTCGTATGTTGAGAAACACACAGGGACACAGGGGGTCATCACCTCATTTTTTAATTCATTGTGGTTTTTTTTATCGTTTTTTTTAAATAAAGTTGCGATTTAGAAAGGAGAAAAAAACAAACCCTGCAACTTTGACTTGCACCTGCAACTTTATTGCAACAAAACGCAAAAAAAAAAAAAAACGTTGCAACTTTAATTGCTTTTTTTTAAAAGTTGTGGTGTTCTTACGCGTTTTGTCGCATTAAAGTCGCAGTTGTTGTGAAGCCAATGCGAATATGAAAAGGAAAAAAAAAAAAAACCCTGCAACTTTGACCTGCCCCCGCAACTTTATTGCGACAAAAAAACCGCTGCAACTTTCATTCGTTTTGTATTAATATGTTTAGAAAGTTGCAGCGTTTATTTATTTATTTTATATGTGTTTTCTTGCAATAGAGTTGCGATTTGTCGCAAAGTGAAAGTTGCGGGGTTTGTTTGTTTGTATTTGAAAGGGGAGAAAAAAACCTGCAACTTTGACTTGCTCCTGCAACTTCGTTGCAAGATTTTAGAAAGTTGCAGCATTTTTTTTTTTTTTTACATGTTTTGTTTCACTTAAAGTTGCCAATTGTTGCAAAATGAAAGTTGCGATTGTAAAAGGGGTGGGTGGGGCACTTGCAACTTTGACTTGCCACCGCAACTTTAAAACACACCAACTTTCATTGCAATTTGTATAAATTTGTTTAGAAAGTTGCAGCGTTTTTATGTAGGTTTATTTTTTATGTGTTTTAGTGCAGTAAAGTTGCGAATTGAAAGTTGCGGGGGGTAAAGGGGAGGAAAAACGTGCAACTTTTACTTAACCCTGCAACTTTATTGCAACACAACGCGTAAAAACACTGAAACCTTCATTGCGATTTTTTTCACTTATTTATTTGTTTTTAATTTAGCTCCGAATGTTGTGGCGTTTACGTGTTTTTGCTGCAATAAAGTTGCGAATTGTTGCAATTGTGAAGGGTGGGGGGAGGGGACCTGCAACTTTGACTTGGTCAACTTTATTGCAACAAAACGGGTAAAAAAAAAAAAAAAGCTTTCATTGCAATTGTTTACTTAATTTTGTTCAGAAAGTTGCAACATTTGTACATGTTTTGTTGCAGTTAAGTTGCGATTTGTCCCTGCAACTTTGACGACAAAGAGCACCTAAAAATGTCGCAACTTTTGGCAAATTAGGCCACAAAGATCTCAAAAAAAAAAAAAAAAAAAAAAGGACTGCTAAATAGATTTGCAGTCATTCAAAAAATATGTAGATAAAAAAAATTCTTCTCATCTTATTTGTGCCACCTGTTTTTTGGGTTTTTTTTTTTTTTTTGCTGAATGTATGACGATCATTAACCAGTTGTTCTTTCTTTTTTTTTGTCGAGTCGTGCTTTATCTTCCTGTGGGAACGCCAACGCATGCTTTATCAGCGTTACAACAAACCTGTGACACGTCGTGAACTCTTTTTTTTTTTTATTATTATTATTATTATTATTATTATGCCAGTGGAGACGTACCTTGTGACTCATCACCAGCAGTGTGTCAGCAGGTTTCCACTATAAATGTTAACACAGCATAGAAGCAAAACAAAACAACAGAAACTGTCTGCCTTGGTTGAGTTTAATAGATTCAGACCAGTTCATTCGTCCCTCTATATGTTTGATATAGTCCAGTTTCCGCACAAACACTCGTTTGACGAACCTCTTGATTCTCAGGGACGTACTGCCAGCAGAGGGAGGTGGAGGCCATCACCGAGGGGGTGGAGGAGGACGAGGGCTGCTGCTGCTGCGAGCCGGGACACCTCCCTCACATCCTGTCCTTCAACGCCGCCTTCGCGCAACGCTGGCTCGCCTGGGAGGTGCTGGTCACCAAGTACGTGCTGGAGGGCTACAGCATCACGGACAACAGCGCCGCCTCCATGCTGCAGGTGTTCGACCTGCGACGCATCCTCACCACCTACTACGTCAAGGTCGGTGTCCGAGGGTTAACGCACATTTAAGGCCGATCCCATTTCTTTTTTCTTACGCCTCCTCGCTTGAAACAAAGTGTCGAGGGGTGAAAACTTTCCTCTAGGTAATGATTTACCTCTACTTCTACCATTACACGTCATCAGAAGTCGTCGTTACGTTATCGGCAACCATGACGACCAAATGACAACAAACAAACAAAGATGGCGTCCGCAGACTCATTTGTGCCAATCGAGTTGGCGACTGAATCATTAATTAAGAGTCCCGTTATCAGATGAAATGAAAGTGCCAACTAGCGACAGTTAGGTAAAGCTAACGTTATTGATTAGCGGTTAGTTAGCGATAAGTTAGCTTAACAAGCTAAATGTATCGATTTGTTTATTAATCGAATCGCTCACTTTTTTTGACAGCTGCGTCCTTGTCCTGGTGCATGCTGGGAAATTTCTCCACCCCTTCTTCATCGCTAGCCGCGACGTCAAACAAACAAAGATGGCGTCCGCTGACTCGTTTGTGCCGATCGATTTTATTATCGATCTTAATTATCAGATGAATGGAAAATGTTATTAAGTGAGCAACAACTAGCGATTGCTAGCTAACGTTAACGTCAGTAGAAGGTCCCTGGAGAACATTAGCAAACATTATTGATTAGCGGTTAGCGATAAGTTAGCTTAAAAAGTGAAATGCATCGATTAGTTTATTAATTAAATCGCTAACTTTTTTGACAACTGCATCCTTGTCCCGGTGCATGCTGGGAAATTTCTCATACCCCCTTCTTCGTTTAAAGTAGCTGGTCCTAGAACAGCTTTGTTTAGAGGGTTGTGACCCCCTCACCCTTCATTTAGAAGCGAATGAGACAGATAGACCTTCTACTGACGTTAAGGCACAAAAGAAAGGGGGAGGAGCTTAGAGGTAGAAATGTGATTGGCACTTACACGATTTACACCTCTCTCTCTCTCTCTGGTTTCAGGGAATCATCTACTATGTGATCGCGTCCTCCAAACTGGAAGACTGGCTGGCCAACGAGACCATGAACAACGGGCTGCGAGCGTGCAGCGAGAGGAACTACGTGGACCTGGATCCCACCTTCAACCCCAACATCGACGAGGACTACGACCACCGGCTGGCTGGCATCTCCAGGGACAGTTTCTGCAGCGTCTACCTGGGCTGGATCCAGTACTGCAACTCAAGAAGAACCAAGGTACGACGACGTCGTTATCCTCTCGACGATAATAGAGATTCTGGTCTGTAACGATTGGTGATTGAGGTTCATGGATGTTTGTCTGCAGCCTCTGGACAGTGAGAAAGACTCGGCTCTGGTGCTGCTCTGCTTCGGTCTGTGTGTGCTGGGAAGGAGAGCGCTGGGGACGGCAGCTCATCATATGTCCAGGTTGTCAATTAAATTATCCCTCTGCCAACCTTTTATATAAACAAACACAGCTAGAATATACATACGACGGAGTAACAGGGCCACGTGGGGGAAAATAGTCGCCCAAAAGTATTTTCATCCAAATTCTCAGTCGTATATACTACGATACTAACATTTCTAGCTTGATACCAATACCAAAGATACTATTTTCAAAACCATGGAAGGGCAAAGATGTCAAACAAAACACAAGTTACACATAATATAATAATCGAAGATATTAGTTATTCACTATACACAGACAGGACTGATACCGTTAGCTGCCTAGCTTATATGTTAGCGTTATCGTTTTCTTAGTAGCCGTAGCTGCTAGCCAGTTCCTGAATGATGTTGGCTTGGCTAGGCTAGCCGACGCGATGCTAACTAACTCGGAAGAGATCTTGCAAAACTTCATCTCATGAGAAGTTTTGGTGAGAGTTAGCATCACGTGAGTTAGCATAGCGTGAGTTAGGCTAGCCTAGTCGGAGGCGATGACGTCGCTTAGTGTTGATACTTTTGCAAATTAATAACAATTTGATGCTAATTTTTAGCATCGATTAGCATCTGAGCCTCAATTTAAGACGAATAAATCCATAGAAACTCATATATTTGAGGTGTTTTTCTGTCTTTCTGCTCTGGCTTAATGTAGTTAGTAATATTTATATGTGTTTTTATGTTTTCTTTCCTTCCCAGTAACCTGGAATCTTTTCTTTACGGACTTCACGCGTTATTCAAAGGAGATTATCGCATCTCTTCAGCACGCGATGAGTGGGTCTTCGCAGACATGGAGCTGCTCAATAAAGTCGTGGTGCCCGGAATCCGAATGTCCCTCAAACTTCACCAGGATCACTTCACGTCCCCGGACGAGTACGACGAGCCCGCCGTTCTCTTCGAAGCCATCTCCTCCCACCAGCAGAACCTGGTCATCGCTCACGAGGGCGACCCGGCGTGGAGGAGCGCCGTGTTGTCCAACACGCAGTCGCTCCTCGCCCTGCGCCACGTCCTCGACGAAGGCACCAACGAATATAAAATCATCATGCTCAATCGACGGTACCTCAGCTTCCGTGTCATCAAGGTGGGACCTCAAAGATGTGATTTAAAAAAAAAACAAAAACAAATGATAAACTCCGATTAATTGACACGACATTTAATGAGACTTTACTTCCTGTGCCACAGGTGAACAAAGAGTGTGTTCGCGGTTTGTGGGCGGGGCAGCAGCAGGAGCTGGTTTTCCTCAGAAACAGAAACCCGGAGCGCGGCAGCATCCAGAACGCCAAGCAGGCGCTGCGCAACATGATCAACTCGTCGTGCGACCAGCCCATCGGTTACCCCATCTACGTCTCTCCGCTCACCACCTCCTACTGCAACTCGCACCCTCAGCTCAGACACATCCTGGGGGGGCCCATCAGCATCGCAAACATCCGAAACTTTGTCGTCAGCACCTGGCACAGGTTTGTGATTCACCAGTAGATTCAGAGGTTTTCAGATGAACTGACACTAATTAGCATCGAGTTAGATATTAATTTGCAGCAGTATCGATACTAGAAGTGAGCTAACTCAGGCCATGCTAACTTGCGCGATAGTAACTCATTTGATGCTAAATCACGTGATGCTAACTCATGCAAAGCTAACTCACGTGACGCTAACTCACGTGAAGCTCACTCGGGCAATGCTAACTCGCCCGATAGGAACTCACGTGATGCTAACTCGCGCAATGTTAACTCACTGATAGTAACTCATTTGATGCTAACTCACGTGATGCTAACTGATGTGATGCTAAATCATCGAAGCTAACTCGCGTGATGCTAACTCACGTGAAGCTAACTCAGGCAATGCTAACTTGCGCGATAGTAACTCATTTGATGCTAAATCACGTGATGCTAACTCACGCAAAGCTAAATCACATGATGCTAACTCACGTGATGCTAAATCACATGATGCTAACTTGCGCAATAGTAACTCATGTGATGCTAAATCACATGATGCTAACTGCGCATAGCTAACTCATGTGATGCTAAATCACATGATGATAACATACATGATGCTCACTCGCGCGATAGTAACTCACGTGATGTTAACTCATGCAAAGCTAACTCGCGTAATGCTACCTCACATGGTGCTAACTCACGTGAAGCTAACTCATGCAACTTTTTGTGTGAGGTTTTGCGAGAGGTGTTACGTCTCGCGAGGTCTCTTCTGAGTTAGCATCATGGCGGCTAGCCTAGCCAAGCTAACATCGTCCGGGTACCGGCTAGCAGCTACGGATAAAAGATGCCGATAGCGCTAATGTACGAGCTAAAATTTGACTTTTCAGTAATATTACACTTGTTACCTATTTCAGTAACGTGTATTACAACACCGTTCTGTTCTATTCTACTCTATTATTTTCACTTCCAGGTTACGTAAAGGCTGCGGTGCAGGTTGTAACAGTGGAGGGAACATCGAGGACTCGGATGCAGGAGGTTTGTCCTGTGGCAGCGTGAACGGGACGGGAGGCGACTCTCAGCAGAGTTCAGTGTCACAGGGGGGGATGTCAGGACCCGTCCCTCCTTATTCATACCAGCCACACCCTCTGGGTAAGAACTGCTCTGTGATATCTCCCTCTGCTGCCACAGTTTTAGCTCTTCTGTCTAATTTAATTCGATCCTTGTCTGACTCCTCCCTGTGTTCAGGAACCAGTCAGAGCTCCCAGTCTGTCCAGTCTGGTTTGGTTCGTCACTCTCCAGCCCGAGCGTCCGTCGCCAGCCAGTCGTCGTCGTACCGCTACAGCAGCAGCCGCCACTCGTCCCTGCGCACCTCCACCACAGGCCTGGAGCCCTGCCGTCGCTCCTCCACCAGCCAGCTCTCTCTGCGCACGCTCCCCACCTCCCTGCAGCTCCGCCTGGGCTCCACATCCGACCCCACGGGCCCCTCCGCCTCGCTCTCCAGCCACAGCATCCCGCCCTGTAAACGCCACACGCTGGTGGGTCTCCTGGGCAACGACGGCCTGTGCAGCACGGTGACGGATCCGCTCAGCCAACATCACCAACACCACCATCACCACACGCAGCAACACAACCCCACCGTCTCCACCGTGCGCAGAGATGACATCTCCTACAGAGTGCAGGTTTGTACAAATCGATGTGGCCTAAAGTTAATGTTGTTGTTCATGTGGCATAATTTGGACAGTCAGTAGACGGTATATATTGCATGTTAACGTTGTTGCTGTTGTCATGGTTCTGTAACGTCATCCAGATCGTGGACATTGGTCAGGTGCTGGAGAACATCAACCTGTCAAAGAGGAAGGAGCTGCAGTGGCCTGAAGAGACCGTAAGACTGAGGGCAGGGCGGACCTGCTGGAGGGACTGGAGCCCTTTAGAGGGCATGGAAGGACATGTGAGTACAAGTAACACATTATCTCACCAGGTTTATCTTTTCTTAAAGGTGAACCCCGTCACATATAAACCTATATTCTACTGTTAGAGTCCTTTAGTTAATGTCAGTTGACAAAAAATTAAACAAACGGTTGCTACGTTAGTGAAGATGTGGTGGTAGCGGTTAGCCTGGCCAGGCAGCTAATAAGCTAAGTGAATAGGGGAGATTTCTAACGTCAAAGTAAACAGTGTTTTTGTGTCAATAAAGAGGCTGAACATCTCTTTCTAAGCCCCGTGCAACAACAGCCATGAGCCTCAGAATATTGATTAAAATGTGCTGGAGTTCTTTAAAGGAGAACTTTGGTGTAAAAGGATTTTTGGAAAACATGTAAAACATGATAAAGAGTTGTTATGCTTGCTGAGGAGCAAAACTACTCTAGCCCGTTTACAATCGTTGTTATATTCATCGTTTCTGTCCCATAGACTCACCATGCAAGTGAATGGGGCAGCCAGGCAGCTTGAAGACGTCGCTATTTTAAACCATTAAAACAGCTCAAAGTAGCTCCACACTTCCTTGCTGGTATAACAAGGATCCTGACATTCAAAACGAGGCGTTGAGAACTTTGTAAGTGAACACATCGTTTATTAAAAAGACTTTTTTTACAGGTAGGAACTAGCGGTAGTTTCCGGTCGCCGCCATGTTGAAAGTAAGTCCTACAAGTCCATTGACGAACATGAACCAATGGGCAGAATAGGAGAGAGATGGTACAAATTAATTCATTACCTTGTGGACAATGACCAGATATTGTCAACAACAGATGAAATCCATGCATTAACACCCTATTAATTTGTACTATGTCTCCTCCTATTCTGTCCATTGGTTCGTGTTCGTCAATCGACTTGTAGGACTTACTTTCACCATGGCGGCGACCGGAAACTACCTGCTAGTTCCTACCTGTAAAAAAAGTCTTTTTAATAAACGATGTGTTCACTTACAAAGTTCTCAACTCCTCGTTTTAAATGTCAGGACCCTTGTTATACCAGCAAGGAAGTGTGGAGCTACTTTGAGCTGTTTTAATGGTTTAAAATAGCGACGTCTTTAAGGTACCTGGCTGCCCCATTCCCTTGCATGGTGAGTCTTATGGACAAAAACGATAAAAATAACAATGTTAGGGGAGACTGGATGGCAGAGTGGCTAAGGCGCACCTCCTCCCTGTTTCTTGTCTCTCTACACTATCTCTGATTAAAGGCAATAAATGCCCCAAAAAATACTTAAAAACAACATAACGCAACGGGCTAGCGTCGTTTAGCTCCTCAGCACCTTTGAGATGCTATAAAATGTTGCTGCAGTCTCCATTGTCTCCTGCTATAGATGTGATTTCACTGTCATTATCTCGTTTGTCCTATTTTCTGACCTGTAACACCGCCTGTGACCTACTTGCTCTGTAATAAAACGTCTCGTAAATGCGATTGGTCGATCCCCACCCTGTTAAAACCACCTCCTCCTCCTCTATCTCCCCCTGCAGGTGATTCACCGGTGGGTGCCTTGTAGCCGAGACCCAGCCAATCGCTCCCATATCAACAAGACCATCCTGCTGGTACAGGTGGAAGATAAGCTAGTGCCCATTATTGAGACTGGGGTCATTGAGTTGGGTGCGGAGGTTTGAGACAGAGCAAGCACACGCACACGCATTACACACACACACACACAAACATACACACTTTGCGTGAAGACGGAGCTACGGGCGTCTCCGGCTTCCAGCAGACGAACCAGGAAACGGGAGCCCTCTCTCCCCCCCCTCCTCCCTCGTTCCTTATCACTTGAGGGGGGAAAAGGAAGCCAGGGAAAAAGTGCGAGCAGAGGCAGAGGTGACATCGATCCACAAACCGACCGACCTTTACCGCATCCACACACACATCCACAGTATCTGCCTTGCTTCGCGTCTCAGAAATGCTGCATGACAGTTAAAAAAAAAAAACAAACAAAACAAAAAAACTAAAAAAACAACCCTTAAGTTAAGTTAGTTCTCGCTACCGGTTCATTGATTTCTATGCATTTCATGGATTTATATTTTCTTGTTTGTTGGCAACTCTGACAGAGATGAGTGTAAACGGAGTGTTTGGAGATTATTCTTTTCTTTCTTTCTTTCCTGTTGTTTGCGTTAATAATAATTTGCCAAATAATAAGCCTGGTGTTGAATATCTGCCACGGTTTTATACATGTGAAAAGCTTTTTTTTTTTTTTTTTTTTTTTCTCTCTCTCTCTCTCTCTCTCTTCTCTCGCTTGCCAAGACGACGGAGAAAGCGACGACGGTCGGCGTCCGCCGCTCCTTTCGACAAAAAGCTCCGTCCGTCGTCACGTCCGTTTCGATCCGTTCGCGGGATTACTTTCGCGCGGGAGGCGGAGGGAGCAAAAATTAAAAAAAAAAAAAAAAAAAAAAACTTGCACTACAATTTTTTTTTTTTTTTCTTTTCTTTTTCGTCATCGTCGTTCAACGAATGAATTAATTAATTTACAGTGATGCACTACAATCTTTTTCGACGATATCACCTTTTTATTTATTACTACAGACTCTGAATGGCCATTGGTTATGACTCGATGCCTTGGGAAAATGAATAAAATGCAATCATCATTCTGTTTTCAGCCATTTTTATTTGATGACTATTTTATGTTTGATAAACTTGAAAATAACTTTTTACTGTATATGATTATATCTATATCTATATAATATAATATATATATATTTACATAAATATATATATATATATATATAATGTAAATGTATAAAAGATTTTTGTTTTCAATATTTATTACTGTGAACATGGTATTTACACTTTGTTACATTCTTTTTTTTTTCTTTCTTTTTTTTTTTTTTTGGGACAAAAGGTTAATATGTATTAAGGACCATTGGTTGAAAACAAGATGCCAGAATTTTTTCGATGGACTGTTTCACTATTTAACTTAATTCTTTTTTCTATATGGAGAAATAAAAGTTTGATTTATTGCTGACATCTTTAACCGGCCTCTCTCCCGTATGTGTTTAATTTTGGCGACTTTTTTTTCTTCTCATTTTGGTTCAAATTGTCTTTGTCAGGTGCAGGTGACAGACTTTATGATGCTGTTTTTCTACCGTTTATAACCTTTGTCAATCATATGACACAAGCTGGTGCCACAAAACCCGAGAAGAATATAAGTTTTCACGCATGATCTGTCCTTTTAAAACTGTTTTATATGTTCTGATTTGACCTGTTAACTATTACTAGAATGTACCACACCTACCGGCAATACATTAACACCACATAACATCAGTTATTTGTTTATGAACGCTTATGTTTTTGCAGTTTCCTCTTAGTACACGTCCCAAAATTAATATAATAATATCTCAGCATAAACTATATACTGTTTTTTCAGTGTTTTTTATGATTATTTAAGTTGATGGTAGAAATCTTTCAAAAGGCATTGAAAGCAAGTTATTGAAAGTGCTTGAATGTTTACATCTGTGTCAGCGAATTGAGCCTGGAAAGTCCTTGAGCCCTTGATCAATTTGATGTTGATGCTGAGTTAAAACAATAGTCAGGTGCTGGTGTGATTCAGATAGTTTGTGCTTGCTTTATTGCACAATTATTTATCATTTCTACACTGATATAAACCTCAAAAAGTGTTTATACTTCATGTATTAACTGCTATCGTTGTTTTGTTGAATATAATCTCAGGAGAAGTCCAGTAAATCCATTTTTTTTTCCCACTGTCAGATAAAATCACTGGTCTGTACATGTTCGGTTGCAGTCATGTGCTTTTCACGACCACATGACTTGTTTACAGTGAAGCCCCGCCCACCGCGCTTTCTGATTGGCTGCCGCCGGAGCATTCCAGTCAACGATTTTTCCCGACGTCACGTATAAATGTCCCGGTGAAGCTTCTGCGGAGCGAGGATGACCGAGTAGTCGCAACGGAAAACAACACAACTAAACTAAATAAACAGGTAACTAACTATGTGCAACTTGAACCGGCGGCGTTTAATTTCACTGTTTAATTTAGTAGGAATGAATTTCGCGCTTTTGTGTTTTTTTTTTTTCCATATTCTCTGTTTATTGTTTTTTACACTCGCTCGGTTTTGTTAGCTTGTTGTGCTAGTAGCTAGCACCGTTACCGACACTTGATACTTGATAGTCGTCATGTGACTTCCAGACCGTCAGGTGGCATGTTTGTGTATATATATTTTTTTTCTACCATGTTTGGTTCCTCTTTAACAGTCGAGTCTTTCAAGCTAACTGAGATTTATCTGGTTGCGTTGCCCGTGAGCAGTTCCCCCACAGAAGACGACATGAGTCGGTCCGTCCTCTTCACCCTGCTCGCTCTCGGGTTCGGGCTGGTCTGCGCGCTCCCCTTCTCGGATACGGATGCCAGGAA
Source organism: Polydactylus sextarius (assembly GCA_016801845.1). Lineage (NCBI taxonomy): Eukaryota > Metazoa > Chordata > Actinopteri > Polynemidae > Polydactylus > Polydactylus sextarius. The sequence goes on from CM028931.1 coordinate 8,056,088, forward strand.
ACACTGGGTGGTGATCGTAGCTGGCTCCAACGGCTGGTACAACTACAGACACCAGGTGAGAGGAGAAACTGCCCACTGTGTCACCCGTTCATGTTGTCTCTTTAATCCACATCTACGTTTTGATAATATCTGATTTTACCCCCCTCCCTTCTTCATTACCCCCTCTGTTTACAGTGTGTGTTTTCCTGATTGTGTTACTGTTATTCCTCTCTCTCAGGCTGATGCTTGCCACGCATACCAGATCGTCCACAAAAATGGCATCCCTGACGAGCAGATCGTGGTCATGATGTACGATGACTTGGCTCACAATGAAGAGTGAGTTGACTTTTTTTTTTTTTTCTTGTTTCTTGTGCTTTGTCATCCTGACTCAAAACTGATCTTTGTGATACGGTCACTGCTTCTTCTTCTTTCCCCCGCAGAAAGCGTAAAAAAAACCAAAACAAAACCGTATTTTACTCGTGTTCCACGTTGAACCTTTGTTTCTTCCTGTTTGCAGGCGAATAAACTATGTAAACAAACGTTATTAGTAGATATAAAACACTAATTATATAGTTTTATAACAACTTTATTACTACAGTGTTTAGGGATGTGCAAAATTGGCCTTTTGCCGATATTGTCTGGTTCCGATATCGACCGATGCCGATATATGTTCAGGCGTTTTTCGCCAAAACACACACACAACACTTGTGTTGTTGTTTGTTGCGGTTTGATGAGGTTATCATCAATCGCGCACATTCTGCGAAACCCAGGCGATTCTTTACAGATATTACACAATTATGCAGATATCGGGTCAATGATATCGGTCGGCCGATATCATCGGACACCACCGGCAGCGTGCGTCTTCATATTGTTCATATTGTAAGTGGGTCCCAGGGTCTTTCTGTGAGGGTCTGAGTCTGTCTGAGTGAATAGATACACTTTGAAAGTCTCGAAAATTTGCTGAGCTTTTAAAATTAGTTGCGAGAGTTTGACCTGCAAACGGGTCAGTGAATTGACCTGGAAAGTCCTTGAAAAGCCGCTGAATGTGACGTTCAAGGTGGCGTGAGAGTCCCGCCTGAGTTCAAAACAACAGCTCGTGTTGTTCAGACGGTCACTTCAGTCGTCAGAGCCAAAAACAGAATGTAAAAGTGAAACTTCTTTTTTTTTTTTTTTTCCCCCAGTTATCCAAAAAAAAACAAAAAAAAAAAACGACTAAACTGTAACGTTTCCATAAAAGTTAAAAAAACACATCAGCACTTGTTGCTGGAAAAGTCAGTAAAACTTTAGTTAAATATTAACGGTTAAATATTTAGTTTACTCACCAGCACAGCTTTTCCTTCCATTGTTTACTCTGTTATCATAAGGAAATAGAAGCAAATACGTCGGCAGTTTGTGTTTATTAATAGGATTTTTTTTCTTTCCCTCATACTTTGGTTTTTTTCACTCGTTCGGGGGAATAAACACCTCGTCAGGTTGGCGTCCGCCCTCCGCCATGTTTGATTATTGTCTAATCGATCCACAATAAGATCAGTCTTTCTTTCATATCGGCAGCAAAAGAAGAAGAAGAAGTCGCAGTAAACGAATTAACGGGCCGAGGTAACGAGACCCACTTAGAGGAGTCACAAGGAACTAATTTTAATGCTCCTTAGTTGTGTTAGCAGTTTGTTGTCTGGAAACAGGAGCTTCACAGATCCGCATCAGTTTATTGATCGATTATCGGCCGTAAAAAGTTTCTCCCGCGCCGACGCGACAGAGGTCAAGTTTTTAGGCTCTGATCGTTTTTTTTTTTGTTTTTTTTTACGTTATCAGCACGAGTCGGGTCGCGGTTAATAAGTAACTCGTGTTGTAACTCGGTTTATTGTTAAGTCGGCGGAAATCGGCCGGCGTTTCCTGAAAAAAGAAAATGCGACGCCGCAGGTTTTAAACAGGTCAGGTGACGACGGACTTCGTGCTCCGTCACCTGATCGGTGAATCACATCTCTTTAGTCATTGTGTCAAATATTTTCACTTCTCTCTGTGAATCAGAATATATATACATATATATATTTTTTTTTAATCTATTTCCAGTAACCCCACCCCCGGGATATTGATCAACAGACCAAATGGCACAGACGTGTACAAGGGAGTTCCTAAAGACTACACCGGGAATGTGAGCGTTTCAGAGCAAATATTTGAAAATCGGAGCTGTTCAGTCGAACACGGTTTGTTTAAACGTGACTCTGTGTGTTTTGCTTTTCTTTTTTTCTCCCATCTTCCGCCAGGACGTGACCCCGCAAAACTTCCTGGCCGTGCTGAAGGGCGACTCCTCCAATATCAAAGGCGGCTCTGGAAAAGTGTTGAAGAGGTGAGTGTGTTGAGAGACGCCAACGCGACACGACGACGACGACGCAAACCAGGTTTATCAGGTTTGGAGTTTTTTTTTTTTTTTCCCTCCCTAACCTCGTTCTTCTCGTCCTGGCAGCGGGCCCAATGATCATGTGTTCGTCTACTTCACTGACCACGGAGCGCCTGGTATTCTGGCTTTCCCTAATGATGATGTGAGCACTTTTTTTTTTTTTTTTTCAACTTCCCGCTCGTCGTTAACGTTCACGTCTGTCATGCACCTCATGAGTAAGACGCAGCTAAACTAGGGGAAAAAAAAAAAAGGAACCGGACGCTGAACTTCTCATAAACGGTCCGATAATTGACTTTCGCAAGATCGTGTCATGTGATGTTTTTTTTTTTCAATTTCAATAAGACAGCCATGTTAGCCGGTTGCCATAGATACAGCAGCGTCGTCACACCTTGTAGCGCTTATGCTAACGTAAGATATCTAGCTGCCAAACCTCGCGTTAGCGTCATTAGCAAGTTAGCTCACTTGAGACAATTAAATGATATTGACCCAAAAAATAAAAGACAACTCCTCTATATGAGTGGGGGTTTTTTTTTTTTTTTTGGTTCGTTTTTAATCGTTAATTGTTGGGAATTTTTGTCTTTAACGATCGAGACAGGAACGGATCAGGGAAGCTCATCCGGGTCGGGATGGCGGCGCGATGTAACCGGCAGGCTAATGAGATGAGGACAATTTTAAAACGGCGAACGAAACGAGACAAACTTTTCACATTTTCACACCATAAAAGAGCAGAAAATGACAGAATCGCGTGACAAACAATAGAGATCAGTGCAATATCATCAAGTCGTTCAAGGAAAAAGGAACTGAGGTCAGGATGTGGGATAGTTTCACTATAAACCCAATAAGAGCTGCTGTTTTCTGTGAGTTTCCGTGTGAAATGATTTTTTTTCTTCTCTTTCATTCCAGCTCAGCGTCAAAGATCTCCAAGACACCATCAAATACATGCACCAAAATAAGAAATACAAGAAGGTACGTGTCAGGTCTACGTGTACCAACACGTCCAACGTGGGTCGATGATTAAAAACCAGTCTATTGTGATGATTAAATGATTAAATCACAACTTGTTTTCCTTCCCTCACACACACACAGATGGTGTTCTACATCGAGGCCTGCGAGTCCGGGTCAATGATGACCCACCTGCCCACTGACATCAACGGTGAGTTGAACTTCAGTCGCTTTGGAGCGAGCCCAAAAGATAACGGCGGCACGGATCAGTGACAATAAAAAAATAAATAAATAAAATAAAACGTCACCACTAACAAACAACAGCCAAAAGAGCGAAACTCTTCCACTTAATCGGCGGCGCAAAGCGATTCGGTCCGAGGCCGACGCCGCGGTTCGGTCGCGTCTCAGTTCTGCGTCCAACGCTAACCTCAGCGCCCACGTCTGCGGTGATTCACGAACAGGTTTCGACCTCACGCCCGAACCTCCTCGCTGTTCGGACCCGAGAGACGATCATCATTTCCAAACCGGCGTCGGTTTTTACATCCTCTTTTGTTTTTACACTCACAAACCCGAGTCTCACCGACCTGTTGTTTAGAGGTCGAGGTGTTGACTTTGAAGTTTTTGTTTTTTTTTTACACCAAGGCAGAAGTGTGTAAAGAGTCGTGTTTTTTGGAAAATGACAATAATCTTCCGCCGAACTCTTCGTGTTTTTCAGTTTACGCCACCACGGCGGCCAACGCTCACGAGTCCTCGTACGCCTGCTACTACGACGAGAAGAGGGACACGTACCTGGGAGACTGGTACAGCGTGAACTGGATGGAGGACTCTGACGTGGTGGGTGGTGTTTCCTGTGCTGCGTCTGCATAAGTTTTGAACACATTAGATTTGATGAAAGCCAAAAGCTCAAGGTCACAATAACATCACAAAACACCTTTTTCCTCAGCTGGATAGATTAGGGATCGTCTTCAAATTTGGCGCAAATGTTCACTCAGACCCAAAACATGAACCGATTAGCGTTTCATAATCTTACAACGCCCTCAAGAGATGTTTTATGTTGGTTAAAGTAAATATCGAGTTTGACCGTCTTTTGGTTTTCACAGCTAAATAGTTAACAATGAAAGCAAATGGGGCAGCCAGCCAAACGTATCGAAATCGTCATTTTTTTAACCACTAATAAAGCTCAAAATATCACTTCACTCAGTATGAATAGGTTCCCTACAACTAAACCGCCCCTACACATAAATTAATGGTTAAAAAATGACGATTTAGATACATTCGGCTGGCTGCCCCATTTACTTTTATTGTTAACTGTTTGGTTGTGAAAACAAAAGAGGGTCAAACTCGTCAAACATACACCAAAGTAGTGATTTACTCGTTTTCCGTAACAACTGGTGATGAAGGGTGTTCCAGATCAGCAGATTCATCATTTTCCTCGCTCGCCGCGGACACATCGGCCTGTTTATTGTTCAGGAAAATGACGAATTTGCTGATCTGGAACACGAAGAAAACGAAGCGTGAGCCTTTTTTTCTTTGTTTCTGTTCAGATGAAACAAACGACACGTTATCACATGTCAACTCGCGCGTTGCTCAACTTGCTATTTAGTCCATTAAAGCGTTCGTTTGTTGTTCCAAACACCTGCTGTGAACCGGGCAGGAAAAGGAAGTGGTGGAAGTTTCCAGCAGCAGTGAGTTGTTTGTCACCGGCAGAGTTAAACCTGTGTGGTTTTTCGTACAAAAGTCAAGAGCACCTGAGAGGCTGCAAGCGCGTCTCTGCGAACAGAAACATTAAAAACAAACCCGCCGCACTCGCGTGTTCTCTTCGCTTCTGACATTAGAAAAACATTCGTGTGCGTGTGTCTTGATGTTTCCAGGAGGATCTGACTAAAGAGACTCTGCTGAAGCAGTTCAAGATCGTGAAGAGCCACACGAACACCAGCCACGTGCAGCAGTTCGGCAACAAGGTGATCTAATAGTTTGTCTTATCAGTTGCCACAAAACTTACAGTGATGATGTAGGAAACTTGAGTGCACTTGAGTTTTTAATTCGTTTCATTTCTACCATCCGCGCAGACTTTGGCCCACATGAAGGTGATGGAGTTCCAGGGTAACCCCAAAGCAGAAAGCTCGCCACAGAAACTGCAGCCCATTATGGATCCGCATCTGACCCCGAGCCCCGACGTCCCCCTGGCCATCCTGAAGAGGAAGCTGATGGCGTCCAATGACATCGGAACTGCCAGAGGCCTGTTGATGGAGATCAACGCCCACCTCAAGGTTAGGGTTCGGTAAATTTGGAAAAATATTTCCCGAACTTTTCGGGGGTCAATAAGTCACAAGCGAAACGCTACAAAAACACAAACGACGTGGTTAGACCGCGACCCACGACCACGTTTTCACCCAAACCGGCTGTTCTCCGTCCTCTCCGTCCTCCATAGGGTCTCTATTAACACCAAAAATAATTAATCAAATATTTAATAAGGGACCGCATCACGAGTGTGCAACACCAAAAAATAATTAATCTGGATTGGATAAAAGTCACTTTGTCATAATTTTATATATGTTTTTAATCGCGTTCAGATCAGGCAGGTGATGGCCGAGACCATGTACCAGGTGGTGGCGAAGGTGACGGGCGACAAGCTGAAGGCTGACGAGGTCTACAACGAACGGGCCGACCTGTCGCAGCACCAGTGCTACCAGGCGGCAGTGAGCCACTACAAACACACCTGCTTCAACTGGCACAGGGCGGAGGTAGAGACACACACACACACACACACACACACACACACATCAGGGGTTGTCCTGAGTCTGCACTGACGGTAACAGTTGATTAGTCAGAGTAGTTTCAGGCTTCGTTTGTATCTAATGGTTGAAACTCGCATGTCATGAGTCTGCTTCTGCTTTAAGAACAAAAGGGGAAACACCACATGTGTTTCACACACACACACACACACACACACGCTTCACAGAAACACACGTCACATCACCTTAATTTAACTTTTTGCGCCCAGTGACAGCGAGCACATTTGCATCCGTCCATTTTGCTCGTCCCAGCCTGACAAATCGCAGCTTTCGATCAACGCCCATAAGTGATTATGTAAGGCTGCTTCTTCTTCTTCTTCTTCTTTTTTTTTTTTCTCTCCACGGGAGCCGCAGACCACAACTCATACACTTGCTTAAGTTTAATTAACCAAAAAAAAAAAAAATACGTCAGGAGGCCTGAAATTAAAAGGAACCAGGTTTATTTCAGGGACATATTTTTAAATTCCAAAGTGAATTCAATAAAATTAAAGCGTTAAATTCATTAGTTAAAGTAGTGTTTCCTCTGTGGAGAGAGGCTGTCCTGTCAAACACCCCCTGAAGAGATATTTAACGTTGGTTGAAGTAATATCCAGTTTGACCATCTTTTGTTTTCACAACCAAATAGTTAACAATGGAAGTAAATGGGGCAGCCAGCCAAACGTATCTAAATCGTCATTTTTTTAACCACTAATAAAGCTCAAAATATCACTTCACTTCAGCAGTAGCATTAGCATTAGTCACATTAGCTTAGTTAATGTACTGAGAGTTTATTAACATTACCCAACGTCTTGTTTTCATAACGACTGGTGATGAAGGGTGTTCCGGATCAGCAGATTCATCAATTTCCCGAATAACTGGCCAACGTGAAGAATGATGAATCTGCTGATCTGGAACACCCTTCATCATCAGTTGTTATGAAAACGGGACTACTAGAAAACAAGAATACTAAGTTATCAGTACTTCAGTTTATGTGATAAAGTGATATTTTGAGCTTTTTTTAGTGGTTAAAAATGACAATTTAGATACATTTGGCTGGCTGCCCCATTTACTTTTATTGTTAACTGTTTGGTTGTGAAAACAAAAGACGGTCAAACTCTTTATTACTTCAACCAACGTAAAATATCTCTTCAGGGGTGTTTAATAAGTGAAGCTCCTGTATCAGAAAATGGTTGAGGCAGGTAAATAAGGTGTCGTGTTGTTGCTCCTCATCAAAGAGACTTTATCCGTCACAAGATCAGACAAAGTGACAAAGTGAAATAAGATAAAACGCTGTATGACACTGAGGAACCAGAAAAGGAAGTTGTATTTGCATGTTGTGTCTCATGAGAAATTCTCTGACATACATATAAACTCACATGACCTTATGTTTTCCCAGGTACTTTTCACGCAGCTGTACGTGTCTTTGTTTAGAAAAGTGTTTCTCTTCTCTCTGGAAGCGTTTGACATTTCAGATTCCACAGATAAGGGCACTTTCACACGCGCCGTAAAAGACAGTGACGACACACTCGTGACGCCTTCTGTTTTTTTTTTTTTTTTTCCTGTTTCAGTATGAATACGCCTTGAGACATCTGTACGCTCTGGTGAACCTGTGTGAGAGAGGATATTCTGCAGACAGGTACGCTCCGCTTCACGCTTAATAAAGACTTTTACATATGTTTTCATCTTTTCTCCTTCACTTGACTCGTGCATTTTTATACATTAGTTGGTTTTGATCTTTTTTTTTAATGAAGTTTCTTCTTGGTAAAATAAAAGGAAAATATACTTTTAAAGACAAGTTCATTGCACGTTTTTTTTTTTTTTTTTTGTGACCATTTTTAAAGATAAACTAACACCGTTTTGACCGTCTTTTGTTTTCACAACCAAAAAGTTAACAATGAAAGTAAATGGGGCAGCCAGCCAAACGTATCTAAATTGTCTTTTTTGTTTTTTTTTTTAAACAAAATAAAGCTCAAAATATCACTTCACTTCAGTGCAGTAGCATGAATAGGGTCCCGACACATAAACTGAAGTACTGATTAATTATAAGTTAGTTATTTTTTTTAATGGTAATGAAGGGTGTTCCAGATCAGCAGATTCATCATTTTCTTGAACAACTGGCGGATGTGTTCGTGAAGAATGAAAAAAATGATGAATCTGCTGATCTGAAACACCCTTACTGTTTGTTCCAGATCAGCAGTGAAGTGAAGTGATATTTTGAGCTTTATTAGTGGTTAAAAAATGACAATTTCGATACGTTTGGCTGGCTGCCCCATTCACTTTCATTGTTAACTGTTTGGTTGTGAAAACAAAAGACGGTCAAACTCAATATTACTTCAACCAAGGTAAAATATCTTTTGAGGGGAGTGTGGACAGTCACTTTAAGTTGGACATCAGCAAGAAAAAGAGGAGAATAAAGTTACTAATATTGTAAAACTGCATCTAAACATATTAGAATAATTCTATTTTTTTACTTTAAAGCTGATGATAGTTGAAACGACATTACAAAGACGCAGTGATCCATCATGTCATGGTCAGAACAATAAATAAAACATTAATTAGATTAGATTATTTAGACTCTGACCAGCTGTTTTCACCGTATGAATGAAGCTGTGGTTCACGGATCAACCTCCATTAACGTAGAACTGGATTTAACAGCTGGACAGTGTCCAGACCACTAAAAGACACTTTAATGCCAATGTAAATAACAGAGCCATGTTGTAAAGTGTAGTCTTAACAATCCATTAGACTTTTAAGTCATTTATCAAGAAAACAACAGGCTCCAGTTTCGCCGCTCGAAGAACTCGAGCAACTTTTACTTTTTAACTATTAATCATCATTTCATTCCTCTCTTGCAGCATCCTGCTCGCCATGGACTCCGTTTGTCTCGCCAACTAAAAAAACAAACAAACAACAACAACAACAACAACAAAAAAAGAATCCATTAAAGTCTACGAATCGGACTACTTCCTGGAGCGTCGAGATGCCGACGTTTCTGTTTTGCACAGTTCATGGATCAATCTGACGTGGAGTTGACGCCGTGGCGTCATCAACACAATATAACACTTTGACTAAGCCTGTGATGGTTTTTTTTTGTGATTGATGATTTTTTTCTTATTTGCTTTTAAACGATGAATTGTTTTATGGATGACTACTGCACTGTGAAGCGAATGACGTGTTTTTTTTTTTTTTTTTAACCGCCTCTGATCTTTCTAAACGCGCGTCCGATAAGACGACGATATCACGGAAATCCTGTTAATCTCGTTGTTCTCGCTCTCGGAAAGAAAAAAAAAAAAAAGAAAAAGAAATGGACGCCACGAAATACTGAATGTTTGTTGAACCTCAGGAGACTCTGTTGTAACACGGGGTTCTTGAAATAAAATCTGAAAATAAAAAAACTGTCGAAAAGTGATTTGTACTTGTGACTTTTTTTTTTTTTTAGCCCTTCACCGTAACAGAACTCTATTTCTTTTCATAAAAGGATTTTGAATAATATTTAATATCTGACTCATGCTTTGGCATCTTCTTCTTCGTGGATAAATATTAAAGTAGATATCAGATATTTGTATGACAACACTGAGATATTTTGTTCATGATTATTTTCGGATGGATGGCTAGAGTCCTCGTGACAGATTAAACAAAATCAAAGTACAGAATGTTGCATTAAACATCCTGAAATAATGAAACTACGACATCTAGTGGCATAAACTTAAAACTACACATTAAAAAAGTATGAATGTACATAACTATGACTGGTATATATAACTTTATTCCATTGGTTGAAGTAATATCGAGTTTGACCGTCTTTTGTTTTCACAACCAAAAAGTTAACAATGAAAGTAAATGGGGCAGCCAGCCAAATGTATCTAAATTGTCATGTTTTAACCACTAATAAAGTTTAAAATATCACTTCACTTCAACAGTAGCATGAATAGGGTCCCTACACATAAACTGAACTACTGATAATTTTGTTTTTTTTATAAATGGTAATAAAGGATCAGCAGATTCATCATTTTCTTGAACAACAGGTCGATGTGTTTGTGAAGAATAAAAAAAATGATGAATCTGCTGACCTGGAACACCTTTACTGTTGTTCCAGATCAGCAGTGAAGTGAAGTGATATTTTGAGCTTTATTAGGGGTAAAAAAAAAAAAAGACAATTTAGATACGTTTAGCTGGCTGCCCCATTTACTTTCATTGTTAACTATCTGATTGTAAAAACAAAAGACGGTCAAACTTGATATTACTTCAACCAACATATATATGTATGTTAAATTGTTGTTGTTATATGTTAAATTATTATATTATATATTATAATATTATTATGAATTATAAAGTACATAAATACCTATTGATTATTAAATATAAGTATCATCATATAATTGTTGTTGTTTTGATGACATTGTGGGAAAATCGGCGTAATCACAACATGATTTTTTTTTTTTTTTGACCCATCTAACAATAACTTTAATCACTGTATTAAGTTATATTTTGTTCACTGACTGTTTATTTAACGCTTCGTAACTCTTTGTGTTGAGCCGGTGTTGTGGATGAGTCGGTCTCTCCAGCAGGATGGTCCCGTTCTTTGAGGTCCTTAGCTTGTTTTTAACATGACTGAGGGGGAAAATGGCAGTTTCGATTTTTAAAAAAATATACAGCATATTTCAATTTTAAATTAAATTAGTAAAATTATTTGACTAATATAACAATTATTGTAGTGTTTTGTTTATGAAATGTAATTGTTTTAAAGAAATTAATATGAATTTTGATCAGGCATAAAACTCCGCTACCTAAAGGCGCGGAGGGCGGTCCTGGTAGGGAGGCGGCCTTGTTTCGGTAACTGCCCACCGCTTTAATAAAGCAGGAAGACCAACCTGACCGAAACTCGTCTCTGTGACATGAAAACACGACATAACAGAGAGAAGCTTTACCACCGGGTGAATTACATCGACAGGAGGACCCGGTAACGGCCGCGTTAATCACCGGTTGACTCTGTATATCACAAAACACCGCTGAGAACGAGGCGGGGTTAATATAGCTCGCGGAGTTAGCTTGTTTGCTAACTTCACCGTCGGTCCCGGGTCGTGATCCTCTCGCAGCTGCTTTGATTGCGCAAAACCGGAGTAACCGACTCTTTTTTTTTTTGTGTGTGTGTGTGTGTTTGTTTTGTTTATTTTCTCATCTCCGTTAACGTTAACGTTTCGACATGGGATCCAGAGCGTCCACGTTACTCCGAGAGGAAGAGATTGAAGAAATTAAGAAGGAGACCGGCTGTAAGTTTATTTATTGAGGCTCAAAAACACCAGTTTACACCATCATCGGTGATGACACAGTCACTGTTCTTTAAAAAAAAAAAAAAAAAAAATATCGGGAAATTGCGTTTATATGTGTGACTTTAATCCCTTTTGTCTCAGCTTGTGACGGAGGAATTTAATGTCGTAAATGGCAAAAAAAAAAAAAAAAAAAAACTGAACAGTTTGTACTTTATTTATTTATTTATTTATTTTTGTTCCTGCTCAAAAACGCGTTATAATCCACATTACGCACGGTAGTAATTGTGTAATTAAGTGTACCTAATAAAATGAGACGTGTTTTTAATTGATAATTACCTCATGATCTCATGATCACATTAATGGATTTTAATTTAATTATATATATATATATATATATATATATATATATATATATATATATATATATATATATATTAAAGTATGTGTCGTCTTCTTTATCCTCAGTCTCCCACAGTCAAATAACTCGCCTGTACAGCCGCTTCACCAGTCTGGATAAAGGTGAAAACGGCACCCTGAGGTGAGTTTGATCATTGATAGATAATTCTTGACAGGATCAGTGATGTTATAATGATAATAATAGAAGTGACAGATAGATGGATCACACCCACGTTAGCTGAGAATGTATTTTTTTAGTCATAATGTGTCCGAGGTCAGAGGTTTTTTTTATTTGCTCATCCCGACAGGAAATAGGTTTTCGCTCCATTTGGGTTTCATTAAATCTTAAATCCTCGGCGTTTGATTAACTTCCTCCTCTCCTCGTCGTCGGGGGGCAGAGCAAGCAATAGGTGAAAGAAGCGGATAATCATTAAATGTTTAAAATGGTTTAAAAAAAAAAAAAATCGCTCCATCATCCCTCGCAGACGGAATTTGAAAAGGAAAAAAAATGGGGGGAATAGCGTCGTGTTTACACGCAAAACAAGATTTTAGTTCTACCTGTTCTTCCTTTTAATCATCTGTGTCCAAGGTGACTTTGTTAACGCACAACAGTTGCCACAACAGTCGGATGTGACATGTTTATAGATTCATTATGAGCAGGTTAACCTCCTCCTGACTCCTGCTCGCCGACCGTGAAGAGCTCAAAAGTCCTTAATCTGTTTTTAACAAAATCGTTTATTTACTTTTTTAACTCCCTCTCTTTGTCTTGTCACGTCCGTCCGTCCGCCCGCAGCCGGGAAGATTTCCAGAGGATCCCGGAGTTGGCCATCAATCCTCTGGGAGACCGAATCATCAACGCGTTTTTCCCCGAGGGGTGAGTGTGAGTCGTCCCCTTGTTGTTGTGTCGCAGGTTGCTGTTTTTGTTCTTTTTTTCTTTTCTTTTCTTTTTTTTTTTTTTTTGTTTGAGTCACGGGCTCCAAAAAAGAAAAACGCCGCAGAGCTCCCAAACCCAGACCCGTCATCAACGGAACAGAAAGTCTGGTTTTTTCTGTGCACCGCAGGTTCTTTAAGTACGTTTGGCCGCTGTCTGGTTGTTTTATCAGACTGGAAGTCGAGTACCAGATGTTTTGCGAGATGTATCATTAAAATCCCAAAAAGCCAAGATGTGTAGGCGTCGCGTCATTTTTAGCCGCAGCTTTAATGGTTTCAGATGTCCTCGTCGCCGCTGGTTTTGGCTCGACGGTTTCGGGACTTGAATGGAGGTGCGGGGTGTTTGACCTGGTGAAGACGGGTGTTGGGTCACGGCTAGTTCAGTTCCCCTTTACAGCTGATGTCCAGTAGTTTTTAAAAGAATCAGGAGGGTGATATATCTCATGTCTCTTCTGCTTCTTTTATCTTTTTTCTCTCTCTCCTTTTTTTTTTTTTGTGTGTGTGTGTGTGTTTTTAGCGAAGACCAGGTCAACTTCCGAGGCTTCATGCGAACCTTAGCCCACTTCCGACCCATCGAGGACAACGAGAAGAACAAGAACGCGGCGGCCAGCGAGCCGCTCAACAGCAGGACAAACAAGCTGCTGTGTGAGTGTGTGTGTGTGTGTGTGTGTCCGGGGTGGAGCTGGATGACCGGGATCATCGCCACTCATCCCATTTCACAATGTGGACTTAACCGGCTCTTTTATGACTTATATACGTGTGTTTTTCTACTTTTTTTTTGTTTTTTTTTCTTCTTCTTCCCCAACCAGTCGCGTTCCGTCTGTATGACCTGGACAGAGATGACAAAATCTCCCGGGACGAGCTGCTGCAGGTGAGAGGACAAGACGCTGATTCACAGCTTATTTTCCTTTTGAAAGAAGCCTTTTGTTTTCTTCTCTTTGGGGAGGAAAAAAAAAATATTTGCTCTTCATTCTGCGCCAGACTGTACAAGGGAACAAACGCTATTGTGTAACGTCGGTTTTCAAAGCGCCTCGATGTCAATGAGGAGACTTTGCCCTCAGCGCTGATAATGACGTGATATGTCTCCTTAAGTACAGGTTGATTTCTCCCAGACGGTCTAATATCCTGTGTTTTGTCTCCCTCCCGTGTTATTTGTCGTCCCTCGGTGAAGCCGCCTTGGTCCCGGTGACATTGTGCGACCTGTAATTGCCATAAGCTCGGAGGGTTAAGTGACTCAGACGGATCTCTTGTTTTGCTCAAAACATTTCTGCGTCCGCCGGCGGCAAATCGTCACGCGCCGGCGCTTTAAATACCCGCTTCCCCGACAATTCACCAACCAGTCTTTGCCGAGAAATGCAACAGCCTCCGCAGGTATTCGTTAACCACAAACGGGAACTTTCTGTCCGTTCTCCGCAGGTCTTAAGGATGATGGTCGGCGTAAACATTTCAGACGAGCAGCTCGGCAGCATCGCCGACAGAACCATCCAGGAGGCCGACACCAACGGAGACAACTCCATCTCCTTCAACGAGTTCATCAAGGCAAGTTTCATGACCGGCCGTCACGTTAGAACTAGTCGACCACCGACGCCGACGATTTGTGAGTCTCAGTCTCTGTCGCGGTCGTTGGCGACTTGTTGTTCCCGTGATCTGGAGTCTCGACAACTGGTCTGAGACCTGTAGCGTTCACACTACAAGACTCGTCAGTGATTGACTCCCGATCACACCGTGACGTCACCGAACTCTACGTCTGGTCACGTGAACTAGACAGGATGTAGCCGCTGCTTCTTACAGCCGTTTATTGTTGACGAGCACCGGTAAAGACGCTGCCTCCGACACAGACTAAACCAGTAAACCAGCGTGTAATCATCACCATGGCAACACGCTGGTTTTCACGGTGGAGCTGAAATCAGCAGCAGACCTCCCCGGTACTGGGTAACATCTGGATCAGACGTGGGGAGTTTGTAGAAAGTGGAAATGAAACAAAAAGCGTCAAAACGTCAGACTTTTAAACGTGGTTGTGAGTGAATCAGTGAGACGGCAGCAGCATTTATCTCACATCCCTCCTCTGATTGGCCGTCGCTCTTTGTCAGTCTCTTCAGGCTCCTCCAGGTTTTCTAACACGACAGATCCAGTCCCGGTCTCAGACCAGATCCCGGCGGCCTCTGATGGAGTCGTTATTCATCATTAACTGATGATTCACCAACCATCAGAGGACCGAGTCCACCAGACACTACGACTGGAAACAGCTGGTGAAGTCGACTTGACTTAACCACCATATTTTTCCTTAGTTTCTCTTCTAAGACAGAAACTGCAAAATAAATACCGATGTGAAACGTGCTCTTCTCACAAGCTCTGACCATGTACCACTACCACGGGTGCGCACTGTGCATTTTTAGCTTTGGAGGCCCGAGTGGGAAACGGACCAGAGACGAGGAACGACCACAGAGAGGGGAAAACAGATTTTTTTAACACAGTACAGCGTGCGTGGGCTTGCCTCCTTGTTTGGTTACTACAAAGCACAAGACGCACGGGATGAAGTTTCTTTTTTTTTTTTTTTTTTTTAAGTTGGTCCAAGAACACACAGCGCAGTCGTCTTTGGCCGTGATGTGGCCGCGCCAGAGCCCGTAAAACATCACAGCACCGCAGCTTGTTAACCAGTTGTTGTTGTTTTTTTTTGTTTTTTTCCTTCAGCAGCTAAATTTGTCTTTTGTTGTTGTTTTCTTCTCTCTCTCTCAGGTCCTGGAGAAGGTGGACGTGGAACAAAAAATGAGCATCCGCTTCCTGCACTAATCTCAGGTTCCGAGCGGATCGCCGACCGACGATGTCGAGTTTTTATGTCGGGTCGCGAGCTCACCCAGCGTCTGAGCAGGCCACACACACACACACACACACACACACACACACACACACACTACGAGTACATGAGCATTAGGTAGATCAACGTCATAGATCCTGAGTCTCTGCCTTCGCGCTGCTCCGTAAAACAAAAGGAAAAACGTTGCGTGCCTTGGGTTGGTTTATGCAATGTCACTGTTGTTTGTTGTTGTTTTTTTTTTTTTTCTCCAAGTAAAGGAAGGTTATTTATTAGAGAGTCCTAGTTAGTGCCACTGCTGTTACAACCTTTTAAAATAAAAATCGCGCAGCTGATAGCGGCTTTTTTTTTTTTGTTTTGTTTTGTCTGTTTGTTTTTCCTTTGTACAAATACGCAAATGGTTCAAAGTGAAACGCGCGAAGACGTGCGACGCGATCCCGCTCCATCATCATCATCGCTTTTTGTTTTTTCGGCTTAATTTAGCTACTTCCGATAGATGTAATTAATTAAAAAAAAAAAAACCAAACAAACTTGCAGCGGTACGGATGAAAATCTCACACACACACACACACACACACGCAACGCTGCTATCACTTCGGCTCGTACGTACGTCTTCCCTCGCACGTCCCGACGTTTTTTTTTTTTTTTTTTAAATACGGTATTAAGATTTAACTGCCACTTTGCCCCGCTGTAAGGGGAGGAAATAATAAAAAAAATAAATAAAAAAAATAAAACCTTTTACTCCATCTCTTGATTGAGGTTTAATACAAACCCCCAGGTCCTGCGGTGAACCAGGTGAACTCATCACAACGTCTGTTGATATGATCAGTCTGAGACAAAATGTGTTTTTTTTTTTATTATTATTATTATCTTTATGCACTGCTCAGCATTTGTCGTGCTATTTTTTTTTTTTTTCCTTCGCCATTGACCAAACCCATATTACAGAGAATCAAATGCATCAATATATATATAGATATAGATATATATTATTTCTGTACAGGCTGGTGTACCTAGATTGGAGCGCAAACGTACGACCCCTTTAATTTTTAATGTGAGCTCAACCATTTTGTCAATCATCATGTGATCATCAATCAAATACTAGCGTGACGACGGTGGAGGTGTTATCAAAGTGATTCACGAATTTGATTTAAATAAAAAATAAGTGCCATATATCTTTTGTTTGTGTCGTTTCTTTTGATCGGGGGGGGGACGCCCAGGTGGGCTCGAGTCGACGGCGCGAGTAACTCGTCGGTGACGTCAACACTTTCACGTCGCAGCACGAGAGGAAACTCGAAAGACAAACGAGACGCGTAGGTGAAATTACACACCCGAGTTAGTTTGTCTTAACGCTTTGCTCTCGTTACATAACAACAGAGTTAAATCATCGCCAGTGCAAAGTCCAAATCTGTGACTCAACAACTTGGGAGATTTAAAGTCTTATTTAAGATAAAAGTAGGTCTGTTCCTGCTAACTAGTTAACTCAATTATTGACTGTTTATTTCCTTTATTATTGAATTTATTTTATTATTATTATTATTATTATTTTTAATGGTTTAATCAGCAAACATGGAAGCTGCAAAACTAATGAAATTGAATTAATTCCAATTAATAAAAAAAAAAAAAATAAGAAAATGCACCTGATGTTTTTTTTTTGTTTGTTTTTTTTTTTTTTTTTTAGGAAAAAAAATTAGAATTATTCAAACTAAACACAGCAGGTGTTTTATTTTTATCTAATTTTATATTTAATAGATAAATAAATAAACGAATTAATTCAAATTTAGTCGCCATTGTTTTGATGATTTGTAACCGGGACAAACCATATATGGTTAAAAGGGTGGAGCGGTGATAGAAATTTAAAAAATAAATAAAATAAATTATTTAAAAATAAACGTTGCTCGTACAAAGTTTAAAACCGAGCGCGTCGACGTATCTTTTAAGAGAAAAATAAAAATTTAAAAATAAATAAATAAATAGTAATATCGTTACCCGGAAACCGGCTCAGGTGAACGTCGCCACACGTGGGGAAAACGTCGCCCAATCACAGCTCGAGGACGCTTTCACCTGCCTGGTTCCTTTTCGGGAAACGGAGAAAGGCTTTTTAAAGACACGTGATAAGGTTGAGGAGCGTTTGAGTAAAAATCAATAAGGTGGTGGAGAAGTTTTTTAATAATAATAATAAAAAAAAAGATGGCGGATCTATCGGCTAAATAGACGGAATATGAAGCGATCGCCGCGAAATTTACGCGCTGATGTTGCCGACGACTAAACAAAACAAAATCAGCTGAGACATATCTGCGACAATACCATCCTGAATACTTTGAAGTTTACATCCCCGAGCTACAGATGGATTCTTCCACGGTAAGTGACTCCTGATATTCTCCCCTGTCTTTGATACACCACTCTGGAAATGTGAAGCCCACTAATGTGTTTAAGCTTTATATAATTTCACATAAGAAATAGAAATAAGGTGCATATATCTGTTGTGATGGCACATCCATATGTTACCTTAATTTCCCTCTGGGATCAATAAAATATTCATTCATTCATTCATTCATTTATTCAATGATGGGTTTTTATCTCCGCAGCCATCGACGCCTGCTGTGCTTGTGTTTGCCCCTCGACGTGTCCGGATACATGGTTGGATGAGGTAAAACATCTGTCACATCAAATTTGCCATATTTAGCAGCGACAGTAACTAGGACTGCATCCGAACATCCCTACTAACCTACTACGTAGTAGCAAAAATGAGTAAGCGACGATCTAGTACGTCCGAATACCTTAGTTTACTCTCAGTAGTAGGTGAAAGGTTCCCGGATGGTTTACTACTTTGCTAGGATTTTGCAGTATGCAAGCGATGTACACTACGCTAACTACACTACCCCAGAAGTCACCGGGAGGTTGAAAACTGTAGAAGAAGAAACATGCATTAAACATAAAACGCAAATGCACAGTGTTCAGAAAATAAGAGCCACATGTACTTCAGTAAATAAAAAATGTCCACGTCACCAATGTGTGTAAAAAGTTGCCGCTATGACTGCGATGCTAACAACCAACTGGTGGTAACTAACCCTTCGCTTTAAGCCGCAAAATCATGACGTTGATGTAAACATCCGGGTCACAAAACAGACAAGATGGCGGCGTTGTAGTACGTCTGAATTGTGTCTGCTACTGGTTAGCTTGATATGTTGTAGCTACTAATGTGACGGTCAAGTAGTAGGCACTCAGTAGTAGCAGTGTGTACTAAGGATTTGGATGCGCCATGTCAACTAAGCCTTTCCCGGCCACCAGAGTATCTGGAGAAAACCTCATAAAACCTAGGAGACTACATATGTAATATATTGATATAAAGACATGACTAGAGAAGTGAGGGACAGAGAGAAGAGGTGCAGTGTATTGTCCGAGTTCCCCAGCAGTCTAATCTCATAGCAGCTTAACTAAAGGATGGTTCAGGTCCATGTCCCACCTCGACCATCCTTAACTATAGGCTTCATCGTGGTATCGAGGGGGTGTTAATGTACAAGGTAAGTCTGACATTTGGAGAACTTCCTCAATTGTTTGTGACAAAAATGAAAAAGGAACTGAAGGAACTGGATTTTGCTCGTTGTGACAAATGTGCAAAAATATTAGTCTACAACGGACACACATCTGGTACCTCTGGGTTGAGGCGACGCACGTGCTCTTTTCTCCCCGGTCAAAGTAAGCTGCTTTTCAAGGATAAACATCTCCCTACACACATTAACCAAGAAACCACAGAGAACGGCGGTTGTAGACTAATATTTTTTAGCCCATATGTCACAACGAGCAAAATCCAGTTCCTTTCCATTTTTTGTCACAAACAACTGAGAAAGTTCTCCAAATGTCAAACTTACCTTGTACCTTGTACGGTATTTAACACCAAAAAATCCCCCTTGATACCATGATGAACCCTATAGTTAAGGATGGTCCAGGTGGGACATGGACCTGAACCATCCTTTAGTTAAGTTGCTATAGGATTAGACTCCTCTAATCATGTCTTTATATTGATATATTACATATGTAGAGTCCTAGGTTTTATGAGGTTTTCCTCCAGATACTCTGGTTCACCTACGGTATTTAACACCAAAAAACCAGCCTCAACATCACCCAAAACCTCGCTGTACTGCATCTTTCTGCACAGTGGGTCTGATGGATAAGCTGGTTCTTCCTGGAAGGAAAACAGATCCTTCTGCGCACAATGGGCCAAGAGAAAGTAGTTAACAGTTGTATTGCAACTTATTTGGAGGTTGCTGGATTGGACAGTGACGTGTATTGTGAAACACCAAAGATATTTGTACAAAATAAGATGCCCGTTGCTAGAAGCAACATCCCAAGACAGCAAGACCTAGGAAAATGGCTTCACTTGAAACATGTTCGCTTGCTAGAAATAAATAAATGCAGATGTGGAGAAATGTTGGGTTTCTCTATGTAAAGTGCCTTGAGATAAATGTTTTTATGATCTGACGCTATATAAATAAAACTGAATTGAATTGAATTCTTAACCTGAAGAGGAGGTTTGTGGATTTGCGGAGAGAGTGCGAGATCGATAAAGCTGCTTTCTTTTCAAGTAAATGTCAAGTCAAGTCAGTAAAATGAAAGAAACAAAAAAAAAAAAAAAACCTTTGTAGGAAAAGTGTCTTGTATTTTCCCGTCCAATTTATCCAGAAAATGGCATCTGGAAACAAATGAAATGACGATATTTGTTACTTTATTGATTTGGAAAATGTGCATTTGATTTTTTAAATTTTTTTTTAAGTGAATGTATTTAGGCTCTTAACTGTTTAATGATTAATTAATGAATTTATTCATTTAAACACGTTTGGACATTACATCCTGCCTGTAGTTGGCAGCTTCAAGCATTATACTTAGTTCACAGTTGAATGTTTTTCATTTTGTGCTAAGCTAGCCTTAACATGTGCTGGACCTATCTCTATACATTATATTATTATATTATTATTATTATATTAAAATAATCCCATGTGTGGTATTGATGAAAGTAAATTACAGCTACATCACTTTCCTCTGACGCCAACACTGGTGATGTTGGACGCACGTGTGTGAGCTCAGTGATTCTTGAAACTTGAAAGCAAAAAAAAAAAAAAACACATCCCACTGGGAAAAGTGCTAATTTCTTTTGGAAATTAATAATATTTTCATGAATAAAAAGAACGAAGGTTATAATCAGGGGGTCCGTTGCACATACGTAAGGTTATTTTATAGGTTTATTTATAATTTGTATTGATTTAATGATTATATGCCGGCCCATCGGCCACAAAATCAGTTAAGATAATCATTTCAACTTGATTAAGAAAAACAAAAAGGAATAATTTCATTGAATAATGTCTTTTTGGTGGAGAAAACGGCTGCCACCAAGGTGGAATTGCCCACATTGTCGACCTGAAGGGGTCGGAGAAGACAGTGATGATGTCATCAGCTTCCTCCACTGATGACGTTATCAGCATCACGTTCTTCGTGACATCATCAAGCTTTCCCTTAATCTTTATGACATCATTCCATTTATCTTTGGCCTTTAATCCCAAAAGTTTTGATAGGCGTCTAGACTCCTATTACAACTTAATACGTTAATACATTAACTAATTCTTCAAACCCTTACACATTTGATACAACGTAACGCCCAATGTCCAGACAAGGAGACTTCAACATCCCCCACGGCCAGGCGCAGTTGCTTCAGAGGACGTTGTAGCTCCTGAGGAGGAGGCTACAGCTCCCGACCAGACTAGCAATAATTCAACAACAGAGAAAAACAAAATGTTTGTCAGGATCTTGGCTGAGATGCTGGTTGGGCGAGCCTTCATAAGGTCCAAGATGATCTTGATGGCACCAAAGACATCATCCAGACTCTTAATGAAAAGATATTGGTCGAGTTGGATGATGAGGAATTAAACATGACTTCACAGAACATCAACAAGCTGGACAAGGACATTTACAAGGACTTGAACTGAAATGGTTGTAGTTTCACAAGAACTAAAAGGCGCCATCATCTCATCTCTCAGGCATCACCTGACACCCAAACCTAGCACCACCTCTAGGTTCTTCTCCTCTGTTAGGAGGGTCTTCTCCAACCCCTTCACAGAAATCACACTGACCCGATCTTTTTCCGATCAACCGGGGAATTCGACACACAATCACAGGGTTCATGAGACTCTGATGTTTTTCTTTTCAGAGAAGACAGAATCTAAAAACATTCTTCTGCGGTTGAATTTCAAAGAAATCACACTGACCCAATCTTTCCTGGTCCACGACACAGAATCACTGGACTCATGAGACTCTGGTGTTTTCTAATCAGAGAAGACAGAATCCGAAAAAATAGTCTTCTCCGGTTGAAGTCACAGAAATCACACTGACCCGATCTTTTCCGGTTAACTGGGGAGTTCGACACGAAATCACAGGACTCAAGCGTAGACATGTGTTACTCTTTGTTAAATCTCATAACCAGTTTTATAGTAGCGATAGGAGTGAGAAGCCCTTTTTGTTGAATCTTTTTCTCCTGTTTCGTGGTAGGAGTTAGGGGAGATCCCTGTGTTTTGTTTTGTTTGATTTGAGTAAGCTAGATCAGGGTGATCGGCTCTTTTGTTTGTTGTGTCGGGCCTGTTTCTCACATCCGAGCTAATAAACGCTACTGATGGAGTTAACAAACACCAAAACTGGACTTGGCCACTTTCTTTGGGATGGGAGAGGGTGGGGACGTAACACTAAACAAACCCTTATACAACATAACAATCAATTGGATAGACAAATGGCCAGACAACGATCACCAAAAACAGAAATGTTGCTCCACATTTCAGAGGACGACATTTCCCCCAATAATTAATTGCTTTTTTGACAGGATTACAGCCCAACACTTGGCATCATTTAAATCAGGTGAACTGGATGAAGAGACAAAGGAAATTTATCTTAAGCTTAATTTCGCAATTATGTTCAGTTGCAGGAAAATTTGCCGTCGATGTCTCTGATCACTTTTCAAGTTTTTCACTCGCAGAGGCAGAAGACCAGGATCCAGGATCCAAATTCAGCTTTGGTTCAAGTCGTATTGTCTGTGAACTCTGCGTTAGCAGAAAAGGTGAAAGTCGGTCAGAAGGAAAGACGGTTATATTCACAAAAGAATCCGGATTTTGCTAAGTATTTTTGCTGATTTGCCGAAAGTCCAGGATAATTCCCAGGATATCATCCCCTTATCATTTCTAGTTACTGGCTCCTTATATTATTATAATGAGTAATTGTTTTATGTTAAGCCTAAAATATTTAGGGGCCGGATGTGTTTGATTCAAAGTTTGTCAGAGTGTTTATCGAACAAGATAGACTGCGAAGAAATAACCACTACACAAAGTATTTTTGCTGTTTTTACGAACGTCCAGGATAATTCCCGGGATAAACGGTTAAAACCTGAAATTGTTGAGCTGACGATGATGTTTTTACAAGATGTAAATGAGTAATGTTGAAGATCAGCTGAAAGAGTTGAATCTCAATGTTCTAGGTAAACTTATGATTCACGTGTCATTTGAGTATGAATGTGAGACTCGGAAAAAACACAACAAACCTAAACCTAAAGACGTTCAATGTTCGTCAAATTTTGTTCTTTTTCCAAATCGAAATGGGTAGAAAACAAAACTCTTGATAATGACAGTGACACTAACTGTCAGGGTCAGTTAGTGTCAATTGTCTGTTAGGGTTTTTTTTTTTTTTTTTTTGAGTATTATTGTCTTGTCACTTCCTGTTTTATTTTGAAGGTGTGTGTGCTCCAACATCTCCCTCATCTTAACTTCGTCTTGATTACATTCCTCATCCTCCTACTCCTGTGCTGATGATGATGATGTTTTTACAAGACATAAATGAGTATGGGGAAGATCACTTGGGTGTAAAAACAGATGTTGATGACAGCGGCAGTGAATACAAGAGGAAAGAGAGAATCTCAATGTTCGTCAAATTTTGTTCTTTTCTCAAAGCGAAACGTGTAAAAACAAAACTGTTGATAATGACGATGACACTAGCGAGTATGAAGAATACGAAAAGATCAAGTTCAATTTCAGTCTCGAATGTGGAGAAAAAATTGATTGTTCATTTGAAAGTTGTAGAGAAGGTAAAAAACCTCCCGTGTGGTTAAGAATTATTTATTTTCTGGTTGAGCTCTTAAAGGTGATTAGTTAGTGCTCCTAAGTGTAGGAGCCACAAGTGCTTATTTTGATTTAGCGCTAATTATTTTCTGTTATTCCAGCTGGTGCCAGTCTTCTTTCCTCCATCTAGTGGCCAGTAGGGCACCTTGTCTGTCCTGTCCTTTTATACAGGTGATGTTAGGTGAGATGGAGCTAAGAAATTCTGCTAGTGGAGCGGATTATAGTGAATTCATACAATGAAGTTGCCTGCTATTGGAGTGGATGACTATGTTGTTTGGGTGACCGAATAATAGTTCATAATCGAGTCATATCGAGCAGCTCAGACAAAGAAAAAGGAAATGGAAGATGCTGAACGTGTATTCAAGCTAAAAAATGTTAGAAAAGGAAAGCTTGCTCAATTAACTAAAAGGAAGCACATACTGATTCAACTTATGGAAGATATATCATGCATCCAGGAAGAGATGCAAAGCGTTAAAGCAGAAACGTGAAGCCTTTGAGCTAAAAACACAATTGGCCATCTCCTCATCTAAAATCGCAGTTCTCATGTCTGCTGAGGAACAACAAAGATCTGTGGTCATCGAACTTACAAACATCCTCCAACGCCAAAATGAGATAACGTCCATTCTTGTAAAGCAGCAACAGCAGTCTAAACTTCCACATAGAGAAATACCAGTCTTCAGTGGAGATATTTTGTTATACAGGCCATTCATCAGAGCTTTCGAGCATGTAATTGAGCTCAAAGCTGACAATAGTGCAGATAGGCTGTACTTTCTAGATCAGTACACTAGTGGCCTCCCTAGAGACCTTGTGAGGAGTTGTCTTCATATGAACCCAGATAGAGGCTATGAAAGGGCAAAAGCTTTTGTTTCAGGAACACTATGGAGATGAATTCAAGATTTGTTCTGCTTATCTTAAAAAGGTGTTAGAATGGCCCGTCATTAAAACCGAGGACACAAAGGCATTGCAAGTGTTTGCTATATATCTGAGGAGTTACTGTAATGCGATGGAGGAAATGAGATACTCTCATGAAATCAACTTGTCTACATAGCAACATTGAGCTGTTGATAGGAACTAATGCTTCAAAGATCATAGAGCCCTGGGAGATTATAAACAGTCAGGGTGAGGGACCCTATGCAGTGAAGACCCTAGTGGGATGGGTAGTCAATGGGCCTTTAAGACAGGGCAAGCCTGCTGTAGACAGTTACTGTCAAGCTACTGCAGTGAACAGGATCTCTGTTGCAAATCTAGAGAGGTTGCTCATTAGCCACTACAATCATGACTTTAATGAATATACCTCAGAGGAAAAGCGTGAGCCTTCAATTGAGGATAAAAGATTCCTTGATATTGCAAACAATTCCGTCTCATTAATTGATGGTCACTATACTTTAAACTTACCCTTCAGGAAAGAGGACGTGCGAATGACTAATAACCGCCAAATCGCCTTGCAGCGTCTGCAAAGCCTGAAGAGGAGGCATAGCTCAAGGATATGCTGAACTGGTCCCACAGGAACAATGGGCACAGCTGAAGGAAGAATCTAGTATATCCCACACCATGGAGTGTACCACCCTAGGAAGAACACACCCCGGGTGGTGTTTGATTGTGGAGCAGTGTACCAGGGCGTATCCCTTAACTCAGAACTGTTGCAAGGCCCAGACCTTACCAACTCATTAACTGGAGTTCTGCTTAGGTTTAGACGAGAACCCATACCCCTTATGGCAGATATTAGATCTATATTCCATTAAGTCAGGGTGGCCTCTTGCAAGAATCCTGGGAACTAAGCCCGATTCTAGTGGACCGGTATGGTCAGTAAAGCTCAAGACCAAAACGGGAATTATAGAGCGGCCAATTACTAAACTGTGCCTGCTCTTAGAAGATACACATTAATTATCAGATCAGAGAACAAGTAATGTATGTCTTTCCTTATCATTTCTAGTTACTGGCTCCTTATATTATTATAATGAGTAATTGTTTTATGTTAAGCCTAAAACATTTAGGGGCTAGATGTGTTTGAGTCAAAGTTTGAGTCAGACCCTCCAGCAAGGCCACCACAGTGTTTATCGAACAAGATAGACTGCGAAGAAATAACCACTACACAAAGTATTTTTGCTGTTTTTACGAACGTCCAGGATAATTCCCAGGATAAACGGTTAAAACCTGAAATTGTTGAGCTGACGATGATGTTTTTACAAGACGTAAATGAGTATGGTGAAGATCAGCTGAAAGAGTTGAATCTCAATGTTCTAGGTAAATTTATGATTCACGTGTCATTTGAGTACGAATGTGAGACTCAGAGAAAAAACACAACAAACCTAAACCTAAAGACGTTCAATGTTTGTCAAATTTTGTTCTTTTTCCAAATCGAAATGGGTAGAAAACAAAACTCTTGATAATGACAGTGACACTAACTGTCAGGGTCAGTTAGTGTCAATTGTCTGTTAGGGTTTTTTTTTTTTTTTTTTTGAGTATTATTGTCTTGTCACTTCCTGTTTTATTTTGAAGGTCTGTGTGCTCCAACATCTCCCTCAGCTTAACTTCCTCTTGATTACATTCCCTGCCCTAATGTGTTTCACCTGAGTCTCGTTATCTCCCTTGCCTTGGCTATATAAGCTCCCCTCCCCTGCCCTCCTGTGCCAGATTGTCTTGTCTCTGAGTCAGGGTTCCAGCCTGTATTGTATTGTATTGTTTGAGATCCACCTGTTTTGGCCTATCCAGATTTTAACCTGCCTTTTAACCTACATACTGATGCATCAAACCAGGGTTTAGGAGCTGTCCTGTATCAGCGCCAGCGAAATTCCATGATTACCTGTACTATGCTCCTCATTTCACCATCTACACAGACAATAACCCACTGACTTATATCATGAGTACAGCGAAGCTAAATGCAGTTGGCCATAGGTGGGTTGGTGAACTCTCAGATTTCCAGTTTGATGTAAAATACAGGCCTGGAAAGTCAAATGTAGACGCCGACGCTCTGTCTCGCCTTCCTCTGGACATGGAAAAATATGAGACAGTTTGTACAGAGAATCTCTCAGATGAGGCAGTTCGTGCAACATGGGATGGTAGTCAGGCTGCTAAGAGAGAAGATGTAGCCTGGGTCGCAGCACTCAACACCTCCTCTCCAGACATGCACCAACAGTCTTATTTTAACTTACCAACTATTGACCATGATGATCTGGTAAAAACACAGAGAGAGGACCAAACAATAAGCCAGATAATAGAGCTAAAAGCATCAAATACCAAGATGACAGATGAAACACGTAACATGGTAAATGCAGCCACCCGAAGGTTGCTTCATGATTATATCTAGAAAACAACCTCCTTTACCGACAAACAAATGGAAAAAAAAACAGTTGGTCCTCCCCTCAAAATCCAGAACAGTAGCTCTGAAGTATCTACACGATGAGATGGGCCATGTGGGGACAGAAAGAGTGCTCCATCTTGCTAGAGAGAAATTCTACTGGCCATTTATGGCAAAAGAAATAGAGGACTATCTCACACGAAGATGTCCATGGATTAAAGCTAAGAAGCCCATCACACATGACCGTGCTCCTATGGGTAGCATCACATCCAGCTTCCCTTTAGAACTTGTGTGCATTGACTATTTACATTTGGAAGCCAGTTGTGGAGGTTATGAGTATATTCTGGTGGTGCTTGATCATTTCACCAGATTTGCTCAGGCTTATTCTACCAAGAACAAGTGTGGAAAAACAGCAGCTGAGCTAATTTTCAGTGACTTCATACCCCGGTTTGGGTACCCCTCCAAACTGCACCACGACCAAGGTCGTGAATTTGAAAACAAATTGTTCCGAGCGATGCAGCAACTGTCTGGAGTAGGTCACTCAAGAAGCAGCTTGTCCCCTCAGAAAGACGCTTATATTCACAAAAGAATCTGGATTTTGCAAAGTATTTTTGCTGTTTTTCCAAATGGCAAGGATAATTCCCAGGATAAACGGTTAAAACCTAAAATTGTGGAGCTGACGACGATGTTTTTACAAGACGTAAATGAGTATGTTGAAGATCAGCTGCGTGAAAAAACAGATGTTGATGACAGCGACAGGAAATACAAGAGGAAAGAGTTGAATCTCACAATTATAGATACGATTCACATGTTTTTGGGTACCAATGTGAGACTCGTAAAAAACACACTAAACCTAAAAGACCTTCAATGTTTGTCAAATTTTGTTCTTTTCTCAAAGCGAAACGTGTAGAAAACAAAACTGTTGTTTTCCGATTGGAGAAGACAGAATCCGAAAAAATAGTTTTCTCCGGTTGAAGTCACAGAAATCACACTGACCCGATCTTTTCCGATCAACCGGGGAATTCGACACACAATCACAGGGTTCATGAGACTCTGATGTTTTTTCTTTCAGAGAAGACAGAATCTAAAAACACTCTTCTCCGGTTGAATTTCAAAGAAATCACACTGACCCAATCTTTCCTGGTCCACGACACAGAATCACGGGACTCGTGAGAATTTGGTCTTTTCCAGTCGGAGAATATAGAATCCGAAAAAAAAATAGTATTCTCGGGTTGAAGTCACAGAAATCACACTGACTCGATCTTTTCCGGTTAACTGGGGAGTTCGACACGGAATCACAGGACTCATGAGACTCTGATGGTCACAGAAATAACACTGACCCGGTCTTTCATGAGCCCTGTACTACAAGGCAGGATTTGTTCTTATCGTGGTAACTTCAGGGTTAAATCTTGGTTTCCGTCCTACGAAGGTGGTTCACTTCTTACCGGGTTACATCTCCATGGTAACTTATGCTGAACAACTAACCTGCTCCGGAGCAGGTTATGTTCCAGATCGGAGATTGGCGCCTATAAAAGCCCCGCCCTGCGACCAGAGACCGGATTTAACAAGCACATAGATGTGGTTGCCGATCAGTGTTTACTGTGCGTAATTAATTTATCCCAGTAAGTATCGGATGTCACATTTAGCGGGCAAAGTTTCTTCTTCTACAGTTTTGGGATAGCGTAGTTAGCATAGTGTACATCGCTTGCATACTGCAAAATCCTAGCAGAGGTCGTAAACCATCCGGGAACCTTTCGCCTACTACTAAAAGCATACTAAGGTATCCGGACGTACTAGAGCGTCGCTTACTCATTTTTGCCTACTATGTAGTAGGCTAGTAGGGGTATTCGGGTGCAGCCATAGTCACTGACTTAAGACCTTGACTAACAGTAAGACAGACTAGCTATAGACACAAAACCGTTGCAAAAAACAAAAAGCCATCGGCTGTTTTATTTGCACTGCATTATTGGAAAAAGAAGACACCGAGTAAGTCTTAACAATATGGCTGACGGCGGGCGCTCGAGTCATTTTTCTGTCGCGGAAGGGTAAAATCAAGGGTAACGGGTAAATTCATTTAATCCGACTGCCAAAAGGACTCTTCAAGACGTGAAGAAACGTTTTAAAAGACCAAGCCATAAACTGAAGAAGACAACCGAATTGGTAATTGAAATTTATGGAGACGAATCCCCGATGTTTTGGGAAACACCGGGAGTAAAGGAGAGCGGAGCCCCCGCGTCCGTTATTTTGGGCAACCGTGACCGCCGATACCGCTGCCGCCTCGTCTGCTCTGCTGGAGCGGGATGATGTCCAGCAAGAGGCCCAAGAGAATGAGGACCACCGAACATCTCTACTAGAAGGCAACGTTATGTCCAACTGATTAATAGACTACTTGTGTGAATTTATTCATTACGCTGTTATCGCTACGTCAGTTAGCATCAGTACGTTACTAGCCTAGCCTGACTGCTACACCGTTGCTACTTAGCTTGTTTGCTAGTCTTCCACCTCCATTTATCCAGTTATATCAATAGATTGTATCTGTTCCCCCTTATCCCTCTAGACTGTATCTTATTAGCTATTTGCCAGACATATTAGGACACAGCTGACATCTCTTACAGATGATGTGGGAAACAGTCAGGCGGCGTGTGAGGATGCAGGAGCGCAGGAGACCAGCTCAGGCAGCAGCACAAAGTTTTAGTATCACAAGAGAAGAAATTTAACATTGAAAGAAAATATTAGACTAGACTTTGGTTCAGGTCATATTGTCTGTGATCTCTGCGTTTAGCAGAAAAGGTGAAAGACCTCAGTGGTTCGCTCACTGGGGATAACCTCTCAGCTCAACCTTCTGTCAGTCAGAAGGTTCAGCCAACAACCAGCTTGTCCGCTCAGAAAAGAATTTGGATTTTGCAAAGTATTTTTGCTGATTTGCCCAAAGTCCAGGATAATTCCCTGGATAAACCGTTAAAACCTGAAATCGTCGAGCTGACGACGATGTTTTTAAAAGACATAAATGAGTATGTTGAAGAACGGCTGCGTGAAAAAAAAAGATGCTGATGACAGCAGCAGGAAATACAAGAGGAAAGAGTTGAATCTCACAATTATAGATACGATTCACATGTTTTTGGGTACCAATGTGAGACTCGTAAAAAACACACTAAACCTAAAAGACCTTCAATGTTCGTCAAATTTTGTTCTTTTCCCAAAGCGAAACGTGTAGAAAACAAAACTGTTGATAATGACGATGACACTAGCGAGTATGAAGAATACGAAAAGATCAAGTTCAATTTCAGTCTCGAATGTGGAGAAAAAATTGATTGGTCATTTGAAAGTTGTAGAGAAGGTAAAAAACCTCCCGCGTGGTTAAGAATTATTTATTTTCTGGTTGAGCTCTTAGCTTAGCTAGCGAGTATGAAGAATACGAAAAGATCAAGTTCAATTTCATGAGACTCTGGTATTTTCCAATTGGAGAAGACAGAATCCGAAAAAATAGTTTTCTCCGGTTGAAGTCACAGAAATCACACTGACCCGATCTTTTCCGATCAACCGGGGAATTCGACACACAATCACAGGGTTCATGAGACTCTGATGTTTTTTCTTTCAGAGAAGACAGAATCTAAAAACACTCTTCTCCGGTTGAATTTCAAAGAAATCACACTGACCCAATCTTTCCTGGTCCACGACACAGAATCACGGGACTCGTGAGAATTTGGTCTTTTCCAGTCGGAGAATATAGAATCCGAAAAAAAAATAGTATTCTCGGGTTGAAGTCACAGAAATCACACTGACTCGATCTTTTCCGGTTAACTGGGGAGTTCGACACGGAATCACAGGACTCATGAGACTCTGATGGTCACAGAAATAACACTGACCCGGTCTTTCATGAGCCCTGTACTACAAGGCAGGATTTGTTCTTATCGTGGTAACTTCAGGGTTAAATCTTGGTTTCCGGCCCCACGAAGGTGGTTCACTTCTTACCGGGTTACGCTCCATGGTAACTTATGTTGAACGACTAACCTGCTCCGGAGCAGGTTATGTTCCAGATCAGAGATTGGCGCCTATAAAAGCCCCGCCCTGTACCAGAGACCGGATTTAACAAGCACATAGATGTGGTTGCCGATCAGTGTTTACTGCACGTAATTAATTTATCCCAGTAAGTATCGGATGTCACATTTAGCGGGCAAAGTTTCTTCTTCTACAGTTTTCAACCTCCTGGTGACTTCTGGGATAGCGTAGTTAGCATAGTGTACATCGCTTGCATACTGCAAAATCCTAGCAGAGGTAGTAAACCATCCGGGAACCTTTCGCCTACTACTGAAAGCATACTAAGGTATTCGGACGTACTAGAGCGTCGCTTACTCATTTTTGCCTACTATGTAGTAGGCTAGTAGGGGTATTCGGATGCAGCCATAGTCACTGACTTAAGACCTTGACTAACAGTAAGACAGACTAGCTATAGACACAAAACCGTTGCAAAAAACAAAAAGCCATCGGCTGTTTTATTTGCACTGCATTATTGGAAAAAGAAGACACCGAGTAAGTCTTAACAATATGGCCGACGGCGGGCGCTCGAGTCATTTTTCTGTCGCGGAAGGGTAAATTCAAGGGTAAAGGGTAAATTCAATTAATCTGACTGCCAAAAGGACTCTTCAAGACGTGAAGAAAGGTTTTAAAAGACCAAGCCATAAACTGAAGAAGACAACCAAATTGATAATTGAAATTTATGGAGATTTAATCCTCGATGTTTTGGGAAACACCGAGTAAAGGAGAGCGGAGCCCCGCGTCTGTTATTTTGGGCAATCGCGATCGCCGATACCGCTGCCGCCTCGTCTGCTCTGCTGGAGCGGGATGATGTCCAGCAAGAGGCCCAAGAGAATGAGGACCACCGAACATCCCTACTAGAAGGCAACGTTATGTCCAACTGATTAATAGACTACTTGTGTGAATTTATTCATTACGCTGTTATCGCTACGTCAGTTAGCATCAGTACATTACTAGCCTAGCCTGACTGCTACACCGTTGCTACTTAGCTTGTTTGCTAGTCTTCCACCTCCATTTATCCAGTTATATCAATAGATTGTATCTGTTCCCCCTTATCCCTCTAGACTGTATCTTATTAGCTATTTGCCAGACATATTAGGACACAGCTGACATCTCTTACAGATGATGTGGGAAACAGTCAGGCGGCGTGTGAGGATGCAGGAGCGCAGGAGACCAGCTCAGGCAGCAGCACAAAGTTTTAGTATCACAAGAGAAGAAATTTAACATTGAAAGAAAATATTAGACTAGACTTTGGTTCAGGTCATATTGTCTGTGATCTCTGCGTTTAGCAGAAAAGGTGAAAGACCTCAGTGGTTCGCTCACTGGGGATAACCTCTCAGCTCAACCTTCTGTCAGTCAGAAGGTTCAGCCAACAACCAGCTTGTCCGCTCAGAAAAGAATTTGGATTTTGCAAAGTATTTTTGCTGATTTGCCCAAAGTCCAGGATAATTCCCTGGATAAACCGTTAAAACCTGAAATCGTCGAGCTGACGACGATGTTTTTAAAAGACATAAATGAGTATGTTGAAGAACGGCTGCGTGAAAAAAAAAGATGCTGATGACAGCAGCAGGAAATACAAGAGGAAAGAGTTGAATCTCACAATTATAGATACGATTCACATGTTTTTGGGTACCAATGTGAGACTCGTAAAAAACACACTAAACCTAAAAGACCTTCAATGTTCGTCAAATTTTGTTCTTTTCCCAAAGCGAAACGTGTAGAAAACAAAACTGTTGATAATGACGATGACACTAGCGAGTATGAAGAATACGAAAAGATCAAGTTCAATTTCAGTCTCGAATGTGGAGAAAAAATTGATTGGTCATTTGAAAGTTGTAGAGAAGGTAAAAAACCTCCCGCGTGGTTAAGAATTATTTATTTTCTGGTTGAGCTCTTAGCTTAGCTAGCGAGTATGAAGAATACGAAAAGATCAAGTTCAATTTCATGAGACTCTGGTATTTTCCAATTGGAGAAGACAGAATCCGAAAAAATAGTTTTCTCCGGTTGAAGTCACAGAAATCACACTGACCCGATCTTTTCCGATCAACCGGGGAATTCGACACACAATCACAGGGTTCATGAGACTAAAGTTTTTCCTTTCAGCGAATACAGAATCTAAAAACAGTCTTCTCCGGTTGAATTTCAAAGAAATCACACTGACCCAATCTTTCCTGGTCCACGACACACAATCACGGGACTCATGAGAATTTGGTCTTTCCCTGTCGGAGAATATAGAATCCAAAAAAAAATAGTATTCTCGGGTTGAAGTCACAGAAATCACACTGACTCGATCTTTTCCGGTTAACTGGGGAGTTCGACATGGAATCACAGGACTCATGAGACTCTGATGGTCACAGAAATAACACTGACCCGGTCTTTCATGAGCCCTGTACTACAAGGCAGGATTTGTTCTTATCGTGGTAACTTCAGGGTTAAATCTTGGTTTCCGTCCTACGAAGGTGGTTCACTTCTTACCGGGTTACGTCTCCATGGTAACTTATGCTGAACGACTAACCTGCTCCGGAGCAGGTTATGTTCCAGATCAGAGATTGGCGCCTATAAAAGCCCCGCCCTGCGACCAGAGACCGGATTTAACAAGCACATAGATGTGGTTGCCGATCAGTGTTTACTGTACGTAATTAATTTATCCCAGTAAGTATCGGATGTCACATTTAGCGGGCAAAGTTTCTTCTTCTACAGTTTTCAACCTCCTGGTGACTTCTGGGATAGCGTAGTTAGCATAGTGTACATCGCTTGCATACTGCAAAATCCTAGCAGAGGTAGTAAACCATCCGGGAACCTTTCGCCTACTACTGAAAGCATACTAAGGTATTCGGACGTACTAGAGCGTCGCTTACTCATTTTTGCCTACTATGTAGTAGGCTAGTAGGGGTATTTGGATGCAGCCATAGTCACTGACTTAAGACCTTGACTAACAGTAAGACAGACTAGCTATAGACACAAAACCGTTGCAAAAAACAAAAAGCCATCGGCTGTTTTATTTGCACTGCATTATTGGAAAAAGAAGACACCGAGTAAGTCTTAACAATATGGCCGACGGCGGGCGCTCGAGTCATTTTTCTGTCGCGGAAGGGTAAATTCAAGGGTAAAGGGTAAATTCAATTAATCTGACTGCCAAAAGGACTCTTCAAGACGTGAAGAAAGGTTTTAAAAGACCAAGCCATAAACTGAAGAAGACAACCAAATTGATAATTGAAATTTATGGAGACGAATCCCCGATGTTTTGGGAAACACCGGGAGTAAAGGAGAGCGGAGCCCCCGCGTCCGTTATTTTGGGCAACCGCGACCGCCGATACCGCTGCCGCCTCGTCTGCTCTGCTGGAGCGGGATGATGTCCAGCAAGAGGCCCAAGAGAATGAGGACCACCGAACATCCCTACTAGAAGGCAACGTTATGTCCAACTGATTAATAGACTACTTGTGTGAATTTATTCATTACGCTGTTATCGCTACGTCAGTTAGCATCAGTACATTACTAGCCTAGCCTGACTGCTACACCGTTGCTACTTAGCTTGTTTGCTAGTCTTACACCTCCGTTTATCCAGTTATATCAATAGATTGTATTTGTTTCCCCTTATCCCTCTAGACTGTATTTTATTAGCTATTTGCCAGACATATTAGGATACAGCTGACATCTCTTACAGATGATGTGGGAAACAGTCAGGCGGCGTGTGAGGATGCAGGAGCGCAGGAGACCAGCTCAGGCAGCAGCACAAAGTTTTAGTATCACAAGAGAAGAAATTTAACATTGAAAGAAAATATTAGACTAGACTTTGGTTCAAGTCATATTGTCTGTGATCTCTGCGTTTAGCAGAAAAGGTGAAAGACCTCAGTGGTTTCGCTCACTGTGGATAACCTCTCAGCTCAACCTTCTGTCAGTCAGAAGGTTCAGCCAACAACCAGCTTGTCCGCTCAGAAAAGAATTTGGATTTTGCAAAGTATTTTTGCTGATTTGCCCAAAGTCCAGGATAATTCCCTGGATAAACCGTTTAAACCTGAAATCGTCGAGCTGACGACGATGTTTTTAAAAGACATAAATGAGTATGTTGAAGATCGGCTGCATGAAAAAACAGATGCTGATGCCCCTGTTAGTTCAACTTCCCCTTGTTGATCACACTACCTGCCCTAATGTGTTTTACCTGTGTCTTGTTATCTCCCTTGCCTTGGCTATATAAGCTCCCCTCCCCTGCCCTCCTGTGTCAGATTGTCTTGTCCCTTGAGTCAGCGTTCCAGCTTGTATTGTATTGTATTGTTTGAGATTCCCAGTCGTTTAACCTTGATCATTTCCTAGGCCCCTGAGTTTTGCCTGCTGAATCTTGTACCTCTGCCTGATTATTGTAACTCTTCCGGTTCTGACCTGTGTCTTCATTAAATCGACTCTGATCAAGCCCGATCTGTGTCCTCTTGGTCCATACCTTGATACTAGCGAGTATGAAGATCAGGTTCAATTTCAGTCTCAAATGTGGAGAAAAAAATAATTGCACGTTTGAAAATTATAGAGAAGGTAAAAAACCTCCCCTGTGGTTAAGAATGATTTATTTTCCAGTTGAGCTCTTAAAGGTGATTAGTTCTTGTTTACATGTGTCCCATGCTGGTAGTCTCACAGAACTCTGTTGAGGTGCCACGTCCTTTGTGACGTCATTGTTCCTAGCACTTTGGAGCCCCTAGAACTGATCAGAAGCATGAATGGAG
This sequence comes from Polydactylus sextarius, assembly GCA_016801845.1. Lineage (NCBI taxonomy): Eukaryota > Metazoa > Chordata > Actinopteri > Polynemidae > Polydactylus > Polydactylus sextarius. The sequence goes on from CM028931.1 coordinate 8,091,778, forward strand.
GGCCATACTCTGTCAAGACAACGCTGGGTTGGACAGTAAATGGGCCACATGGTGGATGAATTGATAGTCCTGGGTGTCAATCAGTAGCCACAGTAAATAGAATTTCAGCCGTCACACTTGGCGAGCTCTGGAATCAGCAGTTTAAGAGACTTTCCTGAGAACAACCAAGATGAATTGCCGGGGATGTCAAGGGAGGATTGCAGATTCATGGAAATGGCTAACATCTCTTAAACTGGTTAAACTTTGTGAAACTGGACAGAAATGTCAGCATGCCTAACAATATCATAATTGCTGAGCATAAAGGATGCTGAAAGGTTAATTCATGGACCTCTGTAACTCTCTACTATCAGGGTGTTCCAGTAACTCCATCAAAACCCTTCAGTTAATCCAGAACGCTGCAGCACGGGTATTGACAGGAAGTAGGACCAGAGATCATATTTCTCCAGTATTGGCTGCTCTTCATTGGCTTCCGGTAAAATCTAGAATAGAATTCAAAATCCTCCTGCTTGTCTATAAAGCCCTTCATGATCAGGCTCCATCATATCTTAAGCAGCTCATAGTTCCTTATTATCCTAATGGATCACTTGGATCACAAACTGCTGGTTTACTTGTGGTTCCTAGAGTCTCTAAGACCAGGATGGGAGGTAGAGACACCCTTTCTACATTTAAGGTTAGACTAAAAACTTTCCTTTATGATAAAGTTGTTGTTTAAATGTTGTCTAGACTTGAATTAGATATCGTCATGGCCCTTAGTCTGGGCTAACGTTAGCTGTTGTAGCCTCACTTTATAAAGTTACCTATGATGATGATTTGTACATGACAGTGTTTTCATGTTTGGGTTTCTCTTTATTGTACAAGACTCTACCTGGCTGCTATCCTTTACAATGAGAACGCTGCATGAGACCAGGTCACCTCATCCTCTGGGGACCATCTCTAGACCAGGTCACCTCATCCTCTGGGGACCATCTCTAGACCAGGTCACCTCATCCTCTGGGGACCATCTCTAGACCAGGTCACCTCATCCTCTGGGGACCATCTCTAGACCAGGTCACCTCATCCTCTCTACAGGATGCGTGGGAGAGTGCAGGGTGAAACCCATCAAAACACAGGCAACATTCTGTAAGTTTCATATGTTTATATAGTTTGAACAATAAAAGATCTGCACATGATGCATACTATTGCACTTCCATGTCTTTAAACTAAACAAAACAATAAATAAATAAAATAAAAAAAAAAAAAATGAACAATGAAATACTTGTGAAACTATGTAAGATACAACTAAAAATGAAGTAAGAAACTAAAAACTATACATTACTAAACAAAATGCATCAATAAAAGACAACAATATATATATATATATATATATATATATATATATATATAAAACTAACGAACCAAACATAAAGTGAATAAGGTGATAGCGCCTCTGTAGTGTTGTGTCGTCTAATTCCTGATGACCCTGACCAGCCGACCTAAAAAGAATAAGAAACAAAAGTTTAAACGCCCTAGTACCACGAGTGATTGAAAGATTTCCTGTTTATTTAATTATTTTTAATATTCACCGAGGACACTGATTCTTGAAACTTTGGCAAAAAAAAAAAAAAAAAACACGTCCCACTGCGAAAAGTGCTAATTTCTGTTGGAAATTAATAATATTTTTATGAATAAAAAGAATGAAGGTTATAATCAAGGGGGTCCGTTGCACATATGTAAGGTTATTTTATGGGTTCATTTTTAATTTGTATTAATTTAATGATTATATGCCGGTCCATTGGCTACAAAATCAAATTGTCCTCGGACAGCAGATAATCATTTCAAAGTCATTAATCATTCAAAGGAATAATGTCTTTACCACATGAAAGAGTATATTGTAATATGTATTAAAATCTACAAACTGAGTTTTGTGGTTTTGCGGTTGCTCAAAATGTGTCATCACCACCGTCAGATATTATATTTATATAAAAAGCAACTACATTCATACAGTTTATAGTCTAGTTTAAATGACCTACTGCCTGGGTGTGAGGAACACAGGCTCCACAGGCGAGGACAGGAAGGTGGTGCAGAGGGTAATAAACACTTCCCCCAAAAAAAATCATATGGTGCCCTCTGCCCACCCTGGAACAAATCTCCACATCCTGCTTTTGTTTTTACAACAATAAAAGTAAGTGGGGCAGCCAGAGAGACGTATCTAATTGTTAATAATTATTTAAGTTTGAAATCAAGGACGTATTAACATATCCTTGAAGAGAAAAATAACTAAATTGTAAAATCATTCCAAAAAAAAAAAAAAAAGTCATTCAAAAGAAGGCTAAAGGCTAAAGCTAATTAAAATTAATTAAAGCGCAGGAGCAATTGCTTTTATTTTTCAAAAACGTGATTAAATAATAAATAATTCAGCTTATTCATTTTAATTTATAAATAATAATTAGTTATTTTATTATTTTTTCATTAGTTATTTTATTTTTTTAGGTGTATGTATATATATATATATATATATATATATATATATATATATATATATATATATATATATAAACACCAGGTGCCTTTAATTTAATGTATTATTTGGAATCAGCTTCCATGTTTTTCAATGTTTGCTGATTAAAGCATTTTAAAAACTAAAATAAAAAAAAAGTCTAGTCTAATTTAAGATTTCTTTTTAGAAAACTAATTTGTAAAACATGACTTAATTTGTTACCCTTTATTTCCTTTATCACTGAATTCATTTTTCATGGTTTAATCAGCAAACATTTGAAAAACAGATTTAATCAAGATTTAATGAATTATTTATTTTATGAAAACTAAAAAAATCTTTAAAATTTAATTAATTTAAATTAATAAGTCAAATTATTAATTAATTAATTACATTTTGGAAAAATAAATTTTAATTTGTTCTTTTAAATAAAATGTATATTTAAAGTTGCTAAACCACTTAGCATACCTAGCCTTTAAGCTAGTTAGCTCGTTAGCTAACGTTCATATAAATCTAAATTCCCTCTTTTTATAATTTTTTTTTGTTAATGACAAGTATTTTTAAACGCTTTAAAAAATATATATATATATATATATATATGTCGGTATTTCAAGCGTTAGTTTTGCTGCTAGGTTTAGTTTAGCTACTTGAGTTTAGCTAATCAATTTGATTGATAACGTTGGGGGAAGCTAGCAGCACTTCCGGGGCGGGCTGTAAGTTTGATTGACAGCTCTCCGACACAATCGCACTCTTCCGTTGGCTCGTAGTAGCAGAACGAAAATGGCGTAGAGCAGAGGGTGCGGCGGCGGCGGCGGCGGCGGCGGCGGAGGAGACAGCGACGGGGACGAGGGGACCTTCTTCTCTCCTCTCCGGCGGGGTGAGAGGAGGAGGAGGGAGGGAGGGAGGGAGAGAGAGAGAGAGAGAGGAAGGGGGCCCGGTAGGAATTCGGTTTATTCTTTTTTTTTTTTTTTTGTCTTAATGTGTCTCGAACCGGAGCGGTCCCCCGTTTACAGTTAAAAGCCGGCGGTACGAGCAGTTTGGGGGAGCTAAATGTGTCAGCGAAGAGGAAGAAGCCCCCCCCCCCACCTTGGCTTTTGTTTACCATTGTGTGCAGCTGCAGCCGAAATATCTCTGCATCATTTCGGTCCAACTCACACCAAGGTCAGTGCTTTTATTTTATTTATTTATTTATTTTTACCCCCCTCTCTCTCTTTCATTTTGTAGTATGGATATAAGCAGACGCTGAATATGAACGGTGCTATTTTAGTTATTTATTTTATTTATTATTATTTTAATTTCAGACAGTGAACTCTCCTTTGGCTCTTTTATTATTATGTTATTGATGTGACACTGTGTATTTTTTGTGTAAATGATGAGTTATTTGGCATCAACGCTAGGCAACAGATCCTGGATCTGTCTAATAAATTAGTTTAGTTTATTAAACAGACTATTAATTGACATTTTCACTTGTTTTTCCTCAGTAACGTTATTTTTTATTTTAGTCTTTTTTTGGTGGAAGTGACACATTTAGTGATGCCGGTACATTTTTCACTATTTTATGACATTTTAAATAATAAATAAAAGCCTGATGTCTAGACAGAATCATCAAAATGTGTTTTTTTTTTTTTAAATTCTAGGATGGGTTTTCCGGTTATGAAAAGAAAGATCGGAGGAACGTCAGCCTTTTGCGCCGCTGGCAGATCGCTCCCAACGCCAACAACGACGCCACCGACGTCACCCAGACCCGTGGAGGTAAAGAACGAAGAGTCATTGAGATCAAAATGACCTCTTTTGGGGTTTTGGGACACGGGTGCCCTCCTTCCTCCTGTAGCTGGGACATCGGCCTTCTCTCTTCTCCACAGCACAACCCCCCCTTTCCTCTTGTCCTGGCCTGTTTCTGCAGCGACACAATCATCAACGAGGACATCTTTGGTCTAATTTGACATCCACAACACACACTCTGAATATATCTACATGTAGCACTGATGATATTTGTCTGAAAGTCTCTAATAATTTGGGTATTTTCAATCTTTTTAGGCTTCATGTAAACACGCTGATTATTTGCCCCTCGGATAAGTTCTGTCTTTTATTCAAAATGTGACGAGATCAAAGCGGTTTGATAATGAACAACATTACCTGCTCGTGTTTTCTGGGGGGAAGAAAAGTATAAAGACACATGATACTGTAGCAAAGATCAAGGCCTGTGATTTAAATTAAGACTCATAAGGTGGTTTTTTTTTTTTTTTTTTTTGGTTTTGCACTACCTCATCGTATCATATCGAGTCCAACGGGAGTGAAAGGGAAGAAGTGGAACGGTGCGTCAGGTTTTGAATATCTAACGTGCCTGGATAGGGTTGCAAAGGGACGGAAACATTTTGTAACTTTCCGCTGGGAATTTATGGGGATTAAGTGGAAATTTGGGATGATTTGAAGAAACATGTACGAGTCGTATAGCGACATAAATGAACGTAAACGCGCGGACACATTGTGGTGTCGAAAAAACTAAAACAAATCTTCGTCAAATTATCACATTTTCTCGACCGGTTCCTTCTCTGATCGTCCAATGGGAATGCACGATGCGTGTAGGGGGCGTGGCCTCAATATCTCTACAGGAAGTAGTGTGCTACGTCACTTTTTTCTACCAACTATATTTATGTTTCTAACCTTTAACTTGGATAAATCCCAGTTTATTCCCATTAATTCAAACGGAAAGTTTCCAACTTTGAACTTTGCAACCCTTTTCCTGGATAATTTAATTTATTTCTTTTTACTTCAGTAAATAAGAAGCAAGAAGGGGGAAAAGACCAAGCACAAATGACGACATTTACCTTCAGTTCGGCCATTTTGATTAAAACAAAAAACAAAAAACTGAGGTCTCCTATGCACCCGATCGTATTTTTACTCCGTGCGCTCGAACTTACTTGACATTTTAAATTCATAATGTTGCCCTTTTACCAGCTCTGCAGGTAATTTACACAATTTAAATTATTTAAAATGAGTCTTTTATTCTGAAAATCCAGCCCAGTTTTCTTCCCTTAGTCTACTTGATAATCACCTTTTCCTCTTTAAGTGTACTTTTAATTCATGCCCCCCCCCCACCCCCTATTAAATTTAATCTTATTCACGCTTTAACATGTCCGCGTTTTGTCACCGCGTCAGACATGTAAACACAGGCTTGTCCGCAGAGACGCAATTGACCGCCGAGTTCGAATTTTTCTTCGATAAATCGCGAGTAAACGTCACGTTTAGCCTCTAAACTCCCGAGCTTGAAACCGCGTCGTTTTGTCTTTCTCTCTGAACGGAACAACCCCGATCTCGCTTTTTTTTTTTATTTCAGTTTTATACCATTTATTTTGAAGGGGGGGAATAATAAAAAAAAAACAAAAACAAACAAAACAAATCACATTTTTACCGGGATTTGTGCAATATTTGATCTTAACTGTCATGTTGTTGACCAAACTGTATATTGTATAAACAAGTGACAAGTTGTTTGAAAGCAACAAAATCACCAATGTCTTCCATTAAGATATGTATAGACTCATGTTGCATAAAGCTTATTTAGCGGGTGCCAACATTATAGTAGCCATGCATGACCAGTAGTGATGCTTGCTTTATGAAGAATAGTGAAATCGATTTCTAGAGTTAAAGCTGGAGCTCCGAACGTTAAAAAAAAAAAAAAGAAGCAAAACAAAGAAAAAAGGTGATAGACTGACGTAATAAGCCTTTCAAATTGAAGCACTTTTTTTTTTTTTAGCCCTCAAATCTTAGACTTGACGCAGAAAAACGCAATCGACGCGACCGGGACGAGGTAACGGTTCTTGTTGTCCGTCGATTAGTTAGAGCTTTTTTTTAAACGGACCTCGTGTACTGAAGTTGCGTACGTACAAAAATACATAAACAAAAGGCAAAAACCTGGCGTATATGCACGCAGGCGTCGCGTTCACGCCCACCTGCTTCCGGTGCGCGCAAAAAATGATGAACGAGAGTCAGCGGAGGGATAAGGATGATTTTCGGGTCCCGTTTGAAATGGGCCGTGGTTTTTTTTCGCACGTGATGTTTGCGGGATTTTTTTTTTGTGGCTCGTCTCGCCGCATTCCCACGCCGCCGTCTCTAACTAACTAGCTAACGTTAGGTTAGCTGGGAAAGCTAGCTAGGAAAAATATCTCACCTGGCGACGTGACGAACCAGTTACGTGTTTTCACAAGCAGATAAATCAACAATTACGCCACGGACATAGTCTTGACTCACACTAATAGTTGTCATTTTAATAAAGATACAGGATATGTGTGATTCAGGGTAGAAACCATCTCTCCGTTGACTTTCATTCATTTTTTTGTTCGATCTAATGACTCAACCGGAAAGGGGCGTGACTTAGTTTCCCTATATTAGGCTAAGAACGGTTACGCAAAATTAGAATTGGCGCACTTCAAGGGAGGGTTTGTGTATCTGAAATTTTTCCAAAACTTTCCAGCGTTGAGCGCATACGGGGAGTTTCAGTAAGAAATGTGCGCAATTGTTAGTACACGAGGCCCCCGGGTGTACCACGGTTTTAGGATTATGATCTTTATAAATAAATAAAGTTTTTAAAAAATATACTCGTGCACTCAAGCGGCAAAAAGAACTAGGTAGTTATTATGGGAAGAGCCAAAAAAAGACAACAACAACAAAAAAAACAAGCAGCTCCCAATGATAGAGAAATTATTATCGTCCTATTAAAGAGTAGAACTTTTTAAAATCCTAGATTCAGATTTTGTTTGTTTGTTTGTTTGTTTTTATCCGTGAATATCAATCTTATTGTACATAATTACCTCGTAGTTTTCCTATTTTTTTTTTTTTTTTTTTTTTTTACATTTTTTTTTTTTTATTTGGGATTGAGAACGTTTTCTCTCTCTCTTAAACATATGAGTATATATATATATATATATATATATATATATATATATATATATATATATATATATATATATATATATATATATATATATATATATATATATATATATATATATATATATATATGAGTTGAATCCATAAAAAATGTATTTGTTTAGAGTTTTTTTTCTTTTCTTTTTAGAAGCAATAACCTACAAATAATGCATGAGTTTAGTGCCAGGGTGTAAAATGTGTTAAATGATTTTTAGTAACGTCACGTGGAAAAAGGGAGACCCCCCCCACGCCCCACACCCTCTTCCCCTTACCTCCACCTTCACTCTTATGGTAGCCATCTATCATCATCCGTCACTCTCACCGGGGAGGCGTGTATTATATTATATTTGGCTTTAAAATGCAGTTTTTGTTTTTATTTTTGGGTGTTTTTTTTTGGGGTGAGGGACTTCCCGCCGAGCACAGTGTAGCAGTAACAGTATTACACTGACAGATATATATATATATATACATATATGGAAATACTTCTATTTTTCACAAATTACTCGCTTTGTTTTCTTTCGACACCGAAAAAAAAAAAAAAAAAACACAACCCACAAATCCACAATTTCGATCCTCGTAGCATTTTTACATCCGCACTCGAGTAACTCTGTGGCTCGCCGAACGAACTTGACACTTGTTTAAAAGAAAAGAAAAAAGCACTTTCTCACTTAAGTACCGACTCGCAGCGTCATCGCCATCTTCTCTCGAATACTGTGTTTTAAAAAAAAAGCAAAACGAAACAAAAAAAAAAAAACAAAAAACCTGTAAAACGCTCCTCGCGGGGATTTGTAATCACAAATTTATAAGCGACTAGGCGTCTTAGCGACGCGATTATATGGGTTTTAAGAATAAAAAAAAAATGATAATATGCATGACTTAGCGGAGTAATGAATGATTTGTATTGCATGCAATAATCCAACTTTGTAATGTGAATGGGTGTTTAATTAGGATATTGAAATGTTCATATCAGATGTTTCTGTGACACGGTGACAACAACGCGGTTGTTGGGGTGGGTGGGGGGGGTCACTGCATTGGAAAACAGCACCTATAATGAACAGAGAGCAGTTTTTTAAAGCGGTTCTGCTCCTGCCACAACCTTTGCCGCCCCCCTCCACCCAAATAAAATAAAAAAAAAAAAAGGAAAGAAAAAAGATTAATGACATTACTTTGTTGATCAACTTTTCCACTTGGAAAGGTGGACTGTGTAGAAACTATGCACTCCAGAGGGAGGATATGGGCATGCTTATTATGTGTGAGCCTCTTGTCTGGTTTTGTATTAACTAAGAGGGGGAAAATAAAAAAAAAAAAAAATCTGTATCAGAAATTCAGCAATAAAATGCAGCATGGTGCCAATTGGACGACTGGGTGTTGATGTTTACTCACATTTTAAGCGGCGTCAACGGAGCGAGTGGAGATCGACTCGTGCGGTTTGCAATAAAAACAAAGTTTGCACTCTCGCTTGCGCTCCTTTAAGACGGATTCGATTATAACGGGACAGAATACGAAAGTGTTACAAGGATCAAATATGTTATTTCTGGATCTTAAAGTGGTAGTCTGGGTCAATTTTACAACGCGTATGAGTCGAACACGCCCTCAAGAGATCATTTAATTTGGTCGAACAATGAAAGTAAATGGGGCAGCCAGCCAAATGTATCTAAATTGTTATTTTTTAACCACTAATAAAGCTCAAAATATCACTTCACTTCAGCAGTAGCATGAATAGGGTCCATACACATAAACTGAAGTACTGATAACTTAGTAAGTGAACCGAGAGTTTATTAAAAAGAAGTTTTGCAAGACTTACCTAATGTCTTGTTTTCATAACAACTGGTGATGAACGGTGTTTCCATCCCTGGGTTGCGTGGACCCTATTCATGCTACTGCTGAAGTGAAGTGATATTTTGAGCTTTATTAGTGGCTAAAAAACAACAATTTATATTAATTTGGCTGGCTGCCCCATTTACTTTCATTGTCAGCTATTTGGTCGTGAAAACATAAGACGGTCAAACTCGATATTACTTCAACTAATGTAAAATATCTCTTAGTGAAATAGACCCTGGGTTCATGTTACTCTGGACTATCACTTTTAAGTTTTACGTTTGCAAGAAAAAGAGGAAAATAAAGTTACAAATATTGTAAAACTGCATCTAATCTTTTTAAAATAATTATATTTTTTTTTACTTTAAAGCTGATATAAGTTGAAACGACATTACAAAGACGCAGTGATCCATCGTGTCTCTCGTCAGAACAATAAATAAAACATTAATTAGATTAGATTATTTAAACTCTGACCAGCTGTTTTCACCCTATGAATGAAGCTGTGGTCACGGATCAACCTCCATTAACGTAGAACTGGATTTAACAGCTGGACATTGTCCAGACCACTAAAAGGCATTTTAATGCCAATGTAAATAACAGAGCCATGTTGTTATCTAATTGATCTGTTGGTTCATAAAAACAAAGTGTAGTCTTATAAGCGGATAAAAGATGACAATTTAGATACGTTTGGCCGCCATTTACTTTCATTGTTAATCTATTTGGTTGTGAAAAGAAAAGACGGTCAAACTCAAAGTTGTCAACGCCTTGTTTTAAATGTCAGGACCCTTGTTATACCAGCAAGGAAGTGTGGAGCTACTTTGAGCTGTTTTAATGGTTTAAAATAGCGACGTCTTCAAGCTGCCTGGCTGCCCCATTCACTTGCATGGTGAGTGTTTGACAAAAACGATAAAAATAACAATGTTCGTAACGCAACAGGCTAGCGTAGTTTAGCTCCTCAGCAAACATAACAACTGGTTATCATGTTTTAACAAACCCGAAGTTCATTTTACACCGAATTTCTCCTTTAATTCCTGATTTATATGTTTGTGTCACGTTATAAAATTACTTGCGGACAAGAGGATTATGTTACAAGTTTTATTTCATATTACTGACAAAATTGAATTTGCAGCAAAACACATCAAACCTTTTAACGGCCGTGTACTAAAAGTCTGGACGACTTGATGTTGATAATTTCATGCAAAACAGACAGGAAAAAAAAAAAAAAAAAAAAAGACAAATGAAACAAAATCACCCGACAGGAAACAACAGATTGAAGGAAACATGGTCAATGATCTGGGCTTCTACCGGACGAAGTCACTGGTCTTGTTCCTGTTGGCCAATCTGCTCTTAACCTGCGACATGCGATCCAACTGAGCTTTAAACTCCTGTTTCACCTGAGGTTAAAAGGAAACATTAGAATTATTCAGTTAAGATGTAGAAAAACATCCAGATCGTCGGTAAATGAGCCTCAACGACAGCGGCGATAGTTCACAGACCGTGACGAAACGAGGCAGCCAGAGTAAAAATTCCAAATACAGTATTAGATTTTTGGCGTCTCACCTCGATCACGTTTTCTCTGAGGGGCTTCACGTGAAATGAGATTTTGGATGCTTTCACCATCGAGCTGCAGTTGAGGATGTAACTGCAAAAGAAGCACAATAGGGGACAATTAAAGCAGCCGGCAGTGATTAATTTCCATCAGCGTCCATGAAAAGACAAAAGAACATTAGTTACTTCTCTGTTTCGTCTCTGACCTGAGCTTAAAAAAAACAAATCAAGTCATCCAACAAACACCTCTCAAAGTGGTTTGTTTGTTATAGCCTCTCTCCGGACGGCAGTAAACCCGTACACAAAAAAAAAAAAAAAAGTCAATATGTTTGTGTGCTGAGCAGGAAGTGGCCGAGCTTACCAGCTGATGTTTGCTTTGCGGAGAAGGAAGAGGGAGCGAACCGTGGCCAAACGTGACGGAGCTGAGTGGATGACTTTGCCAACGGCGCAGCAGCAGACGTTGCATTTTAGAAAACTGTAGATACTGGGGAGAAAAAAACAAAAACGGAGGTTTTAACTGTGTCTTCCACAGTCTTTGTGACTTTCAGAGTTCAGGTTAAGAGTTCGAGTTGCTCACCAATTATCCATTTCCCCTTCATGTCCTAACTCCATCTTATCGCTGACGACCACGTCATCCGTTACTCCTGAAAGGAATCGAGCGACATCGTTTCATCGTCAACGACAACAGTATGATACAATGTCATGAATTATAATGTGCTATATTATCATGAATACAACACCACTGGTGACGTCAAAAAGACTTATGTTTTTATGTTTTTAATAAGTAAACAGTGTTTATTTAGTTAGTAATCTCATTTACTATATAGGTTTTTTTAAAAAGATGTTTTTATACATCGTTACTATAATTATTTTATAATAACCCATAAGAGCCTAGACTCCTCTTTTCTCCTTAAAGAAACATTTTAGACGTTAGACACATTATCTAAATTTTGAATCTTAACTTGCTTTGTTGCATATATTTAACATTTATGGTCATTTATAGCAACTGTGTCACAGTAGGTTCTGATTGGTTGATTAATAAGTTATTGGATTTTTGTTACTTCCTGTTCTTAGTTCGATAACAACAACAACAATAATAATGAAGAGCATTTTTAAAAAAATGTTATACAGTGCAATAAATAAATAAAATCCTTTAAAAAAAAAAAAAACTAGCAAAAACAAATTAGCAATTAGCATCGTTCACCCAATAATAACACTAGCATTCAATAATATTGTTTTTTAAGCTAGCATGTTAGCTTTTAGCACTGCTGTCAACTTCATCATAATTTTTTTTTTGTTTGTTTGTTTTTTTTGACGCTGGGAATACACTTAACGGGTAAAATTACCGGAATAAAAACACAAACACACTTAACTCGTGTAGCATTTTCTGAGTCGACAACAATCGTGAACGTACTTAAACACAAGATGAAGTCCATGACCTCCCCACAAACACCGAACGAGTCTCCCAGGACCGTGTTACATTTCACACAGTGTAAAGTCATATGCTGCTCGAGTCCTGCTTCTGTTGCACTTTTCACGTCGTCCTCGCGCTTTACTAACACACTTTCATCGTACTCCATGTTGGTTAAGTTCTCTGAGTTTGGGTCCAAAAAAAACCCAGAAGTCTCGCTCCAGTTTTTACTCCTCCGTTGTTGTGGTTTACTTTGAACCACACCGCCACCATGCGACGTAATGACGTAAATTAAAAAAGAGGGAACTCTCGTTCTGATTGGCTGCGGAGCACTTCCGGTCCGGATTCATCAGCCAATCAAACCGCCGCAGCTGATGTGTTTTGAATCGGAGGCGATTTTTTAACCGTCAGGCGCGACACAGAGCTCGCGGTGACGGAGAAACGCAGCGTGTGTATGACTGTTGGTTTGTTTTCACTAATAACTGGATAAAAGAACACGTCGACATGGATTTGGACTCCATGAAATATGCGGAGCTGCGAAGTCTCGCAAAGGAGCTCGGACTTAAAGCGAACATGAAGGTAAAACAGCTGTATTTTTTTTATTTTTTTCTAACTTGAACTAGCTAAAGTTTGACGTTACTCTGAACGCTAGCATGTAGAGGCGTGTCTAACATTAGCTAACGTTTGCTAACATGTTTTTTTTGCTCTTAAAAACAGGCTGATAAACTACTGAAATTGATCAAGCAGCATTACCAACAAGAAAACAACATGGCGGAGGAAGAACAGGTAAAAAAATTTTAAATAAAATATAAATCCCATGATACAGTGCGGTTGTAACAATCAGCCAGACCGTTAGCTTTTCGTTTATTAACATCTTACTTGTTTTCTAGCAACAAGATAAAGATTCAGAGGTGGCTGCTGTTCAAGAAGACGAGAAGGAAGTAAAAGATGGTGTTCAGGAAAACGAAGAAGAAATTTCCAGCACTGCTTTGTTTGTGAACACACGTCGAGGCAGAAGAAACGGTGGCAAGAGAAAGATCTCTGATATCACAGCAGAGACTGAGTGTGATGCACAGATACCTCCTCCAACTGGTGCACAGGTATTTTATTACGCATCATAACACACCCAATACTCAATACAAATGCATCAACCTTTGTTTTGATGCATGTATGTATCCACAATCCTCTTTGGTGCAAGTATGCAAAAGGTACTAGTAGTTCAAGATGTTTTAAGGCTGATTTTTTTTTTCTTTCTTTTAAGGTTGACACTGAAGTGGCTGTAGCTACTGCATCCAGTGGTGGTAGAGGTGCAAAGAAGAGAAAAGTGTCCACTGACAAAAGCGAGCCTCCTGAAGAGCAGCGGGACACTGTTAATGAAGCTCCTGTGCAGGATGATACAGGTTAGTAAGTATCTCTGTTGCTGAAAGAGCATTCGAACGTCCTGCTGCTTAATAGTCTGTTCCTTCAGGAGCTGAGTGAAATGCCACAACCTTTTTAAAATGATTTAATTTTTTTTTTTTTTTTTAAATATGCGTGCAGGAAAAGCGACACAAGTGGCCAAAGCTTGTAAAATCCCTCGTAGCAAAGGACTCCAGCAGAAGAATAAGGCGCTGAAGCCTGTCACTCCCAGTAAGTTTTTTTTTTTTTCTCCCTCCCATCCATTCAGCTTCCTCCTGAATTAACTATATATCAACAGCTTAATTTTTGTGTGGTAAAATATCTTTTTCATAGACTTCAAAAAACTCCACGAGGCTCACTTCAACAAGATGGAGTCCATTGATTCCTACGTCCAGAGGAAGACGAAGCAGATAGACGCCTACAGGAATTCTGTTAAAGAACTGAAGGTACCTTGACGCCTCCAGTCCAGTCTTTACTCGCTTTATTTAGAAAACTGTGTATATATCATTTTCTTTTGCTTTTTAGAATCTCGCAGACAAAACCAAACAGCAGAAAGTCAGTGGCAAAACTCCAGCGGTGAGTGTGATCGTGCAGAAAACACAAGTTGTATTATATTAACAGCTGTGAAGCTGACAGACATGCATCTACTCTGCAGAAAGCGAATGCGACTCGCGCCTCCATGTTCAGTCCCGCTCCGGCGAACAAGGCGGCAGCTGCCGAGAGACGCAGACACACGATGCTCTCGGCGAGTAAAGCTCCTCCGAGTAAACCCGCTCCTGCGAAGGAAGGCGCTCCGTTCAGACCGTCTGTCCTCTCCACCCGCAGGATCAACGTCCGGTGAGTTTCACTTCGTTCACCCCCGGCTTTCGTTTCATTTCCGTACCCGCGTATTGTGACGTTATAGAAGCTGAGCAGCGAACGAATGCGTTTGCGCGCAGGTTCTCCGAAGCCACGCGTGACAACGAGCACAAGAGGTCGTTGGTGAAGACGCCGGCGCGTATGTCGCCCTGTGTGGCTTCGAGCACCCCGCAGAGAGAGGCGGCTGGAGCGGTGAAGCCCAGCGTCCTTAAGACTTCAGTTTTATCTGCCACAAAAACTCCAGGTACTTTTTTTTCCCCCCCCTCTTTTAAACCTTCAGTTCGTGAAATCATATTTGAATTTCTACATTCATACGTTCCTTGTTTTCCTTCCCCTCAGGACCATTCGTTTTCACTGGCAACACAAGCACTTCAGCAACCCCCGGGACACAGAAGAAACCCGCCTTTGACCTGAAGGCGAGTCTGTCTCGTCCTCTCACCTACAAGCCCCACACGGGTACGGATTGTTTCCAATTACACTGATTAACTGAAACATGACGTCGCATCAGACGGAGCTCTGATAGTTTATTTTTATTCTTCTTTAGGTAAACTGAAGCCCTTCGGAGAAGCCAAAGAAAACCAGACGGCGGCAGGAAACAAGTCTCTGATCTCCAGCTCGCATCAGAAAAACTACAAACAGCACCAAGTTCAAACAAGGTAAATGTAGCATTAATAAATAAATAGCATCTCTCAACAGTAACAGTTTGGCTCTTATTGCATCAGTCTCTTACGTGTGTTTCTGTTCTCGTCACCTCAGGGAGGACAGGAGAGCAAAACACACAGAGAACCGCAAACAGAAGAAAGAGAATATGCTCGGCGCGAGAAGAGGCCTCGTCATGATGTAAAAGCATCTGCGCTTTGTTTTGTTTTTTTTAATCTTGTAGACATTTGTACATTTTTTTTTTTTTTTTTTTTAAATGTCCCACCTTTGTAAATATTTTGTCGTTTCCGGCTGATTAATCAACTTCTGTCTTAGTCAAAAGTAGACGAGATGCTTTTATTCTATCCAACCTGCTGTGTTTTTGTTTTTTTTGTTTTTTTTAAAGATTTGACTCGTGCATTAGTTAAAACACTTCTAACCTGAACGATGCATTCGTGTATTTCGACGTGTAGAAAACGACCAGTTGTGTTTGTTGTAATTTTGTTCTTAAAAGATTTGATACGCTTCGTTTCACACTGTTTAGAGAAAATACAGATAAAGATGTTGGTGCAAAAGATTCCCTTGTCTGTGTTCGCCAATAAAATTTGTTACTGCCGTTCGAAGCGTAGTGTGTCGCGCCGTCGGAGAAATGACAGTTCACGTCCACATTGAGAAGATTTGGAAACAGTTAGATGTTTAAGAAATGAACGTCATTTTAATGTTTGAAATGAATTTTTAAAGTCACAGTCATAGTCGCGTCGGCTACGAGTCAAACTTCGGGATTCCTCTTGTACACCTCGTAGGCAAACTCCTCGGTGTGCGCGTAATCTTTGCAGACGCCAATGTAATCGATCTCTAGCTGAAACGGACCGTCTGCTTTATCCCCCAAGGTAAATCCGATAGTGTTAACCTGGAAGTACAAAACATAAAATGCTCAACGCTGCAAATAATGTACATGTGAGGTAGAATGCTTCAGTTACAGCTGATAAAATATACCTTATCCAGCCATAAACAATGCTGATCATCTTGTATCCTCCCACGATGTGTGAGGAAGAATTTGGAGAAAGGGATCTGTTAAGACAAGATAAGAAACGGTTAAATTATTCAAACCAGTCTCATGCAAGCAAACGCATGAGATGTTACGCTCCACACTCATTTATACCTTCACGTCCTGCCAGTAGGGCCCTCCTCTGGTGAACAGGAAGTAATTGTAAATGTCGTCTTTCTGGTGAGAGAAGTACGTTTCTGTTGCGATGTTGATCATCCATGGACGTCCGTCGCCACGGATGCGCAAATGCAAGGTGTTGAAACTGGACCAATCGTAGTGTTTCTTCCTGTCAAATGAAGCCTTGGAGACACCACAGGTTTTGATGGTAAATTTAATATCAGTTCTAATGATCTCAGCTGTCTTTAGAAAAGAGAAAAACACTGTTACTAACCAGCGGTTGTTTCGATCTCATGGTGCAGTAGCCGCTGTAGCGTGTCTCACCGTCCTTTGGAGGGGTCGAGCTCAGAGTCCCGTACAGAAAACACGTTTCATTGTTTTTGCCAAGCTTCAAGTAAATTTCACTTTGGCCTCCTATCTCACGATCTGAAGACACCGTCCACTGCTCCAAACTCTCTGGACCTCTGAACTCCCATATGACCCTGTTCTGCTCCAGCATGTGCTCGATGATGGGTTTTCCCTCAGGACCGACCCAGCGGTCGCTGAACTCCGATTTCATCAGTGTGAAATGCTTCTTTATCCCTTCGATACCCTTTGCGAAATCGAACTTAATCTTCTCCCAGGGAAACTTGTCTTCTTTGGGCTGTCCGGGGCGCCTGTATTCACCCTGGATGGAGGTCCTCCTGGGTACAGTGAGGTGGGTGATGCAGGGGAGGAGGAGCGGCTGCTGCTGCTGCTGGATGGAGCTCAGCAGCATCAGAGAAGGAAGACGTGTGATCTTTGGCAGAGACATTTCAACGCTGATCTGGATGAGTCACTGCTGGGATACGACATATGGAAAACTGGTATTATGACACTTGAGTTACAAGCAGATTGGTAAATAATCAAGGTAAGAGAAAATCACATTTATGAACTTTATGCACTACACCTACAGTATTTACACAATTAACTTAAAACTTGTATATAAGCAATCCCTGTTGACTTTAATCAGTATGAAATGAATATTCTGAAAATATCTTATACATTAAATACATCTGGTATATTGTATTTGTACTTACTCTGACGGGTCGCAGGTGTTTAAGGTGGATTATACCATGAAGATATCCGGTTATGGCGCCGTTAAAAGGGGAAAAACTACTTTTAAAACTGCTTTTGGACACACAAATGTTATCCAAGCTCGCGCAGGAAATCAAATTGAAACATTAGGGTGATATTCAGCACATATTCAACTAGAAACTTCACACAAGGAATCGTTAGGGACGATGGTGTATGATAATTAAAGGTTGAACCGTCGTGCACCTTCAATGTAGCTTTAGTGCAACAACAATTTCGGTCCGGGCTAATACACGCACTGTAAATATAACAGTTCCTATCTCAACTAAACATCACCGTTTTTGTATGTTTTTTTTTTTATTTATTTTTATTTTTCAAAATTACTTAATAAACTAACGCGCCAATTACGGGCATAAACGTGAATTTTAATCACGCGGACAAATGAGTTAAATTCAACCGCGACCGCAACGTACCATAAAGACGCGCATGCGCAGTCGTGCCTTTGTGTGACTGACTGCAGAGCCAACTAGCTAGGTAGCCGCAGCGGCTAGCCTCAAACATTTAGACGACACAGAGGTAGCTAGCAGGTTAGCCGCGCAGCTAATCATGGTGAATGTAAAGAAGCGGAAAGGTCGAGTCGTGATTGACTCCGACTCCGAAGACAGTGCTAGCGATGATAATTTAGATCAGGTAGGTGCGCATTATTTATTTATTTATTTATTTTAAACTTTGATACAAGTGCTCGCGTCTTTATGTTCCCAACCGTTTGAAGGGGGCGAAGCTAATGTAATGCTAACTGACTGCGTTGTGTTTGGCCTCGCTGAGAGCGGGCCTGTTTGTTTCACAACGTTTGCCTCATTTTCTTTTTCTTTTTTTTTTTTTAATAATTTTTTTTGAGTAAACGCGCCATTCCCTGAGACATACTATCTGCTAGGGTGTTCTCAAATGTCCCTGTGAGATATTCAGCACCGTGTTGAGTGCTAGCGCTAGCATTGGCTAGCGGTAAGGTTACATTCCGAGAGATGCAGTCAACGCTAGCAGTAGTGCAGTATTATGTTCCCACGAAAATACCGCGCCACAGGCCTGTTTACTGGTTTCGTGTAGTAATTTGGCTGGCTCTGTTTGAAAGAAGGGGGATGTGTTTGTTAGCTATTAACACCAAACGACGACTGGAACATGAGTGTAGTGATCTACACACACGCTCGGGGCTGTAGGCGCACTTGATTTAGCTGGTAGACCCCTTATCTCATGAATGACGTCAATGACCTGGACTTGCTATTTCGGTGTTGTTGTCAAACAAGATCCAGCAAGTTAACAGGAGGAGCTTTATACAGTGTAACATGTCAATATGGAGACGTGAATTAGATTGATGACTTTAATAAAACTCATGTGGCTGTTACTTAACGTGTTGGAGACAAATCACACATACAGTGACTTAAATTATCAATGTTTTTTTTTTTTTTTTGGTATTTTAACAACTATTAAACACCCACACCTGTTACTTGTCAAATCACTACCCAATTGATTGTGTTCGCTGACAGTTCAAGCACCTGTGGTGAATAACAGATGACCAGATGTTTTGGTGTCTCTGCCAGATGGATCGATTAAAGCTCTAAAAAAAATAAATAAATAACGAATCAATACATTAGAATTCAGTTTTTCTGAGAGTGGACACAGAAAGTAAGCAAAGAGCATAAGCTTATACGATACAATATATTCAATGTGGATCATAGTAGGTTGTTGATTTTCCCCGTATTCTCAGAGCAGATCCACGTTTTTTTGCTTTTGTGTTTGATCTGTTTGTACACATTCGGGTCATGTTCACATCTAGGATCCTCAATTAAATTTGTGTATTAATCCAGCGAGGACTTACTGCTGCTTTCATCATCATCAAAGTGTTTCTCACTAACGCTCACTTATAATTACACCTGTGGGACTCTTGACTTCTGCTGCGCATGTGCTCCTGTTAGTCAAGAAGAGTTATGGATCCATCTGGATGTTTGCCACGGTTACATTCTTCAGAGCGTTTGTGTGGCAGAGTTGATGTACACATTAATACATAAAGTAGGTTATGGATACATCGCTCTAAGACTTCAAACTCTGCTGCGGTGTTGGATTCCGGCTTTTATTCACACCTGTATTTAAAGGTGTTTACTCACTCGCACACGTGAACACGCCCAGATTTTAACGAACCACACCATCGTGCTCTTGTGTTTTTTTTTCTTTTTTTAGGAGCTGTTGTCGTTGGCGAAGAGGAAGAGGGTCGACTCAGGTGAACAGGAAGAGCCAGTTAGCAAACCTGCTGCTTCTACAGACTCGGAGACATCCGACAGCGACGATGAGGTACGACAAAAAAAAAAAAAACCTTCTATTGCTTGTTATTACCCTCTTCTTACCTTCTTTTACCGTAACTGTTTTATTTATTTATTTGTGTCTAGTGGACTGTGGGTGGCACCAAAGGTAAAAAGAAGGTTAAACCCGGAAAAGGGTCAGAGAAGAAGAACGCAACAAAGAAGAAGGTTAATAAAGCGACGGCGTCCGGCAGCTCCGATGGAGACAGCTCAGCTGAGAGCTCAGCTCGCGAGGAGGGTACGTGTCTTCAGATGTTTTACTTTTTTTTTTTTTTTTTTCCCAGCTTCTGTGACCGGCGGTCCCGTTTCACTCAACACTCATGTTGCCGTAGATTATCACATACCTCACGATGCCGCGTCCTCAGGTATTTTAGGAGGTCGGGATTAGGTGACTCATCTCTCTCATCCCCGTTTTATCCGAGCTGGCTCGCGCCGCAGCATCTAAGCTGATGTTTGTTTATTTGTGTAACATTGTTTGACCACGTGTTAAGTGATTGAGGAGGAAAAAAAAAAAAGGAAAACCGAGAGGGGAAGGTTTGAGATATTTGGTCTGAAGCACAGCCTCTCTTTGAACACATTCAACATATAGTTTTACAAAGTAAACTGGTACATGGGAGGGGAAATGTTGTTTAATTAAGCAGTGGATTGTAGTCAGGGATGTCCGATATATTGACTTTTTGCCGATATCTGATATGCCGATATTGTCCAAACGCTTAATTTCCGATTCCGATATCAACCGATATATGCAGACGTTTAGTCCCCAAAACTAATTTTAGGTCACACCACATATCTCCTGTCGACTAGCCACACACTGTTGTTGTTTTGCCTCCCGGCGCAGTTTGATGAGGTCATCAATCGCGCGCCGGTAAACATTTCAAGAGCATTTATCCCAGTGCATTTGGCGAAACCCAGGCGCTACGTTATCGGGTTCTCATTATCGGAGAAAAAGATAACGATCCATACAGATATTACATAATTTTGATGATATCAGTCGGCCGATATTAGTGTATATTATTAGCGTATATTAGCCAAAGCCAGTCGATTGATTCCCGGTGATTTTTGCGTCTGGGCCAGGCGAGGTTCTCGACTCGGAGAGCAACAGCTCGTCCTCCAGCTCGGACTCGGACTCGTCCGAGGACGAGGTGTTCAGGGACGGCTACGACGACGACCTGATGGGAGACGCCGAGGACCGAGCTCGACTGGAGCAGATGACGGAGAAGGAGCGAGAGCAGGAGCTGTTCAACAGAATTGAGAAGCGAGAGGTGCTAAAGAGACGGTGAGTGGACGGATCTTAAAAACGGCACATTGCATACAGAGCATATCGCGAACGACGGTGGGCAGCGAGCCTCAGCGTCATCACACCACCGTTGACGTTTGTTTGCGACAGGTTCGAAATCAAGAAGAAACTGAAGACGGCGAAGAAGAAAGAGAAGGAGGAGAAGAAGAAGAAGCAGGAGGAGGAGCAAGAAAAGAGGAAGCAATCTCAGGTCCAAGACACACAAGTGGTGATGTCGCACAACAAAGAGAGACGATCCAAACGCGACGAGAAGCTGGACAAGAAGTCCCAGGCCATGGAGGAACTCAAGGCCGAGCGCGAGAAGAAGAAAAACAAAACAAGTGAGTGTTCTTTTTTTTTTTTTTTCCCATCAACTTGATTTGTGACGGTTCGTCGGGTTTTGTTTTAAAACGGGACGTTCCTCCTCAGTGGATCTCCTGGCCAGACGTCAGCCCCTGAAGACCAGCGAGGTTTACTCCGACGACGAGGAGGAAGAGGAGGAAGACGACGACAAGTCGTCGGTCAAAAGCGATCGGAGTTCGCGTTCGTCGTCTTACGACGACGATGAGTAAGTGGCGGTTTTTGTTTTTGTAGTAATTTCAGCGACACGAAGCCACCGTTTCCTCTGTTGTCACTGACTCTTTACGTGTTTTTTTTTTTTTTGTTTGTTTGTTTGTTTTGTTAATAGAAAAGAAGAGACTCCACCAAAGTCGCAGCCCGTTTCGTTACCAGACGAACTCAACAGGATCCGTCTGTCCAGAAACAAGCTGGAGCGCTGGTGCCACATGCCCTTCTTCGCTAAGACCGTGACCGGCTGCTTCGTGAGGATAGGGATCGGCAACAGCAGCAGTAAACCGGTTTACAGGGTGAGCTTGTCTTGTAGTAAAAGTGACTAGGGACGGGAATCGAGAACCGCTTCCTGTTTGGGATTACAGCTGTTGCGCGGCAACGGTCGGGGCCGGGCGATTTTAGGCAAAAAAAATATGGAAATGTTTAGATGAGCTGAGGCTTGAACTCACCGTCTTCAACACCCAAGAACAATCCTCTACCTCACTTAGTTAATCAGCAAGTGGAAACATCACTTGTAGCTAGTTTTTAAAATGATTCATCGGCTCCACAAGTGAAAATGACATTTTTTTTTGGCATCGACTCCAAATGTTCGCACGAGAGCGAAATTCAAAACGATGTAAAAAAAAATTCAGCTTTATGAGATAAACTTCTGATATTTTCCAAACATCATCCACGGTGACTCCGAAATTTAGAAAATTTGCACGTATGTGTTTAAAATCCAGTTTACGGTCAAACATTTCGATGAACCGTAGGCTCAGTTTTCCATCAATCAAAAGTCTGTGAGGACGGTTTTTGTAGGACGGTCTGAAGATGATCTGGAGCAAGTTTGGTGTCAATTGAGCATAAACTGTTATTAAGTTTTACAGTTTTGGAAAAAAAAACAGTGATGGACTTCATAATTTGGTTTAAACAGGTTTAAATGTACAAAAGTTTCTTTGGTCATTGGTAACAGAAACACACTTCATTCGATTTTAACTGCGGCTTCCCTCTTTGTCGTTAAAAAGGTCGCCGAAATTATGGACGTGGTGGAGACGGCGAAAGTTTACCAACTGGGATCGACGCGAACAAATAAAGGGTTACAGTTAAGGTAGGTAGACGGTTCCGGATCCTTTATACGGTCGTTTATATTTAGGAACGTTCAGATATGTGTGAACGAAGCCCAACTTTGTGGCGAATCTTCCCCAGGCACGGCGGTGACACGCGGGTTTTCAGGCTGGAGTTCGTATCGAATCAGGAGTTTACGGAAAGCGAATTCATGAAGTGGAAAGAAGCGGTGAGCGGATTTAATTAAACCAGTCAAATAAGTAACAAGTGAAGCATTAAGAAAGAATATATTCAGGCTGTGTGGTAAGAGTTTTGTTTTGTTTCATTTCTTTTTTCCCTTTCTAGATGATGGTCGCCGGGATGCAAGTCCCAACTCTGGACGAAATCACCAAAAAGGAGCAGTCCATCAAAGAAGCTCTGAACTACAAGTTCAATGACAAAGACATAGAAGATGTGAGTCCGTTTTCTTGACACCCGGTCGCTATTTTCTCAAGACAAAGGCATAAAAGATTCGTTATTCGCGACTGCGTTTCTAATCCCCACAGATCGTCAAGGAGAAGGACCGATTCCGGAAAGCGCCACCGAACTACGCCATGAAGAAAACGCAGCTGCTCAAAGATAAGGTAAAAGGAAACGTCAGCTAACGTTGCTAAGCCACAATCGGGCGAACAAACTCGCTTATGAATCATTACAGAAAATCCCACCGATTTTTTTTTTTTTTTTGTTTTGTTTTTTTGCTCCGGTTTGGTTTGGTTTCAAGGCCATGGCCGAGGAGAACGGAGACGGCGAGCGAGTCAAAGTGATTCAGGACGAGCTGAACGAGCTGGAGGAACGAGCCGAAGCTCTCGACAGACAGAGGACCAAGAACATCTCTGCCATCAGGTACAGTTTTTTTTTTTTGCTAAAATACGAGTTATTCTTTTTCGTGACCGAATCATTTTGATTTTTTTTTTTTCTCGTCCAGCTACATCAATCAGAGAAACAGGAGCTGGAATATCGTTGAATCCGAGAAAGCTCTCGTGGTAAGTCACCGCTTTTTTGTTGACGTCGATGAGAACCTACTCATCTCTACTCGACTCATTTTATAGCATTTTCCACTCGGTGTTAGCTCTTGGCTCGCGAACGAGCCGATTCTTCGACGTGAATGAGAAAAGCCGACTCCCGTCGGGAAGAGCCCGGTCTTCAGCCGACGGCTCCTGACGGGGTGGTACTTTATTTTGACGGGCACACCATGCGGCCAATCACATGCGAGGACAGACTAGGATCATACCATTATGTGAAAGAAGGTGGAAAAAATGCAAAATTGTTTACCAACACAATAAAAAAAAAAAACATTCTTAATTGCGAAATTAGGCTAAAATAGAAGCGTCAGAGTGATACTAAATGAAAAGCCATTTGGGAGTCAGATCAATCTTTGAATTTTTTTTTTAGGGGGGGGTACCTACTTGACCAGGGGGTCGATACTGAAATGTGACATGAACAGACCACCGGCCACCGATTGGTCAGAGGGAGAGAGAGAAAGAGAAATGTCCTTTCGCTTGTCGATTTTACTGCAAAATATGGAAACGTCGAAATAATCCGATCGTTTCGCTTCCTTGTTCTCTCACAAGGCCGAAGGACAGAATTCCAAAAACCAACAAATGGACCCTTTCACGCGAAGACAGTGCAAACCCACCATGGTGTCTAACGTAAGTTTGTTTAAATTGTTTTTTTTTTTTTTTTTTTTTTAAACACTGCTGAATCTAATCTAATCTAATCTTGCTCCCGTAGGCCCGAGACCCGTCGGTCCACGCAGCTATTCTCGCTCATCTCAACCAGAAGTACGGCTCCGGTTCCGGCGGACCCGATCCTTCCAGCGCAGAGAAGAACAAACTGGTAAACACGGTGACTCTCTTTGATTCACTTCTTCTTTTATTTGTTGGGGGAAATGAGGACAAATTCAGTGAAATATCACGCAAAAATGGGCGGACGAAATGTCACGTTTAAGTTCTCAAGAGACGGAGGAAGCTAAATTTTAAATCCAATCCCGCTCTAAACCCCTCGACGTTCCTGGAGGAAATGATTCACCGTCATCAGTCGTCGCTGGCTGCTACGTAAAAGATGAGTCTCCATGGCGACAAACAAACAAAGATGGCGTCTACAGACTCGTTCACGTCCACCGAGATGGCGGTTGAAAGAGCCCTGTTGTCAGATGAATGGAAAACGTTAGCAAAGTGACGACTAGCGGTCGCTAACGCTAGCGAGCGTTGTCGATTAGCGATAAGTTAGCGGGATAAGTCAAATGCATCGATTAGTTTGTCGATTAAGTCGCTAACTTTTTCCGACAACTGCGTCCTCGTCCCGGTGCATGCTGGGAAAGGGGTCGTGACCCCTCACCCTTCATCTGGAAGAGAATAGAGACAGATCGACCTTCTGCGAACGTGCAAATGAAAGGCAGAATAAACAAAACACTCTAACCCCTCTAAGTCAGTTTGAATATCTGTTTCTCTGTTTCCAGGGACAACCAAACCCGAAAGATAAAGATGTCCCCAAGCCAACCACTGACCTCTCGGAGGACTTGTTTAAAGTTCACGATTTTGACGTCAAAATCGACCTACAGGTTCCCAGCGCAGGTGAGTCGGACTTTGATTCGCGTTCAGTTTCCGACGTCGATCGGCGCAGTCGAACGCGGACATATTTGTTTTTTTTATTATTTTTTCTTTTGTTCCGCAGAAGCAAAGTCTTTGTCCGTGAGCTCCAACGCGCTGCCGGTGAAGGACGGCGCCCCCCGCAGGTCCCTCAACCTGGAGGACTACAAGAAGAGGAGGGGCCTGATCTAACGCGGCCAGTCCGTCGTCCAGAAAACCACGTTGCATGTGTAATCGGCCGTGTAAGAGAGCGTGTGTGTGTGTGCGTGTGTGTGTGTGTGTGTGTGTGTACGGTTGAGAGCGTGTGTGCGCGAATGTGCGAATGAGTGTTAATACAACAGACTGTCTATCACAAACACAGAGGAAATACTGATTGAGCGAAAAACAACAACAGCAACAACAACAACAACAACAACAAAAAAAAAAGGATCTCTCTTTTTCTCTCAGAAGAAAACTTGTCCAGATATTTGTTGGTTTTTTTTTTTATCACATTATCGCACACAGACTCGTATATTGAGTCGTGTTTTTTTTTTTAATGTATTTAACTCCTCTTCCCCCCTCATTTGGAGTCCACTCCAGTTTTTTTTTTTTTTTTTTTTTTTTTATTTTTGTTTTGTTTTGTTTTTTTTCCTCTCGTGGACACGTGGATTGTGGATTACTGCTTTGAACAAGGAGGACACTATTTTAGAAGACTTAGATTGTTGAGGCTTTTTTTTTTTTTTTTTTTTTTATTTTCGGAAAATTACTGGACTGAACTAACGGGAGTCGACCAGCAATTAATTAACTGTTGTAAATGTCCCCCAACCCCAGCTCCCCGTCCCCACCTCTCCTGCAACGACATTCGTGATCATCTGCCCCCTGCGGTCCATCCTTAAATCCGAGCACCCTCTTGTATTTTTACAGAGCGTAAGATGATCACCGCCTCTTGACCCGACAGCGACACCGACCCTCAGTTCAGGACGCGTCGCCCGGACGTCGGTCACTTTTTAAGTCTTTGAAACGGCCTGAATTTAAAAGGAACCCTTTTTCTATGGCTGGCCTGATTATTAAAGTGTTGCTTCATTTTTTTTATTTTTTTTTTTTAAACATTATTCTTTTTTTTTTTTTGTTATCTCTTGGTTGGTTGTTCATGGGATAAACCCCCCACCGCCCCTCACTCCCTCCCTTAAACTCCCAGAGCAGATTCTACGTGTTATCGATTGTGTCCATAGTCAGTTCTTGTATTGATGTGGCATGCCATGTAAATATGCATTTTCGAGTGAGTGGGGGAAAAAAAAAAAAAAATAAAGAGGCACTGTTTCATATCTTCTATGTCATATTTTTTTTTTTTTTTTTTTTTTTTTGTTCATTTCCTCAACTAAAGTTGTGAGACGTGTGGAAAGGTAATTTAATTAACGTTGGTTTGACTTTTGGCTTTTATTTTGAAATATCCCGGAAACACACTGACGTATTTAAAGGTACTCCATTCTTTTAACATAGAAATTATTATTATTCAAAAAAAAAAAAAAAGGTAATTACACTCAATTTTGTCAAATATTAAAGAGGAGTTAAAATTAAGTGGGATTAGGCAAAAATAATAAATAAACTCACTGGCCATTTTATCAGGTACACCTTGCTAGTACTGGGTTGGACCCCTTTTGCCTTCAGAACTGCCTTAAACTTCATAGATTCAACAAGGTACTGGAAACATTCCTCAGAGAGTTTGGTCCATATTGACATGATAGCATCACTCAGTTGCTGCAGATTTGTCGGCTGCACATCCATGATGGGAATCTCCCGTTCCACCACATCCCAAAGGTGATCTATTGGATTGAGATCAGGTGACTGTGGAGGCCATTGCTCAGACCAGCCCGTCTGGCAATAACAACCACAAAGTCACTTAAATCACCTTTCTTCTCCATTCTCATCCTCGGTTTGAACTGCAGCAGATCGTCTTGACCATGTCTACATGCCTAAATGCATTGAGTTGCTGCCACATGATTGGCTGATTAGAAATTTGCGTTAACGAGCAGTTGGACAAGTGCCTAATGAAGTGACCGGTGAGTGTATATTTCTTTAAAACAAACAAACAAACAAACAAAAAAGCAACATGAGTCGGGGGAGAGAAAAAAAGTTATTTTTGATATTTTTGATCAGGCATTTCCGAGGACGCTCTGTTGTGGGGTCCTCGCTAGCAGCGCTTCCTGGTCCACGTATTGAGAAGATCACACAACATCTCCTATGTCAGATAATGACATTTGACGTTATTTATCCAAACTGTTTTACTTCTTCATGTCCGCTCGTTAAACCTCGGCGATAGCCAGGTGACTGGAGACACTCGGGAGACTCGGACATCGTCTCGAACGGTACGTAACGAGTTTTAGTTTAGCTAACTAGCTAGCTTGTTAGCTTTAGCCGCGGTTGAGTTTATGTTGACCAGACTGTGTTTACACTCGTTTTATGATAACAGGAGCTCAGAGGTTAGTTGTTTTTTTGTCATAACTCTATTATTCCCAACGTAAGACAAGACGGCGTCGGTGTAAGTTAATAACTATCCAGCTTGGACAGCTCGAGAGATTGTGTTAGCATGTTAGCTGAGCTGAAATTGTGTTTAGGATGAGAGTTTCCAGTCTTGAGTCGAGTCTAACAATGACTGGAAGATTTTTATCATCCGTCTGTTGGTGTCATCGTGTTTATATAAAGACTACAGGGTCTTGGATTGAATCATTGTGTCAAATAATGTAGTGTACTATTAGATACATGGAGATCAGACGTGTAGAATTACATACATTAAGCATTTTATGAGGCCAGGTACAGTTAAGATTCCTCCAGACATGTTCAAAGATATTTAAATATAGAAAACTACTACTGTTTTGCATAAAATAATAGTGTTTGATTTGATTTTTCTCACCAAAAAACTCCTAAAATGACAATAAACCCGCTCCCTATTTGAGAAGAATTGAATCTACGCAACTGTTTATTTATTTTAAATATATCAGATGTTTACTATATCACTGAAAATCCTTTTTCAATGTATGCACACTGCAGGATTTAGGTTTCCATGCCACAGCGCAGATAAACCAGTCTGCGTGTTTCAAATATCCAAAAAGATCACAAAAATGTTAAGGTTATTATAACACAACTGGTCAAACTTAACCACACATGAACAAGGTATCCATGCATTTAATATGCTGTTAATTTCCCAATAAGATAAGAACCCATTGACAATAAGAGAGTTTATGTTTTACAGGAACAAGGACAGGGCAATTTGCTTTGCATACACTCATTATAACCTTTATTAATTCAGGATAGTTACTTTGCGAGGAACGCCCTGATCACACACAGCTGTACTCATCGACATTTGGAAGCGACCCAGAGCAAACACGGCCTGATCTTTTCGGTCAGCGTGCAGCTCCACTTGAAGTTTAGTTACGGATTAAATGCCTCCATCGTGGAAACGTCACCGGGGAAATAAAAATACTGCTGACTTCAAAATGGAGGCATCGATCCGTCTACACTTAATTATATTGTTAAAAGAAAAGACAAGAACCTGTTTTTGGAAACCTAAACGTTTTGCAAAAACTCATGTACATATTTGATAAGTTAATCCCTAAACTGTAACGTTTTTTTTTTTTTTTGGAAATTCTTTGGAACAGAACCCTAGAAAATGTCATTTCGTTTCTGTCATCAGGATGCAAAATGTCTTGGTTTGCTGACTTGGCCGGGAAAGCTGAAGACTTCCTGAATAAAGTGGACCAGGGAGCTGCCACCGCCCTGAGCAAAAACCAGACGGGCGCGTCCTCGTTCTCCGCGCCGTATGAAGGAGAATCCACAACTCAGCCTGACTACAACACTGCAGGGTACAAGACCGACTCATCTGTGACACATCACGCCTCTCATGATGCCCCGAGCTTCATCTCTGCAGCAGCTGGCAACATCAAGAAAACAAACGCAACCTTGCTGGCTGGAACAGCCAACGTGGCCAGCACCTCTTCTAGCAGCTCTCTGACTTCTGCCAAGACGTCATCTGGCTTCGTGAGGCCCAAAAAGAACGAGCAGGACGTGGACGATGACATGCTCTTTGACTTTCTGAACAGCTCGGACCCTCCGGCCAGCAGCAGGAGGGATTCAAGAAGGGAGCTCGTGAAAGTGGCCGTTCCGGTCACCGAGGCCCGAAACGCGACACCTCCACCTTCCGTTACTCCTCATACGATCCCCTCGGCCCCGTCGACGCCGCCCTCGACACGCGGCGTATCCAGAGCCTCGAGCATGAGCTCGCTGTCTGCTCACAGCATCAAAACATCGGAGGAGAGCTCTGTGAAAGAGCCGAGCCAAGGTAGAGTTGTTATTTAGCCTTTTCTTGTTCATATTTTAGTGCAAAAAGAGCCACTACACCACAATATTTGGACTTTTCCACATGAAAATCGACTAAAACAGGTTCATCAGTTAGCCAGATTTCTCTTATTTCATATAAACGATGGTAACTTTTTCTGGTTTTTCCTCTGTGCTGCCACAGACACACCTGAGAGTTCCGACTCCGGTTTGGCCGTCCCCCCAGACTCCATCAGGCAGGAGCCTCCTCTTCCTCTTCCTCCATCAGAGGAGCCGCAGAGTCAGATACTTTCCAGTCTGCGTCTGGAGAACCAGCTGCTGCGTAGCGAAGTGGCCTCCCTCAACCAGGAGATGGCTTCGATCATCCAGAGGGCAAAAGATTTGCAAGAAGGCAAGGGAAAATTCATACAGAAGCAACAATCGCGGGTTAAACTTACACACGCGGGCGTCTGTATTAACTTAAAGTTGTTCTGGACTCGTTGCAGAACTGAACCAGGCCCGACTACGAGCAGACAGGTGGAACTCGGAGCAGTCGCACACCGACCGCACGTTACGGGAACTTCGCTCGCAGGTGGACGACCTGACGGAGGCTCTCTCGGCCAAAGACGGTCAACTCGCCGTCCTGAAGATCAGACTGGACGAAGCCGATCAGCTGCTGAAGACCCGCAGCGCCGCTTTAGAGGAGGCGCAGAAGGAAAAGTCAAGGTATTGCGATTTAATATCAAAGTAGAAGTCGGATTCAGCTTTTAAAGAAGCTAGAGATCTTATTCCTTTTTGTTTTTTTTTGCTTTTTAGGATCATGCAAGACCACACAGAAGGGAGCAGCATGCAGTCTCAAGCTCTGGAGACGATACAGGAGAGGCTGCGAGAGTCTGAACTGGCTCTGAGGAGGGAACAGGACAGCTACCGCCAGATGCAGGTACGCACCAGCATGGAAAACTCCTCCAGCATTTAGTTATAAACTGATGCTATGAAGACGAAAACCCCTTTTTCCCGATATTGACTTTTTGCCGATATTGTCCAAACACTTAATTTCCAATTCCGATATCAACCGATATACGCAGGCAACAACAACAACAACACACTGTTGTTATGATCGTTGTTGTCGTTTTGCCTCCCGTCGCGGTTTGATGAGGTCATCAATCGCGCGAGCCACAAGCATTTCTTCCAGCATATTTGGCGATATCAGTCGTTACGTTATCGGGTTTTCCTTATCGGAGGAAAAAACGATAACGATAACTTACAGATATTACATAATTACACTAATATGGGGTCGATAATATCAGTCGGCTGATAATACCGTGTCGGATAATATCGGTGTCGGATAATAATAGACATCCATACTTTTTAATGTCGTTCTGTGCGTAGAGCGAGTACGCTGGTCGGATGTCCAAACTGGAAGCCGAGAGGCAGGCGCTCGCGGAGACGGTGACGGCAACAGATCGACGAACCGCTGAGGAGAAGCTCCGGGTCGACGACCTCCAACAGCAGCTGAAAAGTGCCAAAGCCGCAGCTGAGTCTGCAAAGCAGGAGCTCCAAGACTACAAGCACAAAGCCTCACGCATCCTACAAGTAATCGTCTCAAATGGAGCATCAACATTTAAAACAAGCTTTCTTTTAATAGGTTTTAGCTGTTGTTTTTTTTTTAATAATGTGGAACGGTTTTCTAGTCCAAAGAGAAGCTGATCAGCAGCCTGAAGGAGGGATCTGGTCTGGACACTCTGGACGGCAGCGGCGCCGCGGCGCTGGAGCTGGAGGAGCTGCGTCACGAGAAGGAGCTGCAGAGGGAGGAGATCCAAAAACTACAAGGTCAAGTGCACACACTTCGGATAGAGATACAGGTGAGGCCGTGTCGATAGAAATGATGCCGGTGCATTCGTCCGCTCTGTTCGCGCGCGTTTGCTGAAGCCGTGCCGATCCTCCCTCTCAGGATTTGGAGAATCAGGCTCTGACGGAGGCGGAGGCGTGGAGGGAGCAGCAGGTGCAGCTGCAGGAGCAGCAGGCTCTACAGAACAGAGCGAAACAGGAGGTGGAAGCCGAGGTCGAGCGTTACAAACAGGTAAACGGGAGTTTGTAGAAAATCAGCATCGTTCTCCGTGTGACCGAAATTTTATTTTCCGTGTATTTACTTAAATTGTAGGAGTTGCAATATCTGGAGGAAGAGCAGCACAGAGCGAAAACAACTCTACAAAGTCGAATCAAAGACAGAGAAGATGAAATTCAAAAACTCAGGAATCAGGTTAGTCGCTTTATTTAAATGTAAATGCTTCTTCCGGGATTAAGGGTGAGATCCATGGGGTGATCCATAATCCCGGTTTTGCGTTCACTCTTTTTCCAGTTGACCAACAAGACTCTCAGCAGCAGCAGCCAAACGGAGCTGGAGAACCGTCTCCACCAGCTGACGGAGACGCTGATCCAGAAGCAGACGATGCTCGAGGCTCTGGGGACGGAAAAAAGCTCGCTGGTCTTTCAGCTGGAGCGTCTGGAGCAGCAGCTGAAGAACGCACAGGGGGGAGGACAGAGCGGAGGTCAAGCCATCAACATGAGCGGCCTGGAGGGACCAGGTAGGCGAAGCCGACGCCAGGGTGGAAACGATTGGTGTTTCTTGACGCGTTTTTAGGAGTTAAAGTCGACTCCACTGATTTCTTTACTCACCGCGTGTTTTCCCGCGTCGTGTTTTAAAGGAGCACGGCAAAGAAACGCGCCCGTCCTCTTCAGTGATCAGGACAGTCCGGGGGTGTACGGAAAAGTCCGTAAAGCAGCGAGCACCATCGACCGTTTCAGGTAAGATCACCGCATTTGTTGAACTGTGATCGCATAGTTTCCCCCAGTGATAAACACAAAGTCTTTCATTCATTTCAGCATCAGACTGGGAATCTTCCTGAGACGTTACCCGATGGCCAGAGTCTTTGTTATCCTCTACATGGTCAGTATTTGTTTGTTTATTTATTTAAAGTGATGTCCAGAGTAATTTGGTGACGTGTTTGCTGAAGTGAAGTGATATTTTGAGATTTGTAGTGGTTAAAAAATGACAATTTAGATACGTTTGGCTGGCTGCCCCATTTACTTTCATTGTTAACTCTTTGGTTGTAAAAACAAAAGACTTTCAAGCTCAGTAGTTTATTAAAAAGACTGTTTTACAAGACTTACCCAGCGCCTTGTTTTCATACTGGTGGTGAAGGGTGTTCCAGATTAGCAGATTCAATACTAAAACGACATCTTATAAAGTGACGGTCCAGATTAATGTGAACCCAGGTTCTATTTCACCAAGAATACAAGTCAGACTCCCCCTTAAAATTTTACGTTGGTTGAAGTAATATCAAGTGTGAGCATCTTTTGTTTTCACAATCATATACTTAACAATGAAAGTAAATGGGGCAGCCAGCCAAACATACCTAAATCATCATTTTTAACCACTTATAAAGCTCAAAATATCACTTCACATCAGCAGTAGCATGAATAGGGTCCCTACACATATAATAAAGTGCTGATAACTTAGTAAGTGAACCATGAACTTATTTAAAAAAGACTGTTTTACAAGACCTACCCAGTTAATAAGTTATTAGTACTTCAGTTAATGTGTAGGAACCCTATTCATGCTACTGCTGAAGTGAAGTGATATTTTGAGCTGTTTTTGTTCTTAAAAATGACTATTTAGATATGTTTGGCTGGCTGCCCCATTTACTTTCATTGTTACCTGTTTGGTTTTAAAAACAAAAGACGCTCAAACTGGATAGTTTATTAAAAAGTCTGTTTTACAAGACCTATCCACTTACCAAGAAATCAGCACTTCAGTTTATGTGTAGGGACCCTATTCATGCTTCTGCTGAAGTGAAGTGATATTTTGAGCTTTATTAGTGGTTAAAAAATGACAATTTAGATACACTTGGCTGGCTGCCCCATTTACTTCCATTGTCAACTATATGGTTGTGAAAACAAAAGACGGTCAAACTCGATATTACTATATTATTTAACCAACGTAAAATATCTACAATTTTCAACCCACCATTTGTTTCCTTCCAGGCCGTTCTTCATCTGTGGGTCATGATTGTTCTTCTGACGTACACACCAGAAATGCACAGTGGTCATCCTGACGGGAGATAGAAGGTGGAGCGGAGCAGCTGGGTTCTGCTCTCGTCGCCTTCGATGTGAGGACGACGCGCTGCTGGATTAGCTCTGGGACCCAACTCTTCCACCGTGTTTTTTTTTTTTTTTTTTTTTTGCACAGAAATGTTGTGAAATAAAGACATAAGCACCTGAAGATCGATTAAGTGAGCTATAAAGTAATTACAGAGTGATATATATATCGTGCTGTCGATCTACTGAGAGGATATTAAATCAAACTTGATCTCACCTTTTTGTTCTTCTCATCACCTGCTTTCAGACATCTCTTCTCTGAAGATACTGTATTTAACACTATGTAAAAAAGAACCTTTTAATAAACGAGTTAGGAGAAACAAACCCGCGTGTCATGTCTCTGACTTCTTCTCGGCCCAAAAGAACATCAGAAAGAGGAACTTTATTACTC
This sequence comes from Polydactylus sextarius, assembly GCA_016801845.1. Lineage (NCBI taxonomy): Eukaryota > Metazoa > Chordata > Actinopteri > Polynemidae > Polydactylus > Polydactylus sextarius. The sequence goes on from CM028931.1 coordinate 8,125,774, forward strand.
TCATCCTGTGGAAACTTGTCCTCTGTGTTTTTGGAGGAACTTTAATTTAACTGGGACTAAAACATATCTGCTGATGACGCTGCAGGAACGTCAGTGGACTGTTTGTTGTTGGATGGTGTGGAGTTTGAAAGTTAAAGGTTTTTACCAGTTTTATAAAAAAGTGACTTAAAGTCAGCACTTTATAGTCACTCCCTGCTTTGATTTATACTATTATTTTATTTAATTATTATTATTTTAATCTGACACTTTTTAATTTTCACTGAAGATCAATATTTAATATATATATATATATATATATATATATATATATATGATACAGTCAAATTTATTCAGATACATATTAAAATAATACTAAAAAACAATAGAGATATTTGAACAATATTGTGCAACAATATAATTATATAAATAGACAAAACTTAAAAAAAAAAATACTCGGAAAAACGGGAGAAAAAAATGTCAGAAAAACTAAAAAAAAATTTTAAAAAACAAAAAACAAAAACTAAACTAAAAATTACTAAGAAAAGCCGTTTTTTCCGTAATTAAAAAAAAAAATATAATTATAACAGTAGATATTGATTTTTCCCGACGCTCTGCTGAGGTTCCTGAACGCGCCTTCATAGACTTTGTTGGTCCTCCAGTATCCCACAATGCACCGCGGCCGCGCACCGTGTCCACGTCAAACCTGACAGCCATCGCACAGCCGAGCTTGATAATGGCTGCAGTTGAGGTGGCACTTTCTGGTCGCGTTGTCGTTCGGACTCGTTAAAAAACTCCCGGAAACATCGCTCACCTTCACCGCGGACGTTACCGGCGTCACTCTAATGGCCGCCGTCTGAGGTATCAGCCGTTAAACCTGTGTTAAAAATGTCTCTAAAGCCGCTCGTCTTGACAAATTCCTCCAGGCGAAGCGTCAGCTGTTATTAGCCGGGTCCGAGCTAAATGAGCGTCTCTCCGCCTGGAAAGCGACTTTGTTGCGGAAGATTAAAAAGTGATATTTTAAAGTCAACAGCGTCTTTAAAGTTCACAGCTGAGCTTCATGACCAGACGGGACTCCTTCACCTTACGAGTCAAAGCTAGGCTAGGCTAACCCCGCCTCGTCCCCCTCCTCTTCTTCTTCTTCTTCTTCGCTTTGTTTTGTTTTTGTTTGTTTTCCTGGAAAGATGTCGTCGTGGTTGGGTGGTCTGGGCTCTGGCCTCGGTCAGTCTCTGGGCCAGGTCGGCGGCAGCTTGTCGTCTTTCACCGGACAGATATCAAACTTTACCAAAGACATGTTACTGGAAGGAGTGGAGGAAGTGGGAGGTGAGTTGTGTCTTTATGTTTCCACATCATCACTCAGCAACACTGGTTTGATTGTGAATTAACTACACACCTGCACATCATAAAACACTTAGTAAGGATCAGTTTGACGTCTCTAGATCTGTTAAGACGCAGCTGTCAAAATCAAAAGTAGTAAATGGGGAAAAAACACATATCTGCGGTTTAGTTTTTTAAGATCATGTCAACAAAGATCATACTGTTTAACTGTCAACAGGCATCAAGACTAATGACGTCCGATATTGACTTTTTGCCGATATCTGATAAGCCGATATTGACCAAACACTTAATTTCCGATTCCGATATCAACCGATACCAATATACGGCGATATATTGCGGCTAGTTTTGATAAACTCATCAATGGCGCCGATAAATGTTTCAGAACCTCGCAAGCATTTATTCCACAACATTTGGCATTAATTATGGGTGTTATCATTTTTTCATTAGCGGAGAAAAACCCGATAACGATCCTTACAGATGTTACATAATTATGTTAATATCAGGTCGATAATATCGGTCTGCCGATATTATCGGGCATCCCTAATCAAGACTCATTAAAACTATCTCTTGAGGGGGTCAAACACCCCCTCAAGAGATATTTTATGTTGGTTGAAGTAACATCGAGTTTGATATTGTCTTTTGTTTTCACAACCAAATAGTTAACAATGAAAGTAAATGGGGCAGCCAGCCAAACGTATCTAAATTGTCATTTTAAACCACTAATAAAGCTCGAAATATCACTTCACTTCAGCAGCAGCATGAATAGGGTCCCTACACGTAAACTGAAGTACTGATAACTTACAAGACTTACCCAATATCTTGGCAGTGTCTCCGTGTTGTAGGAAAGTCCACACAAGTCAATGACCAAGTACAAAGCAAACTGAAGGAGTCCAGTTCCAGAAAAGAATGCTAACTTCGCTGTTTGTAGCGGTTTTGTCAAATATTATTTAATATTAGTCTAAAAAAACTTTTAAAATAGCTACGTACGACAAGAATAGACACGTTTGGCTGGCTGCCCCATTTACTTTCATTGTTAACTATTTGGCTGTGAAAAACTCAATATTACTTCGACTGACGTAAGTGTAAGTGTACAGAGTTTACAGAGAGACTTACCCAGCGTTTTGTTTTCATAACAACTGGTGATGAAGTGTGTTCCAGATCAGCAGATTCATCATTTTTTCTGAACAACCGGCCGATGCGTCCGCGAAGAGCGAGAAATGTGACGAATCTGCTGAATCTGAGTTTGGCTGGCTGCCCCATTTACTTTCATTGTTAGTTATTTGACTGTGTCAAACTCGATATTACTTCAACCAACATATAAATATCTCTTTGAAATATATTTTAGGCCTTATTTTTAGTTTTTTTTTTTTTGTTTTTGTTGAAGTGAAGTCACAGAAAAAATGAGCAGCGTCTTAATTACACGGTAAACTACCACTAAAACACTGCTCCGACTTGCTTCGTTATGTTTTCCAGTCAGGATTTCTTTGCATATATGTCAGTTCGTTCCACATATTTCCCACTTTTTTTTTTTTTCCCCCCGCAGCCTGTGTTTTATTTTTGAACACACGTCCGATGTTTCCGTCCGCAGCAGCGCTAACGTCAAGTCGGCTGCTGGATTAAACCGAATATTTTCCGGTAGGAAACGGTCCGATAAGCGACACACACAAATTAGAGGGACGTCGCTCGTCACCTGGTTTTGATTCGAGGGTTAAAAGCTTAAAAGAAAAAAAAAAAAGAAAGAATGACCCCATGACTCAAAAGGAGACAGACGTCAACTGATAAAGGGAACTTTGGACACAGATCTCCAACTCACAGCGTGAGACGAGTCCAAAAAAAAAAAACAAGTGCAACTTCTTATCACAGTGTTTTGGAAGCGGATGGACCAGCTGTGGAGTGTTTTACATACCAGGCCTGAAACCAGTGCTTTTTTTTTTTCCTTTCTTTTTTTTTTTTTTTTTTAACTCTTGATGCACCTTTTAAAAAAAAAAAAAAAAACAAACACACTCTTTTAAACCCGACTCATAAAAGCTCATAAAACTCATAAAAGCCTAATAAAAATGTTACATCTACTTTTTTTTATTTTCTCACTTTCGCTGCGTCGGATCTTTTCAACAACTTCCAACCTAACTGTACATATTTTACAAAATTTTTTGATTGTTTTATTTTATTTTATTTATTTATGTTTTGTGTGTAATTTTTATGCCCTTTTTGGTCATCGGATGTAAAAAATTTTCCCTATATTTCGAAGGTCGAGGCTTAGATTTATTAGGTGTTAATGGGCAAAAGTATTATAATACGTTAGGGTTAAAATATGTCAAATACATGTGGTTATAATGGGAGTCAATGGGCCCAAAATTGACACGAGGTCATACAGTTAGCATTTAAATTGAGCGATATATTGAGAATCTAAAATAGTAATAATAATGATAATAAAATAAGCAAAATGTACACTTGTGAAGACATGAGCTGGTTTTTTTTTTGTGTGTGTGTGTGTGTGCAGCAGATAAACTTGAAGAGTTTTTAAACACAAAAAAACCCATAATAATAAGTCCGATCTTTACGATCTTTTCATTTGATTCCAACCACATGTTGTTTTTTATTCATTTTTTTCCCCCCTGAACATTATTATTATCGCCTCCCTCTCCATCGTTTCATGTATTTCGTTGTAACTTGCAGATGCTGCCACGGAGCTGCAGGTGTCCAATTCCAAGCTGGCTCAAGTCGAGGCGTCTTTCACCACGCAGAAATCCGAGGTTGGTCTCTTTTTGTTGTCCAATACCTGCCCTGAAGCGGCGAAGCTAACGTTTGTTTACGCCTTTGCTCTGAACCACCGGTTCAGCCGACCTCATGTCCGTTTGCTCCAGATCTAGTCACACAGTCGCATTCGAACGATCAATGAATTGATCTGGTTGTTTCTATATATGTATATATGTTGTATAAGTTTGTCTTTTTCTATTTATAGTTGTATTTTTACAACTACACTTCCTGATTGTTGGATATGTAAAACATAATAACAAGTTGTTATGTTTGCTGAGGAGCTAAACTACGCTAACCCGTTGCGTTACAAACATTTTTATTTTTATCGTTTTTGTCCAAAAGTCTCACCATGCAAGTGAATGGGGCAGCCAGTCAGCTTGAAGACGTTTCTATTTTAAACCATTAAAACAGCTCAAAGTAGCTCCACACTTCCTTGCTAGTAGCCCGTTGCGTTCCGAGCATTAATTTTTTATTGTTTTTGACGAAAAGTCTCGCCATGCAAGCGAATGGGGCACCGAGGTACAAATGAACTCCGTGCAAACGCATAGATTTCATCTGTTGGTGACAATATCTGGTCATTGTCTACAAGGGAATTAATTATTTTGTACCATCTCTCCTCCTATTCTGTCCTTTAGTTCGTGTTTGTCAATCGACTTGTAGAACTTACTTACAACATGGCGGCGACTGGAAACTACCACAAGGTCCTACCTGTAAAAAAAGTCTTTTTAATAAACAATGTGTTCACTTACAAAGTTGTCAACGCCTCCTTTTAAAAGTCAGGACTCTTGTTATACCAGCAAGGAAGTGTTGGAGCTACTTTGAGCTGTTTTAATGGTTTAAAATGGCGACGTCTTCAAGCTGCCTGGCTGCCCCATTCACTTGCATGGTGAGACTTTTGGACAAAAAAAAAAATAAAAATATTCGTAATGCAACGGGCTAGCGTGGCTTATGGCTCAAAACTACAGAATTACACGTGTTTTGGTTTGGGTTTGACTAAATCTTCACACATTAGACATCATTTGAAAACAATAAGTCTCTTTTTTTTTTTTTAATTCCCTATCACTGTGAAGAGGCTCTGAAGTGTTTTCCATACAAAAAGCCACACTACAGGCTTCATATTCCCTCTTTTCCAGCATGTTTGTGCTTCTGCATCTCTGCTTGTAAAATGTAAAGACACCAGCGTTATTACTGTAATCAAAGGTAGTTTAAAAAGCTTGTTATTTCGGGTGTTAAGTGGGTGTTTTTTTTTTTTACGTTGTGTTTTTTTCAGTACTGGTGCAGATTTACCGCATTACCGCAGGAGCCGCTGTGAACCGCGATCATCACGATGTTCGACCCGTTTCAATGTTGACTTATTTCATTTTTTTATCCATCATTTTCTCTCTCCGCTGCAGTACGACAGATTAAGAAAGATCCACGCTGAGCTGGAGGAGAAGCTGGAGGCTTCAGAGATCCAGATTAAACGACAGTCTGCCGAATACAGGAGTCTCCTGCAGCAGAAAGATGTAAGTATTGTCTGTATATTTAAGGATCTGGAATAAACATATTAGATTTAGCTTTAAAAAAAAAAAAAAAAAATACACGTGATGTTCGTTTACGTGCTCCCAGGTGGAGATCAGTCACCTCAAAGCTCGTCAGAGCGGTCTCCAGGAAGAAGTCCAGAAGCTGCAGCGGTCGGCCCAGTCCGCCTCCGCCGGCCCCGCCGTGCTGCCCGTCGCCACCACCTCCTCCGCGGCCACCTCCTCCTCCACCGCGTCCTACCTGTCGCATGCCTCGGGCGCCCACCAGGGTTTCCACGGCGACGAGGTGGACCTGAGCGACGTCATCTGGTCGCAGCAGGAGATCAACCGGCTGTCGACGGAGGTCATGCGTCTGGAGGCGGAGGTGGCGCACTGGAGGAGAATGTCTCAGGTAGAAACAAACTGATGGTGCAGTTTCTGATTAATATGATGTCGTGGAAACATGAAATCTCCCACTGCTAAATGTGCTTAAATGTTAAACGCAGGGGTGTACATAGTAGGAGATTCGAAATTATGTAAGAATCACTAGAGAATGAATTTAAATGGGCTGTATTTTTGGAATAAACAAAAACTATTTTGCGATAAAACAATGGCCGCAAACCTTTATTTTTATTCCAGACGTCAACAGCAGCAGGAGCCGGTAACGGAGACCAGGGTGAGATCCTCAAACTTCAAAGGACCATAAAGGTAATTAATTATTCGGACTCGTCGATAGACTTCGAGGTAGATATTAAATCTTGAATCTCTAACTGTCGCCGCTTCTTTCCCGAGCAGGAGCTGCGCGAGGAGATGAGCCGTGAAGTGGATGAACACCAGCACGAGCTGGCGGCCCTGCAGGACGCCCAGCGGCAGAAGATGTCCGACGTCACTCGGCGACACAGAGAGGAGCTGGCGGAGTATGAGGAGAGGATAGAGGAGCTGGAGGAGCAGATCCAGACAGGTTAGCGTCACGGTTGTATTTGTTAAAGTGCTGGTCCGGAGTAATTTGAACCCAGGGTCTATTTCACCATGAATACAGGTCAAACACCCCCTCAAGAGATATTTTACGTTGGTCGAATAATATAGTAATATCGAGTTTGACCGTCTTTTGTTTTCACCACCAAATAGTTAACAATGAAAGTAAATGGGGCAGCCAGCCAAACGTATTTTAATTGCCGTTTTTTAGCCACTAATCATTTCAGCACTAGCATGAATAGGGTCCCTACACATAAACTGAAGTACTGATAACTTACAAGACTTAACCAATATCTTGGCAGTGTCTTCGTAAAGTAGGAAGTCAATGACCGAGTGCGAAGCAAACCGAAGGAGCCCAGTTCCCAAAATGAACGTTTACTTCGCTGTTTGTAGTGGTTTTGTCAAATATTATTTAATATTAGTCTATAAAAACGTTTAAAATAGCGACGTACGACAAGAATAGATACGTTTGGCTGGCTGCCCCATTTACTTTCATTGTTAACTGTTTGGCTGTGAAAACAAAAGACGGTCAAACTCGATATTACTTCGATCAACGTACGTTTAAGTATACAGAGTTTACAGAGACATCTTGTTTTCATAACAACTGGTGATGAAGTGTGTTCCAGATCAGCAGATTCATCATTTTCCTGAACAACCGGCCAACGTGTCCACGAATAGCAAGAAATGTGACAAATCTGCTGATGTAAAACAGTCTTTTTAACTAATCGCTACTTCAGTTTATGTGTAGGGACCCTATTCACGCTACTGCTGTAGTGAAGTGATGTTTTGAGCTTTATTAGTGGTTAAAAAATGACAATTTAGATATGTTCGGCTGGCTGCCCCATTTACTTTCATTGTTAACTATTTGGTTGTGAAAACAAACGACAGTCAGACTCGATATTACTTCAACCGACGTAAAATATCTCTTGATAAAAAATGTTTTTAAGCTGTTGTGTGTTGAGGCACTTTATTTTTTCGGGGATTCAGCGCTTCCCTTCTCCATATCTTTCCGTCCAGGTGGTCAAACCGGTTCCTCGTCGGACGCCTCCAAGCTGCCCGAGCTCCAGAAAACCATCCGGTCGCTGCAGGAGGCGGCGGAGCAGAGGGAGAAGCGGCTGGCCGAGCTGTCCGCCAGCCTGGAGGAGGCGCACAGCAAACAGGCCTCGCTGCAGCTGGAGAAGGACGAAGCTCAGGAGGAAAACGCCGAGCTGCTGCAGAACTACACGCGGCTGCAGACGTCCGTCACCGAGCTGCAGACGCGAGTACAAGAGCAGGAGGGGAAGTCTTTGCAAAAAGCTCAACTGGACCACGAGATCCAAGTGTTGAGACAAAACCTCGCAGGTATAAAACTCATTACTCTGACTCATATTGGACGCTTTCTTTCATAATTAAACTGCAAATTCACGAACGTTTTCGACTTTCCAGCCGCAGAAAAAGAAATAGAGAGACTGAAAAACCAGACTGAAGTAAGCCAGACACCACCACATTGTGTTGTATATTATTCCGATTGTTCTCTAGATGAATTAGTTTAATTACTTTTCACGTCAGGGGGAAGAACCGAAGGAAGAGGTCGAACACGCGGACATCTTGGAGCTGAACACCATCATCGGAAGGCTGAGGCAAGAAAAGGAAGTCGTAGAGCAAGAGAAGGTTTGTTTTTCTTCACCGTCTGCCGGTTATACGTGTAGCTGTCACACACCGCTATACATTTGATTTAAAGGAAATGCGACACCATTAAATGTTTTATTTCTCGCAGCTCGATCTGCAGCAAAGACTCGGAGCGGCGGAGGAACAAATACGTAGCGATGACGGGGCTGACTCCGGAGAGTCGGAGTCGCTGGAGGATCTGAGGGTGGAGCTGGAGAGGAGGGAGAAGGTCCTGAGGTCCACCGAGGAGGAACGGGACACTCTGATGTCCGAGCTGGAAGAGCTGGACCGGCAAAACCAGGAGGCGACGCAGGTCTGGCCACGTGTTGAATTAGGTCGCGAGTGCACTATTACCGGCCATCACAAAAACCTCTGTATTTTTGCCCCGTTTCACTTCAGCAGCATCAATCTTTGCACAGACCACGTTCATATATTGATGCATTAGTTTCTTTAGCTTTTCATCTCCTGCAGCATATTATCAGAGAGTTTATATGCTATAAAACACACACAAAAAAGAAATTGGCGAGGGGGAAAAAATCGTCTTTTTTTTTACCGTTCCATCATCAAAACTTTGACGAAATAGCGTCTACCGTGATGGTTACACCTCTCATTTAGTCTCGCGAGTGTTAGCTTTATTTGCATACCAAGACTGTTTACATAAGAGTTTGTTATAGCAGAAAAAAGTCAATTAATTAGGAACCTTTAGAAATACCCTCGGGAAAGACGAGCGTAACGAAAAGTAAGAGAATATGTGGATGCGTTGGGTTGCAAATGTAGCAGTTTATCGACCGCTGTTTCTGTTTTCGTCTTCAGCATATGATCGCGGTGAAGGAGCAGCTCTCCGGGCAGCTGAAAGAGGCCGAAGCGGAGCTGACCAGAGTCGGCGAGGAACTCAGCGCCACCAAAGAGCAGAAAAAGACCCTGGAGCAGGAGCTGGAGGCGTCGAAGGAGAAGACGAGCCAGAGCGCTTTCACCCTTAATGACCTGCACATGGGCAAACAGCAGTTGGAACGGACGGCGAAGGAGCTGAAAGACAAACTGGGACACGCGCAGGAGCAGAGCAGGGACGCGCGGAAAGAGATCGCGGAGCTGAAAAAACAGTTGCTGGAGAAAGAGAAGCTGTTGTCCGCCGCTGAAGCGCAGCTGGATCAGGCAGGAGAGACGGGAAGCGACGCGCACGGAGCCAAAGAGGAGCTGGAGGGGAAGGAGAAGGAGTTGACCGACCTCAGGAGAGAACTGGATGAGATGAGGAGCTCTCAGGAGAAGGTGATGTCTGCAGACTATGAGATGAAGATGGAGAACAGGAAGCTGAAGGCGGAGAGCGAGCAGGCCCTGGGTAAAGTAGATGGGCTGACCAAACAGATGAAGGAGAGTCAGTCTGCTCTGAACAGGACGATTAGAGAAAGAGAAACTCGCATCGAGGCTCTGAAGCTCGAGAAAAACCAGCTGGAAGAAGAGTTGAAGCAGACGGAGAAAGCTTTGTCCGAACAGGCCAAACAGTACCAGCAGACCATCGACGAGCTGACGCGGGCTCGCTCCATGGACGCCTCGGCTTTACAGACGGAGCACGAGCGAGCCATCAAACTCAACCAGGAGAAAGACATGGAGATATCACAGCTGAAGAGGGACATGGAGCAGCTGGCGTCCGACCACAGAGACACAAACGAGATGCTGTCGATCACGGTCGCCGGACAGAAGCAGCTGACGGACCTGCTGCAGGAAAAGGACGTCTTCATGGACACTTTAAAACAAAACGCCGCAGATTTGCAAGCCGAGATGGAGAACAGAATTGCGGTCGCGACCAAAGAAGCCGAAGCTCTCAGAGGAGCCCTGGAGGAGAAGGACAAACAGCTGGGAGGCATGAAGGAGGAGAACAGCCACTTGAAAGAAGAGATCGATCGAATCAGAGACCAGCAGAGCAGACCTCAACCGCTGGCTGAACCCAGGACCCTGGACATCATCACCGAACTGGAGACGGAGATCACTCAGCTCAAGTCCTCCAGGAACGGCCTGGAGGAGGAGGTCCAGACTCTGAGGAGAACCACGGAGGAGCAGCAGGCTTCTCTCCTCCTGTCGCAGCAGTCTCTCCAGGCTCAGCAGAGCGAGCTGGAGCAGGCTCACGCTCGCCACCAACAGACGGCGCTCAACTACGACACCCTCATCCACGCCCGAGACGAAGAGATCGCTCGCCTCCAGCAGGCGGTGGACCAGCTCAGCGTGAGCCGGGGTCGCGCCGACTCTCCTCCGGTCCAGGGGGAGGTGATCCTGCAGGAGGACAAGACCCAGACTCTGAGTCAGGAGAACGGCAACGAGAAACACGACCTGTCGAAGGTGGAAATAGAGAAACTGGTGCGAGGAATCAAGGAGAAAGAAACGGAGATCAGCCAGCTGAACGAGAAGAACCTGTCGTTGACCAAGCAGCTGGATCAGCTGGTGGTGTCCCGAGACGAAGTGGGTAAACTGTCCCAGGTGATCCTGCAGAAGGATCTGGAGATCCAGGCGCTTCACGCCAGAGTGTCGATGGTCGGAGGCGGCGGCCACAGCCAGGACGTCATGTTCCTACAGCAGCAGCTGCAGGCTTACGCCGTGGAGAGAGAGCAAGTCCTCGCCGTGTTGAATGAGAAGACCAGAGAGAACAGCCAGCTTCGCTCCGACTACCACCGCCTCATGGACATCATGGCAGGGAAGGAAGCCGCCCTGCTGAAGCTCCAGCAGGAGAATCAGCGTCTGTCGAACATGAGCGACCCCTCAGGGAGCCACGAGATGTTCAAGGAGACCATCCAGAACCTGTCGCGCATCATCAGAGAGAAGGACATCGAGATCGACGCGTTGACGCAGAAGTGCCAAACCCTCGTCACCGTGCTCCAGTCGTCGGGAGGAGATTCCGGCCCCGGATCCGGAGGCGTCAGCAGCAACCAGTTCGAGGAGCTGCTGCAGGAGAGAGACACCCTGAAGCAGCAGGTGAAGAAGATGGAGGAGTGGAAGCAGCAGGTGATAACGACGGTGAAGAACATGCAGCACGAGTCGGCGCAGCTGCAGGAGGAGCTGATCAAGCTGCAGGGTCAGGTCACCGCCGACAGCGACTGCAGCTCCAAGCTGTCGGTGGACTACACACGCCTGATCCAGAGCTACGAGCAGAAGGAGAGGAGGCTGGGAAGTCTGAGTCAGGAACTCGCACAGGTCCAGCAGACCATCACCCAGCTCAGCTCCACCAAAGATGTCCTGCTGGGTAAACTGGACAGTGTAGTGCAGACGCCGGAAGTCGCGGCTCAGACTAGCGAACCTTCTCTAACGGCCGCCGCCGCCCCTCCGAGCCTCCAGGCGGCGTCGCCTCTAAACGGCGACAAACTGCAGGAAGAGGTCGCGAGATTGCGAGGACAGCTCGCCGAGAGGGAGAACGCCATCCGGACCCTTCAGGAGAACAACCACCGCCTCTCCAACTCGGCGTCCGCCTCGGAGAACGAGCAGAGAAGTCAGGCCGAGGAGGTCCGGCAGATGAGGGAGAGGCTGGACGCCCAGCAGAGGTCGGCGAGGGAGAAGGACCTGCTCATCAAAACCAAAGGCGACCAGCTGATGCAGGTGAGCGAGGCGCTGCGCAACCGCGAGAGCGACAACGAGGTGCTGAAGCAGGCCGTGACCAACCTGAAGGAGCGCGCGCTCATTCTGGAAATGGACGTGAGGAAGCTGAAGGAGGAGAACGAGCTGGTGGCCGCGCGCTCGCGCGAAAAGGAGTCGGAGTTCCGGGCGCTGCAGGAAACGAACATGCAGGTTTCCCTCCTGCTGCGGGAGAAGGAGTTCGAGCTGAGCGCCATGAGCGAGAAATCTGCCACCGTGGAGAGGATGCTCAAGGACAAAGAGCAGGTCAGTTCGAGATACAAGTTATTTTTTTTTTTTTTTTTTTTTGTGTGTGTGTTTCCCGGCGATATACGTTTCGTTTTAATTCCGATGATTTACTCCGACGACGCAGGGGAAGTCTGGCGAGCTCAACCAGCTCCTCAACGAGCTCAAGTCGATGCAGGAAAAAGCCGTGGCGTTCCAGCAGGAGAGGGACCAGGTGATGATGGCGCTGAAGCAGAAACAGATGGAAACCACGGCGGTGAAGGCTGAGGTAGGACTTTAACTCGCTTAACTCTGGAGGTTTTACATTAAAATCCGGTCAGATTCAAAGACGTATTAAAATAAAATGGGGGCGAAAGCTTTTTGAAGCTCTGTTTTTTTTATTTGTTTCGACAGCGAGTTTATCACATCGTACATTACTTTGGATTCCAATACTTTCACTTTAATCTTTCTCATTTTTTCTGTATCACATTTCCATCACATGCTGGTATAGAAAAAAAAAAAAAAAAATGGTTATAATTTCCAGATGTCCATTTTTCAAAAAGACAGTTCATAATATACGCCGTCGTAGTTGACTAGACGCCTCTACATATTCTTCTCCAGCGAACATATTTAAAATCTCAAATTCCTCGTCGCCAATTTCTCGTAGATCAACCCCCCGGCCGACAGGTGTTTTCTGTTTTTGATCCGCAGTTTGAGCGCGTGAGGGAACGCGAGCAGCGGCTCAACTTGGAACTGGAGCGGTTGCGTAACCACCTCCTGGAGATCGAGGACTCGTACACGAGAGAAGCTCTGGCCGCCGAGGACAGAGAGACGGAGCTGCGGAGGAGGGTCGCGATGCTCGACGAGAAACTGGCCACCTCCTCCAGTGCGGTGGAGAACGCCAGGTTAGCATAAACTTGGTTTCCCTTTCAAATGTAAAACGCTTTAAGGCTCGTTGTCTGAATGGTGTCGCACTCCTTTTGGGGTGCTTGGGTTTCACATTATTTAGCGTGATACTTAAAGTGATAGTCCAGAGAAATTGGAACCCAGGGTCTATTTGACCATTGACCAATGAAAGTAAATGGGGCCGCTGGCCAAACGCATCTGAAGCACCATTTTTTAACCAGCAGCGGTAGCATGAATAGGGTCTCTACACATAAACCGAAGTACCGATTCAAAAAAGACTCACGACAGTTTAAACGCAACAAAATTTGAATTTATTCATTAAAATTTGAATAAATTTGAACCCAGGATCTATTTCACCATGAATACGAGTCAAACCCCCCCTCGAGAGATATTTTATGTTGGTCAAAGTATAGCTAAACAATGAAAGTAAATGGGGCAGTCAGCCAAACGTATCTAAAATGTCATTTTTAACCACTAATAAAGCTCAAAATATCGCTTCACTTCAGCAGTAGCATGAATAGGGTCCATACACATAAACTGAAGTACTGATAACTTAGTAAATGTACCAAGAGTTTATTATTATTTTTACAAAACTTACCCAACGTCTTGTTTTCATAACAACTGCTGATGAAGGATGTTCCAGATCAGCAGATTGATCATTTTATCTGAACAACAGGCCCGTGAAGAACGAGGAAAATGATGAATCTGCTGATCTGAAACGACACGTAAGGTGTTCCGATGATGGTTTAACACGCGCAGCAATGGCGAGCCCAGAGAATTCAAAGCTAGCATTTTTTTAAACTGGAAGCACTTTAACTTTGAACGTGAACGTTGCGCCCAGCGTGCCAAGTGTTTTTTTCGCGTCAGGTTGAAGCTTTAACTCTAATCTAATGAAACTCCTCTCGTCGTCACACACTATTAAACTAGTGGTGATGCAACAGTGTTCCATATTATTTTAAGGTGAACTCTGTCACATATGAACCTATATTCTACTGTTAGAGTCTTTGAGTTAATGTCAGTGAAATGAAATAAATGGTTGCTACGTTAGTAGAGATGTGTGTTAGCGGTGAGCCTGACCAGGCAGCTGATAAGCTAAGTGAATGGGGCAGATTTGTAACGTCAAATTAAACAGTGTTGTTGTGTCACGACACTATGTCTGTTTAACTCAGTAGTGGTAAAGAAACAGTAGAAAACAAGTGTTAAATCAGGCCGCCACACACCTCTGTTGGTTTCTGACGCGTTCGTGACACTTTCAATCTTTTTTTAAAGTTGTCCCGCTTCCATTTCGAGCCTCCGCTCATCTCGCGTCCCTTCTCCTCGTCTCTCCAGCCAACAGGCCACCATGCAGGTGGAGTCTCTGCAGGAGCAGCTGACCGGCGTCGTGAAGCAAAGAGACGAGGCGCTCATAAAACTCAGAACCTCCCAGGAGCAGGTCAACCAGTACGCGGTGTCGCTCTCCAACCTGCAGATGGTGCTAGAGCAGTTCCAGCAAGGCAAGTAGTCCTGTTCCAGCTTCATGAGTTCAATATGATCATGTTGAGGTTTGGACAATGTTTTAATTTGAATTAGACAAGTCGGTTGTTGTGGTAAAGCAGATTAAGTTGTATATTAACAGTTTTATACTGTGTTTCCTCCATCAGAGGAGAAAGCAATGTACTCAGCAGAGCTTGAGAAGCACAAGAGGGAGAAGGATGAGTGGAGGAAAAAAGCTCTGACGTTGGAAGACCAAGCATCTGCCCTTCAGGTAAACCGAAGCAATCAATAACTGAACAACTGAGGCCTTAAAGTGAAAACATACCCCTACTCCCGCATATTTCTCGCATTTGATCCGCAACGCTTTTTGCGCTCCGCGACAGATGAACCTGGACGAGGCCAACGCCGCTCTAGACTCGGCGTCTCGCCTCACCGACCAGCTCGACCTGAAGGAGGAGCAGCTGGAAGAGCTGAAACAGCAAGGTGAGCCAGGTTCCACGCGTCGAACGCGGAACGCCTCACGAAATAATTGGATTTTGGAAGTCTTTTTAAGCTGTTTTATGTCTGTTTGCAGCTCTGCTCCACTCAACTTTTATTTCAGATGTTAGGGAAGGTATCCGCCATCCTTTGTCAGCTCTCTCCCTCTGACTTGGCAGCGTCAGAGCATCGACTTCTTTCTGTCCGCTGTAGTCGTATTTCTATTTTAGTTCCCTTATCGCCAGCTGAACTGCAGACAAAACAAGTGAAACTGCCTCGAGAAACCCCAATGTTTAGAGTCTCTTTGTGTCACACTCAGCAGATTTCACTCTTATCGCTCTCAGATATGAATGACCACTACGTCACATGCTCATTCACGTCTGTTTAAAGCCGATATGAGGCCGTATATTTGCTTTACCACTCAGTCGCCTATGGGATATTTATCCAGGCTCCATATGTCGCTAATGAACTCTTATCTGGAGCCACAACATTGAGCAGATCGTCTCATATTCGCTGAATACCTGACTGTATTTCTTTCTGCAGCGCTTGCAGATGTTGTCGAGGTATTTCCACAATCCTCGAAGATTCTTTGAAAACATCTGGATGAAAGCGACAAAAAGAGAAAAAAAACAAAAAATACTATAATTCATTCAGTTGCTTGATGAAAAAGAATTCCAACCCGTTTCTCATGTCTTTATCCTCTCCTTCTTTTCGTTTTGTAACGCGAACCAAAACCAATCAGTTAAATTAGTATTTATTGTCATTGTTACGGATGATGTGTTAATACTTTCCTCATGTTTCACAAAAAACAAAAGAAGAGCCACGAATCCGTCTGTGCAGCAGATATATATATATATATATATATATATATATATATATATATAAAAGGGCCAATCCCATTTCGACTGATATTGATTTTTTGCCGATATCTGACCAATATTGTCCAAACACTTAATTTCCGATTCCGATATCAACCGATACCAATATATGCAGGTGTTTTCTCTCCCAAAACCAACACACTTTTTTTTTTGTTGTTGTTGTCGTTGTTGTTTTACCTCCCGGTGCCGTTTGATGAGGTCATCATCCATCGCCCACCGGCAGACGTCTCAGGACTCCACAAGCGCTTATTCCAGCACATTTGGCGAAACCCAGGCGTTACGTTATCAGGTTTTTTTTTATTATTATCAGAGGATAAAACGATCCTTACAGATATTACATAATTATGCCAATATCGGGCCGATATCGGTCCGATCGACCGATATTATCGGACATCCCTTTTTCTACCTCCTAGCTCCTCCCCCTTCTCTTTAGCGCATCACGTTAGTAGAAGGTCTATCTCTATTCTCTTCTGGATGAAAGGTGAGGGGTCCTACAACCGTCCAAATAAAGCTGTTCCAGGACCAGCACTTAAAAACGAAGGCGTATGAGAAATGTCCCAGCATGCACCAGGACAAGCCCGCAGCTGTCAAAAAAAGTTAGCGACTTAATTGATAAACTAATTGATATGTTTAACTTGTGAAGCGAACTTATCGCTAACTAACCGCTAAGCAATAGCGTTCGTTTGTGTTAGCGTTTGCTAGCGAGTGTATGGACGCCATCTTGGTTTGTTTGGGGCTTTGACGTAAATTTTTGGGTCGGTGTGTTTTGTGTTTCAGTGGATGTGAGGCAGGAGATGCTGGAGGAGGCGCAGCGGAAACTGATGAACCTCCTGAACAGCACCGAGGGGAAGATCGACAAGTGAGTTCCGCCCCATTCGGGTTAAATTACGATTATGATTATGATTAAACGCTCATGTGGTTTTCATTGTTCTCGCATAAAAGCCCGAGCCAAATTTCCCACAGTTTCAAGGGACTGAAACAAAAAAAAAAAAAAAAAAAACGACACAGACTACAATATAGAAATTGAGTCGATAACAGAGTTTAAGACATAAACGCCCAATTATCTTTCAATACATTTCTTGTCTGTCTTTAGTCAAAGTGTTGACGCTCGTGATTTGAGCAAAACCAGCCAGGTTCGTTGTCATCCAACGAAAACTTATTGCGATAAAACTCGAAGGATTGGATTAAGTGTTCTACATATTTAACTGCGCAAACCATTTGGATTAAAAGGGGAGATTCATTGTCACAAAGCTGAAAACAAGCCCGCGTGTCTTGGCTTTTTTTCCCCCGGAGAAACAAAAAGCAAATTCATACATTTTCTTCATATAATTAATACAAAAAAAAAAAAACTGGATGGGGCCCACACCCTCTAAACGTCGTATTACATCATCCCCTGTTATACTTGTTCTGTTTCCAGAGTCCTGATGCGTAACCTGTTCTTGGGATACTTCCACACACCTAAAACCAAGCGCGCCGACGTGCTGAGGCTCATGGGAAGCGTTCTGGGCCTGAGCCGAGAAGATGTCGATAAGGTGAGAGAATTCTTGACTCGTACTCAAAGAATTCTGTTTAAGCAATCGCATAATTATGTGTCTAAGCACCAGTTGGTGCAAATGATACAATATTTGATTGCGGCGGGGCTTTACACAGTCAGTGAGTAATGTCTGTGGTATCGTTCCATAATGGGGAATAAATACCTGACATATCACCAAACTAATAAACACGAACACACAGCCTCTGTTGAAACACACACACACTCCTTGTTGGTCTTTGGTAAAAGTTTCTAACTTGTTTCGTGCTTTTTATTCGCATCTTAATGTTATCTTTTTTTTTAAAGTGGCGTCCGGAGTAATTTGAACGCAGGGTCTATTTCACCACGAAACGTCAAACGCCCCCTCGAGAGATATTTTACGTTGGTTGAAGTAATATCGAGTTTGATATCGGCTTTTGTTTTCACAGCCAAATAGCTGACGATGAACGTAAGTGGGGCGGTCAGCCAAAAGTATCTAAATTGTCTCTTTTTTTTTTTTTTTTTTGAACCACTAATGAAGAATGTCCTGATCTGGAACAAACGAAGGGTGTTCCAGATCAGCAGATTCATCACTTTCCTCATTCTCCACGGACACATTGGCCTGTTGTTCAGGAAAATGACTGAATCTGCTGACCTGGACCACCCGTCATCACCAGCTGTTATTTAAATAAAATAATAAAAAAAAAAAAAGTAATTTCTTAAACTCTCGTCCCACTTACTAAGTTATCAGTACTTCAGTTTATTTGTAGGGATCCTATTCATGCTACTGCTGAAGTCAAGTGATTTTTAGCTTTTAGTGGTTAAAAATGACAATTTAAATACGTTTGGCTGGCTGCCCCATTTACTTTCATTGTTAGCTATTTGGCTGTGAAAACAAAAGGCGGGTCAAACACGATTTTACTTCAATCGGTGTAAAATATCTCTTGAGAGTGTGTTTGATGAAATAAACCTGGAGTTCAAATTATTTCGGGCCCTAACTTTAATTCATCAAAATGTACCAGGATATTTTGGGCTATTCTGGATATTTTTGAGGGTAAAAATGATCCAATAATAACATGATTCAACCGGTTACATCTTTCACAGCCTATGTAATGGCAACAGTAATTCTTATCTGTCAGCCAACATATACATGGGCCAATACCAATATGTCTGCAATAAGCTCATATCAGTCGCTGTGTTGGTTTAGTTCTATCAAAAAGAAAAGTCTTGAAAGTCATAAAGAGCAACATAGAAGCTGACAGGAGATACATTCAACTTGGATAGTTCAAATCTGTCTCCATTAAAATGACAAAGTATCTGAACAGTTGCCTTTTAAAGCTCTGTTGGATAAAAATCCTTCTCATCCATACGCCTGAAAATGAAACATTTGTGCTGTGTGAACATGGAAAGTTTTTGTTTTAAAATGATTCGAACTCAGGGTCAATTTCACCACGAATTCGACTCAAACGCCCCCTCGAGATATTTTACGTTGGTAATATCGAGTTTGAGCGTCTTTTGTTTTCACAACCAAATAGCTAACAATGAAAGTAAATGGGGCAGCCAGCCAAACGTATGTAAATTGTCGTTTTTTAAGCACTAATGAAGCTCAAAATATCACTTCACTTCAGCAGTAGCATGAATAGGGTCCCTACACATAAACTGAAGTACTGATAACTTAGTAAGTGAACTTAAAGTTTATCAAAACGTCTTGTTGTCATAACGACTGGTGATGGAGGGTGTTCCACATCAGCAGATTCATCATTTTTCTCTCTTTGCGGACATGTCGGCCTGTTGTTCAGGAAAATGATTCATCTACTGTAGTCTGGCCTATTAGTGGTTAAAAAATTACAATTCAGAGAGTAAAGCTACCGGCTACTTCAGATAGCGAAGGGAACTGGAAGACAGTCTGAGCACAGGAAGTACAGAAAGACAGGAAAGAGAGAACAAGGAGGAAGTATATTTAACACGCGACCCAGGCTTAAGGCCAGAGAAGCTGACAGACCACGTGACAAAGATATCCACAGCCACTCGGACAGACTTGATCTTGATAATGCCAAAGGATTAAGAAGGAAGGAAATTCCCTGAGTGTTTAGAAAACACAAAGTCAGCGAACGGACGGGAAAAACAGAAGAGGGGCTGGTTAATGTACAGTGAAAGCGCAAGTGCGTCGCGCATGTTATTTTCCTGCGATGGCCTAAAAAAAAGGAGGACCAAGTTTTGAAAGAAATACAGAAGCAATTTATTATTCATTAATATGTGATTCAACTCCCGATGTCTCCCTTAGCGAACAGAATTTAATTCTGTTGAGATACGTTGCTCAGAAGGACAACGATCAGAGGGATGTAACTGAACTGTTTGACGATTCCGGTGGAAAGATTGGTCATGAAATATCATTTTTTGGGGTGTTTGAATCGCATGTACAATATCTTCAGTGCCAGCCCAGAGATACGGGCCATTCTCAAAGACAAAAGTCATGTCTGATACCCACTGTAGTGCCTGTTAAACCAGTAGCAAATCACTTAACATCACTCATAAAGGCCCTGGATAGCATCTTTGCTAGATGCAGCTTGACTAATCAAGTCAGATCAGAAGTCATTGGTTTGAGGAGTTATTTTACATCTTTCAAAGCCGTTGTTCTTCTGACTGTCTGGAAGAAAATACTGAAGGCCAGTTTGACTTGATTTGACTCTGATTGGACTGACGGGGATATTGCAAGAGTCAACTTAAACCTAAGTTTGAGAAGTTAAGACTTGTTGTCGTTATTTTTTTGTCCATTTCACATGAAAGTATTTCATTTGCTCTCTGTTTTACCTGCATACTACATACTATAGCAGGCCCTGGACTCCTTCAGAGGAGTAACACCCAGCCATCGGTTCAGGTACGTGGACGTGCGTTCCTTCTCAGAACACATCAACACGGTGGACGACAGCACCGAGTTCACCAGGGAGGATGTCAAAGACGAGAGTTTGCCTTGCCTGGATTGTTCGGTCCACATTGGAGGAGAAAGGACTCAGCAGTCTACGTACATCTGAAGGACAAGGGACATTTCTTGGATCTTGGAAGACTCAGATGTACGCATCTTGGACAGGGAAGAAAGAGGAGTGAAAGAAGCTGTCTGCGTTAAAACAGAGGAGACATCCGTCTCAGTCATGTAACGCTGTCCTTTCGTCCCTTCCCAGAAGACTTAACAAGTCATCTGCCTCAGGTGGGGACACTGTGTCTTCAACAGCTGTCGTTACGGAAACAGTAGCTTCTCGGTGACCGTTAGTGACCCTAACCACCACCGTGGGAACAAACCACTGTCCATCAGAAGTGAAGAAGCCTCTTGGATGAGGGTGAAACGTATTCAACGAATGACCAAGGTCCAGTTGACTCCGACTCAACTACTTCGATTGAATGATAATTTACGTAACCATCCTGGGGTAGAGGGGCCCACCACGTTATTCTTTCAGGGGGCCCAGAATTTCTAGCGACAGCCCTGGCCCCACTTACATTCATTGTTAAACTCGATTTAACTTCAGCCAACGTAAAATATCTCTTGAGGGGGGTGTTTGGCTCCTATTTGTGGCGAAATAGACCACATGGGTTCAAATTACCTTGGGCCGTCACTTTAAACGAGTCCGTTAAAGCCTCAAAGGACTTAAAAGAACGGTTTTTACCTCCTCATTTTGTTGCCAGACATAAAACGAGAAGATCGACGCCGAGAAGACGAGAAGCTTACCTCGAAATCTCCCCAATTAACGCGCGAACGCGACAAATTGTGGTTTAATACGAGACTATGACTCGATCCAAATCAGGTTCTTATGGAAAAGTGGCAGTAAAATCAGACCCGAAGTCCAAGTCTGTGGTTTACAGCTGTTGAGTTTGAGAAATGTCACCGTTAGATTCACGCGCAACGCTTCTTTTGTTCGCCGGGACGTGTCGGCGAGCGGCGGCGAAACCCTCTCTCCTCCATTTTCGAAATGTTGGAATCAGTTAAACGTGTCCTCAAGAGGAGACTCGACTACGGAACTCGTTGTTCAACAGTTACTTTGACTCAAAGTCGTCTCCGAGCTCAGGCCCTGAAACAGAAAGCATTTCCTTACGCAGATCATCTGGCAGGAGCCGCGCGGGACCCCGTCCAACGGCTCCAAAGTAAATTACCCAACGCTCTTAAAGGGAAACAGATACAGGGTGAGGGGCAAATGCGATTACAACTCCTCAAAAGACCCATTTTTATTGTGTTGGAGGTCGTTCCACTTTTCCTTTTTTTTTTTTTTTCATCTTACCCTCGTCGCCTGTTAATGCTATTTGAATTTTCCACTCAAGTCGTGTTTACGGCAGCCAAGTGTCCCACAAAACCAGCCGTCTTTTCAGAATAGTATTTCCCTTCTGGTGCCTTTTTTTTTAGAGCTGTAACATGAACACTCTCTCTCTCTATATATATATATATTTATATATACATATACAAGGTCCGTCCAGCTGTGGATAACACCGATGATTAGGGAGTATGAATGACGGCGAATGATAAAGCCACAGCTTTCTTCTAGGAGTATGAGCTGTCAGCGGTGACTCATAGCGAGACGCTGTACATGAGCGAGCTCCTCAAAATCATTTTCCAGAAAGCGGTGGCAAGCAGAAAGGAAACCGACGGCAATTAAAACCTGAAGTAATCCAACCGCTTCTTTAAAAGAGTCCGAGACGGGAGCAGCAACTCCTCTTGGTCAAATAAGGATAAGCAACTTGTGACGTGCAGTTTATCATTGAATATTAACTCTAACTTTCTTTCTGTGCAAGATGCTGGAGGAAGACGGACGACACGGTGTTACCGGATGGGTGTCGAGCTGGCTGGGAGGCAGAGGAGCACAGAGCGTCCCGAATACTCCGCAGAGACCCACCAGCGGCCAAGGGTTCAACTCGGTGAGAACGGACAACATTCACAACCTTATTTAACATTATTAAAGGAAGCAGCACATTTGGGCAATAAACCCCGGTCTCAAATAAAGGCCCGGGTGCCCGTGTGCAATGCAAGGCCCCTCCGCAAATCCGGTTCTGCCGCCGGGTCTAGACCTTGTAGAACTTGTCCACAACTAAACAGTCACATTTAAAGCTGGGTATCAATCAAAAAGTTTCGATTCCGATACCGATAACTTCGCTTCGATACCGATACTGTTCCTGAACGATAGTTTTTTTCCCCCGATACCAATTTTATAATATGGATTCCAACAAAAAGAAAGTTACGTTACACATTAGAGTTTTTTTACATACCATTTTTTTGGTATTACGGTCTCGCAGAAAAAAATTTACGACAAATAATTTCCAGCAGGTGGTTGTCCAATGCTCACGGCTACATTGCTAGCTAGTCCGTCGGCGGCGCAAAATTTCTTATCGTCTCGTAAAAGACGACGCGACGGGTCTCCGTGACGACCGAACAACGACAAACGAACAAAGAAAGAGAAGTCCCGCCGCAAGACGAATGGAAAACGTTAGCGGAGCGACGACTAGCGATCGCTAGCCGACGCTAACGCTAGCGATCGTTACCGGTTAGCGGTTAGCTAGCGATAAGTTAAACGTATCGGCTAGCTCGTTAACTAAGTCGCTAACTGTTTTGACAGCTGCACCCTTGTCCTGGTGCATGCTGGGAAAAAGAGACAGGAAGTAAGTCATGAAATATCAGAGATGATACTAGACAGGAAGTAAGTAAAGCAAAGGAATGTTTTCTCAACAATAAAAGCCAACAGAAGAATAGCACAGTGGATGGATTTTCACAATAAAATACCACTTCCTGTTCAAATCAGCTTTATATACGAAATATATTTGTGTTCATAAAGATATGTTAATAACATCTAAGGAAACCTGTGTTTTTTTTCAAAATAAAAGTCTCCACAAGTTACAAAAACAGTGCAGTAGTGCAGGTTTATTGCAGCAGGTTAAAAACCATTCAAGCACGTGTCCTGGTTCTTTACCAGGACTTTATTCTTCCCTCCGGAGTCTCGGGATGTGTCTGCAGCTCAGATCAGTAAAATTTTTCAGAGGTTCAAGTTTCATTCACTGTCCTGTCCTTGTTCTGTTGCTTCAGTCCTTCTCCGAGATGTTCGTAAAGTTCCTGGAGACTGAGTCGACCCCGACGCTGCCGGCGCCGAAGCTCCCGGTCCACGACATCAAACCTCTGAGCGCCGCGCCGCCAAGAAGAACCAGCAGCATCGCTTCCGGCGCAGCCGCGGGTAAAAAGAACAAGCGTTCTGGGAATAACCGCCGCCAGGATGTTTCTTCTCGATGTTCACTCTCTTATCCCCCCCTCCTTTCTCTTAGGAACAGCAGCCAACAAGCAAGCAGGCGAGTCCAACCCCTTCCTGGCTCCGCGCTCGGCCGCCGTTCCCCTGCTCGGCGGCTCCGCTGGCTCCGGCGGCACCGGGGGTCACCTGCTGATGAAGCCCATCTCCGACGCCCTGCCGTCCTTCACGCCCGTGCCCGTGTCGGCCGAGGCAAGCGCCGGAGCCGTGCTCAAAGACTTGTTAAAGCAGTGAGGCAGACGGACGCACGAGTTTTAACAAACACTACACAGACTGAAACATTCGAGCAGATCTGCCGATAAATTGCTGCTTTTTTTTTTTTTCTAATTTCCTGCAAAAGTTAATGATTAGATAATTCATGAAGGCTCAAGATCCCCTTTTTTTTTTTTTTTTTTTTTTTTTTTTTGGGGTGGGGGATTGAAACTTGCTTTTATTTTGAAATCAACTATACATGCAATTACTGTTCTATGCAACAGAGTTTCCCTTTACACGGCGGCGAAAGCTCGATCGGAAACGATCGAGGAAAATCGTCTTTTTTTTTTTTTTTGTTTTGTTTTGTTTTTTTCGTGGATCGGTCGAAACCGAAACCTTTTTCTCGTTCTGACTCTTGACTTTTTCATCGTTTTCATCGCACCACCGCTTCTGAACACAAGTGACCTTGATAAACTCGCCGGCGCGCGTCTCGACGCAACATACGCGCGAGTTGAGTCTAATCGTGCCCTTTTGTTTTTAATTTCATTGTATGATTCTTATTATTATTATTATTATTATTGTTAGTTTCGACTCTTTCTGATCCTTCTGGTCCAAAACTTTGCCTAAAAAAAAAAAAAAAAATCTCTGGCCTGTCTGGAGATTTATGTGGTTCACTACATCTGTTAAGACCATAAAGACGTTTTTTTTTTTTTTTTTTTTTTGCTAAATCTTGTCTTCTCCAGACAGCCAGACTGTGATATGCAACAAGCGTTGTAATTATGGCCGTAACTGCTGACTGTGGTTGATCAGAGGCTTGAGAACTGCTCCTGTGTTTAAATACAGTACTATATATATATATATATATATATATATGTAAATGGGTGGCATTTTTTTTTGTTTTGTTTTTTTTCTATTTATAGGCACCGAAGAGAAGGTCTGGAAAGTTTAAAGTGCCTGCATTTTTTTTTTTTTTTTTTTTTTGGCTAATTAGATCGTTGTATAATCGGGATTGTAAATGATTGAAATATATATATATATCTATATATTTACAAAAATGTATAAAAAAAAAAAAACAGAAACACCTACACCTTTAAGTTTTACCTGACGGAGCGTTGGCCTTGCTTTTTAAGCTTTTTAAGCTTTAAGCTTGAGCTGCTCTACATTTTTGTATAGACATCAATCAAAGCGGCTGCAGAGAGGAATGTTACTGGGGGTTTTTTGGGGATTTTTTTTTTTCTCTCCAGGTGTATTGGTACAATGTATAAACTGTAAATCCTCGCTGTAAAAGAGAGTTCTTTTTGTAGATGTTCAAATTTGAAAGTCACGTGTCAAACAGGAGGTGGATGACCTTGAACTTGGATGATCTTTACCCTCCCTCCCCTTCTTTCCCTTTTCCTTTTCCCCATTGAGGTTAGTAGCCTTTACTTAATTGGTATTTCTGAGTAAATAAAGGTACTGCTGACCCTCTTTACTGGTGTTCATTTTTGCCATTTTTCCTTCTCTCCCTCTCTCTCCAAACGCGTCTTTCGTGCGATCCAGATGTGGCTACTACCGCGTGAATATGTTGCGTTGGCTGCGCCAGATGTTCGGAGTTATTATTCAGCTGTACGGGAAAAAGAAGTTTTTTATTTATTTATTTTTTATTTTTTTTTGGAAAACAGACACTCACTGTGTGTTATGCTTTTCTTTCTTTTCTTTTTTTTTTCTTTACCCCCCAAACAGTGAAGCAGCCTGCTTGTCAGAGCGCGCGCCGTTTGGACCGCTGTCTGCGCGCGCCGACGGAGGAAGGGGGCTGTCTCTCTCTTTCTTTTTTTTTTTTTTTTCTCTCCCTTCTGATTGAATCCAGCTGTTTTTTTTTTTTTTTGTAGGAGTGAAGTTGCTCGGAGGGGGGTTGAGAGAGGGGGCGGCCCCGTCAATTTGCATTGCTAAATAATCTGGAGACGCGGACGACGGAGCGCGCGGAGTGGATAGAAACAACAGGGGGGGAACGGTCCGTTTTGGGGAAGAAAAAAAAAAAAAATAGAGGGGGACATTCCTGCACAAAAAAAACACTTTTGGTCAATGTACCGAAGCTCCAGCTCGAGCAGCAGCAGCAGGCAGCGGTTTTTAATGAAAACCTGGTGTCGGCTTTCGCGTAAAGGCGCATAGTTGGAGTGGGTCGAGAGAGAGAGAGAGGAGTCCTGTTGTAAGGCGCGAGGATCTGAGGAGAGTTTACGGGTCATCTAAATCCTTAATCCTTTTTTTTTTTTTTTTTTTTTTTTTTTTAAGGGGTAGCTCAATAGAAAACATAAAGCATGCTTTTCGAAATACGTGGCTCCAGGTTTTACTCCTCTGCAAGGTCAGTACCCTCTGTTTCTTTTCTTGTTTTTTTTTTTTTTGGTTTTTGCGTAACGCTTTTATTTACTTTAGCTGTGCGTGTTTGAATGGATGTGCACTTATTTTCACCCCCCTCCACTGTTTCACTTTCACTGACGAGATCAGAACAGTTTCTTTCTTTCTTTTTTTCTTCTTCTTTCTTTATATAAAACTTGAAGTTTCCTCTCTGTTTTTTTGCAGGATGTTGGCAGCTCTGCTATTTATTCTGCTCTGTATCCAGCGAGGACATGGACAGGTAACAACACAACACCTTTATTCTCATCTCCTCATCCTCACGTGGACCGAGACCACGGTCACATATTGATGTACCATCTCATTTTCAGTTCAGTAAAAAAAAAAAAAACAATGAATGATCTCATTTTGCTTGATTAAACATTTAATTTGGCTGATTGGAGATTAAGAGACTTTTTTTTTTTTTTCTTTTATTGGACATGTCCAGGACCAGCATGCGCCTGGGTCACCATCTGTCTCACACATTGTCATAATTCATGATTACATTTGTCAAACCAAACAAAGGTGTCAACACTATTTTGGTTTAGCTGGAGCAAATGTAACAGGCTCTGTCTCTCATCCCTCCTCAGGCCTGCACTGAAGGTTTCGCATATGACCGCAGGGCGAGACAGTGTATAGGTGAGTGACCTCGACTTATTATGATGTGTGGAGTCTCATTTGGTGTGTGCCGACAAGTGCTGAAAGAGAGAATAACAATGAGGTGCGAAGCGGAGGAGTAAATGAAATGAATCGGCAGCGTCCAGATGTTCTGGACGCAGCCAGGAATGTCCTTATCAGCAAACCCCTCTGTGTTCCAGATGTGGACGAGTGCCGCACCCTGCCAGACGCTTGCAGAGGAGACATGCGTTGTGTGAACCAGAACGGCGGCTACCTGTGCATCCCCAGGACCTTGTACAACCAGCCGTACAGACCGGAGACCCCGGCTCTGCCCGAGGCTCTTTACCCGGACCAGTCCGCTGGATATTCAGACACCTTCGTCCCAGGTCCTCCGAGAGCCGTGGAGCCCAGCTACCCCAGAGTGAGGACCACTGCGCAGTGCATCCTGGGATATACTGTCGCAGAAGATGGCACCTGTAATGGTGAGTCTTACTCCACCTGCTCTGATTGAAGCAACTGATGCATCCATGTGTAAATGACATTTTACTGTTGGAGCTTTAAAGTGAATTTTAAAAACCAGCAGATGGAAAAAAAAAAAAAAAAAAAATCTAAGTTCTGATTCATTCCTTGTCTTCATCTCCTTAATAACATGGTTTCACGTCTTTAGGGGGCTGAAAACCCTTTTTTTTTTTAAACGAAACCATCTGCAGTAGTTTAGAGAGGAAATGTCTCCTCGGTGTAACTGCGAACAAACCATCAGCATCTGTATCACGACAGGGAGCGGCAGCAGCAAGACACTGGGGAAGAGGGTTTACAAATGTAGGGAACAAGCATAACCATACAGAACCAAAAGTTTCCTTCCTCTACGTAACGTTTCCATCAACATCTGCTTTATTTTACGCTAATTAGCAAATGTCAGTATGCTAACACTCTAAACTCAGATGGTGAACATGATAAATATCAAATACTAGCATGCTAGCATTGCCACTGAGCGCATGTTAGCGTGCTGGTGTCGTTTTACCTGTCAATTTTCATCGAGCGAAATACCTGCAAAACTATATTTGCGTCAACTTCATCTATATTTTATGCTAATTAGCAAATGTAAACATGCTAACACTAAACTCAGATGGTGAAATATCAAACGATAGCATGCTAGCATTGCCACTGAGAGCATGTTAGCATGCGGAGGTGGTCGTGACTCAGGATAAATTGCAGTAACTGTGTTTTTGTAACTTTTCAGATATTAGCAAATGTTAGCATGCTAACAACCTAAACTCAGATGGCGAACATGATAAATATCAAATGCTAGCCACTGAGAGCGCGTTAGCAAGCTGGTGCCGTTTTAACTGTAACTTTTCGTCGAGCAAAAGTCCTGCTAAAACTATATTTCCGTCAACTTTATGCTAATTAGCAAATGTTAGCATTCTAACACTCTAAACTCAGATGGTGAACATGATAAATATCAAAGGCTAGCCACTGAGAGCATGTTAGCATGTACTGTAACTTTTCATCGAGCAAAATACCTGCTACAACTATATTTCTGTCAACTTCATCTGTATTTTATGTTAATTAGAAGATGTAAGTACGCTAACAATCTAAACCTGGATTGTGAACATGGTTAATATTAAACACTAGCATGTTAGCATTGCCCCTGAGAGCACGTTAGCATGCTGGTGTCGTTTTAACTGTAACTTTTCATCCAGCAAAAAATACCTGCTAAACTATATTTCTGTCAACTTAAGATCTACTTTATGCTAATTAGCAAATGTTAGCATGCTAGCACTCTAAACTCAGACGGTGAGCATGATAAATATCAAACACTAGCCACTGGGAGCGTGTTAGCATACTGGTGTCATATTAACTGTAACTTTTCATCGAGCTATGCTTTGCTCTAAGTAGCAAGTATTAGCATGCTAGCACACTTAACTGAGTTGCCAACGGGAAACACATTATACCTGCTAAATGCTAGCATGCTAGCATTGCCACTGATGCTGAGTAAATTGTCAGTACAGACTTAAGGGTGTTCCCAGATTTAATTAGCAAATAATGGGAACTTGTCAAAGTAGTTGGCTCAAGTTATTAGCCTCCACTTGAAGGAACTTGTGAATGTTTGATTCACTGAATAATTAAAGGTCATACCTTAATACTTATTTGCATTTAGTTAGTTTTGAGGTTAAGTAAGGACCTGGGACAAGTGGATGCAACATTTGAAATCACCAGCTGCCATTTTAAAGCATGATCCCGATCTGCCGCTCCCTCGGCGCTGATTCATGTTGTTCCAGTTCAAACATCACTCACATCAAACCGTTACACCCTGTTGCGCTTCAAAGGAGCCAGATCTTGTCAATTTCATTCATCGAGACGGTGTTGTTGTTGTTTTTTTGTTTTTTTTTCTCTCCTTGCTCATTGTTTTCCAGTTGTTTGCTTCTATCAATTTATCACAGAAACCTTGTTCTGGTCGTTCACATCGGCTCAAGCTGTGTTCTCATTCATCGCCGATGAGCCCCAAAGTCAAGCAATGTTTAAATTTGTAATTATCATTAACAGAAATGGGAATATAAGGAATTAATGTGTTGGTTTATAGCTATTAGAGTTTATCCTGTAGAGAACATGAAGATTTGTTGAGATTTTTCACTCGAAACTACAAATGTGAACCTCAAGGTGCCAAATTCCTCCATTATAATCCTTCCAACAGCTACGCTACACTGCTGCCACGGTTAAAGCGCCCACTTTTTTTTTTTTTTTTTTTTTTTTTTTTTTTGAGAAAGAGACACACGACGTACGGCGTCTGTCTTCGACTTGCAGCTGCTTGCAGTTCCCGGCGTCCTGGCCCGACCGAAAAAGATAAGACCGTTCCCGACATCTGCCGCGTCCTGGCGTTTATCGCGCGTTTCAGTAGATGGACGAGGTGACACGAGGCGAAATGCGCCTGAGGCCAGAGCCCCAGCGTAAATCGTTAAAGATGGCGGTTGAACTCCCATCGGTTCACAGAGGACAGATGTCACCCAACCGGAGCGGAGACACGAGGGTCTTCGACTCCTCTCGCTGAGCGAGAAATTTACGATTTCTGATTGATTGTTGTTACATTTCACAGCTGCGAGAGATCTGAGCTGTCGGATAAACACCGAGCGTCTGATGCCCCCCGCCACAGCTGTCTGAAATACATCACAGTATAATCACCGCAGTGTGTCCAGCTGAGACAAGCTGTTGAAAACCGCCTCTTTAAAGTCCACTCGGGTTGTTTTTCTGTCATTCCGGATAAATCAGCCGTGAATGGAAAAATGTACACGTACAGTACGGTTTTCTCCTTTCTAAAAATGAGAGAGCGAGAGACAGAGAGCCTTAGGGTTTAGGTAATGCACAAATACGGTCTGTTTCTCTTTGTAGGGGAGAAGGCCTGTCAGAGAATCGACTCACAACCTTGTTTGGGTAAACTACACCATCAGAACGCCAAAGATGAGGTCATTTGTTGCCAAATCCGTGCCCGAGTCGAGCCTGGAGAACAGGCGCGCCTCTGTGGGGGCCAATCGTAACGAGGCCTTACACCTCTGATGGCTGGTGTGTGTGTGTGAGAATGTGTGTGTGTGGTGATGTAATGGGTTGTTGATTGATGTCGCCATAGGGTAGAAACTACACAGACTGTGACTTCCTGTCTGAACCTGTAACAAACATGGCTTTGTCTATAAACTAATGGAACCACGCACGCTCCATTAGTGTCACTAATGGCTCCATTTTTTTCTTTTTTTTTTTTTTTTTTTGCAGACAACAATAGAAGAAATTAGCTCCGTTGGTGTTCGCTTCTTATCGCCGCCGTATTTCATAATCACTTTAACAGCGTGTCTCTTAGCTGATTTTTCTCACCCATCCTTGCAACCATTTACCCAAATTACACAAAAAGATATGTTTGCTCGCTCCACTCGGTGGTTTCTAGTCATGCAGATAAACTACAACCGCCACTTCTGCTGGGAAGCCACAGGAGAATCAGTGAGGTTCGCCGCTGATGGTGGGCGATAAGACGCGGTTTGAGTTGTTGGACGACAAAAAACGAAACTTGGTTTTTGGAAAGAAATGTTGCCGTCCACGGTTCGTTTTTAGCTCGGGACATGTGGTGTCGGTCTGTCAGTCCAGACTGAAATATCTCAGAAACTATCAGATGCATTACTATGAAATTTGGCACACACGCTCACGTCCAACTTGAGATGAATTGCTTTGTAACTTTATCGTCCCGTAACTTTCCTTCCTCTACATAACGTTTCCATCAACTTCAGTTGTATTTTACGCTAATTAGAAAATGTCAGTATGCTAACACGCTAAACTCAGATGGTGAACATGATGAATATCAAATGATAGCATGCTAGCAATTCCACTGAGAGCATGTTAGCACGCGGGTGTGGTTCTAACTCAGGATAATTTGCAATAACTTTGGTATTCTTGTAATATTTCACCCAGCAAAATACCTGCAAAACTACATAACATTTTCATCGTCTTCCGCTGTATATTATGCTAATTAGCAAGTGTTAGCATGCTAACACTCTAACCTCAGATGGTGAACATGATAAATATCAAACACTAGCATGCTAACATTGCCACTGAGAGCACGTTAGCATGCTGGTGTCGTTTTAACTGTAACTTTTCGTCAAGCAAAATATTTGCAAAACTACATAACGTTTTCATCAACTTCATCTGTATTTTACACTAATTAGCAAGTGTTAGCATGCTAACACTCTAACCTCAGATGGTGAACATGATAAATATCAAACGCTAGCCACTGAGAGCGCGTTAGCTTGCTGGTGTCGTTTTAACTGTAACTTTTCATTGAGCAAAATACCTGCAAAACTATATTTCCGTTAGCTTCATCTGTATTTTATGCTAATTAGCAAATGTTGTATGCTAACACTCTAAACCTGGGTGGTGAACATGGTTAATATTAAACACTAGCATGCTAGCATTTCCCCTGAGAGCACGTTAGCATGCTGGTGTCGTTTTAACTGTAACTTTTCATCGAGCAAAATTCCTGCTAAAACTATATTTCCGTCAAATTCAGCTGTACTTTATGCTAATTAGCATATGTTAGCATGCTAACACTCTAAACTCAGATGGTGAACATGATAAATATCAAACGCTAGCCACTGGGAGCATGTTAGCATGCTGGTGTCGTTTTAACTGTAACTTTCCATTAAGCTAAATTCCTGCTAAAACTATATTTCTGTCAAATTCAGCTGTACTTAAGCGCTAAGTAGCAAGTATTAGCATGCTAGCACTCTTAACTGAGTTGCCAACAGGAAAAACATTATACCTGCTAAACGCTAGCATGGTAGCATTGCCACTGATAGCATATTAGCATGCTCATGCTGAGTAAGTTGTCAGTACAGACTTCAGGGTGTTCCCAGATTTAAGATGGTGAACATGATAAATATCAAACACTAGCATGCTAGCATTGCCACTGAGAGCACGTTAGCATGCTGGTGTTGCTAATTAGCAAGTATTAGCAAACTAACACTGTTAACTGAGTTGCCAGCGGGAAAAAAATATTATACTTGCTAAACACTAGCATGGTAGCATCGCTGCTGATAGCATGTTAGCATTTAGTGCTCAGTACAGACTTTAGACTGTTCCCAGATTTAATCAGCAAATAACGGGAAGTTGACAATGTAACTGACCTACACTTGGGGGGAACCTGTTAAATGTTTGATTTACTGAATCACCAAAGGTCATACTTGAATGCCTCTTTGCGTGTAGTTAGGTTTCAGGTTAGGTAAGGACCCTTGGATCGTAGATATCCATCCACTGAAAACCTCTTGCGCAATCAGACACTTTGTTTTGTAATCTGCGTGACGTGACTCTTCACTGCTCAGACAAACTGTTACGCGCTGTTAGGAGCCGTCTCGCGAGTTCATACACTCCATCTCATCTTGTGTTTTCCATTTCACATGAAGCTTAAGGCTAATATTCATTTCCGCTCGCAACCACAGTCGTGTCTTTAATCGAGTTGAGGGATTTGCATTCTCCTCTGTGGCTTGAGACAAATTTCCAACCTCGTGGGCCTCTAAAAACCCATCGGATAAACTCAAAAAATGCACGACGGACGACCTGACAACGAGACCGTAACGTGTTTTGCGCTCAGCTTTAAATTCCAAAGTAGTTTGCGAAGAGATGATGAACTTTGCTGACATCGTAATCGTCTCCGTAACCGAACTGGCCGCGTCTCTCGATGTGAAGCCACTGGGGAATACTTCGAACACATTTGGCATCAAAACCTTTCAGCTGTTTGAGTTTTCTCACTTTTCCCTACATGTGACCGAACCCATCTGTCAAGTCAGTGCGTGAAGCTGATGAGGGTTGTCGGCGGCACCGTCCAGAGCTCGTGCGCGGTTCATAAAACGGTCTATATAAGGAGATGAAGTGAAACGCTCCTGCAATTTGTGCATGTGTGTGTTGGAGACCAAAGTAAGGCTACGCATGGGGCACAGACGAGGTTCATTCACAGAGGTTTTGATTGGTAACGGCCGGCAGGTGTTGGAGGCTGTGTAGCTGTTGGCCGGCGTCCTAATGCTCTGGGTCGCCTCCACCCCCGCGAAGGACCAGTGGTCCAAGTTGGCTCAAAGGCCAACGGTCTCACCGACAGACGTTATCGCTTCCCATAGCTCCCTGTCCAAACAAAAAAAGACCAGGTTCCCACCCACCTCCCCTACCGGCTTTTTTTTTTTTTTTTTTTTTTTTTTTTTTTGGTGACTTCATGGTCTGTGAACCACAAACAGAGGCTGGAGTTTTTGATTTGCCCTGTCCTCATAAGGAAATGTGGCTATTATAGCATAGCATGTGAGCTGCTCCAGGGGCGTCAAAGGAATTCAGATCGTAATCAGAGAAATCTGTAATCCTGTGCGAAAACAATTGTGAGTTGATAATACACTGAGCCGTTAACTTTTTTTTTTTTTTTAATACAGGGTGGTGGTGAAAAGCTGAGGAAAGAAACTTTTGACTGGATGTTTGTGCAATCGCACAAGCCTGCAGTGGAGGGTCAACTAAAATACAAAGCTGTTCACAAGGTGCTGGTGAACGATAAGCTGGACAAATAAAAGTGTTTGTTCTTAAGAACAAACACATGTGGCTGAATTAAATAAGAAGTGGGAACAACCCGGAGGCCTGAGGACACTTGTTTTATGTTTTTGACTCATCAAGATGATTCACTGTTATTGATCTCATTTTCTCGTCTCTGTTGCAGACATCGACGAATGTGAGACCAACTCCCATCACTGTAACCCCACCCAGGTCTGCATCAACACGGCAGGTGGCTACACCTGCTCCTGCCTTGAGGGATACTGGCTCATCGGTGGACAGTGTCAGGGTGAGTGAACTTGTCAGCGACGAAGTGAAAGTTTGCAGAGATTTTAGTCTTTTCAAAGATGATAAACCATCTAGAAACCACCTAGAAACTATTCACAAATAATCTAGAAACCATCTAAAATCACCTAGAAACCATCTAGAAACCATGTAAAAACCACCTAGATGCTATCTAAAAATCACTTATAAACTATCTAAAAACCATCTAAAAATCAACTAGAAACCACCGAGAAAACCATGGAAACCATCTAGAAAACCATTTAGAAAATCATGTAGAAATCATCTAGAAACCACCTACAAAACCATGTAGAAACCACCTAGAAAACATGTAGAAACCATCTAGAAACCACCTAGAAAATAATCTAGAAACCACCTAGAAAACCATGTAGAAAATCATCTAGAAACCACACAGAAAATCATCTAGAAACCACCTAGAAAACCATCTAGAAACCACCTAGAAAACCATATGGAAACCATCTAGAAACCACCTAGAAAACCATGTAGAAACCATCTAGAAACCACCTAGAAAACCATCTAGAAACCATCTAGAAACCACACAGAAAACTATCTAGAAACCACCTAGAAAACCATCTGGAAACCATCTAGAAACCACCTAGAAAACCATCTGGAAACCATCTAGAAAACATGAAGAAACCATCTAGAAACCACCTAGAAAATCATCTAGAAACCACCTAAAAAACCATGTAGAAACCATCTAGAAACCACCTAGAAAACCATCTGGAAACCATCTAGAAACCACCTAGAAAATCATCTAGAAACCACCTAAAAAACCATGTAGAAACCATCTAGAAACCACCTAGAAAACCATCTGGAAACCACCTAGAAACCTGTTAAACTGACACTTTTAAGTACATGTAAACTTCAGCTAAGCGTAACCACGACACCCCCTGCTGGCTGCTGATGATAAAGTATCTGACATGTAAATAAAGTGAGATGTGCACACTGATTTTTCTTAAACGTCGTAATGAACGTGACTGCAGACGTTACGGAGCCGCAAAAAAAACGGATCTGGCCCCAAAGCAAATTGTACATGATTCATTCTTAATGACTCAAACCGAACTAAAGTGATCTGTTAAACTTTAGTGTAAATACTG
The DNA here is from genome assembly GCA_016801845.1 of Polydactylus sextarius. Classification (NCBI taxonomy): domain Eukaryota; kingdom Metazoa; phylum Chordata; class Actinopteri; family Polynemidae; genus Polydactylus; species Polydactylus sextarius. Next base: position 8,160,934 of record CM028931.1, read on the forward strand.
CAAATGAATGAGATCGTGTCCAAGTAGGGATATCAGATGAAAGATTGTATTTCTTGTAATCAGAGTCGGATAATTTAGTCAAAAGTCAACACTGTCTCAGTCAGTCACTGTTATGTGTTGATGTTTTTACGTGTGTTGGTTCGTAACCAGTTTGTCTTTTTCCTTTTTCTTTGTGTCCAGACATTGATGAGTGTCGCTATGGTTACTGCCAACAGCTGTGCGCCAACATCGCCGGCTCTTACTCCTGCTCCTGTAACCCTGGATTCATCCTTAACCCGGACAGCAGGACCTGTCAAGGTACACACACACACACACACACACACACACAATAGTATGACTGTTGTGTCGAGAGTCATTTTATTTCAACCTCACTGTCTCTTTAAGAGAAGAAAACACTGGAAACAGAAGCATCAAAGTAAAAGTTCAACAAGATCATAGAATCGTGCACATTTCCAATCGTTTCACACACTTTTAAACCATTTCCTGCTCATAACGTCCTGCTTTTATTTTGAAAAGCCGACAGTCTGGGGCGCTGCCTGTGGGGGAAAAGTTAGTATGATCCCACGGGCCCCTGACTGGTATTATAATATTGTATGAACATATTATTTTAGGGGCCCATGGTGCCCAGAATTCCTGGCAGCGCCCCTGCCCATAGCACGGGTTTGTTTTAAAGCTCTAATGGTTTTTAATTCAAGTAACCTTAACTTAACTTTTCCGTCTCCAGATGTGAACGAGTGCGAAGACGACCTGTGCAGTCACGGCTGCTTCAACACCTACGGCTCCTTCATGTGCAACTGTGACGAGGGATTCGAGTTGGCGGCCGATGGTACTTCCTGTATCGGTAAGAAGAGACGATTGTGTTTTTGTATCTCGATGGTGTCCGAGATACAAGATACTGTCTGCACTTTCTACACTGAACCTAGTTCATGTGTATTTGATATTGGTCCATGTGGTCAATATATTGTCGACATTATTATATTAACGGTGTCTTATCCTGCGCAGCATCACAGGAAAACGGAGTTTGAAACATTATGTGTGGAGGTAACGGAGCACACTGGTGGGAAAAAAATAAATCAGCTGACTTGGTCGGGGTCTTGGTCTTTCAACCACAAGGATGTTAATTCTTGTTCAGATCCTGGTTTTATTTATTTATTAATCTTTTTTTTTTTTTGTTTAAATTCCCCCGTAGACTTGGATGAGTGCAGCTTTTCTGAGTTTCTGTGTCAGCACAGATGTGTGAACGCGCCGGGCTCTTTCTCCTGCGTCTGTCCGCCTGGATATTATGTGTATGAGGACGGCAGGAGCTGTGAAGGTAAAGTCAAGTTCAGGACAGAAGGAAATAAAGTTAAGTTAGTTATCCATCCATCCATCCATCCATCCATCCATCCAACTATTCATCCATCCATCCAACTATCCACCCATCCAACTATTCATCCATCCATCCACCCATCCAACTATTCATCCATCCATCCAACTATCCATCCATCCATCCATCCATCCACCCATCCAACTATTCATCCATCCATCCAACTATTCATCCATCCATCCACCCATCCAACTATTCATCCACCCATCCAACTATTCATCCATCCATCCAACTATTCATCCATCCATCCATCCATCCAACTATTCATCCATCAATCCACCCATCCAACTATTCATCCATCCACCCATCCAACTATTCATCCATCCATCCATCCATCCATCCAACTATTCATCCATCCATCCATCCATCCACCCATCCAACTATTCATCCATCCATCCATCCAACTATTCATCCATCCATCCACCCATCCAACTATTCATCCATCCATCCAACCATTCATCCATCCATCCAACTATTCATCCATCCATCCAACTATTCATCCATCCATCCAACTATTCATCCATCCATCCATCCATCCAACTATTCATCCATCCATCCACCCATCCAACTATTCATCCATCCACCCATCCAACTATTCATCCATCCATCCATCCATCCATCCATCCATCCAACTATTCATCCATCCATCCATCTAACTATTTATCCATCCATCCAACTATTTATCCATCCATCCATCTAACTATTTATCCATCCATCCAACTATTCAACCATCCATTCATCCATCCATCCATCCAACTATTCAACCATCCATTCATCCATCCATCCATTCATTCATCCATCCAACTATTCATCCATCCATCCATCCATCCATCCAACTATTCAACCATCCATTCATCCATCCATCCATTCATTCATCCATCCAACTATCCATCCATCCATCCATCTAACTATTTATCCATCCATCCAACTATTCATCCATCCATCCATCTAACTATTTATCCATCCATCCAACTATTCAACCATCCATCCATCCATCCATCCATCCAACTATTCAACCATCCATTCATCCATCCATCCATTCATTCATCCATCCAACTATTCATCCATCCATCCATCCAGCCATCCAACAAAAGTTCAACAGGACTTTAGATGAAAGGTCACTGGACACTTTATTCATAGAGCTTCTGTTGTTGTTGATTGTTTTTTGATCAGGAAGTTTTGGACACAATTTAATCTTGTTTCACTTTCATCTGTTTTGCCGTAAATGATTCTCACATGTTGCCTTATAATCTGTTTTTTTTTTTTTTGTTCTTTTTAAGATTCATTAATGGTGTTGTTGATGTTTCTATGTGATGCTGTTTCTGTTTCTGTTTTACTGACTCTGACTGTTGTGTGTTTGATTTTGAAGATATCAATGAATGTGACACTGGTAACAACACCTGTACATCAGAACAAGTGTGTTTCAATTTCCAGGGAGGCTATACATGCCTGGATCCTTTACAGTGTCAACTCCCTTACATTGAAGTTGGCGACAAGTGAGTCATGAATCCGTCTTCCGTCTGCGTATCGGCTTCACCCGAACACAACGTTGATTTATCTCAACCTGTGCGTCTCCTCCTCTCTAGTCAGTGCATGTGTTCGGCAGAGAACCCTGCCTGCAGGGACAAACCCTTCACCATTCTGTACCGACACATGGACTTGTCTTCGGGGCGCAGTGTGCCTGCAGACATCTTCCAGATGCAGGCCACCACGCGCTACCCGGGCGCCTTCTACATCTTCCAGATAAAGTCGGGCAACGAAGGACGAGAGTTTTACATGAGGGTGAGTAGACACGTCGCTGACCTGTAGAGCTGCAGGTCAACTAACACGGGTATTAAAGACAATGTATGTATAGATATAAGATATAAGTGCAATCAATACATATTTATGAAGCAGCATCCTTATATGAATCCCCACTATTAATAACAAATGCATTAAAGGTGCTATATACTATAGAAAATGCTATATGCTCTATGCTAATTTTGTAAACAAACAGTAGTTAAAGGTGAAATCTGTCACATTTCTACTGTTAGAGTCTTTGAGTTAATGTCTGTTGACAAAAAACGAAACAAATGGTTGCTACATTAGTGGAGATGCGGTGGCGGTGAAGCTAAGTGAATGGGGCAGATTTCAGAATATGACGTGTGTGACGATGCACGTGAATTTCAGATTTCTAACGTCAAAGTAGACGGCGTTTTTGCCGACACGGGGCTTAGAAAGACACGTACAGCCGCAAAAAAAACACTGTTTAGTTTGACGTTAGAAATCTGCCCCATTCACTTAGCTTATCAGCTGCCCGGCCAGGCTAACCGCTACCACCACATCTCGGCTAACGTAGCGACCGTTTGTTTCATTTTCAACAACTGACATTAACTCAAACACTCTAACAGCAGGATATAGTTTCAAACGTGACGTGACAAATGTTGCGACACAAGTTCGGCAACACCGACATTTTCTTTCTACTACTGAGATTAGCATGCTAACCAGCTACATATGACTTTGCAGTAGTGAGTCACTGTAGCATCTGCCCGCCCCCCAACAACAGCGGGTGTAAACAGACGTTAAACATTAGCGATGTAACAATAGCAAAAAAAAAAAAAAAAACGTACATATAACACCTTTAATGCATTTGTGGGCTTCCATATCTGGAGGCACTAATGGGTGAAATTCAGTTATTTTTTCACGTTGCCTGTGAACGCTAAATAGAGGAAGTTGAATTAAAGTAATGAAACACACTGGTTTTATGTTTCACCGGCACAAAGTAAATTAGAGCGGTGTTTCTGAGGGGAGGGCAGAGACGCCACACATGTCAGTGTTTATTTACTAAAACTGTTGCCAAAGTCATAAAAAAAAAACAAAAAAAAAACAGTCTTATGTGCTCATTGTGCTTGTTAATAAGGTTTATCAGGTGATCAAGTTATATGAGAATAATTCTGACCTCACACACACACACACACACACGCAGGCTAAGTTAAGTTTGTGTAACTGTACTAAACAAACTGCAGCAAAATGAGAAGTTGAACCACCAGAGGGCAGTGGTGGTGTCGAGTTAGAGTCTGTCACCAGAAGAATTAACACAGTTTGTTAACACATTTATGTATTTAAAGTCACATGAGCTGTATATTAAACATTCATTCTGCCCCACCACTTAGCTTATTACAATTATTTACTTGTTTTGTTCGAGTTAAACAGACGTAGTGTTATGTTGGTAAGACTCATGGCTGTTGTTGCACGCAGCTTAAAAAGTTTTATGCACTAAAATATAGTTATAAGTTGAGATAAATGTATATTAAAGACGGTGTATGTAGTATAGATATGGGAATGCTATATGCTCTATGCTAATTTTGTAAACAAACAGCATTTAAAGGTGAACTCTGTCACATTTGAACCTATATCCTACTATTAGAGTCTTTGAGTTAATGTCAGTTGATTTAAAAAAAAAAAATGAAACAAACTGTTGCTACGTTCGCGGAGATGTTGTGGTAGCGGTGAGTCTGGCCAGGAAGCTAATATGCTAAGTGAATGGGGCAGATTTCTAATATGATGTATGTGACGATGTACGTGAATTTCACATTTCTAACGTCAAAGCAGACAGCGTTTTTGTCAACACGGGGCTTAGAAAGACACGTTCAGCCTCTTTAGCGACACAAAAACACTGTTTACTTTAACGTTAGAAATCTGCCCCATTCACTTAGCTTATTAGCTCCCTGGCCAGACTCGTTGTTACCGCCACATCTCCGCTAACGTAGCGCCGATCTGTTTCATTTTTTGTCAACTGACATTAACTCAAAGACTCTAACAGTAGAATATATATCCAAAAGTGACGGGGGTTCACCTTTAATATTTTATGTAGAATGACGTCGCATGACGTGGTTCAACGAGTATGAACATAAAACAGAGTTTATATTTATGGAGGTAAAACCGTTAATAAGCCATTTTTCCCGTTGCAACAAGTTTGACTGTAAAGAAGAGACGAGGATGTAAACATGAGCTCTGAGCGTCCGCTGCATCCAGTAGATGGAGCAGTGAGTGTGTGTGATGTGCGTGACGAGTCGACTCACACAGAGGCGTCTGTTCGACAGCATAAAGAATCTTTGTCGTGCGATTGAAAACGAAAACACGAGATTTGAACGGGATCTTATCGAGTTACCCTCGGTAATCCTTGTTCAAACAAACCCCCGATCTGACCCGCCGCTCCGTTCAAAACGCATTAACTCTCGCTCTCAGCTCAGGTTTCCAGCTCCGAGGTCACAGATTCCTCTTGTTTTCCTGTCACACTCCGTCTTTCATTCCTCACATTCCGCATTCTCCCTCTTTTTTTTCTTTCTTTTTTTTTTCTTTTTAACAGCAAACCAGTAACGTGAGCGCCACTCTCATCTTGTCGCGGCCCATCCAAGGGCCGAAGGAGGTGGTGCTGGATTTGGAGATGGTTACCGTCAACAACGTCATCAACTTCAGAGGCAGCTCCATCATCCGTCTGACGATATTCATATCGGAGCATCCGTTCTGAACGTAACGGCACGAAAGAATCGCGTTGCACCCGAGTGCGGCTGATGGTTAATGTTTCGTTTCGTAACGTTTCAGACGGCTCATCGCTCTTTTTGTTTTGTTTTTTGTTTTGTTTTTTTTTTTTGTTATTTTATACGTTATGTCATCCTCAATAAAGACACGTCCGATAAAGACTCAGCCGAGTTCTGCTGATGGGAAAAAGCATCGAATCCCCGCCCCGGTTTTTAATGGACACTGAGCTTTCTGTTCTTGTCGACGCAGAGGGATATTTATGGTGTACAATTTCTGACATCCTCTATTTAGATAAATGATGGATCCCCCAACTCGCCCTGTCTCCTCAATAGTGTTATTTGTTTTGGAATTGTCCAGTTGTCTGTGAATCTCTATCCCTTCAGATAAGCTGTGAATGTGCCTGAATTCAAGAGCTGATTTTTTTTATTATTTTTGTTTGTTTTAAGAGACAGTAGGAGGAGGAGGAGGAAGCGGGAGGAGATTATCCGAGCTGAAGTGTAACTGTGCATTTTGACAGCGACAGTATTTGAAAATGATGTAACAATCAAGTCACTAACTGAATTATTGATCACGGCTTTTTTTTTTTTTTTTTTTTTTTTTAAAAAGACCAATAAATGTCTTCACCACACAAACCACCTCTTCTAGTCTTCACGTCACAGCATGAGGGTGTTATCTGGGATATAAAGCCACTGTGATATGCATGTTTTTTGGGATTATATCTGCACATTTTGGAAGCACTAGATCAAAAAATTTGGGGTCACACAATAACGCTGGGTTTTGATGCACTGTGACAACAAAAAAAAATGAAATGCGACGTACGACCCAGATGGTCAAATTTCGGATGTACGGCTCCAAATAAGGGAAATGAGAAAAGGATGTCAAAACTGACCTCAAATCAATTATGGAGCGACCAAAAAATAGATGAGAGAGTCTAAATTCACAATTTTTATTATCTGATAACTGTCTCACGCATAAATAAGATGTAGAGCACATGGAATAAAAGCAATTTTACTGTCATTTTTAAAGCAGTACATCAAAATTTGGGATTACGCAAACACGCCGGGTGGCACTAAAACCACATCTTGGAATATTTTGCTGCGCGATAACAACAGTAAATGTGGTAATAACCAGGCATAAACAGGATGTGTAGCACATGGATTAAGAGCAAATTTTGGGATTAAGATGCAAAATTCCACATTTATATAAAAATATATAAAAAAATTGGGATTATATCAACACACTAGGGGGGTATTAATGCACAGTAACAATAAAATATGTGATAATACAACTATCTGGAATAAACGGGCTGCTAAATTGAGGAAATTACAGTAAATTTAGGGATTATGATGTCATAAATCAAATTGGGCATTTTATACAAAATGATTATATAAATTTGGAGGAAATATGTCAAATTTTTGGGGGGTTTTTGTTACATAATTATATATTTTTCAGCAATAAATAAGAAAATGTGGGTTTTTGGACTATAAATGATTATCAACTCTAAGTCTCCAGATTTGGGAATATTACAGGACTGTATCAAAAAATGTGGGATTATATTAATTGTACCTGATTGGAAAATGATTTAACCTCGACAATTGACCTTTGGGTCAAATCTCATTAGACATTTACCATTAAAAAAAAAATAAATGTCCTCATCCCACATTTGTCCTGGTGAAACCAGAGATTGGTGTTTGTTATTTTATCTTGAAGAGAGAAGCCGTGGACGAGCGGCACAGTCACGGCGAGAACGGAAAGCGATGCTCTCACGGCTGTTCGGGGAAGGAAGCGCAAAACACAAACACACAGCGGCAATCCGGGAATCACAGAGACGAGGGAGGGAGGGAGGGAGGGAGGAGAGAAAGACCTGTAAGTGCAGAACAAACCTGAGCTCAGTGGCATTTCTCTCCAGTCAGACTGTGAGAATGAGCTGCACCTCTGGACATTAAAACTTCCTGCTCCTTGTCTGAAATCATCATATGGGTGAGTTGGCTGTTTTATTACTTTATTATTAAAATTATGTGTATATAGATTATTTACTTTCTTTTTTGTTTGTGAACTGACTGAAGTTCCACCAATAGAAATTCCTTCAGGTCTCCTGGAAACAGAAACTAAAGGTCACTTTTTTTTTTTTTTTTTTTTTTTCCCGACCGACGAGAAGTTGTGGTTTTATGAATAAATAATTTTTTTTTTTTTTTTTTTTTTCCAAACAGTTAACGCAGATAAGTGAATGTTTGACAACCGATCAGGTTTGATAGTTTATTATATGATGACAAATCAAATTTTTCTGCCATTGTGTCAATTTTTAAACCGCAAATTTTGTTGGTTTGGAATTAAATTAAGGGATTATACCAGAATTTCATGTTTTAGTACCATGGGAATAAACAGATGTCGGTATGAAGTTTAACTATGAAATGAAAACTTTTTATATTTTTGGTGTTTAATACCAACTTTTTGTTTTATTGCTTGAATACTAACAAATTTGAGATGTAGTCGCAATAAAATTTGAAACTATTTTGGAGCCTTTTGCCTTTTGTTTTGCAATAAAGAGGCATTTTAACATGATTCTGGATTATATAAGTAAATAAACTTTAAAGAGATGTAGCTTTTTGGGGATTATAGCAACAAATATTTGGAGATTTCTTATCAAATCTTGTTTTTGGAGATACTGTACCAATTTTTTTAAACATTTGAGGCAAAAAATATAAAGTTTGAGCACCAGTACTGTGCACAAATGTTGGTGAAAAACCAAATTTTTGGGGATTTCATTGTTTTCCAGTTGCAGCCATGGAGTGCCTCAAAAACTGCTGCAAGAACTTCACGTCAAAAAGCGTCAAGGAGCAAGAAACTCAAGGTAAACGGACGTAACTGCGTCGTTACGCCTCACGCAGCTGTGACGCCGTGTGTTTTGTTTCTGATTGTTTCCCGTTGTTGACTTCAAGTGATCAAGATGAAGATGCCACAGAACAAGATGGCAGCAGCAGATGACAGGAAGAGAGGAGTCACGGAGGATTATCTCCTGTCCAAACTGCCTCCAGACGGCAAGGAGGTGCCGTTCGTCCTGCCGACCTTCAAGGCCTCCTACATCCAACCCAGAGGCTCACGTTTCCCAAATTTACAGTCTGGACCACAGAGTACGTACCTATTGAAAGATAACACCAGTTTACAGACAGGATCAAGGTTTTAAATTTGAATTATAAGACATTTTCCAATCAAGTTGTGGTGAAAAAACTGGCTTTAGATGCTAGTTTTTTATCAATTTCTCCACAAATGATGTTGGTGATGAACTTTTGGTTAAAGTCAAATCAAATCAGAGAACATTTGACCCGTTCCCTATACGCTTCACCTCTATATATCTGTAACATACATCTGCAGCCATTTGATCTGGTTGTGCTTCGGTCAATTGGTGACTCAAGTCGTGACTCGTGACTTGTCAGATGAGGTGAACGCTGTGCAAAGCTTTGGCCTGAGTTCATATTCTATCTGATCTTTCTCTGCCTCCGGTTGCCAGAGCGCAGTCACAAGTTTTGAAACTCAGTTGCCTCCCAAAAAAGGAAAAAAACAGCATCTTTTAAATCAGTCCAATATGTCACTAAAGGAAAAATTCTGTGTAAGATGAACTTTGGGTATGTGAAAACATGATAACGAGTTGTTATGTTTGCTGAGGAGCTCAACTACACCAGCCCGTTGCGTTACGAACATTGTTATTTTTATCGTTTTTGTCCAAAAGACTCACCATGTAAGTGAATGGGGCAGCCAGGCAGCTTGAAGACGTCGCTATTTTAAACCATTAAAACAGCTCAAACAAACTTCACACTTCTTTGCTAGTATAACAAGGGTCCTGACATTTAAAACGAGGCATTGAGAACTTTGTAAGTCAACACATCATTTAGTAAAAAGACTTTTTTTACAGGTAGGACCTAGCGGTAGTTTCCAGTGAAAGTAGATAGTACAAATCAATTCATTCCCTTGTAGACAATGACCAGATATTATCACCAACAGATGAAATCTATGCATTTGCACCTGATTAATTTGTACCATCTCTCCTCCTATTCTGTCCATTGTTTCGTGTTTGCAACCAACTTGTAGGACTTACTTTCAACATGGCGGCGATCAGAAACTACCGCTAGGTCCTACCTGTAAAAAAAAGACTTTTTAATAAACGATGTGTTCACTCACAAAGTTCTCAACGCCTCGTTTTAAATGTCAGGACCCTTGTTATACTAACAAGGAAATGTGGGGCTACTTTGAGCTGTTTTAATGGTTTAAAGTAGCAACTTCTTCAAGCTGCCTGGCTGCCCCATTCACTTGCATGGTGAGTCTTTCGGACAAAAACGCTAAAAATAAAGACGTTCGTAATGCAACGGGCTAGCATAATTTTGCTCCTCAGCAAACATAACAACTCGTTATCATATTTTACATTTCCAAAGTTCATTTTGCACCAAATTTCCGAGCCAATGTGTCACTAGGCACGTTTAACTCCACCTAAACTAACTGAAGCGCCAGTGTCTCGCGGCTTCACGTGTCCCTGTTTCATTAAAATCAGCTCAGTGGTTCCTGAGGTAAAACCTTAAGTCTGATTGCACAGGAGAAAAGCACCAGGATGTCCTGTTTCTTAATGAGTAGCTGCTGCTGTCTTTTATAGTTGACTGAGCAGAAAGAATAATCTATTCAATCTTTTTTTTTTTTTTGGCCGACTACAGGTTCAGCTCGTTGCACGTACGCAGAGAGGAAGGCAGAGCTCTTAAGCTCTGGTCACTTCTACAGCCCCGAGTCAAGCCTCCATCAGGGTCAGATGGCTGAGTACATCTCGCCGGGGTCGACTCGACGTGACACACTGAAGAACAGACTCTCTGGTCCACAGAGTCCAGGTATTTGAGACTGTTTTTACACGGAAAACACAGCATCTTTTCACAAAAACAACTATTAAAACACTATATTTAAGATTCTGGATGTAAAATCAGTCCTTTTTTTTCTTTAAATACTATTTTTTGGGGTATTTTTGCCTAAGAGACACAGGAAAAGCTTGTAGACGATTACACAAAGACGCTGGGTTAACACTGTTTTGATGCGCAATAACAACAAAAAAATATGATGCTATGTACAACCCAGATAGTCAGATTAGTTCGGGACAAATTTGGCTCAAGCTTGGCAAAATTTCAGAAGGATGTACGGCTCCTTTATGGCTCAAATTATGAGTGCAGAAGAGAAAAAAAAAGCTCACTCAAAACCAGTTACTGAACTCCAAAACATAGACATAACTGACCCAAAAAGAGTCCAAAATCCACCACAGTCATGTCAAAAGTCTTCACCTTGTTGACCTTTACTTTTTAAGTAGTGTGGTTCAACTATAACTATGACATCATCAAATCAATCAGCTGTTCACTGGTTTGATTCCCGACTCTGCTTCCTGTTTAATGTGTCTGTCATTAAAGGCGAACATACCCAAAAATTAATATTCTACAAAAACAAAACAAACAAAAGAAAATTAACTTATTGGGTTTGTTTTAATGTAAAACTGGTGTTTTTTTTTTTAATTTTCCTCCCCCACTGCAGGTTTGACTCTGAAGCCGGGCGACCAGCAGCGTCTGAGCAGCTCCATGTTTGATCTGTCGAACCCTCAGACTCGCATGCAGGTGAGGCCGCTCACTATCTAATCTGTATTCACGCGGCGTTTTCTCACCCTGTGTCAACCAGTGATAAATATAGATCTACAGTTCTTTCCACTGTGCTCTGCAGCGTCGGTGGAAAAAAGTGCGTACAAGTCGAATATAAGACGGTATATCCTTTTATTTAAAGGGGCAGACATGAGTGAGTTGCTTCTGAAAAGCTTTAAAATTGTCTGAACCGTGACTTTACCATAAGAAATGTAAATGTTTTAACTGGAGTGACTTAAGACGAGCGTGTGGAAGCTCAAAAGCGACATAAAAGGGAAGCTTAAAACTCATATTAAAGGAGCAGCTCAACATTTTGAGACTTTAATCTCTTTAAATAACATGACAAGATTTAAACCAGTCTGGTCCTTAATCCAGAAAAAACATTGTTTAACTTAGCTTAAACACTGCAAACAGCTAGCGTAGCTTTGTCCAAAGTTCTTATTTATTCTTAAGTGACATATTCTAATTTTGACATATGGATTTTTTTTTTAATTTCTGCAAATATTTCAGCACATAAAACTACCAGGTTTATTAACTTTAGCTAGATCGGTGCTAGCTACCTGCTTTTGCCTCCGGTCTTTATGTTAAACTAAGCTAAGCTAACTAGCTGTTGGCTGTAGCTTTAAATTCACCGTCCGATGTTGCGGGTGGCATCGGTTTTCTCGTTTCGGTCTTCGGCGAGAATGCAAACGAGATCATTTTTCAAAATGTTAAACTGATCTGAGGTTTTTTTTCATTTCTTTCTTGACTCCAAGTTACATCTCGGAGTAGTTCGGCAGCCAGCCCTAAACGCATGCATGATTCATCTCTTTTGTTTCTGATTACAACAAGGTGGCTGCTGATTGTCTTGTATTTAATTTACCAGTCATGAAGAAGGAAAGAAAACAATGACTGGTTCGGGGCGTATGTCTTCCTGTCGACTCTTTATTACCTAACATTAATAGTTTAAGCTGTGCAACAATCACCCGCAACTTCAGTAAATATGTACAATATTACGCTAACACCCAAGTGGCGCTGCAACAGCAAACTGAGTGTTTCGCGATCTCTGCACCAACACGGATGTACAGTATCTCTTGTCCTCTATTCATGTCAATGTTGATGCCTTTCTTATCCACACCGCTCCGTTCAATTAGCCCAAATGTTTAGCTTGGCAGCTTTACAAGCAAACAGTAGTTAAAAATGAAAGCACAGTTGAAGGCAGTTGAAGCTTGGCAAGATTTCGTAGTAAATAAATAAACTGGGATTTCCAACCATGAGGATGTGATACAGAAAATGGCAGGTGATGGTGTTTTTTTTTTTAAACTTTTTCTTATTTAGAAGAAGATATAAGACAGAAGAATCCGAAGAGGATGAATCCAAACATCAGCTTAAATATTCGAATATCTGGTGGTTTTATTGGTGCAAAATTCCGTGTGGTGATACGTTGTGGCAACTGTTTGGTGTTTTGATGAGGTAAAGGTGTGACCTTTCCTTTACCTTGGTTCACGACCAAACCAAACCAACACAGTGACTCATTATATCCTCTTAACACCAGCATTGTTCATTGTTGCAATCGAAAGTCATTGTGTCTTAAGTGGAGGGTTGCAGGATGATCACATTTTGATTTTTTTGTTATTTCCTCTGCAGCGGTTTGACTCCGTCTCCAGCGTCCTGAGCTCCACGTCGTCAGCCATCGGCTCCATTGAAAGCAGCCTCGGTAACTGAAACGCATGTTTTATTCTTTTCTAACTCTTCTCGATCAAACGGCCTCTTAAAGGAGAAATTTGGTGTAAAATGAACTTTGGGTATGTTAAAACATGATGAGTTGTTATGTTTTACTGAGGAGCAAAACTACACCAACCTGTTGCATTACAAATTGTTATTTTTAACGTTTTTGTCCAAAAGACTCACCATGCAAGTGAATGGGGCAGCCAGGCAGCTTGAAGACGTTGCTAGTTTGAACCATTAAAGCAGCTCAAAGTAGCTCCACACTTTCTTGCTGGTATAACAAGGGTCCTGACATTTACTTACTGACTTACTTTCAACATGGTGGCGACTGGAAACTACTGCTAGTTCCTACCTGTAAAAAAAGTCATTTTACTAAACGATGTGTTCACTTACAAAGTTCTCAACGCCTTGTTTTAAATGTCAGGACCCTTGTTATGTTAGCAAGGAAGTGTGGAGCTACTTTGAGCTGTTTTAATGGTTTAAAATAGAGACTTCTTCAAGCTGCCTGGCTGCCCCATTCACTTGCATGGTAAGTCTTTTAGACAAAAACGATAAAAATAACAATGTTTGTAATACAACAGGCTAGTGTAGTTTTCCTCCCCAGCAAACAAGTTGATTGCAGTTCATTTAGCATGACTTGTTGCAACTTTTATTACCACAGTGTGAAGAAATATCGATCCTATACGCAAAATGTGACAAAACCTTTCAAAAACGTTGATGACACTCAGTGAATATTTCGACATTTTTGCAGAATCAATCACTCTGTCTGGGGACGAACGGGAATTGGGGAAAGTATGTGTCCGACTGAGCTACCAGGAGGCTTTGGAGCAGGTGTGGATCACTCTGGTCCAGGTACGGTTACATTACCAGAGGAAAAAGCGGGTTAGGGACAAAAACCTCCTTTGTGCTCTTCTGTAACGTTTCTCAATGGTCCCTCTGTTCGTCCACAACACAGGTCTCTGTTTGTCTCTTCTCGTTGCTCTATTAAACTCCGACTCAGGAGGAAAAGGTTGATCTTTAAGGGAACAAAATGATGATGATGATAAAAGAATGAAAAAAAGGAGCTCGGGTGTATCAGAGACAGTGTACATTCACTCAAAGGGCAACACCTCCAGCGTGTAAGCGTCGGACATTACATCTCTGTTTGCAGTTTTCAAGGTTTTAACTTTAAAGACTGGCGAGAAACGCAAAGTCATTCCCTCAGAGAGATTAGGATTTTATGTCAAGGTCACATCAGGATGAACAAATTGGTGCCAAATGCCCTAATTATGTCAAATAAAATGGTACATAATTTGACGTATTACACATGAACAAACATTTATGTTATGTTGTGTATGTTAGCAGAAACTACGTTAGCTAACTGTTTCACCTTAGATAATGAAGCTACGTTAGCTAACTTAGTTACATTATCTAACTTAAGATTGTATTAGCTAACTGTGTTACCTAAGATAATGAAGCTACGTTAGCTAACTGTTACCTTAGAGAATAAAGCTACCATAGCTAACTGTAACTTCAGATAATGAAACTACCTCAACTAACCTCAGATAATGAAGCTACCTTAGCTAACTGTTACCTTGGATAATGAAGCTATGTTAGGCAACTGTGTTATGTTAGATAATGAAGCTACCTTAGCTAACTGTTACTTTAGATAATGAAGCTACGTTAGTCTTAGATAATGAAGCTATGTTAGCCTACTGTTACCCTAGATAATGAAGCTATGTTAGCCTTAGATAATGAAGCTACATTAGCTGACTGTTACCCTAGATAATGAAGCTACGTTAGCTGACTGTTACTTTAGATAATGAAGCTACCTTAGCCTTAGATAATGAAGCTACGTTAGCTGACTGTTACCTTAGATAATAAAGCTACGTTAGCCTTAGATAATGAAGCTACGTTAGCTGACTGTTACCCTAGATAATGAAGCTACGTTAGCCTTAGATGATGAAGCTACGTTAGCTGACTATTACCTTAGGTAATGAAGCTATGTTAGCCGCAGATAATGAAGCTACGTTAGCTGACTGTTACCTTAGATAATAAACATTAGCTGACTGTTACCCTAGATAATGAAGCTACGTTACTTAGCTAACTGTGAAGCTATGTTACCTCAGATAATGAAACTACATTAGCTAACTTAGCTATATTGGCTAACTTGCTAACTCTGGGACTTTGTCCCTGATATGTTTGTATTTTAGCCTATAAATAGAGTTGACCTGCCTCAAATCTCACTAACACTTTCCTTTGTTTCCGTTTTCTCATCAGTGTTCAGACCTCAGCCTTCCTGTGGACGCAGTGGAGCAGCAAAAGATTGGATTTAAAGGGGTCATCACCATCCCCAAGCCTATACAGTTCAAGAGTTCAGTTAAAGAGTGCTGTCAGGTGAGTGTAAGAGTGATATAAAATCAACTTTATAGGGTTATTTATTATCCCAGTTGCAGAAGCTGAAATTTTAATTCAGTTTAACAGTTCAGTCTTTTCCTTTCTGTTCTTTAGGATGTGTCCTTCATGGAGACCTTCGTGTTCACGCTTCGTCTCCAACAGTTGCGCTGCAGTGCTTTGGTCCTTCGCCTGCAGACGCACACCCCGAGGAAACGCACCGTGGCGGAGTGCGTCCTCTCCCTTCGACAGCTCGGTCCTCAGGAGACGGAGCACTGGCTCGAACTCAACCCGCCGTCCAAATCCTCCGTGAGTGGATCCTCTGCATCGTGTTCACATGAGTCAGACCTCATCTCACGTGCTTCGCGTCCTGTTTTGGTTTCCATTACCTTGTTTTTCTGTTACTGATGTTTCAACTAGTCACAAGGTTACCAGGAATCATCTCAAACCAGAGGCAATTAGTATAAAAGGATATTTTGGGCTTTAAATTGGCTCAATTCAGTGCTTTCAAATGAATGAATCAAGATTTAACTTTGTTTATCTCCAGATCCCAGAATCTCCAGCACATGTTCATCCATCATCCATTTTGTTTCACTTCAGTCTTTGTCATTAACTTTTCTTTCATGGGAGTACATGTCTTGTTTTGTTTTGTCTCAATCAATCAGTCATTTGCAGTAGACACAAACTTTGCAGTTGTGTTTTTACGTTTTTCTTGAAGGTTGAAGACAAATGTGGAGGACCTCGACTTGACTGACAAATGTTATTTATGCAGATTTGACATGATGATGAGTTAGAGGATCAGCAAATTTATAGCATTTTACCATGACGCGGGAACATGGAGGTCTTTACCAAATTTGATCACAGTGTGTCCAGTGACTGTTGATATATTGATCTAAAAATCCAACCTGAAACAAGGCTGTAAAAGAAAAGTCAGACGATCGCCAGTGAGCAGATCCTCTGGGGATCATGAACATCTGCACAATTTACAACCAACATTGTCTTTGACAATTTGAACCCGGGGTCTATTTCACCATGAATACAAGTTGAACACCCCGTCAAGAGATATTTTACATTGGTTAAAGTAGTAAAGAGTTTGACTGTCTTTTGTTTTCACAGCCAAATAGCTAACAATGAAAGTAAATGGGGCAGCCAGCCAAACGTATCTAAATTGTCATTTTTTAACCACTTATAAAGCTCAAAATATCACTTCACTTCAGCAGTAGCATGAATAGGGTCCCTACACATAAACTGAAGTACTGATAACTTAGTAAGTGAACCGAGAATTTATTAAAAACACTGTTTTCCGAAACTTACCCAGTGTCTTGTTGCTGATCTGTGCTGACCTAATTATGCTACTGCTGAAGTGAAGTGATATTTTCAGCTTTATTAGTGGTAAAAAATGACTATTTAGATACGTTTGGCTGGCTGCCCCATTTGCTTTCATTGTTAACTATTTGGCTGTGAAAACAAAAGACGGTCAAAACCCTTGGACCAACCTAAAATATCTCAGAAACATCATGGCCTTGGCTTGTTTTTAGCCAGTTTAGTTTTGATTTTTATCTTGATCGTGGAAGTTGATGTTTTCCTCAAGAAGCAAAGAGTAAGGTCAGGATTTTGGGGTAAGAGTTGTAGCATCATGACAAGTGCAATGCAAAGGAACTATGTGTTTGCAGAATCCACCAATTTAAATAATCCCTGTTTGCTATATGATGTTCATCACAGCTGCTGATGAGTATACCTATTCTCGGTCGTAGCAGCTGATGTTTGTCCGTCTCGCTGTCCAGCTGTTGTGGCCAAGAGGAAAAACTGCGTGTGTGTGGGAATATTCCAGACTTTTTACAACTTATTCTCCACTATTTCCTCTGCTGGCTGCTGTCTTTTATCACTCTTTTGTATGTGCACAGTAAATAAGAACAAAGCACTGTGTGTGCCTCATAAAACTGTCCTCATGATACATTATAACCCGCTGGCATGTACCGCAATCTTGGCCTTAACAGGGTAGTATTGACGCCGAGCCAGGTTTTATGTTGTTGCATAACCACGGCAAAAAGAGAAAGGGAATTCATTATGAAGGGAAATTGGGAAATAGGCTTTTATTGGAAAAAAAGAAACCGCAGTGCAGATTTTGGAAACCTAAGACCTGGAAAATAGGTCAATCCTCAGACTGTCTCAACGGTGGAGAGTGGTGTTGTTGATAAATGGGCGCATTTCTGTCCTGTGATGGTAAAATGTGACCTGTTTCTGCACTTAGGGGGATCAGACGGTGAATCATCATTAGGTTCTCAGAGGGCTAGTTTAATTCGGTGAGAGATTTTACCCATCTGGTCGACACAAAAGACCCCAAATTGTCCAAATCACTGTCACTCAAGCGGAGGCTCTTAAGGGTCGAAGTGGCTGAGCTTGTGGAAGTCTGTAACGACAAAAATCTCAGCAGCGTTTTTGAAAAAGAAGCATCACAGCTGGTGGTCAGGAGTGAATTATGGGAGACTGTGGCGGCGCTCGCAGCTCTTACACAGCGGTTACACAAAACACACAATCACAGCGGTGACTCAGGGGAAAGTCACTAGACTTGTAGATATTTGGTCATAAACCAAAGTTGGACAGATTGAAATTTCTAACCAGACGAGGCTTAACGTCTCTAGATTAAAAGGCGGAATGATCAAACTTTATTGTTCATTGTTTATTATTATTTCAGCCGAAAATAAAGGATTGAAATTTGAAGTTTTAGAGTGATGGCCAAATAGCTAACAATGAAAGTAAGTGGGGCAGCCAGCCAAATGTATCTAAATTGTCATTTTTAACCACTAAACTAAGTGAATGATGTTCCACAGTGAAGTGTTATTTTGAACTCTATTAGTGATCAAAAAAATGATGATTTAGATACATTTGGCTGGCTGCCCCATTTACTTTCATTGTAAAAGGCGTCCAAACTGTTCCACAAAGGGCCGTGTGGCTGCAGGTTTACTGTACTGAGAGTTTATTAAAAAGACTTACCCAACGTCTTGTTTTCATGACAAGTGGTGATGAAGGGTGTTCCGGATCAGCAGATTCATCACAAATCTGCCGATCGACTGATTAAGTTAACTGATCTCAGTCTTCTGACATTTGATTGGTCAAACTGTGTGATCCTGCAGCCACACGGTCGTTTGTGGAATATTTTGGACGTGACTGGCGTCGACGGTCCAGGTTTTGATCAAACTTGATGATGAATGATGTCGATATCCTCTGTCTTTTCAAAGCCTGTGATGATTCAGTAAAGGAAGTGCCCTTTGATTGATTCACAATTAAGAAAATGCGATTATTTTCTTTCAGGTTTGTCACTCTGAGCTGCATCTGACCACCTGCTTTCAGCCGGTCAACAGCCGCATCCAGGTCCAGATCATCGCCGCTCAAAACCTCCCAGCATCCTCTTCACCGCTCACCCAAGGTCGGTACCACGGGAAACGTTCTTACGTCCGCTGTTCAGCTCATGTTTGGCTTCCTGACGCTTCTCTTTTTTTCTCCGCAGCGTTTTTTGTCAAAGTGGAGATGCACCAGTCGGGTCATATGGTGATGAAGAAGAAGACTCGGGCAATGAAGGCCTCGGGGGGTCAGTGTCAGTGGACGGAGACGTTTCACTTCCAGCTGGCGGCTCTAGACGACGCCTGCTCGCTGACGGTCAAACTGTACAATCGCAGCTCGGTCAGGAGGAAACACTGTCTTGGACACGTAAGTGTTTATTTTAATTCATTGTTTTATTATTTCACAGTGTGGACAGATTGTTATTACTGCTGAGGGCAGAGGACTTTTATTCCCCCACTATGCTACGCTATTGCTACTGACAGTTTATTTAAACCGTTTACTGTTCATTGTTTAACGGTCCCAGTCTCACCTCATCACAAATCATAGCTAATCAGCTAAATGAGACAGTCAAATTTCCACTTCTTATCAACACTTTCAGACACTTTTACCCTTTATAAATCTGTAACTTTCATTGTTTTTTGGTATTGATTCCTCATGTGTCTCTAATATATGAAGTTTCAAAGTCTTTCTCATCCTGGAATAAGATAAATTCCTCTAAAATGTAGGGCAATGTTGCATTCAGACTGATCATTGATCAGATCAGATTTTCACCTGTCGTTACTTGTCTAGAGTATTTCACAATCCACTAATATTTGCCAAAAGAACTCGGATTGTGCTAATGGTTGCGCCAACGGTTGGTGCAGCTAACACTAGTGCTAATTTGGTTTGTTGCGAAATAGGAATCAAGTAATAAATGTGGGTTCAAAACTTGCCTGGTTGTCTTACCGCTTCCCTTACTTCTCTGATTTTGTATTGTAAAACTTCACAGCCACGACAAGATAGCTTAACTTCAGCTAAAGCTAGCCGTAATGAGCTACTGAACTCATTTATGCTCCTTTTATATACAAATTTGTACTTCACGTTGTAAAACTGTAGCAGGTTGTAGGAGGTGAAATGCTATTTTTAGCTTTTTTAGTGGTTAAAAAATGGCGATTTAGTCACATATGGCTGGCTGCCCCATTTACTTCCATTGTTAGCTATTTGGTTGTGAACAACAAAAGACAGTCAAACTTGATATTACTTCAACCAACGTAACATATTTCTTGAGAGGGTGTTTGACTTGTATTCATGGTGAAATAGACTCTAGGTACCAATTAACCCAGACCAACACTTTAAGTATTAACACGTTGACCTTTCTCCTCCATGTTTGTCTCAGGTGCAGCTGGGATTCGACAGCCCAGTCTTAGAGGCCGTGGATCAGTGGAAGGACATGATGTCTCACCCGGAGAAAGTGGTAGCGGCGTGGCACCGGCTGAGCCCTTCATAAACCACCTTCTTCTCTTCACTTCCTCTTTATTTTATTGTATTGCCGACGTGCTTGAGGTCCAGCTGCATCTGCTTGATTTTCTGCTCGACCGGCCGCCATCTTGTGCGCTGACACACATTTGACTCTGATGGAACAGAACCGTAAACGAGTGACTGAACGAGCTCTGAAAGCTCAGAGGAGCAGATTTCCTTTGGAGATGCTTCGACCATTGGTCGACGATTGTTTGTATAAAGTAACATTTCGAACACAGTGTAGGTGCTGGAAAAGGTTTTCATGTGGATTTTCTTAAACCGCAATAGAGCTTTTTAATTAACAATAATTGACCTGAATAGCATTTAGCTGTACATATGATATAACTGTATATTTTATAAGTCACATGTATGTGTATATCATTTTGTTTCAGCTGGATAGAAAGTTTACAAGCCCAGAAAGTGATGACGAAGCCAAACGTACGGTAGATAAAACTAGTTTTAAAGGATAACCATGTCGATTCTATACTTCTGTAAAGAACCAAAACTAACATATAATGTCTCTTCTCCAATAAGGGCTCATCCCATTTCTACCCCTTAGCCCTCACCAGTAGCTCTACGTTAATTAGATGAAGGGTGAGGGGTCACAACCGTCCAAACGAAGCTGTTCCAGGACCAGCACTTCAAATACTAAGTAAGGAAGTATGGGGAATTTCCCAGCATGCACCAGGACAAGGATGTAGCTCAAAAAAGTTAGCGATTTAATTAACGAAGTAATCCATACATTTAACTTACTAAGCTAACCGCATATCTAACCGCTAATCAATAACGTTTGTTAGCGTTAGCATAAGCTAGCAATCGCTAGTTGCCACTTTGCTAACGTTTTCCGTTCGTCTGATAACAGGACTCTTATCTGACAGTAACAATGCAAATGTTTTTAATCCGTCGTCCAACTCGATCGGCACAAACGAGTCTGTGGACGCCGTCTTTGCCCTAAACCGTTTTAGGACGACTCGACTCGACTGGATTTGATACCAAACATGTTGTTTTCCATTGCAATTGTACCTCCTTGGGCGGCTCAATAGCCCAATGGTTAAGGTGCATCACGTTGGCGCATATGTACCTCGACAGAGTAGGAACTAAAATAGTTGCTGGTACCAGGAACAGTCTTTAATGGGAAACCAAAAAAAAAAGCGGTTACTTCTTTAAAAATTACGTGATTTAATTCCCAAAAAAAGGCTTCATGAAACAGCTTTACACTTATGTTAGTTTAAAAAAAAAAGAAACCAACATATTTTTTATCCATATCCAGCAGGAAAAGAATCGTTTCAGTTCTTTAGAATAAATGTAAAAAAAACAAAACAAAAAAAAACATCTTTGAACAATTTATCAGTTTTGGTCTTTTCATCTTTATTTATTCTATTTTTTTTTTAAATGACAATAACATGACGTTACTTATCGTTTACTTCCTTTCTTCCTATTTAACCTGATAGGATGTGATGTCGATGTATCGAACCTTGGCTGTGTGCTTTTGATTTTACTCAAAAAAAAAAAAAAGAAGAAGAAGAAAAAAAAAAGCACTTTAAGTTTGTTTTTTGTTTTTTTTTTAAAACATATTTAATGTTTAATACTGAACGGTTAGAGGTTATAAGGCGATGTGATAAAATGTTGGTTTTTCTATAGAATCTAATAAAAAAACAGAAGAAAAAAGAGGAAGAAAATGTGTGCAGGTGTTGCATGGAGAAGATAAAACAGACCTCGCTCTTCTTCTTCTTCCCCTTCAGACTGTGTACTCGACACACTTGTGAAATACTTGTAGGTCAACAAACATAAAACGCTGCGTGACAGTGTCTCGCTCTTTAATTTAAGAGGCCACAGATTGAGAAATCTCAAGGCAAACAGAAAGAGAATCTTTCCCCTTTCAGTGGACTGAAAAGCACTTTAATGTAACTACTGTCCACGGAGCGAGCGGGAAATAACATGTGATGGCTGCAAAATTGAAAAAAACCCAAACAATTTCAGCAATTTTATTTCAATCTGATGCGTCCACGTTTTGGAAAGTGCAATACCTTCATTTCACTTTCACATTTTTAGTCAAAAATGATCACATTTAGAGGCTGGAAAGTTGTTTTTTTTTCCTGGATCTTCTTCTTCTTCTTCTGAAGAAGAAATCCTACTTCCCTTGTGCAAAAAATTACCAAACTTTGCTTAAAAGTCCAGTCTGATGCCAGATTGCCTCAGTTGCAAAAACAGCTCAACAGCCCTGATGGTGGCGCTACAGCGAGCTGTTAAAGTTTTAAAAAAAAAAAAAATTGAAAATTTACAACAAATCGACCACATGTGCTACAGATTTGCAACCAAAAATACAGCCCCAATATTGGAGAAAATTTTGTACATTTAAACCTGTCGCAAACTATGAAATCCATCACTGTTTTTTCAAAAACTGTAAAACTTATTAACATTTTTTTGCTCAATTGACAACAAACTTGCTCCAAAACACCTTCAGACCGTCCTACACAAACCGTCCCCACAGATTTTTGATTGATCAAAAACTGAGTTTGACCGTAAATTGGATTTTTTAACACATACTTTCAGTGTGTTAAAAAAAAAAATGACAAAATTTGCAGGGTTTTATGTTTTTGGTCCGGTCTCGTCTCACAAAGTGCGAGATGGACCGGCGACCTCTTCTGTGTGACCAGCTGTGGACGAGGACGCGCAAACACACGCCCAAGAAACAACAAGTCTTGGCCCTCGGCTGGTGTGTTTGCATTTTTAAGAGTGTGTGTGTGCGTGACCAGGACAACCGGGTGCCCCACGTGAGCCGGCCTGCGTCAGAGCCTTTGCGTATCGTGTCGTGCTCACAGACCATCATCTTTATTTGACGTAATTAATGTTTGATTTATGGTTAATGTTACACAGAGGGCATTCCAGACACACCTTAACCTGAGACTTGACCACAGTTTGTTGGTCTCTAACTTAGGGAGGAAGGTACTTAAGTCCAAGGACCAGGATTTGAGGGTTAGCTCCTTTCCTTTACATGTTTATTTTGCTTTTTTTCCTGACATTTGTCGGGCTGTTTGCCAAAAATTCCTGTTGTTTCACAGTCACATAGCGCTGCATTGAATGTGCCACAGGGGAAAGCCTTTCTTTGTCTGGTCTTGATCCAAAGTAAAGTATTTTATTATGACATTACATGACCTTGTATGACCCTCTGGGATTATTAAAACCTGCTGACTGAAAAGACCTTCAAGGGAAAAGAGCCAATACTTTCCACCACTATCACAAACACAAAGAAAGATCAATATATAATATATAGATATTTGTCGAGATAGATATATGTCGATATTTATCATCGGTAAGATAAATATCGGCAATCCTGTGAGATAGCCGCACCGATATATCAGTCTAGCTCTGGAAAAAAAAGGAAAGGTCGAAGGAGGAGGAATGTTTTCACGTAAATTTCTTATGGGAAGATATTTACAGTCAGATTTTTTATTTGCCCCAGTGGGAAAAGAGCATGACTATAACGCAGTTTTATTGATAAATGTCTCGCAGTTGATATCCGTCGCTGTTGTCGTGTAGCTGATGTGAGTTATGGTGATGATTTCGCAGGGAAATAAGACAGAGCGAAGAAGCAGAAGTTTCAGTAAAAACATCACAGTCCTCACGAAATAAAATAAAAGCCATACACGAACTTCTTCGTCTTCCCGTTGAGTCCAGCTGCTTCCGACCGACCTGCTGCTGGTTCTTCATCAAAACGGGATTAAAAAAATTCTCAATTTCAATCTGACCGGCTTCATCTCCAGGATCTAAATTCTCCACCTACTGAAAATAACGGAGAATTAAGATCCTGTCAAGTGGAAACTTGAATCCCTAAAGAAGGAGCAATTGCGCCCTCGTGTGAGGATGAGGAAGAATTACAAGACTGCCAACGGATGAGCAAGGTGTGTGTGTTGGTGTGGTCTAGTTATTCTGCACCTTGCGGGGACTTACATCTGTTTACGCACTAACGTTATGGGGACTTTTTTTCTTTATGGGGACCAAAAACAACAACAAAAAAAGCAGGTCCTTATGATGTAATATTTAAAATTCTCTTCCCTTTCCTTATCTTGTAGGTTAATTGCTGTGATTGACAACCACCTGTGCTTGGCCATGCTGTCTGTGGACCGGCCAATCAGCAGCCAGGATTCAGTCTATAAGACAAGCAGTGCAGATTTTCTCTCACTCTCTCTCGGACCCTTTGTTCTGCTGGTGTTGCTGTTCGTTTGCTGATGTGGTAAAGGGGTATTAGAGTTCCCATACATTCTTTTGTCCTACCCTCCTCCACATTTTGTCAACCGTGCGTTGTTCTGTTCTAAAATGAACATCAAAGTTGTTTGCGCATCTTTGGTTCATGATCTCACCCCTAGGAGATGTAAAAGCGGACTTAAATCTGTTTACACTCAGACGTTATGGGGACAAAAAAAGAAGCTCCCCATAATCTTTCAAAACATTTCTTAAAGGTGAAGACATGATTTAAGGTTTGGTTAAAGTTAGGGTCAGATTGAGCTCTATAAAGTTTCCAGGAAATGTCCCCTGAAGTTATGGAAACCAGACTGTGTGGGTGTAGGTGTGTGTTACTGGGCGTGAATCTTGTGACACATTTAGTGAGTCAAAGACCAACCCCCACACCTTCCATTAAAATATAAAAAACGCAGGCAGGAACAGGCAACGTTCACAGATTACTACACAGCGACGGCATGAATACAGACAAGAAAAACACCACTCTGAAAGAAGGATTCCTGGTGAAAAGGGTAAGAAATTCATAAAGATTCAATATGAGTCTGTATTGAGACATGTAGCAGAGGCTAAACTGAAATTCAAGATTGTTTTTGGAGGTTTTTTTCTAAGTGTCTTATCCGATTTTATCATTACAGGGTCATGTTGTTCACAACTGGAAGGCGCGTTGGTTCGTTTTGCTGCCGGACAAACTGATGTATTTTAAATACGAAGGAGGTAAAAGAGACTCGTGTCAGCGAGGACAGATCCAGCTGAAAGACTGTCAGATAACATGTCCTTTTTTGGAGTTTGAGAATCGACCGGTGAGTGTTTGGTTTTTGTTTTTTTTTTTTTTAATTAAGAAAAAAAACAACAAAAGTTTTTAGAAAGTTACACAACAGTTGCAGAAAACTGATTCTGAAAAGTCCATTGATTTGAGTATCAGGTCGTTTCCTTTTCTTCTTAAGTTCCCATCAGTTTCTCAGTTAATCAACAAAACCTCGTGATCCGATCAGACTCTTAATCTGTAAATAACTGATAATATTCTTGCAAAACTTTATAAAACACAGCTGTCGCGCACAAAGGCAGCTTCACGTTGTGGCACGTCCTCCATCACAGATACAGGACATGTTCTGTTGGGCGTTCTTCTTAAGTTTATTATGTTTGTTTTGATAGAAATCAAATTGAAGGTGTGGAGACGTTCTGATCTTTTCCTTTTCACACCTCAGATGAAACAAAACATCGCCTGAGGTTCATGTTTTGTCAGAACCTGATTCCCATCATCCACCAACTCTGGAACTCTGGAGGACGATTTGTTCTCCATCATTATGTTAAATGTCAGGCCAACCAATATAAATCTACATTCTTTTTTTCCCCCTAATAGCTGGTGTTCAAGCTCCTGACAGCGGACGGGGTGAATCATTTCATGGAGGCTTGCTCCAGAGAAGAGAGAGACGACTGGGCGGCCGACATCATGGCTGCGGCGGTGAAGCTGCAGACGTCTAATGGCGACAAGGAAACTGACCAGCAGGAGAAAAGTGACGGTTCCCGGTTACACAACATCGATCTGAGGTAAACAACAACGCGTCACCTTACAGACTTCACGCGAGTTAAACCCTGTTTGTTTTTACGGCTTTATTTAGATTAAGTCTGTTATTTCTACTTTAAAAGCAAAGTGCTGGACTCCATGTACGACGTCCACAGTGGGATCAGGATGAGCAACCATGTGGAGCAGGGCAGCACCTACAGCAACTGTTTCTCAGGTCAACATCAACTCTTTAATCTCAACTAATCAATCAATAATCTGGATTACTGTCAGTTTGGTTACAGATAGTTAGATAGGTTAGTGGATGGATGGATTGATTAATTGATTGCTAGGTGGGTGGATGGATGGATTGATAGGTTGGTAGGTGGATTGATGGTTTGATTGGTTGGTGTGTGGGTTGGTGGATGGATAGATAGATGGATGGATAGGTAGGTAGAACAATAAACGGATAAATAGATAGTTAGATAGGTGGGTGGATGGATAGATGGATAATAACCGAGTTCTGTGTGTGGTCTGTGCAGGTTCAGCTGTGGTGGACTGGCTGGTGTTCATGCAGCTGGTTCTGACCCGCGTGGAGGCCGTGACGTTGGCCTCTGCTCTGCTGGAGGAGGGTCTCCTACGAACCGTTGGCATGAAGAGCGTGGAGGCCCTCCGCACTGGCGGCGAGCAGTTCATGGACGACTCCACCGCTTTGTACAGCTTTGTGAGTATCGCCGGCGTTACTGAATGACTCGATATTAATTCAAGATGGTTTCTGACATGTTCGTGTTCGATCACAGGCCGACAGTTTCAAGAAGAGAGGCAGCGTGAAGGCAGAGACGTCGCTGTCTGCAGTGGAGCTGAGTGGAAAAGTCGTAAAGAGAGGATTTCTGCTCAAACAGGTGAACACGCTAACATATTTAGTACCAGTTTCGAATAATAGCACAATTAAAGGTTGATTAAAAGAAAGGGACCTTTTTTTTCCCCATTCAGAATTTATTAAAATGGTGAAAATGTCTTTATTCTTGTGTCAAAATAGTTCTTTCTGATTAATTTTCGTTAGGAAACGGGTCCGTTTCTGTTTGTTGACATCTTGTTTGACTTGACTTAGCGTTGTATAATGTCTACAAAGTGGTTATAGTCGTGTAATGTCTATGAACGCAGGGACACATGAGGAAGAACTGGAAGGTCCGACTGTTCGTGCTGCGTTCAGAACCCGCTTTCCTTCACTACTACGATCCCACTAAGGTGAGTGTTATTGATGACCCACATCAGCTGTTTTGCTCACGCCGTCGGTGTCGTCACTCATAATTACTCATCATAACAGCAACACTAATTCTCTGATCCACTTCCTGTCTTATGTCAACCATCAGGATGACCTCAGTCCTGCTGGTGGTTTCTCTCTACGAGGTTGTCTGGTGTCTTCTCTGGATGACAACGGCGTTCCCTCCGGTGAGTCAGACTGCAGTAACTACAGTAACTTCTGCTTTTCTAAATGTGCTTTTAAAACAAACAGTTGCTAGGCAACTGAGATGGAGAGACGAGAAACGACAAGCTCCTTCTTTGACGTGGAAAGTTAAAAATTTAAGTTGTCGAAGCTGAGTAGTTGTGATTGATCCCCTCCTGGGGGGGAAAAAAAAAAAACTAAAACCAACATTAAATTGATCCTCTTAATGTCTTATTTCTTATTTGTCCTCAAATCTGTATCTGTAAAAATTTCCATCCTAATGTTTCAGGCGTGAAAGGAAACATTCAGGGAAACCTCTTTAAAATCATCACTCAGTCCGACACGCATTACTTCATCCAGGCACCGACCCACCAGGAAAAGATGGACTGGATCGACGCCATCAAAGAATCATCTACGTGATTTTTTTTTTTTTTTTTTCTTCTGTTAATTTTTTTTTTTTTTTTTTAAACATGCGATGAAGAAATCTTGAGTTTACACATTCCATGAATGCACTCATAACGCAACAAACTGGAACCACCAATCTAAATAAAAAAAAAAAAAAAATACAGCATTTCTGTTAATCTAATCTAAAAAATGAATATTCTGGATTTTAATATTAATATATTTAACACATTGTAGCTTTTTAAAGCCAAACAATAGGGATCCTAAGTCACACCACTTCTGGTTGACCCACTAGATCCTTAAATTGAACAAAAAAAAAAAAAAAAAGAATGAGAGTCAATGGAAAGAGAGGAATTATTTTCCGATTCACTTTGATTTCTACCCTGAATCACACATATCCTGTATCTTAATTTAAATGAAAACTATTAGTGTGAGTCAAGACTATGTTTGTGGCGTAATTGTTGATTTATCTGCTTCTGAAAACACGTAACTGGTTCGACTACAAACCAAATAGTCTTGTAGGCGACGTCACGTCACGATTTCTTCCCCCATCTCTCTTCCCGGCTGCAGCTAGCTGTTAAGCTAACGTTAGCCGTCAGAGTTTTGAGACGAGCGTCGTAGTCGTTACACGGTGCTCTCTCCATGTCAAAGGAACAATCTTTAAAATTCACAAACAGCACATGTGAAAACCACGACACATTTCAAACAGGACCAGAAAATAATTCTTATCTCTCCATTGACTTTCATTCATAATTTTTATGAGCGTAGGACCTACGGACTGGAAGTAAATGGGCGTGACTTGGGCTCCCTGTAGTAGCATTTTCTCCTGTGATCACTCTGTACATTTTTTTTTTCATGTGTTTTATAATAATTAAACATATCATTACAACTATTCGAACTCCATTCTCAAAGCTGATTATTGATACGCCTCCACACACCAAAGTACATTCACTCAAGTTCTTGCTTTATGTGCGAGCCTGAGGTATTTGTGCTTTCAGTATTTCAGTTATGATTCAATCAGGTGATGACTAATCTAAAACTTATATGTGATAAGCTATAAGCTAGCTGGAATCCACTGTTAACGGCGATAAGATAATGAAATGGGTGTTGAACTGTAATTTTATGTGCTGTTAAACATGTCTTAAGGGGTTGTAAATTTGACATTGGGAG
The DNA here is from genome assembly GCA_016801845.1 of Polydactylus sextarius. Lineage (NCBI taxonomy): Eukaryota > Metazoa > Chordata > Actinopteri > Polynemidae > Polydactylus > Polydactylus sextarius. Next base: position 8,190,153 of record CM028931.1, read on the forward strand.
CTCTGCAGAATTCCTGGATGTATTTTTTTTGTTTTATATGTTGGATCGGAAAGAAAGAGGAAGTACAAGTAAAGACAAGAAAAAGCCTCCGGGGGGTATTTGGATGTTGGAGGCGCTCCCTGCAAATATAGACAGACACTCCCATTCAAGCAAGCTGAGTCGAGCCCTTTATCTTGAATGACTCAGGTTGAGCTGGGTTTACTGTCTTATTCCAGCGAAATAACAAATGAGGTCATACGGAAAGCTTTGGATTCAATCCAGTCGGAATTACATGATCGTAAAGCTGGAAAACAACAATAAGGGGAAAAAAAAAAACCCAAACAATAACAACAAAACTGATTTATTGCAGTGAAGTAAAGTCAATAATGTAACGTTTAGGTAAAAATGACAAAAGGGTGTTAGCGGCTTTTTAAAAGCTTCAGTGGATGATGGTAGAAGAACAGAAAGTGTGATATAATCTAATCCTTCCATCTTTATATGTGTGTGTATATAATCTGGAGGTGAACTCAAGAAGAATGGGAGAAAAAAAAAAAAAAAAATACATGCACTAACATAGGCTACTTTAACGGTTTTACATTATTACACCTGTTACAGCACTTAGTCGGCCACAGAATCACAATCAATTGACTTCGGAGACATTCGTCTTCATGCAGGCGCTCGTAAACGTCAAGTGCTTTTTTTTTTTTTTTTTTTTCTTTCTTTCTTTTAACGTCAGAGAAATGAAATGATCTCATTTCGGTGACGCATCATGTTTGCGCAAATGTTCATCAAGGGAAAAAAAATGAATACAAATATTATAGCTTAGACCGTATTGTTTAAAACTTAATTCACTTTCACTTCGAAATCACATTCCTCGGATGATTTAAGACACTGATGACTGTGACGTTCAGTCCGCATCTTCGAGTCCCCAAACCGGTAATCTAGTGAAGGCACTTTGTCTTAACACGTGATTACGAGGCAAGATTGATTTTCATTTGGAACTGGAAACACAACGTCCCTGTCGGCGGGTCAATTTATTCACTGGAGAAGTGGCTCTATTCTATGTATCTTATGTATCTTTTTTTTTTTTTTTTTTTTTTTTTACTGTCCCAGGTATGTCCTTTGTGTTATTCTTTCTGCAGGCGAGATGCTGGTGTTAGGCCACCTTGGTGAGCTGTAGATCTCCGAACACTCGTAAAGCGGTGAGGGAGGCGAGCGGGATGAGCCGGTGGGTGAAGCCGCAAAGGGGCTGTCCGTCCACCAAGATACGAAACTGCTGGTGCTCACAAACAATCTCCATCTGAAGGGTCAGAGTAAGAGGAGGTTAGTGATCCATTAGTCACATTTGCCGCTTAAAGTGACGTCCGGAGTAATTTGAACCCGTGGTCTATTTCACCATGAAAATGAGTCAAACACCCCCTCAAGAGGATATTTTACGTTAGTTGTAATAATATTGAGTTTGACCGTCTTTTGTCAGGTAACAATGGGAGTAAGTGGGGCAGTCAGCCAAACGTATCTAAATTGTCATTGTCATGAAAGTTGTTCCAGATCAGCAGATTCATCATTTTCCTGAACAATAGGCCGATGTGTCCGTGCAGAGCAAGAAAACTGTTGAATCTGCTGATCTGTAACACCCTTCATTACCAGTTGTTATGAAAACAAGACGTTAGGTAAGTTATCAGTACTTCAGTTTATGTGTAGGGACCCTATTCATGTTACTGATTAAGTAAAGAGTTATTTTCAGTTTTATTAGTGGTTAAAAATAAAAAATTTATATACGTTTGGCTGGCTGCCCCATTTACTTTCATTGTTAACTATTTGGCTGTGAAAACAAAAAACGGTCAAACTCGGAAAGTTCTTCAACCAACCTAAAATATCTCCAGGTGGCGTTTGAATTGTATTCGTGGTGAAATAGACCCTGAGTTCAAATTACTCCAAACCATCACTTTAAAGATGTCATGTGAAATAGGTGGAAACAAAACACCTGCAGAGTAAGATTCAATTCAGCTTTTATCAGGCAAAAAAACATACATATCAGTGGTCGCACAAGAGCAGTTGTTCGGCAATAAACAGTTCAACGGAACATAATGTGACAACTTCACAGGGCGCCTTTAAAATTAGCGGTACAGATGTATTTTCATAAGAAAAGCATGATACTGCTGCTTCCCTCTGTAGCTTTGGAGAAACAATGATAAACAATGTCTTATTACCGTGGCAACCAAATATGTAAAGTTGCTTATGGTGCAACTTTAAAAGGTCGACTCTGTGACGGGCTGATTTACAGTGAGAGTAACCACAAAACTCCCAGATCCCTCACATTGAATCACAACACATTTTATTCACCTGTTCCTTTTAAACGTCACCTCAAAGGATAAATCAGAAGTTATTAAAATACCTTAAAGGGTTCTCCAGGTGCAAAAGGAAAGAAAGAGAGGGTGTTTTCAGACGGACCCCACTTCCCGGCCAGGCGGGCGTTACGTTGGACGGCTTTTTCCATGAAGCTGACCTTTAGCTGAAGACCCACGTCGCCCTCTGTGTCTTCCTCCTGAGGCTTCGTTGACACGGTAACCTCGATGCTACAAAAACACACCCAGACGTTACACAGATACAACATTTAGAGATAAGACTCAGCTCTCTCTCTCTGGGTTCAACTGGGTTCATCAACCTTCACTGCGTTACTTGGAGAACAGTGACATCTTCTGGTCTTTGTGTGTCAACTGTTGTGTAGTAATGAAGCGTTTGGTTTAAAGTTAAATATCAAATGATCTTGATCAGCGTTGGGTGGGTTTTAAACGCACCACCATGACCATCAAGACAGGAAATTTAAATAAATTAAAACATATTAAATCCACGTAAATGACACAAAGGAAAACTGTGCAACTTCTGAGGTTGATTTACTGAAGTTTGTGTACACTGTAAAATAAATCTATTGTGTAATATCAATAAAATTACAACCATGCACTGTAAAATAATGGGAACAAACTGCTACTGTAAATAAACACAACATTTTTTGTTTATTTTAAAGTAATTTTACCCCCTTTTTTTTTTTTTGCCTTTTTTTTAACAGTGTACTTAACTTGAATATTTAACTTTGTACTTATATTCTCTCAGATTTCAAAGGAAACTATTTTATTCCACTAAGACTTTACAAACTTAGCATTCTTCTCTTCTGCGTTTCACTTTCACTGAAGCATCACTTTTCATTTTCAGACCTGTTGCTTGAAATATTTTATTTTTACAACATGAAATTACCATTTCTTTCTTTTCTTGTCTTTGTTTTTTTTTTTTTAACCAAAGTAAATGATATAGAATCTTATTTTTAGTCGGACTATATTTTGGTGCTAAGACTGAACATTGCAAACAAAAGGTTTGTCTATAAATCTTTCATTTTTCCCAGTCAATTCTATAATTGTGGCATTATGTTAATGCCCATTTATTTTATTTCACTTTTTTTTTTTTTTTTTTTTACAGTCTGAGAACCAACATGACAAAGAGCATGTTACTGCCAGAGGGTAATTTCTGGTGGTAACTGTGGGATTTTTGTATCACAATGACCTGGCAACGTCGAGTTGCTCTTACAAGCTGAATAATCGATATAAAGAGAAGAACGTATAATAGAAAACGAGAAAAGATGGAGAGATCTGAGCCAAACGCTGTTCTGTTACAGCCTGTATCTAGGAAAATGGTCCTTTGAGAGCATTTGTCCTTAAAAAAAAAAAAAAAAAAACCTTGTGATGTCTTTGTAGCCAAAAATAAGTTTCTTGACATAAAAAAAAGAACTTCTGCATCACAGTTTTATTCTTATACATTATGATTTTTCTTCTTCTTCTTCTTCTTTCCTTTAACCTAATTGTGATGTTTTACTGGACATAATTGATGACTTGAGTGAAATAAATAAATAGCCCCGGTTTGATATTATCAACCAGAAGACATTTCCACCAGAGTGACTCTTTAAGATTTCATGGGATTTGCAGTTTCTCCCACGCGCGTTTCACAGACTGACCTATAATTAGGGAAACTCAAGACATTTTCCCAAAACGGAGCAGGGGACTGCACGTGCGCATGCACGTGAACACACACACATACACAAACAGCTATCTTGCTCGTTTTATTGTCAACCTGTGCGTTTTTTTTTTTTTTTACCGCTAACTTTCACTTGCGCGCCACGTCACGTCACATTAATGATGCGCAATTTATTGAACAGAATGAGAAACCAGGTTGCGCGTGCACAATCAAACTCACCCACTCACCTCTTAGGTTTTTTGTTAACAATCCCCATAACGACCAGTTTCATTGAAGGCCGCAGCCCACCCTTTATCTCGCCGGTGTACTCCCCCTGTGAAACAATGGAGAGGATGAGGATGAGGATGAGGGTGAGGATGAGGCCTCGGAAACAACAACAGTTTATTCTGAGCAGGTTGGAGCTGCTGCGCCCCTAGTCTGCGGTGCACGCGCTGCAGACATATGGCACCGATGGGAACAATAGCTTTATTGATTCGGATCTTAAACAATCAGTGACTCAGCTGCACAAATTGCAAATGATCCCCCCTCCTTCCTTCCTTCCTCCTCCTCCTCCTTCCACCTTTGGGATCTTTATGATTTTATCACATGCATACATATATAAATATATAAACGTTTCGGTGCGTGCGGCGTTAAAATGTAACAAAAAGAGAGAAAATAAAAGCGGCTACATACATTTTCTTTCTTGTCCGTTTCTTCCATTCCACTCAGGGCGTGATGCACTGTGGAGGTTTGCGAGCTGTGATGCCAACTGAGGAATGACTGACTCTGCCTCCAGCTGGCAAACCCCGCCTGTACTACGTTGTCATAGAGACAGGCTCCTAATTTGGTGGTGATGGTGGTGGTGGGAGAAAAAGAGAGGAGGGTGGACGAAGTGGATTTGGGGAATAGACACAATTATTCTTTTTTTGTTTTGTTTTGTTTTTTTTTTAAATAATTTAAACATTAAATCTGCAGGTACATTAACCTCTCCAGGTAGTTAAACACCAATAAAACATCAACAAATTATAACAAAAAAAGAATTCATTAATTAATATGAGAAAAACACAATTAATCAAATGGACATGCACACACACACAAGATCCAAGAGAAGAAAACACAACCTTATTTGGAAATCTGACTCATTGAATCAGAATGAGAGGAGAAAAAAAAACAAACAAAAAACTTACATTTTTTATCATTTTCCACAATAAGCTTATGAGTCACCATGACACCAACAAACATATCTCAGTGTTCATGTGTCCCTGTGGACGTTGCTCTACTCGGTTCATCTGCATCTGTATTTGCGAGAAACTAAAATCGAATCGTATCGTCTTTTAGTTTGTCTCTTGTGCAGAAGGAAAGTTAAATAATAATAATAATAATAATAATAATAAAACGTAATGTGATTTAAACTGATCTTGTTCCAGGTTTTCCACCTGAAGGAGCAGGATTCAAACGTAACGGATGCCCTGTGGTAAAATCAATATAAGAGACATTAAGATTCAGGTTCAAGTCAAACATCTTCTGTTTCTTTTCTTCTTCTACTGTTTATTGGAAGTAGCATCCCACAATTTGTAAGAAAGTTTGATGCAGCTTTACAAGTCCACTACCCAAAGTTTGTTGAGACACTCCCAGATTGAAATGACTCATAGTCGTGGTCAGTTTGGAACACAGATGTAAGGTCACAGGCGGAGACTAAAAAACACCATAGATCAGTAAGACATTAAAATGTCATACTATATAAAGGCATGAAAATGTCAAGAAGAAGAAGCTGGAAGCACATTTGAGGCTAAAAACTGACCACAGCTGGTTCATTTTTGTACTGTCTGCCCCATTCACACTAACATGGTCTCTTGAACAACTCCAAAACGAGTCGGACAAGATTACTTAAAATAAATTATTTAGATTTTGGCGCTCAAAGGTCAAAGGCACTGGTCAGTATCATTTCATGTTTCTGGTCATAACTCATGGAATTAATACCACCCCCTTATTGATTTTATGTATGATTTCCTTTTCAAATCAATGTCATGATGTAAAAACTAAAAATTAGTTCTGGTGACGTATTTAAGTAGAGGTAAAAATAAAATAAAAATAAGAAAATAGTCAGTAAATATTTTAATAAATTATATATAAATTATTATATTTCAATACATTTTAACACGAAGGGACATCTGTATAAATGTCATATAAAAACACTCAAAATAATTAAAATTTTTATTAAAAATTTGAGAGCGTTTTTTTTTTTTTTTACTCGTAGGCCGCCGCCATTGTTATTAACGTCTGGGTAGTGACGTCAAATGGTTGCGCCGCCAGTTGAGAGAGCGTCAACAAAATAAACAATCCACCGTCATTTTGAAAAACACGGCAAACGCCATAGAAGAGCGTCGCCTCGATATGCTTTTTCTCTTGTTTATGTCGCGACTTCGCGGCAGTTCCAAACCCCACTCAAGTCGAGGAGGTACCAAATTATAATGGAAGACGACGTGTCTGGTACCAAACCGAGTAGAGTTGAGTTTAGTAGTGCAAGAAAGGTGTAGCGGGAAAGAGACACTAGCGGCTTTCACTAGCTAAGTGCGACCGGTGGCGAAGTTAGCTTCAGGTAGCTGAACGTTTTTATGTCATCTTCCCAGAATGCATTGCGCCGGTTGAAATTGTGTTTTTAAAATGTGAGGATTTTCTAAATATCGAAAATATTTCCTGGGTTTCTAACTATGTTATTTTATATTTTTTGTTTATTTGTTTTTATGAGAGAGAGAGAGCAATATGTAGCATATTTAGGACTACATGTCTTACTAGTCTTTGTCGGGAATCCTTTTAAATTGTGGAATAGTTTTCTACAGAGAAATTGAACTTCCTTTTTTAAATTCAAAAATCAAAAGAAAGAACCACCACTTTTCTTTAGTCGTTTGATTTATCTTGTTTTGTGTGTGTGTGTGTGTGTTTTGCTGAATAGTCGCTTAATTGAATTGTTGTAAAACATTTTTTTCTGAACGTAATTTCTGTGTTCTAGTATTTCTGACTGCACTTGAACGCAGCAGTGACACGGAACGCTCCTGTGCGTCCCGGAACGCCCCCCTCGTGTCAACCTTTGACCAACCAGCGTCGGAGAATCAGCTGATTTTGTCACATGACCGTGGTTACCGCACACCTAGCCGCCTCGCAGGTCAACAGAAAGCAGCAGGTCTGGGGTGTAAATAAAACCGTCAGCGTCAGGGACGAAGCGGCGCTGAGACATGAGGAGGTAAACTTTATCGACACTCAGTCGCTTCTCACTTCTTTATTTACGTGTAACTGTAACGGAAAGTAGCTGCGCGACTTAATACCGCAGCTACAGCAGCTCCAGCATTAGTGGAGCTAATGCTAATGCTAACTTTATCTAATTGTGACTGTCACACATGGACAGAGATAAACGGTGAATATCGACACATTAGCGCTTTGAAAATCGTTTGAAAGGCGTCGCCGAGTTACGACAGACGTTTTGGTTTGTGTCGTTTGCAAAGACAAGTAAAAGTTCAGCCGCTTGAATTAAGTTAAATTAAGTAACGATTTCTCAACAGCGTGTTGTGACAGGAAAGGTAAATACGGCTGGATTAAAACATGTGACGAGCAAACTAAATGTGGTATCCACGCGACAAAAGTATAAAAACAATGTTGTGAAACGCGACGTTGGCTTGAGATCGATTGCAAGCGCAATATGATCATTTTCAGCAGCGCACAAAGACGTGAACAGATTGCGCTGGACTCTGGCTGTTTAATGTAATACGAGCCTCGTAGTTTGAAAGCATGAGGAAATAAAACGAATGTAGTTTTGTTCTTGAATGGAGAATTGTAAACACAAGCCGGCTGTGGAGGAACTAAGTCACAGTTTATTGTCAAAGCATCAAAAAAGTTGGGACAAATAGAAATAAAAGTAGTGGTGTTGCACACTTCATATGCTTAAAATTAATAATAGGCAAATATGTGGCTATATTAACGCGCACAATGTACTTGTTTGAACCACAACAAATTGTATATTTCCATAATATGCACCCGTGCTTTACACATCAGTATATCTGATATATGTGATTAAATCAGATGATATTTACTGCCTTAGATTCCAAAAAGAATAGCATATTTGTTATTTGGAAATATGTTTTAATACAAGAGATGTCACAAACACAGCTGCTCTGTAAGAACCTGCAAATAGTTTTCCTTGTGTTTGAACAAAGACTCGCTGTCTGTCTATGTAAATAAACTTAAGTATTTGTTTATTTATTGCAAGTTAACATCATGATCGCAGTAGTCAACAACATCATCATATATCACATGATTTCCTGATATTCTGCAGCCTTGAAATACAAATCAAATGGTTTGTAATCATCAGTATAGTTGGGATAAAAGACTTTTTTCCTTAAGATATGTTTGTGTAAATAATAGATGTATTTTACATAGGGTCACATTGTCCCAAGAAAGTTTATTTTTTTCTTTATTCTCGACCCAAACTGCTTGTATCATTATTTACCGAAAGAAATGTGTTTCTGTGTTCGTTCCTCTTGTTTCAGGTGAAAGCAGCTCCGCTTTGCTCTTCGGCTTCATGTCGGTGACGTCGCCTCTTCGCTTGTGACCGCCGAGCAGAGGAGTGTCGCAGTCGAAGCGCGGGCGGACATGTTTCCTTTCGGCCGCGAGGCGGAGACCTCGCTCCAGGACCTGTTTGAGTATTTCAAGAGGTGCCTGCAGCACGGAGAGTGGGAGTTGGCCAGCGCTTGTGTCCCACAGCTGGTCGACTCGACGCTCTCAGCAAACCTACGAGACATAATCAGAGCTATCATCTGTCATCCGTACAGTTTAAAGTGAGTCACGCAGCTGAACATTCACAGGACAACATGTATTGTCAGAGAAGCTAATATATTGATGTATTATTGATGCATTTATTTCATAGATGGGAGTCTGTGGGGAGTCCACACAAACTGGCTTGGTATTGGCTTCAGGTTTTGGAGAAATGGACAGAAGAGAAGGTAACAATCAAGTATTTTACTTGTACTTTACTCACTCTTAAGCTACATATTAAAGGTGCACTCCACCATATATGAACCTATATTCTACTGTTAGAGTCTTTGAGTTAATGTGAGTTGACAAAAAGTGAAACAAATGGTTGCTACGTTAGTGGAGATGTGGTGGTAGCGGTGAGCCTGGTCAGGGAGCTGATAAGCTAAGTGAATGGGTCAGATTTCTCACGTCAAGGTAAACAGTGTGTTAGTGGCACTAAAGAGGCTGAACATGTCTTTCTAAGCCCCGTGCAACACAGAAAGGAGCCTTAACAAACATAAAACTACGTCGGTTTAACTCAGTAGTGGTAAAGAAACGGTTTAACCAGGCTGTCACACACCTCTGTTGGTTTCTAACGTGATTGTAAAAGCTCAAAACATTTCCTATCCCCCTTCCTACTACTTCATATTAAAACCTTCACACTGGCAAACTAGTAGACTATTTTTATTGTGAAGTGTGGACTTGAAGTGTTTTGGACTTTCATAAAGGTGTTTACCTTGACGTTAGAAATCTGCCCCATTCACTTAGCTTATTAGCTGCCTGACCAGGCTCGTTGTTACCACCACATCTCTACTAAGGTAGCACCGATATGTTTCATTTTTGTCAACTGAGATTAACTCAAAGACTCTAACAGTAGAATATAGGTTCAAATGTGACGGAGTTCCCCTTTAAGTCGTCTCACCCTCATCACCAACAAAGTGATAAACTGTAATGACACTTGTTTTCTCTTCACCTCAGGTTTCTCCCAGCGTCAGACGAGAGTTGGAGTTCCTCCTGCTGCTGGAGGAGCTGGGGTCGGAGGGAATAACAGAAACTGCTCTCAAGGTTACTGCTTCTTTTTTAAAAAAAAAAAAAAAAAAACAACTCTCGTCAGCAGCAAAAACCGCCAACAATGATAGAAAAGTATTTTATTGTTCAGCTGACGAAAAGGTTTGAAGGATTGCGACATTATCTTCAGACCTGTCTGAACAAAAGGATAATTTTGATAGCGATTAAGCGATTGTTCTGCTGTATTTCATGTTGCGACTGCATTGTTACCAAACAGATTACAGGACTGAGCATAATCTCTCAGCAGGAGTTGCACCAGGCTTTCTTGGACACCCAGTCCGACCAAAAGGCGGCGGAAGGTTCGAAGACGACAGGCGCTGCTGTTGAATCATGTCTCCGCACCTTGTTGGAGAAAAAGAAACCCAGACTGGCTCAATCTTTAGCACATTTCTTACAGGTAGATTAATGCTAACTAGATAAATCTGATCACCAAGTATTAAAAACGAGTGCAATATTCTTCTTATTCTTCTTTTCCACGTCTCTTTCTTGACAAGTCATCCGCAGAGGATCACACTCTGCAGCACACGTTCATCCAACACTTGATGAAGAAGCTGGGGAAGCCCGAGAAGAAGCCGGAGAAGGTGGAGGAGTGGGCGGAGGAGATCTACGCCGTGCTGGCCGTGACGCCGGCGGGCTCGCGTAGAAGCGGCGGCCAGTTTGAGGCGCTTTGCGAAGCGCTGTGGGCGGTCAGAGACGGACCCCTGAAGGAGGAGAGGATCCTGAGCTCGCTGCTCCGGCCTCAGTGCGACGCTCTCGTCTCCGTCTACTGCTCCACCGCCCTGAGGCTGCAGAGGGATCATCTGCTGAGGAGCGCGCCTCACACGCAGGGTTCGTAACGACACACGCAAGAGGGTCAAGTTTCCTTCCTCCGGTGTTAAAAGTTTCGACACCCGCATGTCGAAGCGAATCAGTTCCTCTTCTGAGCTGCTTTGTGGTTTTGTTCGACTTTTATATTTCATAGTAACGATACTTGATTGAGATATTTATAGTCGGAGTCTGAGATTGGACTTTTTTTTTTAAGTCTCTCGTTGTCGAAGAGGGAACGCTGGCGTCGCCTCTTTCCTCTTTGGCGCTTCACACTTCTGCTTCTGTGGTTGCGAAGCTGTGGCGGTTATTTATTTATTTATTTATTTTTTTCACTGAGAGTCATGAAAATTTACATGTGACAGGTTGGTTTTTTTTTGTTTCAGTTTCCAGTCAGACTTTCTTTACATTTTCTTTCGGTCATGACTTTGCCTGTCGCGTCGTCATTTTCTTGCCCCACATTCAGACTGATTTAAGTGATGATATTTTACTAGTTACACCAAAAGATGAAGTCATATATTGCTAATAATATAGCCTACGTTTAATAATAGTTTTACCTCTTTTTTACCTATTTTTTTAGTTTACATTATGTTGTGTCTTTAACAACGTATTTTAAAAAGGAAGTAGCGTTGGACACAATGTTGCGGCGTTACCATGGATACAGAACGCTACAATACACATATCACTACGCACATTAAAACGGTTACGTATCACTACTCACTTCTACTTCTAGCTACATAAAATATAGTCCATAAACTCCACATTATACCAGTCTTCATTACTTAGTTATCTTTATCTGTTTCCTAACCACTAGGGATGTCCGATATTGGCTTTTTGCCGATATCCGATTTGCCGATATCGTCCAAACTCTTAATTCCCGATCCTGATAAACGCAGGGGTTTTTTATTTTCCCCCGAAACTAATTTTAGATCTCATCACATATCTCCTGTCGTGGAATCACCTGCTTTTGTGATCATTTTGCGTTAGCCACGATTAGCCCGGCGCGGTTTGATGAGGTCATCATCAATCACGACCCGGTAGCATTTATTCCAACACATTTAGCGAAACCCAGGCGTTACCTTATCGGGGTTTTATTATCGGGAAAAAAAAACGATAACGATCCTTACAGATATTACATAATTATGCCAATACGGGCCGATAACATCGGTCGGCCGTGAAAGCAGATTTTTAATGAATTAAATGTTTTGTTTTAATCGCCCCTAGTGGACCTCCCTGAAGCAGAGAAGCTGGCTCTCAGTTTATGTTGCCACAAGGATCGTCCATCCGTTTGGAAGACCATCTATTTCGAGTGCCTTAGTAGCGGGAAGCACTTCCTGGAGCAGGTTCTTGTAAGTGGGGAAAAATGTCTCTACTGACGTAAACGCACAGTTCAACCAATCCTTTGTCGCTCATACATTTTATTGTAATTCGTACAAGACGGTGACACTAATGGTCATGTAAAGCTGGTTAGGAACAGCATGTGATCAAATCCGGTAATGTAATAACGTTGTTTGCTTCCCGTAGGTCACCGCACTCGACCTGATTAAACACGAGGAGTTTTCTCAGCTGAAAGATCTGCTGCGTTTGGAGTTCCAGCCATTGTCTCGTCTGCTGTTGCTGCTCGGGTGGACTCAGTGTCGCAGCCTGAGCTCGGCTCAGACGCTGCTCGGCGTGCTTCACCGGGATCAGGTCGGGACTGAGCTCATTCAGCTGTCTGGACAAACACACGTAGCTCCTAACCTACAGCTGATATTTACCAAACCGATTTGTATTTGATTCGTTTCATCTCTTCAGGCGGCAGCCGACGACTCCGTTCTGCAGGAGTTTGCCAACCTTTTGTCGTCTCAGCTTGAAATACTCGAATGGTGTAAAAACAACAATCCGTGAGCGTCTTCGTCTTTTCTTTTCCGCCGTTTCACGAAGCGCTTGATCTCGTCTTAATGGTTGTTTACGGCCTTAACGTCTCGTTTCTTTGCGCGCAGAGATATTTCCATGGACGCTTTGCTCACGCAGCTTCACACTCTGGACAATCACTCTGCCCTCTACGTTCTTCACTCCCTGACTCCTCTGCCTCAGTTTGAAGAGCGCCGGATACTGGACCTGCTGCAACAACTGCCAAATTCACCCGGAACAGGTTCACGTCATTAACCAGTTTGTCCAATGGAGTCTGAAATACCTGCAAACAGAGTAATGAACATTAATGTAACCTTCTGCTTTTGTTTTTTTGTGTTTATCTTACAGAAGACGTCATCACTACTCCGAGCCCCGGTGTACAGAAGAATATCGTTTTGTTTCAGGGTTTCTGTGCCATGAAGTACGCCATCTACGCCCTCTGTGTCAACGCACATAAATACTCCAATTGCGCCGAGTGCGAGTCCTCGCAACAACATCAGCAGCAGCCCGCTGACGGAGAAGCAGACCACAACCAGACCACCACTTCCTTACAGGGTAAAAGAGTCTGTCTTAACTTTCCACAGCAAAGCTTCGGTCTGGTGACTGACAGTAGAAACGTTTCCTGTTTGTAAATTTTAGCTGATTCTAATCTGACTCGACACGATTAACGTTGAGGTCGGGTGGTTAAATATTTGAGTGGTTTATTTTGGCTCTGAGTAACAACAAGACAAAACAAAGTCCCGTTGAAGTCTTACAATGAAATTTGGTTGGTTTCTCATTAAAATTATTCTCATTTTAATTAAAAATTAAACAGGAATCTTTCTGATTGTTTTAAAGGCCCCATATTATGAAAAAAAAATCACTTTCGAATGTCTTTTGGGTCTACACTGCCTCTAAAAAGCCTCAATTGTTTAAATAGTAAATTCACCAGTGTTAGAAACCGTCCATTTAGATTTCTTCTGGTTATGTACATCACAGACATATATAACACCCTCCTCCACCCTCCAACATAAAGAAATATCCGACGTAAGTTTCAAATGATAACAAACATGGCGACGGTGAAGGAGATCGCAGCGTTCGTTCTAAGAGGCGCCGCTGGAGACGACGGTGTGTACGTAAATACGTCGCGGCATGTGAACAGAGATTTCTTCTTCTTCTTCTTTGTTCCTGTCGCCGGTCGCATTTGAGCTAAACTGCTCAACGCTGCCCCCGACGGTTTTTGGTGGTATTACTGTGTTCGCTACCGATCAGTAAGCTCCTGAAAACGGACCAAATTCCGCACGGAATCCATGTAAACGGGTCTTAAAGGGGTTGGTTTTCGGTGATCTTTGGTGCTGGTGCCACACCCCCCAGTTCCAGAACGGAGTGCTAATATATTAACAAGCTCATCTTTGTTAATCTACTGTGGAGTTACATTCTGACCTTGTTCTTCTCTGGTTGTTGTTGTTGTTTTTTTTCCCAGGTCCCCACCTACAGTTTCACCACTACCTATCAGAGTGTCAGCTCTACCTGGAGGCTGTGCCGGCTGTGTTTCGCCTGGAGCTCCTGGAGAACATCTTCTCTCTCCTCTTTCTCTCTACTGCTGACTTTGTGCAGCAGGTACAAAAAGACTCAAACGTGAACGCAGGGAACGTAAACCAAGACTGTTTATCAGATGCAAGAACCGCACACGGAGAATCTGGAGCCAAAATGAAACCAGATGAGATTGATCACAGCAGGATGGAGAGTAACAAGCTGCGCGCAGCTTCGGCGGCAGCATCCACCCACAGCCACCTGGACTTGGGACACTACATACAAGGCTGCAAGGGTTTTTTGGTCGATATAATGGCCATGGAGGGTTTTCTGAAGCTGCTGAAGGAAGGGTTAGAAGGGATGTGTGTGGTGGGTCAGCTGGAGGCGAAGGATGCGGGAAGAGCGCTGCCTCGAGAGGCCAAGGTGGCGGAGAGTCTGGGCTGCTCGGTGACGGCCGAGACGTTCGGGACTCGTCTGCAGAGTTTGTCCAAACGCACGGCGGAGGCTCAGTGGAGGCTGCAGGTCATCACCAGCAACCAGGGCAGCGGAAGCGGTAAAACGCACAAACTGTACTGTCGGCTTTTAGTTGTTTAGTTTTTTTTTTTCTGATTTAGTCTCTCAGTATTGTAGTTTCTGTGTTCATCCCTGTCTTAGCCAGGTTAAGAGCTCTGACGTTACGTTGACTTTCAGGCTCAGAAAGCCCCGTCCACATGTCAGCGTCCGCCTGCACTGCCTCTTCGTCTCTGAGACGCACTAAAACCTCCAGTCTGAGGAGGAGAAAGAGACAAGGGAGACACACTACAGAGAGACAAGCCTCCGTAGAGAAACACAACGGAGAAGTTAGCACGAGCGCATCAGGTAAGACATGTTACAGACGTAAATGCACGTAAATTCAGACGTTTCAGATAATGCGTATAATTCTTGTGGATCTCTGTTGATTTGTCCTTTGTCAGATGGTGGAGGAGGGACAGCGAGCGGTTGTGTGGAGCTGGAGATCTGTCCGTGTGGAGGTCCACACACCTGGCTGGTCCCCGCCATGTTGTCTCCTCCAGAGTCGCTGCTAATGTCCTGCATCCGACGGGGAAACTTCATGGAGGCGCGTCAGGTCAGCGGCGCTCACAAACTTAGAAATAAAATCAAAGTCAAAAGCAGCTACAGCTAAAAATGCACGAATGAATTTCGCAGGTGTCTCTGGTGTTTGACCTGGGAGCGTCCGACTGCTGTGGCGAGCTGGTGTTCATGGAGCGCTACAAAGAGGTTCTGGTGGAGTTGGCGCGCGTGGAGCAGAAGATGGAGAGCCAGTCTCTGTCTTCGTCGTCATCCTCCTCCGAGGGCTTGGTGTCGACGGCGGCGGCGGCGGCGACCGGGGCGGGGAGGACTCGCCTCGGCAGCAGCGGGCGTTCGACGCTGCAGGCTATCGGAAGCGCAGCAGCTGCAGGTTTGACACCTTTCTGCTTTTAATTCTTTATTTTGCCAGAAAAAAGTAGTAACTAAAGTCGCTTTGTTTCCCTGCAGGCGTGGCTTTCTACTCCATCTCTGACATAGCAGACCGTCTCCTCAGCACCCCCGCTCACCCCATGCCGTCGCTGGAGGAAGGCTACTGGCTCAGCAGCTGCTCCTCAGATCCTTCTGGCCTCCTTTACACTCTGCTGGAGGAGCTGAGCCCGTCCGCCATGGCCGCCTTCGACCTGGCCTGCTGCCACTGTCAGCTCTGGAAGACGTCCCGACAACTGCTGGACACGGCAGAGCGGCGGCTCAACAGCAGCCTGGAGACGCGAGGTACGAATTTGTTGAAACACTGACGACATAAATGCGTTTGTCTTCCTCTTTAATCCCCGTCCTCCTCCTCAGGAGTAAGAGTTGACCCCAAGGTTCCTCACTCGGAGGGGATCTGCGGACTTCCCATGGTTTTACAACAAATCAGCAAGATCCTGAATCACTCGGCTACTAATAAGGGATCGGTCAAATCAGGTGAGTGCAAATGTTTTTATTTTTATTTGGGAGTTTTTTGACACAAATATAATTAGTATACCACCGTCTTTCTCCAATCGCTCATTTATAATTTCATTCACCCTGTGTAGAATGGTTCAAAAATGACTCTCCAGACCAGATTCAGTTCAAAACGAACTAAATAAACTGATCCAGTGTTTTTCATAGACGCTGCCGGAGACGATCAAGTGTTTTCCAGCCCGTTTGGTTGCTGCATTCAGGAAGTGCTCCTGTGTTGCCACCCAATCCTGAGCGAGGAGTGCATCGCTGCTCGGCTCGGTCTGGTTCAGCGTTTGGAGACCACGCTGCAGATTCTGAGCACCGCCACAGAAGGAGCAGGTCGGCACAGCAACCACAGCTGCTGTTGAACTAACTCATCTTCTGTGATGTTAGATGTGGTCTGAATGTTCTGTGTTTGTGATGTTACCTCTATCGACAGAGGGCAGCGTTGGCAGCGCTCTCCTGCCGCTGCTGGTTGAACAGGCCGGTCTGAAACAGTCGGAGCTGGACTCTCACCCCGTTCGCTCCAGCATGAAGCAGCTGCTTCGTTCCCTGGACCAGCTCTGTCCCTTTGAACCGGACGTAGAACTGGCCAGACCGGATTACGTGCGGAGCTTCCTCGACTACGTCAACACGCTAGCATCCGTGCTGGTGCGCAGCCTCGGTTCGGAAGGTAAAATGTTTTCGTCGCTAGAAACCATCAGCGACTCTATTTTCATTCTTACACCTGGTTTTATTCCGATTTGTCTCTGATTTTGATGTTTCTCTTAGATCAGAGCGGTGAAGTGAAGCTCGGGAATCCTCTGCTGGTTTTGCTTCAAGCTCCGTTTCAGCTTCTCTCTCACTTGCTGTTTGACCGACAGGTGTCTCCTGACAGGTACGCACCTCGCTCCCACCGGAGATTTTGACTAACTAACTATTATACTATAAAGGCCTGGAGGGTGAGGGAGAGATGGAGACAAAGAGAGGGACAGAGAGATGAAGTGCAGTGCATCATCAAATTTTAAGCCAAACCTTAGGAGGTAGAAGAATAGACACTAAAACACAAACACCTTAAGACAGGATGTAGCTGCTGCTTCTCGGCGTGATTTACAGCCGTTTATTGTTGACGAGCACCGGTGAAGACGCTGCCTCCGACACAGACTAAACCGCTAAACCGGCGTGGAAACATCACCATGGCAACACGCTGGTTTTCATGGTGGAACTGAAACCACCAGGTAACAGTTAGATGCTGCAGAGAAACCAGGAAGTAGAGACGTTTAGATGTGAAAACACATGAAAACAATCCTCTTACTCATTGATCAGATCCTCCAGGATTTAATGACGTTACAATCACAACTATTAACACTAATTCAACCAATCATTGTGGATATTCCTGAGGTCTTTGACTGGTGACTACCTATAGCAGCTACAGTCAAGGAGACTGGACTTACACATTAAAAACTAATATTATGATGGAAACTATTACTAAACCAGTGTGTAAACATCACCATGGCAACACACTGGTTTTCATGGTGGAGCTGAAATCAGCAGCAGCATTTATCTCACATCCCTCCTCTGATTGGCCGTCGCTCTTTGTCAAGTCTCTTCCGACTCCTCCAGTTTTCTAACACGACAGATCCAGTCCCGGTCTCAGACCAGGTCCCGACGGCCTCTGATGGAGTCGTTAGGTCTGTTCACACATTATGATCATTAACTGATGATTCACCAACCATCAGAGGACCAAGTCCACCAGACAGCATGACTGGAAATCGTTGGTAAATTCGGCTAATGTGAACTAAGCTTTAACTTTCTACATCATGTTTGTTTCCTCTCCAGAGTGCTGTCGTTGCTGCAGCAGGAAGGTCTGCGACTGAGCGTCCAGCAGGTGATTGTCCAGCGATGCTGTGAGACTTTGCCTCTGTGGCTCTCCTGTCCAGGTGGAGACAGAGACTCTGACCAGAGCAGAAAAGATGACGGAGCGTTCAGCGTCGCCAGTTTGTCCGTCCTGCTCCAGCAACACGCTCAGGAGCACATGTCAGCTCTGGGAGTCACCGAGCCTCGGTCAGAGGAGAGCTCCGAGTCCGAGGCCCCGGTGGAGGATCACTCCGCTACGCCCTCCAACCTCTCCACCTCTCCTCCCTCTCATTCATCCTCCTCCCCCACTTCTTCTTCCAACTCTTTCCTCCTCACGCCGTCGGCTCTTTCTTTCCTAAAGTCTCGCTCGCCTTTGATGGCGACGCTGGCGTGTTTGAGTGCGTGTAAAGGAGAAAGCGCACGGACACAATCCTCTGGCTGGTCTGGCTATTTCCGCAGCGGACGTAAAGAAGTTGTACTAGACGGCGAGCAGATTTCTCGCGAGGCCGACAACCTCCTGAAAGAGTTCCCCATCCTCTGGGCCTACCTTCACGCCATGGCTGAGCCGGTGCTTGGCTCCCCGTTATCTGAGAGCGAGGACGGCTCTGCCGGACTCGGGGCGCTCGTTTGTGGGAAACCTCTCGTCGGCCTGCTGCTGTCTGGACCACAGGATGAAGCGACGCAGGCTGTGGCTGCTGAGGCCTTTCAAAAGGCTCTTTCCTCCAGAGACCTGGGCCGAGCACTCAGCTTGTTGGAGCTGTATGGGCAAGGCTGCAGCCAGGAGGGGGCGCTGAGAGACCAGCTACTTGCTTTTGCCGCTTTAGAAGGTGAGTACGACTGGTTTTATCTTTGCAAATATTCAAATCTCCCCCACTTCTGTTGTTTATTATTTAATTTTTCACCGATAAGATGTTCGAAACGTCTTCAGCGTGTTGTTTATCTGTGTTCAGATGGAGGTGAAGGTACAGGTCAGCTGTTCCGCGTTCAGGACGCGAACCTGCGAGCCCGCGTCGCCCTCCAGGCCCTGGAGCGGTGGCCTCTGTCGGCCTGCCTCGACCTGCTCGAGTTCTGCCTCAATGACGCCAACACGGCGGCCTCGCTGAGAAGTGAATTAGAGCTCAAGAAGAAAGAGCTGGACATTTATCACCGGGTAATTCCCCCAAACTTTGATTTGTTGCATGAGAGATACAGTTGACACCGCTCGCCATAAAACCCTGTCAGATAAAAGAACAACAACCTTCAACCAAAGCGCGAGTAAACTGGAATTGTTTCAAAGTCGTTGTGTCATTTTGCAGGAACTTGATTCCGTTGCACACAAGACGCACACGTGTTGATTCAACCTGAGTGTTTATGTTTTATAACCTCCTAATCATGTCTTATCATGACGGGATAAGACATGATTATAATTCCTATCACATCAGCATGATTGGAATTAAAATCCACAGTACATGCCGTTTGAGTTTCCATTGAGACTTGCCAATTGTTTCTACTTTCTTCTCATTGCCGCAGATGTTGAAGTTACAGCCTCCGTTGCCATGGGCGACTTGGCAGGAGCTGAGAACCGAGTCTCAGACGAACTCCGAGTCCATGTTGTCCATGATGCTGGAGGCTAAAGTGGGTGCATCGGAACAGTGTAAACATTCACGCCTCATCTCGATCTCCAAAACATGTGTTTCCTCACCGTTTTTGTGTGATTCTTCGTGCAGGAGTTTGCTCTTTGTGCGCAGTGGGTGGAGCTGTATCCTGTATCAGACCATCAGAGGTTACAGTTAAAAACGGAACATTTGCTTCATCTGCTGGAGAAGGGACAGACGGACGAGGCTTTCCAGGTACAAACTGGTCAACAGATACGCTCCTGTAGCAATCATACATGCACGAATTCTTATATTTACGTAACTTTCTGATGCTGGTTCTTTAGCTACTGGAGAGTCTGTCTGATTTTGTGGCCGGTCTGGACGTTTGCGAGCGAGCTCTGGACCGCTGCCCCGGTCTGGCTGCCTGTCACTTCCTGGCCGACTACCTCACGCTGCACTTTCAGAGGCAGGTGTCTCCGGCGCGGCGGAGGCACATCCACGCTCTTCACCTGGGCTCTAAGGTCGGCGAATGTGAAAGTTTGCGCCTGCGTAACTGCGCGCGTGTCGAAGAACGGGAAGGAACTTAACGGAGACTAGTTTTGCAAGTGTTCTAATGTTACTAATGAACCGGTTTAAGATCAGTAATCCAAGTAAACTAACAAGAAGCAAATCATTATTGCCTCGAGGGTGAATTTTTACAAGTGAAGAGAAAATAACTGTCTTCTCCATCTCATCATCTCATGCTCGTCCAACTGGTTGAATGTGTTTCCTCTACTTCAGGTGTTGCTGACTTTGCCCCAAGCAGCCAGACAGGACTATTTCCCGCTGCTGTCGGAGCCTCTGCTGATGCTCGAGCAGCTTTTGATGAACCTGAAGGTGGACTGGGCGGACGTGGCGGTGCGAACCCTGCGCAGCCTCGTGGTCGGTCAGGAGGCCGGCTTCGGGGCCGAGGACATCGACAAGCTTCTGGCCGACTACGCCTGCAAGGCCCTGGACTTCTCCTGCGCCCCCAGAGAGAGGTCTCGATCTGGTCAGTGGTTCATGCACGACGGTGACACACGTAGACATACGTGAGGGTTGGATTTAAATGCTTGGATTTTGTCTTTTTGAAATAAATTGTTTTTTATTTTTCCAGACTCCGTAATCAGCCTCCAGGACGCTCTGATGCAATGTCCTGCTCAAGACAGCTGCTCCCTGTCGTCTAGCCGCATCGAATCTCCAACACCCTCTACAAGTGAGGCGCTCGCACATTTTTGATAGTGATTAAATGATTATATGATACCCCGTACCATCTCAGGGGAATAACCTGGCATTAGGTCGACCACAAAAGGAACCAGAGTGGATAAATAAAATCAAAATGAGAGAGAAATTTAAGATGAAGCTGTTTTTTTTTTTTTTTTTTTTTAATGTTTTATGGTTTGAAATCCTCCTTATTGTTTCCCGTATTTGCCTTTAATTACAGGCAGCACACCTACACACACCCCCTCCTCCAACAACACTGACAGGGATCGGGAGAGGGATCGCAGCTCAGCGGGGAGAAAACGCCGCTCGCCTGCCAAGTTCCAGCCTCCGGAACAACCCCCGGCTCGTAAAGACTGGGTCCCTGACACCAAACAGCATGTGTGCATGGTCTGCCAGCGTGAGAGGTTCACCATGGTGAGTGTGAGACTCGCATTAAAACAGAAGCTACGGCAACAATGAGACTAAGGACTTCTGGTTAAGAAAAACGAGAATGAACGAGTGAATGGATATTTGTCTGTTTATGCTTCAGTTCAACAGACGGCACCACTGTCGGAGATGTGGCCGTTTGGTGTGTCAGTCGTGTTCTGAACGTAAGATGCCTGTAGAGGGGCGTCCAGGAGAAGAAGTCAGAGTCTGTGACCAGTGTTACACCTTCTTTCACCCTGAGTAAGATCCTGTAGATTTAGAGCCAATCCCATTTCTACCTCTTAGCTCCTCCCCCTCTCTTTAGCGCGTTCACGTTAGCAGAAGGTCAATCTGTCTCTATTCTCTTCTAGATGAAGCGTGAGGGGTCACAACCCTCCAAGCGAAGCTGTTCCAGGAACAGCTATTCCAAACAAAACTGGGGTGTGGGAAATGTCCCAGCACGCACCAGGACAAAGACGCAGTCGTCAAAAAAGTTAGCGATTCAGTTAATAAAGCAATCGAGACATTTAACTTGTTAAGCGAACTTATCGCTAACTAACCGCTAATCCATAACGTTCACTAGCGTTAGCGGTAGCTAGCTTTTTTTTCTAATGAATCGTCGGGTTAATGCCAACGAACGTCTCGTCAGTTTTTAATCTCAGAGTCTGCGGGCGCCATCTTTGTTTGTTCGTCGTCATCCGGTCGTCACGGAGACCCGTCGCGTGGTCTTTTACGTAGCAACTAGCGTCGACTTCTGATGAGTAGGGGTGAATCATTTCCTACGGGAATGTTTTCACCCCTGGAAGAAGGGGTAAGAAACGAGAAATGGGATTGACCCTTAAGGGCAACAAGAGCATTATGGGAAATATTAAAAAGAAAGGTTGAAAT
The DNA here is from genome assembly GCA_016801845.1 of Polydactylus sextarius. Classification (NCBI taxonomy): domain Eukaryota; kingdom Metazoa; phylum Chordata; class Actinopteri; family Polynemidae; genus Polydactylus; species Polydactylus sextarius. Next base: position 8,212,130 of record CM028931.1, read on the forward strand.
TGATTTGTTCTGGTTTTTTTTTTTTTACTTATTGACAGATCGGATGACGAGCTGGAACCAGCTGAAGGTAACATACAAACATGTAAAAGATCTAAAATGCAACTATTACAATGGTGACAAACGTCCACACTTCTTTTTGTGCGTCTTTTTGTCTAGCGGCTGGTAGTCCTGTGGTGACGGAGGAAGCTTTAGACGGGATGTTGCACCTGCCTGAAGTTGTCCAGCGACAGATCCGACTGAGCACGAACGCGGCGGAGAACCAGCTGCTGCGGAGCGAGTTTTACTACGAACAGGTTTGTTGACACGGGATTAAGCGGTGTAATTAAAGTTGACAGCGGAGATTACTGATGTTTCCTTTACTAACACCTTCCTTCCCAGGCTCCCAGCGCGTATCTCTGCGTGGCCGTTTTGTCTCTGCACAGCGATCAAACAGCCTGCGGGCACCAGCTCATCGTCCACTGCCGCTCTCTGTCTCGCAAGCTGACCAACCCGGAGGTGGACGCCTGCCTCCTCACCGACATCATGCGGCAGCTGCTCTTCAGCGCCAAGCTGATGTTCGTCAAGGTGGGACGCAGTCAGGATCTGGCCTTGTGCGACAGGTGAGATGTAACCTCAGGCGACGGCCGCGACAACAAGTCTTTTTTTATATCTGATCGTACTTTGATTGATGTTTATCTTTTGTTCTCATTGCCGCGGAAGCAGTAAACACAAAACTTCTTACACTCGGAGCAATTGAGTCATTAGTCATGTTGTGAAATACCCAGGTTAAGTAGCTTTAGTTCTCATGATTTAACACATCAGATGACTCAGGGTGATAAAACATGGGGCATTCAGATGATTAGTGAACAGGATGAACTTTAATCGAACTTTGATTCCTTTATTTCATAATCGTGTGCCACCGCTTGTTTAGCAATTTAGTCATTTCGCTCGCTGATGCAACTGTCTGATTGTTTGTCCGTCTTCCCGTCTTGTTTTCCGCAGCTACATCAGTAAAGTAGACGTGCTTAAGATCCTGGTGGCGGCCAATTACAAATACATCCCCTCTCTGGACGACATCCTGGAGACGTCCGCCGTCACGCGGCTTCGTAATCAGCTGCTCGAAGCCGAGCACTATCAGCTGGCAGTGGAGGTGAGACACAGAGTACAACAAAACACTGATACGCATCAGCTGTTGTCCAACTGGTAATTTTCTAACGCAGTAAATCATAGTTACAGTGGCTTCCCGCTCATTGAATTTCACAAACTTTGCTGTGAAATACACAAGAGTGAGAAAGAGTGACAGATTTTGAAAGCACTGATTGTTGAAATCGGACACAAACGGTTTTTTTTTTTGAGGATATTTAAGTATAATTTAGAGCATTTGGGTGTATTTTATCCTCATTTCAGATCATAACAGCGCAGAAAAACCACCAGTTAAATAGCTGTTTTCGTTGTTTCATTTTCCTTCGCCCGTGGTCCCAGGTGTCTACAAAGAGCGGCCTGGATCCCGGCGGCGTGTGGCAGGCGTGGGCCATGGCGTCTCTGAAGGCGGGGAACCTCTCGGGCGCCAGGGAGAAGTTCTCCCGCTGCCTGAAGGCTCCGGTCGACCGCAACCAGCTCAGCCCGGGTCCGTTACTGCTGCAGGAGATCGTCCAGCACCTGGAGACCGCCGCCCGTCCCACTCAAACCACGGTAGGAACACTTTAACTCTGTGACATTGTTATGTAACCTCCTTTACTCCCGTTATAGCTCATCCGCAGGGAGACAATATGTTCTTGTGTATCGTGCTGGTACACGTAGTTAAAATGCTTGAGGCATAAGTACAATAAATGTGACAAAAGGAAGTAAAACGAAAAAGGCAGAATAAATGATTCATATAAAACACACGCGCATAAACGTCTTTACTGTAATTTAATCACGCATAAACATGTAAAAGAGGTCAGTCAGGGTCACCTCTCATGTGCAAAGTCTAGAGTCATGCAAAATGTGCTATACTGCTTCAACCCTCCCTCCCCCTCCTCCGGTACGTGACACCTCAGGAATCTCCCACGTATCGGCTTCCACGTGTCAAAAGGATGTAAGAAAATTATAGCATGCGGTGTCTCTCGTGGCCTTGGATTGAGGTGGGAGCTTCCAAGCGAGTGAGCGGACTTTGCTGAGCCGGTCTGGTTTCTCTTGTTCTGTCGTTCATGGAGAAATTCGGTGTAAAATGAACTTTGGGTGTGTTTAACCATGATAAAGAATTGGTATGTTTGCCGAGGGGCAAAACTACGCTAGCCCTTTTTATCGTTTTTGTCCGAAAACACTCACCATGCAAGTGAATGGGGCAGCCAGGCAGCTTGAAGACGTCTCTATTTTAAACCATTAAAACAGCTCAAAGTAGCTCCACACTTCCTTGCTAGTATAACAAGGGTCCTGATGTTTAAAACGAGGTGTTGAGAACTTTGTAAGTGAACACATCGTTTATTAAAAAGACTTTTTTTACAGGTAGGAACTAGCGGTAGTTTTCGGTCGCCGCCATGTTGAAAGTAAGTCCTACAAGTCCATTGACGAATATGAACCAATGGATAGAATAGGAGGAGAGATAGTAGTAGTAATAGAAGTGCAAATGCATGGATTTCATCTGCTGGTCATTGTCTACAAGGGTAACTGAACAGCTCCTGACTTACTTTCAACATGGCGGCGACCGGAAACAACCGCTAGGTCCTACCTGTATAAAAAGTCTTTTTAATAAACGATGTGTTCACTTACAAAGTTCTCAACGCCTCATTTTAAATGTCAGGACCCTTGTTATACCAGCAAAGAAGTGTGGAGCTACTTTGAGCTGTTTTAATGGTTTAAAACAGCGACGTCCTCAAGCTGCCTGGCTGCCCCATTGACTTGCATGGTGAGTCTTTTGGACAAAAACGATAAAAATACCAATGTTCGTAATTTACTGATGGTTGAATTAAACCACAGCTACAGTACGCTTCATGCTGCGTGACATTAAACCAGAACGAATCACATCAACCTTTTCGTTTTGATCATCTGTGGGTCAGTCTCTCGGTGAGGACGTCTTGGCGTCCCTGCGGGAGCTGGAGGACGTTCTGAACGACGCGGCTCCCGTTGACAAACCGGAGGCTCAATCGCCGAGCGGCGGCGTCCACCAGGAGTGTCTCTACTACCTGAACACGTACGGCACTCACCTGGCTCTCATCAGCTTCTATATGCGCCATGACTGCATGACGGAGGCGCTGACTCACTTGCTCAACAAGGTGAGACTCATATCATCACATTTACTTATATTAAAGGGGTTCGGCTACAAGTCAAATGTCTGACGTTGTGTTTTTTCCTACGTGATCGTGGATCAGGACTGCCCGGAGGAGGTGTTTCTGGAGGGTGTGCTGCAGCCCAGTCTGGAGCGTGGGCGTCTTGGCGCGTTGCAGGGGATACTAGAGAAACTGGACCCGGGCCTGGAGACATGCAGCCGCTACCTCATCGCCTCCTGCCAGTTCTTGCAGCGACGCGGATACTTTAACACCCTCTACCAGCTCCAACAGTTCATGATGGTTAGAGTCTTGCAGTAGCGGACACCATTAGTGGTTAAAAACTAGAAAAATTGAAAACGAACCCACTATTTCTCTTTAATACAAAACAACATCTGAGTCCTGAAGGGGGTCACCACACCAGTCATGTCACAACACTTAAAAGTCGTCTCGTAACCGATCGGAGAAACCTAATCTGTGATACTTAAATGTTTTTCCTGGACAGGATCATGTACGTGCAGCCATGACCTGTATCCGATTCTTCACACATGGCGCCAGCTCATACCTACAACTGGGAGAACAGCAGGTATATCTGTTTCTTTTTCTTTTTTTTTCCCCACCGCAGGTGGTAAAATGTTTAAATCACGTCCCCTTCTGACCTTGCTCTTGACCTGGATCTTTGTGCAGCGCTGGTTGGTCAGAGCCAAAGAGCATCTGAGGACGTATCTGCAGGAGCAACAAGGTCGAGGTGGCGGGAGGCGAAAATCTCAGGTCAACGTGTTTAGGAAGATGATGTCATCTAGTGACGTATCCAGGTTATTTAACGTTCTAATTTACATCATTTTCGCCCTCTTAGGACCGAAAAGAAATCTTTACTTCACACACGTTTTTCGTCGTTTCTCTATCTTGAATTATGGACCTCTGATGTCTCGTTTTCATCAGGCACATGAACACAATAGAGCTGCAGCTGGAGGTGACCCGCTTCCTCCACCGCTGTGAGAACGCTGCCTCCTCCAAAGCTCCGCAAACCAGTACACCTTCCTCCAAGTCCTCGGGATCCAGTTCACCGCCAACACTGTTCGGAGGCAGTCCTATGAAGGTCGAGGTTGCCTGTAAGGTGAGCTTTCAGTTGTGGACTTCAGTATGTTTCTACTTGTAACTGTTCAGACTATCAACTCCATGTTTGAGGGTGGATGTTTCTCCATCTTAAAGGAGGATGATGGAGCGCTTTAGTACTTTAGTTCAGACTCATTCATTGTCTATGAAGATTGTTGTAGCTCCATGTTTTAAAGTGCTGGATAAACTTCATCATATTCTTCTGTTTTATCAACATGTACTTGTACTTTTACTTTCTACACTTAATATAACATTTACTTATAGATTACTGTCATACTTAAGTACAGGAAATACTAGATACTTTAACACTTTTACTGGAGAATCAATCTAGTGATGACTTGTACTTCTACTCTAGTGTCTCTACTTCTACTCTAGTGTCTCTACTTCTACTCTAGTATCTGTACTTCTACTCTAGTGTCTGTACTTCTACTCTAGTGTCTCTACTTCTACTCTAATATCTGTACTTCTACTCTAATATCAGTACTTCTACTCTAGTATCTGTACTTCTACTCTAGTATCTGTACTTCTACTCTAGTATCAGTACTTCTACTCTAGTGTCTGTACTTCTACTCTAGTATCTCTACTTCTACTCTAGTATCAGTACTTCTACTCTAGTGTCTGTACTTCTACTCTAGTATCTCTACTTCTACTCTAGTATCTGTACTTCTACTCTAGTATCAGTACTTCTACTCTAGTGTCTGTACTTCTACTCTAGTATCTCTACTTCTACTCTAGTATCTGTACTTCTACTCTAGTATCTGTACTTCTACTCTAGTGTCTGTACTTCCACCTAGTATCTCACTTCTACTCTAGTATCTGTACTTCCACTCTAGCATCAGCACTTCCACTCCAGTGTCTGTACTTCCACCTAGTATCTCCACTTCTACTCCAGTGTCTGTACTTCTCCACCTAGTATCCGTACTTCCACCTAGTGTCCCCACTTCCACCTAGCATCTCCACTTCTACCCTAGCATCTGTACTTCCACCCAGTGTCTGTACTTCCACCCAGTGTCCCTACTCCACTCTAATATCTGTACTTCTACCTAATATCAGTACTTCCACTCTAGTATCTGTACTTCCACTCTAGTATCTGTACTTCCACTCTAGCATCAGTACTTCTACACCCAGTGTCTGTACTTCCACTCTAGTATCTCCACTTCCACTCTAGCATCAGCACTTCCACTCCAGTGTCTGTACTTCCACCTAGTATCTCCACTTCTACCTAGTATCTGTACTTCCACTCTAGTATCAGTACTTCTACCCAGTGTCTGTACTTCCACTCTAGTATCCCACTTCCACCTAGTATCTGTACTTCCACCTAGTATCTGCACTTCCACTCCAGTGTCTGTACTTCCACCTAGCATCTCTACTTCTACTCTAGTATCTGTACTTCCACTCTAGTATCTGTACTTCTACTCTAGTATCTGTACTTCTACCTAGCATCAGTACTTCCTACTCTAGTGTCTGTACTTCTACTCTAGTATCTCTACTTCTACTCCAGTGTCTGTACTTCTACTCTAGTATCTCTACTTCTACTCTAGTATCTGTACTTCTACTCTAGTGTCTGTACTTCTACTCTAGTATCTGTACTTCTACTCTAGTGTCTCTACTTCTACTCCAGTGTCTGTACTTCTACTCTAGTATCTCTACTTCTACTCTAGTATCTGTACTTCTACTCTAGTATCTGTACTTCTACTCTAGTATCAGTACTTCTACTCTAGTGTCTGTACTTCTACTCCAGTGTCTGTACTTCTACTCTAGTATCTGTACTTCTACTCTAGTATCTGTACTTCTACTCTAGTATCTGTACTTCTACTCCAGTGTCTGTACTTCTACTCTAATATCTGTACTTCTACTCTAGTGTCTGTACTTCTACTCTACTCTGACTGACTTTCTTTCTTATTTTTCAAATGAAAAATGCATAAATGATGTAAAATACCCGGTTGGGACTATGTTTTTTGACTTTATGGAAACACAAATGTTTTGCATGAAATCCATTAACGTGGCCTTAAATTGCAGGTCATGCTTGGAGGAAAAAACATAGAGGAGGGGTTTGGGATTGCGTACCGAGTCATACAGGTGAGTTCATACATGAGAGAAGTAAGTATTTGTTCTTGGATTCATTTAATCCAACGGGAAAGTGCTAAAACAGCAAAGGTTTATTAGGTTGTCTTTGTGCTGTCGCTTTTTTTCCCCCATGATCCTTTAAGCAACAATCTCTCATAACAACATACTGTATGTTCGCTGCTTTTAATTCCTCCCTTCCCGCCTCAGGACTTCCAGCTGGAGTCCCAGGCCGTGTACACTCGGGCCGGCCAGCGGCTCGTCAGACAGAGGCAGTACGGCGCCGTGCGGCAGCTGCTCAAGTGCGTCGGCGAATCGGGCACGGCCACCAAAAACGACTGCGACGCCCTGATCCTCAGCTGCGTCTCCGTCGCTGATAAGGGACCGGCCGACGTGAGTGAAACACCTGAGAGGAGTGAAATGAAACTGGACGAGCTCGGGGAAACGCCCGGCTCCGTGTTGTTCGTTTTGGTCACGGAGATGTTTGTCCTTCTTTATCCGATTTAGGCGAAAGAACTGGAAACTCTGATCCTGGAAGCCAAAAGCACAGAAAGCAAGGTAGTCAACTACTACTAATCTTGGTGATCCTCGTCCTAGTTATCAGCCCCGCCGGGCTTTAAAGTATCATGTGTTTTTATTTTGAAATCCATCTCTCTCTCAGATCAAAGCCTACCTGCTGTGCGGCAAACTGCGCCCGGCGTACCTGCTGGCGGTGAAGCTGGAGGCGAGCCGCGCCGGCCCGTTGGTCCAGGACGTCCTCCAGTCGGCCGAGGGAGCGCAGGACTCCGTGATGCAGAACATCTGTCGCCAGTGGCTGTCGGAGCATCACGGCAAGTCGTCGCAGCAGCGGCAGGGACGACCCAGCGCCAAGTAAAAACGCACCGACGCCGCGACAACAAGGGATTACACAAAGCACTTAGATGCAAAAAAAAAAAAAATAAACAGATGAGCCGCAAATGAAAGTGGATCCAGGGTTTCTGATGTAACACACTTCTGGGAATAAGCTGTCAGACCGGTACGACGCCAAGTTGGGCCTTATGATGTAATCTTTAGGACCTGCTAGTAGCACAAACTGCGTAGCTAACACACATATAGCTTTGCATAAAGAAGGTTTACACCGTTTTAGCATTACACTTCTATGACATCTGTAGTAACAGCAGCAGTTACACAGATATCCTCTTTTATGATCCTCGCTTCCGTCTTCCTGACAACTACATATCCCATAATGCAACTCGACTGCATTATGGGAGAGTCGGGAGCCGATAGCTGTAAATGTAGCCGCACGTTAACGGTGAAATTAGTTCTTTATTAAAGGACGAACACCGCAGCGTTTGACAGTTTGTGTTTTATGGACCGCCTGTCTTACCGCGCACAAGGGTCCTCTTCAACATCAGATGTTACCCGTTTGCGTTAACAAACAGTAACGCGGTTAATTCTCCCCACTTTGTGGAAACGTCCAGAAACCCTCGCGATGGTCCCTCTCTACATTTGCGAGACCTTTTCCCCGTTCCCCGTTCGTACGAACGAAAGCCAAAATCACCGCCGTGCTTTATTCCCACACGTCACCGCCAGTCTCTCATCCCCGCGAAACAAGGAGCGACGTTACTGCGCCGTAGCGACGACAACTGTTACGTCACAGATCTGATAACCGGTTCTTCTTACACAATAATCACCACGTCTCTACAGTAACTCAGTATTTGACTAAGGTTCGTCTCCTACCTCAACTTAAAGGGAAAATTCCTCTAAACTGACTGGGAAAACCTCCGACTAATGTGACACGTTTAGGTCTTTTCCTTCGTTTTTTTTTTTTTTTTATGTCTTTATTGTGTCTGTGTTAACGCGGACGAGGTATGACGCGTCCTTTAAAACCCTCGATCAAACCTGTTTTAACATTGTATAGCACTTTTTTTTTTTTTCTCGTCAGCTTTCAGAATGAGATTCCCTTTCGATTTTGAGGGAAACGGATACGATCAAACGATATGAAGTATTTAAGGGCATTTCAGAAAAAAAAGGGACCCACTTCGTTCTTTATCCTGACGATTCAAATCCCCCATTTAGTCACCGGTTTAGCGTCCGTGGCTACTTTTCGTTGCTAACTGTAAATCACGCTTTTCGCTCCGTTGCCACGGGAGACGTGGCCCGAATCTTTAACGGAACGTTATGAACCTGTGGCGACACTTCACGACACAACACTTCACGTGTAGCCTGTAGCGACAATCACCCCTGCGCCGCTGACGCCGCCTTTATCGCGTATTCGACGCCGCGTCCCGGAGCTTTCCCCGATCTGCGGCGCTGATAATATTAAGAGGAGACGCTGCGTCGTCCGTTCTGCCTTCCGCTTCACTAGCCCGAAGACCCACACTGACGCGACATCCCGCGACGGCGGCGAAGTCGCGACGTGCGCGTTACGACATTTCTTGCACTCTTTAATTCTCTCCTTAAAACTCAAGACTGTTGTCTCATCACTGCCGCACTTTATATCGAGTCTGGAAAAATAATAAAAAAAAAAAAAAACAACAAATAAAGTCTTCTAGGGAAAAAAACCTAACTGCTTTAACAACGCAGGGACTAAAGATTTTGAAAATGTATGAAAAAAAAGTTTGATTTCATCATCCCTTGTAAAATAAAGTCAAAATGAAATAATAATAATAATAATAATAATGATAATAAAATGTCACAGAAAAATGATGGAATACTGACTTTAATGTTTCCAAACGTGTCTGGGAAATATCTTTATTCTCTGTGTTGAGAAGATTTATATCACCCACTGAATATGAAGCTTTTGCTAACTTTATTAGCATAGAAACAACTAGCCTGGCTCCTTTAATGGCTGTTTTACCATGAATATGAGTCAAGAGATATTTTACATTGATTGAAGTAATATCGAGTTTGACCATCTTTTGCTTTTACAGCCAAATAGTTAACAATGAAAGTAAATGGGGCAGCCAGCCAAACAAATCTAAATCTTTCTAAATCTAAATCACTAATAAAGCTTGAACAACAGGCTGATGTGTCCGAGAAAAGCAAGCTGATTTAAAACACTCTTCATCACCAGTTATTATGAAAAGATGTTGGGTAGATTTTTTAAATCAATCTTTTTTTAATAAACTCTCAGTTCACTTACTAAGTTATCAGTACTTCAGTTTATGTGTAGGGACCCTATTCATGCTACTGCTGAAGTGAAGTGATATTTCGAGCTTTATTAGTGGTTAAAAAAATGACAATTTAGATACGTTTGGCTGGCTGCCCCATTCACTTTCATTGTTACCTATTTGGTTGTGAAAACAAAAGATGGTCAAACTCGAGATATTTTACGTTGGATGAAGTAATATCAAGTTTACCCGTCTTTTGTTTTCACAATCATTAGTTAACAATGAAAGTAAATGGGGCAGCCAGCCAAACTTATCTAAATAGCTATTTTTTAACCACTAATAAAGCTCAAAATATCATTTCACTTCAGCAGTAGCATGAATAGGGTCCATACATAAAAACTGAAGTACTGGCAACTTATGTGATAACTTGATGAGGAGTATTCCAGAACAACAACATTCCGAACAACTGTCCGACGTGTCCATGAAGAGTAAAAGGAAAATGATGAATCTGCTGATCTGGAACACCCTGGGTTTAAATTACTCTTTCTTCGTGCAACAATCAAGTTGAGCGACACGGCACCATTTCTAGTAATATCTCCATTTATTTACATCAAATGTAAACATTCAACTCTTGACATGAATGTAAGTGTAGTAAAAGGCATGTTTCACTTGTATAAAACAGAATGTAAACTCTTGGCAACCTTGTTTGCGAATGCGGAGGAAACATGACTAGAGGAGATCCTTGGAAATGTAAAACTGTAGTTCCTCCAGGAATGTGCAGTTGTTTTGTTTGTTTGGCAATGAAATGTGGGTTGGGGGGGTGATATATATCTGCGATTACCGCAGCGACACAATTCTATGTCCGATTTAGTTCCGATAAAAAAAAAAAACCAAAAGCGTTCTTAAACCCTACGTGTACTACGATTTATCACAAAATACATTAACGCAGTTCAAGCGGTACTCGTGGCTCAGACTGAAGCTGATCTTTTTTTTTTTTTTTTTTTTAATTTTTTAAACTTTTTTTTTTTAATTAACCTGGAAACGCTGTAAGAAACCCTGCAATCGTTTAGAAATGCTGGCACGGAAGTCAAGCAATTTTAGCTGCAAATTGTGGAGAAATGAAAACCGAGGTGGGGGAAAAAAAAAATTTAATCGATAAAGAGGCTGGTCTTTTTTTTTTTTTTTTTTTTTTTTAAACCCTGGCTTGACCCTTCACAGTATCCTACAGCATTACAATATACTAAGTTGCTTTTATCACTGTAGTCACGTTGTGTTGCAAAAAAAAATATATATATATATATATATATAGGGTCAAAAAGTTATTTGATTGATTGATTGAGCTGTTGCAGAGCGTTAAATCGTTAAATATGTAATTTACCGCGTTGTCGCACAACAACAACAACAACAAAAAAAAAAAAAAAGCAACTTTCACATTATAGTTTCTCTCACATAATTACCTGACTGTCTATTATTAGGTTCGAATCATTCAGAAAACGCACAGAACATCGAAATCCGTAAGAAAAGTTGAAAATTGAATGGAGGATTAAAAAAAAGAAAAGGGGTGGGGAGGGGGGAAGAAAAGGATAAGGACCCCTTAACGGAACCGGGATAGACGACGGTTATAACGTAGTTGAGAAAATCAGTCCCACTCGATACCGAGAAGTTCACAGCTGACGTCCCACAGCCTCTTCGCCGTGTCCTCGCTTCTTCCCTGAGGGGCTACGAAGGCGGGGGCGCAGTCACTGAGGAGAAACAAGGGGAGGGTGATTAGAACACGGATTGACAGAAACAGGGAACTGAAAGAATGAGATGAAAAGATATCAAGATGAACTTGATCTTATCTCCCTCACGCCTGTCTGAGTATGAAATGTGATGTGCCGTGTCAAAAGGCAAAGCTGTTGATTTACTAGCTGTGACTGAAACGACGAGGTCGCCCAAAAACGAAGGCGGTTGGACGAGTTTGTTTCAGGCGTTTCAGAACACGTCAAGGTTATGCAACTCATCTGGCCTGGGAACAACATCGACATCCGCCAGATGGAGCTGGAACGTGTTGTTAGAAAGACGGACACCTGGACTCACCTAGGTTGACCTGACCGCGACTATGACCTGATCTCAGAAACAGAAGGATGCAGAAGTATCTGGTTTCAGTGGCTTGAATTCCTCTGTTTGTTTCCGAAAACTCTAATTTGAAGAGTTTGAGACTTGAGACTTGAAACTTGAAACGGTTATTCATGGTCTTTGGAGGATAGATCCTAATTTGTCTGCTGATCCTCACTTTTCCTCCAGCGCTGCTATGAATTAGACGTTTTATGAATGAAACATCTTTTGGACTTAGTCCTCTGATGGTTGGTGAATCATCAGTTACAGTGACTCCATCAGAGGCCGTCGGGACCTGGTCTGAGACCAGGACTGGATCTGTCGTGTTAGAAAACCGGAGGAGTCTGAAGAGACTGACAAAGAGCGACGGCCAATCAGAGGAGGGATGTGAGATAAATGCTGCTGCCGTCTCACTGATTCACTCACAACCACGTTTAAAAGTCTGATGTTTTAACGCTTTTTGTTTCATTTTCACTTTCTACAAACTCCCCGCGTCTGATCCAGATGTTACCCGGTACCGGGAAGGTCTGCTGCTGATTTCAGCTCCACCATGAAAACCAGCGTGTTGCCATGGTGATGTTTACACGCTGGTTTAGCGGTTTAGTAATAGTTTCCATCATAACATTAGTTTTTAATGTGTAAGTCCAGTCTCCTTGACTGTAGCTGCTATAGGTAGTCACCAGTCAAAGACCTCAGGAATATCCACAATGATTGGTTGAATTTGTGTTAATAGTTGTGATTGTAACATTATTAAATCCTGGAGGATCTGATCAATGAGTAAGAAGATTGTTTTCATGTGTTTTCACATCTAAATGTCTCTACTTCCTGTTTTCTCTGCCGCGTCTAAATCTTACCCGGTGATTTCAGCTCCACCATGAAAACCAGCATGTTGCCATGGTGATGTTTACACGCCGGTTTAGCGGTTTAGTCTGTGACGGAGGCAGCGTCTTCACCGGTGCTCGTCAACAATAAACGGAAGATGTATATTTGTCCTGGAGAGATATAAAACAACAACTCACCTGAAGTGTTTCCCAGAGACGGAGTGCAGCTCCTCTGCCACGGCGCAGTAGATGCTGGTCTGCGCTCCTTCCCGTGGAGTTTTCAGGAACAAAGAGAAGACCGTCATGAATATCGTCATGAGAGTCGAGTGTCGGGCCAGGTCGGAGTTCACCGTCCCCGGATGGACCGAGTTCACCGTCACGTCGGTGCCTGCGAGAGGAACAGATCGGATCAGATCGGATCCGGTTTCTCAAAACGCTGGAAAACATCGTCGTTTTCCGTTTTTTTCCGTCGTTGATTTATCCAACGCACCTGCTGACAACATGCTCACATTCTCAGGCAAAACTAACATGTTTATAACATGATTTCTGTTGACTGTGCTGGAACCACTTGTTTCTTGTCAATATTTTGTTTTATGTTTTATCTCTTCGCTCCCATTCTAGGCTCCACTACCTCTCTATATCTGTTACTACTCTGTTTGCCAAAGCAGAGCAGATCATCTGTCCACTCTCCCATGTTTCACGATTCGTGTGTTTGCTTCTATGTGTACCTTTAAGTCTTCGAGCCAACTCTCTAGCAAAGAGCACATTTGCCAGTTTGCTCTGGCAGTACGCTAATCCGCTGTTGTAGCTGCCCTGGCTGTGAAGGTCGTGAAAACGGACCCAGCCAAAGTTATGTGCCAGAGAGGAGACCACAACGATTCGTGACGGCGAGCTGCGTTTCAGGAGCCCGATGAGGAGGTACGTCAACAGGAAGTGACCTGATCAGAGGTGAGACACGTGTGCACTCGACGTTAAGAGACAACACTTAAATACATGTATCTAATTGGCTAATCTCATGCACTAATCCAGACTGTAAAAACAAGATTTAGGATTAAAATGTACGTGTATTTACAACCAAATCTTCTGATTTTACATCAGTTGAAGTAATATCAAGTCTTTTGTTTTCAAAACCAAATAGTTAACAATGAAAGTAAATGGGGCAGCCAGCCAATCGTCTCTAAATTGTCATTTTTTAACCACAAATAAAGCTCAAAATATTACTTCGCTTCAGAATAAACAATGCCGAATATGCTGATGTGATGGAACACACGGAAGGTGTTCCACATCAGCAGATTCATCACACCCCTTGCCCGATGAGTGCTGCGAACACATCAGGCTGTTGTTCAGGAATATGATGAATCTGCTGATCTGGAACGCCCTTCATCAGCAGTTGTTATAAAAGTAAATGTATTTTATGGGTATTAGTAATAAAAGTATAAGTATATATAATAAAAGTATTTTATTAAACTCATTATTTTGTTGTGAACACAAAAGACAGTCAAACTCGATATTACTTGGACCAACGTAGAATATCTCTTGAGCATAAACACCCTTCATGTCGTTCCAGATCAGCAGATTCATCATTTTTCTCGCTCTTTACGGACACATCATCCAACTGTTCAGAAAAATGATGAATCTGCTGATATGGGACATCCTTCATCACCAACATGATGTTTGGTAAGTCTTGTAAAACAGTGTTTTTAATAAACTCTCAGTTCACTTACTAAGTTATCAGTACTTCGGTTTATGTGTAGGGACCCTATTCATGCTACTGCTGAAGTGAAATAATATTTTGAATTTTATTAGTGGTTAAAAAATGACTATTTAGATACGTTTGGCTGGCTGCCCCATTTACTTTCACTGTTCAACCATCAAAGGTGTCAAAAATTAAAGCAGTGATTGTGCTGTCAGATTAACTGATTAACATCAGTCATTTTAGTAATTGATTAATGATTAATAATAATTAATTAACCAGTTAATCCATCAAATTTTCAGTCCTGATTAAGGTTTTAATTATTCATTGGCTCCAGTACGTTTCTTACCCAAGTGATTGACTCCGATATGCATCTCAAAGCCGTCGATGGTTTTTGTGTAAGGACACATCATCACCCCGGCGTTGTTGATGAGGATATGAAGCTGATTCACCTCTGAGGAAGAGAAACACGGCGGCTGTGATGCGTTAAATCAAATACCAACACACTGTGTCCCCGTAGGACGGACGTTAGCGTTAATACCTCTCAGGAATTTCTGCGCGAAGGCACGTATGGAGCAGGTATCGGCCAAATCCAGCTCCCGAACTTCCACTTGTGCTTTGTGGTATGATGCTCGTATGCTGGCCGCCGCCTCCTCGCCCTTTTCCACATCTCGGCACGCCATGATCACCCGAGCCCCTGTCACGCGACAGAGAGAAACGTTAGCTTCTTTTGGCTTTTTTGTGCATGAAGACAATTACTGAAACTGTTAGGCATTTCTCACGGTTAAACCATATTTTATATAAAACACATTTAATTCAACCACAATGCCTTAAAGCTTTTATGTGTTTTTTATTTATTTATTAAAGAATACAACATGCTCAATATAATTCACATGCAGCGAATTAAAGGAAACATTAGGAAGCTTTAGAGGACGACTTTAATTGTTTACTGAACAAAACCAAAATATCTCTTTAGCATGAACACCCTTCATGTTGTTCCAGATCAGCAGATTCATCATTCTTCTCACTCTTCATGGACACATCAACCAGCTGTTTTCACAGTACACTTATTAATTTATCAGTACTTCAGTTTATGTGTAGGGACCCTATTCATGCAACTGCTGAGATGAAGTGATATTTTGAGCTTTATTAGTGGTTAAAAATGACATTTTAGAAACGTTTGGCTGGCTGCCCCATTTACTTTCATTGTTAACTATTCGGCTGTGAAAACAAAAGACGGTCTAGGGTCTAGGAAGGGTTTAGAAAGATAAAAGGAAGTGGAGTTGGAAATGTGTCCTCCTTGATATGGTTCAAATGTTCCAGTTGATTGTATTGTTTTTTTGTTTTGTTTTTTTTGTAATATATATGTATTTGTTTATTTATATAAAATATACAAGAGGTGTGTGTTTGATTTGTGGTTCTGTCTGCACTGATTCCACATCTGGATGAACAGGTAAAATGGTGGTCCAGGTTCTTCATTAGGGATCTCATCTGGGTCTTGGTTAAGGTTAAAACCCAGGACAGGGAGACAATTAAGATCAGGACTAGATTTTGGGGTCAGGGGTCAAATTAGGTCACTGATCAGAGTCCTGTTAAGACTTTGGGTCTTTGATTGACAGTTAGGGTCACTTATCATTATTATAATCATGTGTGTGCCGTGTGGTTAGGGTTTAATTTGCAATATTGTGATATATCAAAAAATGCATCTTTAAAGGAGAACTTGGGTGTAAAATGATTTTTGGATTTGGTAAAACATGGTAACGAGTTGTTAAGTTTGCTGAGGAGCAAAACTACGCTAGCCCGTTGCATTACGAACATCATTATTTTTATCGTTTTTGTCCAAAAGACTCACCATGCAAGTGAATGGGGCAGCCAGGCAGCTTGAAGACATCACTATTTTAAACCATTAAAACAGCTCAAAGTAGCTCCACACTTCCTTGCTGGTATAACAAGGGTCCTGACATTTAAAACAAGGCGTTGAGAACTTTGTAAGTGAACACATTGTTTATTAAAAAGACTTTTTATACAGGTAGGACCTAGCAGTAGTTTCCGGTCGCCGCCATGTTGAAAGTATATAGTACAAATGGATTATTTCCCTTGTAGACAATGCCCAGATATTGTCACCAACAGATGAAATCCATGCATTTGCACCGCATTAATTTGTACTATCTCTCCTCCTATTCTGTCCATTGGTTCATGTTCATCAGTCGACTTGTAGGACTTACTTTCAACATGGCAGCGACTACTAAACTACTACTAGGTCCTACCTGTAAAAAAAAAAAAAAAAAGTCACAAAGTTCTCAACGCCTCGTTTTAAATGTCAGGACCCTTGTTATACCAGCAAGGAAGTGTGGAGCTACTTTGAGCTGTTTTAATGGTTTAAAACAGCGACGTCTTCAGGCTGCCTGGCTGCCCCATTCACTTGCATGGTGAGACTTTTGGACAAAAACGGTAAAAATGAAAATGTTCGTAACGCAACGGGCTGGTGTAGTTTTGCTCCTCAGCAAACATAACTCGTTATCATGTTTTAACATACCCAAAGTTCATTTTACACCCAAGTTCTCCTTTAATAGTGTTGTGATTTTGACTTTCTCGTCTAATCCCACAAGAGACCACCATGGGTACCTGGTGGGTGTGAGGAGACACTCTGCTGTACGGTGGAATTCAAAGTAAAATAATAATAATAATAATAAAAAAGTCACCTCGAATCGCCAAATCTCTTGCGGTCTCCTTCCCGATCCCTGTGTTGGCCCCGGTGATGAGGACAGTCTTTCCATCCATTCGAGTTGTGGACATGCACACTGCTCCTGCTGCATATTTCCTGCTCAAAACACACACACACAATGATCACTGATTAACAGAGCTCTGTGTCAGTATGGTTCAGTTCTGCAACTGTGTCCTCGTTCATCAGACATATGGACACATGTCTTAATTATTCATACACAAACTTGGGTAATGAACAGTTCTAAGTCGTACGACCCACGCCACTTGATCAGCGAGGCCCCCATAACCAATGACTCTGTTGGAGTAATGCATATAAATATAACTCCTCCCACGCGCTGCTTCCTGATTGGCTCGTGCAGACACACGGTTCATCTCTGTGCAGAAACTCCCACAAGCTCCATCACTGATCGTTGTATTTCATTGATTTTCTGCTCCGAAACACAATCGACGTCGTGTGAAATGACAGATAATCGTAATAAATCAAGTAAAAATGGCGACCAGCTGATTATAGCGGATATATAGTGTTTTTATAAAGAAGATAAACCTCATTGTAATAATAACATCTGTGCCTGTCAACCAACTAGCGACCATGTAACCATGATGTGCAGGCTTTAACATTAGATTTCTATCAGGATGGATGAGGAGTTTAGGTGATTCTTACCTTATATGTGGAGCAAATAAAAGCACCAGTAACGTCACGACTCCGAGACCCGCGATTATCACCAAAAGCAACATTGCGCTGCAGGTTTTGCGCCGTTTCTGTCTCCTCCGGCAGGATGCCGCTGTTCTGTTCTGTACTGTGGGCAGATCAGCTGATGTCAAAGCGTAAAGGGGGCACACACACACACACACACACACACACTGATACACACAGAGACGCTTACACATACAGTGAAACGAGGGGGGGGAGACAGATACGCCTCGCATGGAATCATGGGATTGTAGTTTTTGCAGCCTGACTAGAAAAAACAGTGAAAAAACAGTAAGATTACACCTATTTCTTTTTATTTTTTTTTCTAAATTAAACGTTTATTGTGATAATTTGATGTATTGATGTAATAATTATAAACTGTAATTGAATGACATTATAGGATGGAATGTATTTTTATTTGTCCCTCAAGGGGAAATTTATAGACAAAACATTTTTGACAAAATAGAATATAATAATAATAAAACATATACATATATACAAGCATATATAAGGTTCAAGTGTTATATGACTAAGTATTAGTTAATAAGTTATTAGTTATTAGTTATAAGTAAATTTCACATTTCTAATAGTCTTTGTTCTCCAGAAACTTTACATTATGTTGCTATACAAATATTTGCATACAAAACGATATATAATGCATGCAGGTGTGTACATAAATACATACATAAATATGTGAATAAATGTCAAAAATACAGTCAGATTGGTGCAAAACGAACAAAATAACAGACACAAGAGTAAAAAGGGTTGTTGTAAAATGTATTTTTAATAACTTTGAAGAATGGAAAAAGAAGCCAAAACCCCTTTTTCTGCGCAGATTTGCTAATAAATCTACATTTCCCAGAATGCAACGCAACGCTAATAAAAGCTGTTTCAGTCGCGCCTGATTAAAAACATCAACACGGTTTGTTTTAAAATCCTTTTATTGCGGTTTGTGATTGTTTTTGGATGCCGAACAGTGTAAATTGTTATATTTTGTATTTTTAAGCGGAAAATATACAAAAAATGTAATTAAATTATTGTTATTATTTTAAAATTTGGCGTTCAAAGAGCCTGGTCACGAGGACCATCATGCGGAAGAGTCGCGGGGATCTGATTATCATCAAAACCTAGAAGAAGGAAAAAGAAAAACAAACGCAGGACTATTTTAGTAGTTGTAGTAACTGTTAGTGTTTTTAATTTTTATTTTATTTTACAGCTGAAGTTCTTTTTTTATTATTATTATTATTAAAGACAGGGAACAGTCGGTTGAAAACATGTCGTCGGAGGAGTACGAGAAGTTACA
Organism: Polydactylus sextarius; assembly: GCA_016801845.1. NCBI lineage: Eukaryota > Metazoa > Chordata > Actinopteri > Polynemidae > Polydactylus > Polydactylus sextarius. The sequence continues at coordinate 8,230,955 of CM028931.1, forward strand.
CGAAATCTACAAATCGCTGTACGATGAGCTGAAGCTAATGCCGGAGAGAGCTCTGATATGCCACGGAGGTAAAAGAGACTTTTAGCTAGCTAGCTAGCTAAAGTCTAGCTAAAAGCTAGCTAGCTAAACGACACGACGAGGAGATGGACGAGTGTGTTGTGGAGCTAAAATGTGTTTGTTTGTTCCCCAGAGGAGAGGAAGAGGTTGGTGAGGAGTTTCGATGAGAGACAGGGGGAAGCTGAGGAAGTGGTGAGTGTGTTCACTCGGCTCTGTTAGCTTAACTTTACACATTTACAGGAGCTATGATATTAACCGTAGCTGAGATACGATTAACGAGAATCATCCTACTTTTGCTCTGTTTATTAAAAAATAAAACACTGTGGAGAGATTTGATAACACTGTATTGATCCTCACAGGGAATATTCACTGATCACAGATGTTTACAATTGGAAGAGAAGCAGAAAAGAGACCATCACATATATAGTATTGTGCAAAAAAATTATAGACATCCCCCATATGTTGTGTTTTAGCAGCGCTGTAAAGACCATACATATTCATCTCTCACTTTCTTTACGCAGATATAATAAGAAAATACAGGAAATGTGTACACAGTGTTTAAGAATACATAAAGCACATATCAGACTCTAGACACCCTCAGATTTATTGCCCCAGCAGTGCTTCAGTGACCAACAACCACAAGGAATAAGCTGATAAAGTCACTGCTCCACACTAGGATCACTGATAGACATGTCTAGTCTGACATAAGCTGTTGGCAGGTCCAGATGTGACAGGAGTCTCGGGATCAGCTGCTGACTTCACTTTGACTCACCCAACAGAGATGCTGCAGTGTCAAGTATATTGTCAAGTCATTATGAGTTGGAGCCAAAACATGTTTTATGTCTCTGGTGACCCTCTTTATTGTTCACCGAGGGGGGAATTCTGCCCTAGTTTGCCTCATCTGGACTCTTTGGATATCATGCTTTGGTTGTTCGCTTTTCCCATTTTGACCAAGGTTAGATCGGCAGCTGCTGTTCCACATCAGCAGATTCATCATATTCCCGAACAACAGGCCAATGTGAAGAGTAAGGAAATGGATGAATTTGCTGATCTGGAACATATTCAGCATATTTGTCATTAGTGGTTAAAAAATGACAATATAGACACATTTGGCTGGCTGCCCCATTTACTTTCATTGTTAACTATTTGGTTGTGAAAACAAAAAATGGTCTAAAAAAACGGACTAAAGAGTTAACAATGAAAGTAAATGGGGCAGACAGCCAAATGTATCTAAATTGTCATTTTTTAACCACTAATAAAACTCAAAATATCGCTTCACTTCAGCAGTAGCATGAATAGGGTCCCTACACATAAACTGAAGGACTGTTAACTTAGTAAGTGAACTGAGAGTTTATTAAAAACACTGTTTTACAAGACTTACTCAGCGTCTTGTTTTCATAACAACCGGTGATGAAAGGTGTTCCAGATTTATCATTTTCCTGAACATCCAGCCAATGTGTCCTGGAAGAGCAGGGAAAATGATGAATCTGCTGATCTGTAACACCCTTTGTGTTGTTCCGGATCAAGTACAATATTCCTTTAAAGCTCAGTTTTATTTGTATAGCACCATATCATAAGAATATTTACCTCAAGGCACTTTACAATTTTCTAAAATGGAAAAACTCAACAGTTCCCATGTTCCCATTATGTCGTGCTAGGTAGCAATTATGTTTTGATGAACGACAAAGGCGTGATTCTGTGGGAATATCAGTGTTGATATTAATGGTTTAATTTCCTTATCTCGTTCCAGTTGCAAGGAATGGAAGATGAGCTGCGCTCTGCCCCCGTCTCTTTTCGAAACGCCATGAACACAAAGCTGCGAATGTACCGCCGGGACCTGGGCAAACTGCAGAGAGACATGAGAAGCTCTGCTCCAAGCTTTGGCACGTCGTCCCAGCCGGCGGGTGGAGGCATCTATGCATCACAAAACCAGCAAAGTGTGAGTTTAAAGCTGTGGACTCTCGTGTTACATCATGACGGTTATGAGCAGAAACTCCAGAAACAAAATCAAGGATAAATAAGAGTGTGATTGTGTTTTTTTTTCATGTTTTTCCGTCACGTTCACCCACTTCCACAGACGCACATGCAGTCCCAGAGAGCCCTGCTGCTCCAGGGCACGGAGTCTCTGAACAACGCCAGCCAGAGCATCGAACGCAGCCAGCGCATCGCCGACGAGACGGATCAGATCGGGACGGATATCATCGAAGAGCTGGGAGAGCAGCGAGACCAGCTGGACCGCGCCAGAAACAGAGTGAGCAAACTGCGAAACGGGATGAGGTGGCGATGCTGTGATTCGGCCGTTTCTTACGTTTTATAGATTTTCTAAAAGGTGCGGCGGCTTGTTTAGTTTACTCGGTGCAGGTTTAAACGTGACTGCGGGCAAAACCTTTGCGAGCGCGATTTACCTGGCAACAGCAAAGCATTTGTCTCGTTGTCAGTTCTCGTTTTTTCAGACACGTTCATATTGTTATTATAAGCGTCTGCTGGCGTCTCGAGCAGGATTCCTAAAGAGGTGAGGCTTAAAGATTGTTTTGATTCACCAGCAACAATTATTATATCTGTTCAAAGACACAGGACTCTACTGACAAAAACAGCCATTTTATCTCACAGAACATGAGGAGTTTTTTCTGATCTACTGCAGTCAGTTAGTCCCAAATGTAGAGTAAACCTTTAAAATACGATGACGTGTTTTAATCAGAGCGTGATTTTTCTTTTTTTTTTGTGTGTGTGTGTGTGTTTGTGTAGTTGGTGAACACCGGAGAGAACCTCAGTCGAAGTCGAAAAATCCTCCGTGCCATGTCACGGCGGTAAGTGCTGTTTAAGTATCAAGGCGGCAAAGTTGGAAACTTTCCATGGGAATTAACGGGAACAAACTGGGCATGAACCAAGTTGAAGGTTAGGAGCATAAATATAGTTTGGTAGGAAAAAATCTTGGATAAAACAATCAAGATTTGACATGGCGCACTACTTCCTGTAGAGCTGTTGAGGCCACGCCCCTCTATGTGCATCATGCGTTCCCATTGGACGATCGGAGGACGAACCAGTCGAGGCGAAAGCAAGAAAATGTGACCGTTTGACGAAGATTAGTTTCAGGGGGTTAAAAAAGTTGGGCCACTCAGGGCGCAGTATAAGCTATGCTAGCGACAGTTAGCAAGCTAACGTCTTACAGCAGACATGTAGATCTGGTGCAGCTAGAATTAAAACCAGCGACAGAATTGATTGTTTACTTCCCATCGTGTTTGAAAATGGGCGGTGTCGGTGACGTTTTCATAAAAACGGGAGCCGGGTGAAGGGTGATCCGGAGAGGATAGTGGTTTGACAATCTGAACACAAAAGTCTCGGGGCTAGACCTGGGGCGCTAGCACCTCAGCGGCCCCCACATGACCCTGGTCCGACAGTATGAAGCCGCTCCGTCGTTTCTTTAAATCAACCCAGTTAATTCCCATAATTCCTGTGGAAAGTTACCAATTTTGTAAATCGATGTGAAACGGTGACCGGAGCTTCTTCTTACTTGTTCATGTTTTTTTTTTTTTTTTTTTTTTTTTTATCCTGTTTAGGTTGGTGACGAACAAGCTGCTCTTAGGTGTCATCATCATAATGGAGCTGGCCATCCTCGGTGCTGTGATTTACCTCAAGTTCTTCAGACGATGAACGGTTTAAAACCCGGAATCCAGATTCTTCTGCGTCTCGCCTCCTTTTGACTTTCCAGTAGCAATAACGCCGTTCTGCTGTTTTCAGCCAAAACGTTTCTACGAGTGCGAACCGTAAAAGGACCGTGAGATGATCCGGACTTTAAAAGTTGAACCCGAAGGTCGAGGATTCGAGGTCACAAACTGCTGAAGCTCTTGATGGACCGAACCTCCGGGAGGTTGCCCCGATGGGCGAACCTTGAACTGAGATTTTGCACTTTTGTTTCAATCAGACTGTCAGGGCCTATTATATCCCTCAGGAGGATTTATCTGGACTCGTGTGCTGGCTGCTACAGACACCAGAGAAAATATTCCCACATGTGAAGATTGTCTGATGACAACAACCTGTGAAATGTTACTGATAGAAACTGTCCCAATAGTTCTACACGGTTTATAAATCTTACTCAGTTAGGATCCATTACAACTCTATTGTTGATCTTAATAAAACCTAATAGCAGTATCTCAAACTACTTTATATTGTCTCCATACTCGGTATCTATTACTGACATCCGAGCGGCTCTTGACACAAACACAGTGTTCTTAACAAATGTTGTCTCGTCACTGTATGATACAGAAATCACTGTTAGGAGTTAGGCTTTGGTATTCCTTAATTGCCGGTCTACGTATCATTAAATCTAATCTTTAACCACAGTTTGCGTTTTATCTGATGTTTCCCAGAAAAGCAGGGAAAGTCGTGGAGTTGACGTCACATCTTAAAGCCTCCGGATCAGACCAGAGAGTCTTGTGCTACGAAGCGGGATTTGTTCTTATGGCGGTAACTTCAGGGTTAACACTGGTTTTTTTCAGTCCTACGGTGGTGGTTCACTTCTTACTGGGCTACGTCTCCATGGTAACTTATGCTGCTTATTACTGATGCAATCCCCTGGTTCTCTTTTCCGTGTCTGTGATTGGACGTCTGCTGCAAACTCAACCTCTTATAAGTGAACACGCTCACATCTAGATTGGAAAAACCTTGGTGGACTAATCGAGTTGATAACCAGCTTCCTAGGAGCTTAAAGACACTGAGTTAGTGAAGCCAGATAACTGAAAGAGATCTTGGGTATGTTAAACTTGCTTCATAGTACAGGCCTCAGGTCAGTTCTGAGTAAATAAACAGCATCTGTTACTTTGGAATTGATTCTCAAATCATTGCTAATAAAGGCTAAATCAGAGAAAATTAGATTTAAAAAAAATAGTATTTACCCTCTCAAGAGATATTTTACATTGGTTGAAGTAATATCGAGTTTGACCGTTAGTTAACAATGAAAGTAAATGGGGCAGCCAGCCAAACGTATCTAAATTGTCATTTTTTAACCACTAATGAAGCTCAAAATATCACTTCACTTCAGCAGGAGCGTAAGCACCTGTCATGTGCTCCTTATTGGCCGATTTGTCATTTTGCTCGCTCTTCACGGACACCTCAGCTGGCTGTTTAGGAAAATGATGAATCTGCTGATCTGGAATGCCGTTTACACCAGTTGTTATAAAAACAACACTTAGTAAGTTATCGGTACTGCAGTTTATGTGTAGGGCTGAAGTAAAGCAATAGTTTGAGCTTTATTAATGGTTAAAAAGATAACAATTTAGATACGTTTGGCTGGCTGCCCCATTTACTTTCATTGTTAAATATTCGGTTGTGAAAACAAAAGACAGTCGAACTTGATATTATCTCTTGAGGGGGTGTTTAACTCGTGTTAGTGGTGAAATAGACCCTGAGTTCAAATGACTCCAGACTGTCACTTTAACAACATCACTGAAGCTAATCTTTAACCTCAGTTTGCATTTAATCTGATGTTTCCTGGAAAGGCAGAAAAACAGGTCGCAAAAAAAAAAGAAAAAAACACTCGCCGTATTGTTGATGAGTTGACGTTGCAATTTATAGCCTCTGGATCAGACCAGGTCAGTTCTGGGTAAATAAACAGCATCTGTTACTACGGAATTGATTCTCAAATCGTTGCTGATGAAGATTTCTTTTCGCTACAGTGTTTCTCTTCTGCACACATGCACGAAACTATGTCCTGCTGGAGTGAAGTCAAGTACAAAAAACAGGTTTGGTGACCTGGATGTGTGCTGAGAGTGTGTGTGTGTGGGGGGGTTGATAGAAGATAAGGTTTTTGCTTTAATCTTACGTTGTTGCCACAATTGGTCACTTTCACCCTTTAAAGCGAGTCCACGGTACGGTTCATCTAAACTGCGCAGCGTGTACACGAAGCGTTCTGGGTCCATAGTTTTATGAAACGGGTGAAAACTCAACGGGTGAGAGCTCAACAGACTGAGACCCCATCACAGATTAAGTGGACCAGAAAGAGAACCCGGTCCTCTTTGACAATGTGAACACAATCTGAGCTGAATTTACTGCTGCTCCACTTTTAGGGGACTGAGTTTGGTTTGTTTAAAGGGGAATCAACTCTGAAATGTGCCTTCAAAAGCTAAACTCTGTTCTAAGGGTTCAAATGTAAGTCGTTATATAACTATAACCAGCGGCTCAAGTGCATTGCGTCATCCTTCTGTGATGAGCGGTAACAGAAAGTGAAGGAAATTTTGTGCAGACGCTCCTTGTCGAACACATTCCCAGGGGATATTTTCATCTCCTAACTTCTCCTTCAGCGTCACTTCGATATTTACATCACTTTTTTTTTTTTTTTAGTTAAACGTCTCAGAAACTTTTTCGGTAGATTATTTGTTCCCTTCAGGATGTTTCGTAATAACTGTGGTGATCTTTATTCTTGCAGAACTTCTTCTTATTCCCTCGGTTCACTAGTGACGTAACACTCGGACCTTTGGAGGGATTCGGATCATTCAGAGTCACTCACTGATATGAGCCGGGTTGTGTGAGTCACTTGACCTAAGATGGCCCGATTGCAAAAGGTACATTCACTCAAGACATAAAGTATTATTATTATTATTATTAAGAAGAAGCTCTAAATTAGGCTGTGCAAAAAATAATTAATGAGGTCAGTGTCACCACTATGAAAAACTATTTTAATTTCTTATGGTTTAAAATGTATGTGGAGTGGATCAGCAGACTATTAATTCAGGTCAAAATGTTGGCAACAAGCTTATAAGTCGGCCATAGAAGTCAACGACAGGAAGGACTCGTTCCTGTGTGCGAGACCGCGAGTGGTCTTAGCTTAGGCTACAAGCAGAGCCGCGAGTCGAGTCAGAGTCGCTCGCAAGCAGGGAGCCGTGAGTAGTGGCCTTGGTTACGAGTCCTCTGGTGGTTACGACTCGTAACAAACAGAAGAGGGATCCACAAACAGCAGTGTTGCTTGCGAGTCCTCTAACGGTTATGAGTCCTGTGTCGGTTACGTCGGGTTATGAGACGTAACCGCCTTACGAGTCCTTTGGTGGTTATGACTCGTAACAGACAGAGGAGGGAGCCACGAGCAGCAGTGTCGCTTACGAGTCCTGTGTCGGTTACAAGTTGTAACTGCCTTACGAGTCCTCTGGTGGTTACGACTCGAGGAGGGAGCCACGAGTGGCAATGTCGCTTACGAGTCCTCTGTCGGTTACAAGTTGTAACTGCTTTACGAGTCCTCTGGTGGTTATGAGTCGTCTAACAGTTACAAGTCCTCTGGTGGTTACGACTTGTAACAGATGGAGGAGGGAGCCACAAGTCGCAGTGTTGCTTGCGAGTCTTCTAACGGTTATGAGCCCTCTGTCGGTTACGAGGAGGGAGACGTAACCACACCTTACGAGTCCTTTGGTGGTTACGACTCGAGGAGGGAGCCACGAGTGGCAATGTCGCCTTACGAGTCCTCTGTCGGTTACAAGTTGTAACTGCCTGCCTTACGAGTCCTCTGGTGGTTATGAGTTAGTCTAACAGTTACAAGTCCTCTGGTGCTTACGACTCGTAACAGATGGAGGAGGGAGCCACAAGTCGCAGTGTTGCTTGCGAGTCTTCTAACGGTTATGAGTCCTCTGTCGGTTACGAGACGTAACCACCTTACGAGTCCTTTGGTGGTTAAGACTCGAGGAGGGAGCCACGAGTGGCAATGTCGCTTACGAGTCCTCTGTCGGTTACAAGTTGTAACTGCTTTACGAGTCCTCTGGTGGTTATGAGTCGTCTAACAGTTACAAGTCCTCTGGTGGTTACGACTCGTAACAGATGGAGGAGGGAGCCACAAGTCGCAGTGTTGCTTGCAAGTAGTCTTCTAACTGGTGGTTATGAGTCCTCTGTCGGTTACGTAAGACGTAACCACCTTACGAGTCCTTTGGTGGTTACGACTCGAGGAGGGAGCCACGAGTGGCAATGTCGCTTACGAGTCCTCTGTCGGTTACAAGTTGTAACTGCTTTACGAGTCCTCTGGTGGTTATGAGTCGTCTAACAGTTACAAGTCCTCTGGTGGTTACGACTCGTAACAGATGGAGGAGGGAGCCACAAGTCGCAGTGTTGCTTGCGAGTCTTCTAACGGTTATGAGTCCTCTGTCGGTTACGAGACGTAACCACCTTACGAGTCCTTTGGTGGTTACAACTCGAGGAGGGAGCCACGAGTGGCAATGTCGCCACGAGTCCTCTGTCGGTTACAAGTTGTAACTGCTTTACTAACAGTTACAAGTCCTCTGGTGGTTAACAGACAAGTCCTCTGGTGGTTTAACTGAAAGCGTAACAGATGGAGGAGGGAGCCACAAGTCGCAGTGTTGCTTGCGAGTCTTCTAACGGTTATGAGTCCTCTGTCGGTTACGAGACGTAACCACCTTACGAGTCCTTTGGTGGTTACAACTCGAGGAGGGAGCCACGAGTGGCAATGTCGCTTACGAGTCCTCTGTCGGTTACAAGTTGTAACTGCCTTACGAGTCCTCTGGTGGTTATGAGTTGTCTTAACAGTTACGAGTCATCTGGTGGTTACGACTCGTAATAGACAGAGGAGGGAGCCACGTGTGGCAATGTCGCTTACGAGTCGTAACCGCCTTACGGGTCCTCTGGTGGTTATGAGTTTTCTGTCAGTTACGAGTCCTCTAACGGTTATGAGTCCTGTGTTGGTTACGAGTCCTTTAACGGTTACAAGTCCTCTAGCGGCGGTCGTGAGTCGATGAGTTTCTTTTCTCTGCCGAGTGAGTGAGTGACTATAGCTTGTGCTGCTAACTTGGATCCACTAGTCGCGGTCAAGTCGGGTACGTTTCGTTTCCCTGTCGTGTGAGATGTAAGATGTTTGAATTGTGCGTTTATTGATTGTATCAATCGAATGTGGTGGGACTCAACTGCCCCGGTTAAACAGACGTCTAGATCCATGACTTGTGAGTGATTTTAGGAAGTTGGGTTAACGATTCGGATCCCGAATCTTTCCCACTCCACAATACCACAGTTTTAGACGTTAATGTCAACGTTACGGCATCAGAAACTCCGCAGATCTTGTTCAGACACTTTAAGACGCTATTTTCCTGGAAGAATTAATTTTAAAAAAAAAAAAAAAGGGAAATGAGACACTTGTACACTGGAAAAGAAAAATGCAATCAAATTTATGGAAGACCAAAATATAAACTCTGTTACAAGGATAAATCAAATCAGCGGCCGAGTCGAATCAAATGTAGGCCAATTTAAGCTCAATTAACTAAGCTTCAACAATTGTCCTGGTTTTCTATTGAATAATTACAGATTTCGATCCCAATTAATACTGATGCAGTTCATTAAATAGTTATACACACACGCACACACGGTAATTTCTAGTACATGTACTGGTAGGTTCATTGTGTAAATACAAAAGTAAACTCTAAAAGAAAATACAGTAACCACAGCTGGTCCAAAAGTGCAAACACATCGTTACTAGTTTCTACGAACTGGCACAGCCACAAAACGGTTTCAAAAAGTCCATATTACAGACTTTTATGTGGACGTCAAACTAAATCAGACATGGTTTATCATACCTCTGAGGCAGGTTCATTCTCTTTTAAAACCACCCGCGTTATAAATACGTGGCAGTTGTGTCCTATAACACTTATTACTTTACGTACAGGAGCGAAATAAGTTAAGCATTGCCGTTTAAAATTAGTAGTATTCCCACCAATAGGTGTATTTCTTCCTCAGCGGTATCTGAGGCGACTGTCTTAGCGTCACTTTCTCCACAAATCTGTAAAAGCTCTCTCAGATTTTCTTTTTTTTTGTTGTTGTTGTTGTTGTTGTTGTTGTCATTGGTTAAACGTTACACTGAACAGCAGAGAAAAAAAAAAAAAAAAAAAAAGAGAGGGAACAAAAAGTTCAAATCTTGAGCTACCGTTTAGATTCAGTCTTTTGCAGTCTCGTATTCAAAGTAGCGGAATGCTCAGGGTTGACGTTGACGATAAAGTTCATAGCTTTTTTGTTTGTTTGTTTGTTTGCTTGTTTGTTTGTTTGTAGTTTTTTTGTTTTTGTTTTTGTTTTTTCCCGCGCGCTCTCAGAGGCGGAGCTGCTCTGTGTCGTCCTTCGCGGACGGGATCTCGTCGATGGACGCGTGGGCGCCTTCTCTCGTCTGTCCCAGGGACGCGGCGATGACGTCGACCGCTAAGGAGGCGGTGGCCTCCACGGCTTCGCGGTTCGCCCCCAGCACGGGGTTTACTTCCACCATGTCCATGACCGACAGCAGGCCTGCACATCAAGTTGCACGTTAGATACTAAGGTATTTATTAAAGCTGCATGATTCTGCCTATTTAGACGCCATTTTTTTTTTTTTTTTTTTTACCTGTGTTATGAATTTCCTCTGTGATGTAGATTCCCTCTCTGTAAGTCAAACCTCCATTCACTGGCGTTCCCGTCGCGGGAGCCAGAGACGGGTCGAACGCGTCGATGTCAAAGCTCAAGTGGATCGGTCGCTGTTTTCTGTTCAAAACGGAGAGAAAACATGAATTTACACGAGCAGTTGTTTGGATTTGAACCCATGGTCTATTTCACCATGCTGTCACCATGTGTCGCATTTTCGAGTTTGACCTGTCTTTTGTTTTCACAACCAAATAGTTAACAATGAAAGTGAATGGGGCAGCCAGCCAAACGTGTCTTAAATTGTTATTTTTTAACCACTAATAAAGCTCAAAATATCACTTCACTTCAGCAGTAGCATGAATAGGGTCCCTACACATAAACTGAAGTACTGATAACTTAGTAAGTTCTCATAATGACTGGTTATACTAGCTAAAAAATGACAATTTAGATACGTTTGGCTGGCTGCCCCATTTACTTTCATTAATAGCTATTTGGTTGTAAAAAAAGGAAGGTGGTTGAACTCAATATTACTTCGACCAACATAAAATATCTTTTGATGCGATGTTTGACTACCTGCACATAAACTAAAGTGCAAGTAACTTGATAAGTTTTCGTAACAACAGGTGAAGAAGGGTGTTCCAGATCAGCAGATTCAGTCATTTTTCTTTCTCTTCATAGACAAGTTGGTCTGTTGTTCAGGAAAATGACATTCGTGATTCATGATTTCACGTTACTGCTGAAGTGAAGTGATATTTTGAGCTTTATTTTGGTTAAAAATGACAGTTTAGATACGTTTGGCTGGCTGCCCCATTTACTTTCATTGTTAGATATTTAGTTGTGAGAACAAAAGACGGCCAAACTCGATATTACTTCAACCAGCGTAAAATATCTCTTGAGGGGGAGTCTGACTCGTATTCATGGTGAAATAGACCCCGGACCATCATTTTAAGAGTATTTAAACATCATAAACAATCACACAAACGTTAAAATAACAAACAAAAAAGGCAGATTTTTTTGGTCAATTTGGTCAAGTTAGCCTCTTCTTACAGGTAGCTGACGTGTAAAACATGAAAAATATTTTTTAACAGTGTAGGAATATCATTATCACTAAAACATACCTCGCCAAAAGATGATCAAGGGTGACCTCCATGACCCTCTGGATGCCTAGTCTGTCAATGTCCCTCATGGTGAAGTACTGGATACCCAGGTTCTTCAAGATGTTGCTGCAATAAACACATAAAACATCAAGAGGTATCCTCACAGCTCACATGTATGGGAGACATTAAGTTCACATTACCAACATATGGTAGAAGCATTTCACGTCGTAGTATCTACTTACTACTCGCCGGGGTCGACATCCCTCAGACCGATGTAGACCAGGTCTGCGGAGGAGAGGAACGGCTTCGTCCAGGAGAACCCTGGGATATCTGGCATCTGTGATAGACAGGGATTTGTCACAACGTGTAGGATTTATTTTTTTAAAAAAAGTGTCGATTACGTTGTGTTTTAACTGACGCGTGCTGTTTCTCCTCACCTTGTCTTGCAGCTCTTTGAGCATGAACGCCACCGGCTGACCGTGGAGGTTTCCCGAAGGAGAAGTCATGGGCGTGTTGACGTCTGCGTGAGCATCGACCCAGATGACGCACAGGTCTGGACACTGCTGGGCGTGGCCGCTCACAGATCCTATGGCAAGGCTATGACACATAACATCATAATTGCAGGTTAAACAAAGGAGAAGGACCAGACTTACACATATATACATGCAGCTTAATGAGTCAGACTGGGTGTGTCGCACAATACATCGCGTATAATCTACCTGTGATCTCCTCCGAGCATGACCAGGGTGTGTCCGGCACCGATTGCTCTGCTCACGGCGCCGGACAGCTTCTTGTTTGCCGCCCCCACGGTGCGAGGGAACTTGACGTCCATGTAGGGCTCATCGTTCTCCAGGTGGTGGAAGCTGAGGTCGCCGAAGTCGTGGATGGAGTAGTCTGGAGGAGAGGCGGACAAGCTGCGTTCAGGCGAGACGCTTATTTGTGACGTTTACATAAAACAAACCGGGGACGAGGTGTAGAAATTATAACCAAAACAGGCAGAAAACTTGAGTCGGTCGTCTACTTCTGATCGGTTAAAGCGACCTGTCAAATCCTGCGGTGGCCCTTTCAAAATAAAAGTCCTCTTTTTTCCACTACCAGCAATTTAACAGCATCAGTAACACTCCAGGATTAGGTTAATCCAACTTTACAACTGGTTTCCATGGCAGCAAAGAAAAAAAGTTATTGGACACAATGCAGATTTTTCTGCCTCTTTATGTATTTTTTTTTTTTTTTGGTACCATAAACGACATGAGGTGCTCTAGTTTCAGCACCTCGAGGTGTTTCTGCGATCGCTCACCTCTTCAGATGTGACAAAAAACACGAATAACGTCGAACTTGTGAAGCATGACTCGACACGCTTCGGTCCGGCCTCGGCGTCTAATGAGGCTAATGAGTCATTCAATGCCAGTGGAACATTAGTGACCGAGCACTTTCCATTAGCTCTGTCTCCCCACTGCTCGGGTTTCAGTCGACGCAGTTCAGGCCCTTCCGTGCAGAAGTTAAAGGACCGAAAAAAAAAAAAAAAATTTCCACTTTGGGAAACCGACGTTGGGAGTAAACAAGTGGCATGATCCACCACATTGGGGGTCCATCTGGCAACGTGAGCCTTGATGGCAGTGTAGTGTTACTCTGCTGATCTAAGTACGAACTAGTTCGGTTCGTTACCATTAGGAGACGGGACAGGAATAGCCCTTGTCTTGTTGCGCTTGCAGTGCTGAGCATCTATTGCTTGACAATTCAGAAACCTTGCTCTGCCTCAAATTCATGTTTACAGTTGCTCCGTTGTTGGATGTTTACTGCTGTTAAATCCCCAACAATCAGTGGTCTGATTATATAGATTTATGTTCCACTGAAACAAGTTAGTACAAAGCGACACATGGTATTTAGTTCATGTAGGATTTAGTTTCATGTGTTGGGCTCGTTTCGTGACGAGGCAGCTATAGTATATCTTTTTTCACAGCTGCCGATATGACATCAGGACGCCAGGAAAATGACTCGAACATCTTTTTAGTTCGTTAAACCTTATATAGCTTTAACTTTGGGTCCGCAAATCCCTAAAATATCAAAATATCTTGAGGATTTGAAGAATTCGAAGCAAAAGTGTTGCACGGTTTTGCATCTAGACTTGAAATTAACTAGGTGTTGCTACTTAAAACTTCTGATCTGAGCATCCACATACTTCCTAAACCCGTGGAACTAAAATTCCAAACATAACTCAACACGTTAGAGGCTGAAGATGAAGACCGTACACATTAGGTGACCGCTCGTCGCTTTCTCACGAAACGACAAAACGACGCCCCACCTCCTCCTGGATGAGGAAAGGGACGAGCTTATCTTGGTTGCACAACAGCAGGTGTTTACAGCTGATAAACCAGATGCCCGGAGACGGACGTGCTAGGATTACCTGCCAGACGCTTCAAACTGTATTGAAGCCATTTAATACCATGACGCAGGGAACAGCCACTAATGTGCTTTAGGTGTCACTCATCCGGATTATCGGTATCATCAGTATCACCGGCGATCATTGATATTTTTTCCTTGCACCTTGCGGACTTTGACGGACAGCAAGCTAAAGATAGTAGCGTTCGGCGTTCTCTACAGCCGGTGTAATTATAGCTACATTATACGTGTGGTCGGGTTTGCTTTTCTGAGAAAGCGCGGCTTTGAAATTTATGGCGTGACACTGCATCATCTCGTCACATTCATCTGCTCTGACCTTCTTTCTTTTTAAACGTCTTTATCGTGTTAAAAAGTGGTTTATTTAAATCCACTTCCGGTCATCACAGTTAGGGGTAGAGGAGGGGGGGGGGTTACTTGAGGTCAAACCTCTTTGTGGTAAATCCTCCCTTTGTAGTGCAATGGCTCAATGTCAAGCTCTAATACAAAACAACCTGGATGACCTGAACTTTAAAAAGAAAAGAAAAGAAAAAAAAAAAGCCTGAGGAGGTTTAAGCTTTCAAATGCAAAAGTGATCTCCTTCCCTCTTCCCTCCTCTTCCTCTTTTGACTGGATAATGTAATGAAGGCGTTACCACCACAGGAGACACATAGAGAGAGGTGGAGGAGGAGGTGGTGTGTCTGTTTAACAGTGTGCGCGTGAGTCTGCAGTGGAAACAATTCAGCCATCTCTTCCTGCGTTTTCGGCGCGAGCATGTGCCTGCGCGCCGCGAATGGCTGGAAACCCAGACATGTGGCAAGAATGGAAATAAAAAAGACATCACCCCCCTCCCTCCCCTCCACACACACCCCACCCTTTCTCTCTCTGTGTGGTGCAGTGTTACCGCACTTTAATGTCCTCTAACGACAATGCACACTCACCCCACCTCACCCCTGTTACCACGAGCTAGTTTATGATCTTCCTGTCCTTGTATGGCATCGGGGTTTTTTTGGTGATTATTCCCGCGCGCCATTACATCATCACTAAATATCTATTTATACACAAATATCATCATTTCCAAACACGTACGGAAGTAAAAGTTGGATCTTATTCGAGCAACGTAGCGTCATGAATAATGGATGAGAATGAAAATAAAGAGACAGGCGCGTCTCATTTTGGTCTCTAGAAAAAAAAAAAACGCACGTGAAACCCGGAAAAAGATCCGACCCGATCCGGTCTCGTGTTGATCCTGTTACCGATGATGCGAAGTTGATGGTTTAGTTAAAAGTTAAATGTGTCTAAAGTGACGTTACGGGTTACACCCAACCCCGTCTGCTGTTACATAACGCAGCGGCGGCAACCGGCACCGGGCGCTTAAAGCTCCATTATTAAATCCCGTTCCCGTTCCTCTTGTCACCTACCGAGACCGGAGAGCCGCTCGATGAGTCCCGCATCTCTGATGACTTTAGGTCCGTGTTCCACACCTCTTCTTTTCTGTTGTGGAGCAATCAGAAAAAGAGTTAGATTGATTTTTCTTCTTAAAAAGTGTGAAAAATCGAATATATATATGAAATATATTTCTTACCTGTCCTCTTGAAAAAGGAGCTCCCAGCACAGCCACGGACTGAGCTCTGCTTTGCTGGCATGTGTGGCTCATCTGAGTCCTGAGAAGACGGAATAAAGGTCCTCTCAGAGCCATGTTGTCTTCCTCTCTTAAAAGTTTCTTTTAAAAAAAACAAAAAAATAAATAAAGTAATCAGAAAACGTCCAAGCCCTTCAAAAAAAAAAAATAAATAAAAAATAAATAAAAAATCAAATCACAACGCTTCCACTCGCCCACCGGAAAAAAGTCTGATGAAAGAGATGTGAGATGTTGGCCTGATGATGCTGAACGTGGCCGCGTTGGTGCATGTGGGTCGGTCTTATGGCTCCTAAAACCTGCTTAATATTCATGAGCTGCTGAATAGGAGGGCTTTGGATCAAACATTAGAAAAAGTCGCAATCAATTTAATTCACAACAATTAAGAAACATCCCCTCGGTTATAGGCGGTATTAACGGGTTATGAGGTTTTTATAAATAGTTTTAATTAACTGTACATCCTGTTCCGTATGCAAGCGTCTGACGTCAGGGTGGATGACACACCTTCGGGTTGGCCAATAGGAAGCGTCGAAACGAGTGGGTTCGTTCTGGGAGGGGGCGTGGCCTGATGTCGACGTAGGCCGACCGAAGCTTTTTTGAAATGTTTGTTATGCTCTCTCTCTCTCTCTCTCTCTCTCTCTCTCTCTCTCTCTCTCTCTCTCTCTCTCTCTCTCTGCAGTCTCGTCTCATCTGGATGGAAATTTCCATCCACTTGTTTACATTGAAGAGCTCGGCCCCAATTCAGAGCACAGATCACATTTCAGGTCAAGACGCAAAAACACATTTAACATCTTATCTGGAGGAGCCACAGTGTCAATAGAATAAAAGTAACAGTGATGACACGGAAAAGTCATTTACTAATTTAACAGATAATGTGTCGGTAACAGGTGATTTAAGAGTCAAAATCTGGGGAAGAAAAAGTAGCTAAATGTGTTTTAAATAATTTGACTTTTACATATTTTTTTCTATCACATGCTGGATGCAAGTGGAGATTATTTTATTTTAAAAAAGAAAATTTTTAACTATTTTTTTGTGAAAGAGGAAGTAGCATTTTATATTATTATTATTATAGGAACTGTATCTGTTTGCGTCTGTATAGTTTGTTAAAAAATATATTATATTATAAATAAGATTGATAACAAGACAATATAACAGGCTCTTTAAACTTTGAACTTTATTTTTACCTAACTTAATTTATCATGAGGTATGATAATAATAATACATCTACAGATTTTATATTTAATATTTTATTATATTTAGTTATTTTCTGTTAACTTTTTTATTTTCGTGTTTTTATACTGTCAATGTCCAAAACTGAAAATGAAAATAACAAAAAAAAAGTTGTATAGTCGTTGTTTTACATGCGAAACTTTGAAATAACATTTAAAAAAGTAGATTTTAAACACACTAACTGTATATTTTTTTAATGTTTTACCTTCGTTTAATTCTAGAACCTGAGCCAAACACACTGGTTGCTGAGCAACACCGAACGAACAGGTGTTCTTATGTTGTTGTTTTTTTAAAACCTTCCTTACATAATCAAACCACATTTCTATAGCATGACGAAGCCAATAACGGAAAAAAAAAAACTCACATAAGACCATCCTCCTGACACACCGAGAAGAAAATTTTTTTTTTCCCGCAACAGCCATGACGACATTAAGGTATTTGGCGCCACCAAGCGTTTAAAATAAGGCAATGCAGCGATTCTAATGAGGTTAAAGTGGCGTTTAAAGCCCTGAGTACAACCTGTCAGGCAAAACATCTCAGAATTGCCTGCAGACCTGCTTCACCAAGATTTTTACAATAATATATTACTGTGTTTTAAAGGGAAAATAATATATGATAAAATAATGTAAACTGATAGATTTAATCACGCGTGTTGTCATTTATAGTTTAGTTAAACTTCATTATAAAATGACTCATTTTTCTATTCCTATAATACAATAATGCAGCAGCATCCTTTAAAAATGACAACTCAGCTGCATCTCTGAAACAGTTTTTAGCGCAAATGTTGCAATTTGCAAAGATTTGTTGTATAACTGCTGCTTTAGATTGCATTTGTTTTAGGTTTTGGCTAAATGTACCTAATAAACTGCCAACCCAGTGACACTAAGTTACTTTGAATAAAAGAACTTATCGTGTATAATGTAGATTTAAAAGTAAGGACGACCGATAATATTGGCTGACTGATATTATCGACCCGATATTAGCGGACGTGTACATATATTGGTTCTATTGGAAATTAAGTGTTTGGATAATATCAGCATAATATGTATGTATATATATATATATATATCGGACATTTCTATTTCAAAGTATCTTTGATTTTCAAGTTGGCAAAGGTTTCTAGGCAAATTATGACAATATAATCAATCTTGTAGTGACTTGAATTCATCATTTTATATTATGTATTAAATTATTATATATTTCCCCTAATTCGTTTTTCAGTGAGTCACAAACTGAGAAAAGAGATGGTGTTGCCGTTAAAAGTTAGATTATCTGCCTGGAGGGCAAAACTTTCTTTGCCTGACAGACAAAATTCAGGGTAAAAATGACAGTCTTGTAAAATGCCGTGATATCCCATGATTCATTTCGAAAAGAATAGGTCCCAGTTATTTGTATCCAGTGATTCTCGTACCGCACCGGTGTCAATTGTAACGTTAACGTTCGGCCCTTATGTTTAACGTATTTAATGGGCTTTTATTTGGAAAACGTCGAGTCCTGTTAAACACTGGCTTTAATATTATTATTATTTTTTTTTTATTTTTAACATTTGACTGTAGGTGAGTAACAGCCGTACATGACCGCTGCTGCTAATGTGAACTAGCAAAGGCCAAGGAAAACCGCGCTAGCTAGCTTGTGCTAATTGGCTAGTTTACGTCAAACGTGATTTTATGCTCTTTTTTTTTTGGTTTGTTTTTTTCAAATGCTCGGTTTGTTTCTGGTCTGACTCGTCTGACGCCTTTGCAGTCGTTTATGTGTAACGTTTAAAGTTAAACGCCGTGACGAACTTTGTATGGAGCTAGCTTAGCTCTCTGAGAGAGACAGAGAGAGCAGTGATCCCCTTGGCTCCTGCGGGCTGAACGTCCTCTGTCCTGTGTCTTTTCCTGTAGGTTTCTGTAAATTTTAAGGATGTCGTATCCTCCCCCGCTCAACCGGCAGCAGATCGGCATCCCTCAGCTTCCCCCGAGGATCCCACCTCCACAGTATGGAGGGTTTGCACCAGCAGTCCCGCCAGGTATTGGATACAGTCGTGGTCGCATCGTCTGTAACAGCTGTGTGTTTGTAAACCAGAGCCTCTTGCTCTCTTGTTGTGATTTGTGTTAAAGTACACACTCATAGAGCCTGGGGGCACTTTACACTTAAGTTCTCCTGCTTGTCAACAACATAGAGTTATTTGACAGTGAAAGCCACTCATTACCTAATTATATTGAACATATTTGTTTGGGAAATCTTATCAACTGTCAGCTTAAACATAATCCTGTATTATTTATTGTGCCTGTGTGCGTGTTAATAGTATCTTGTTTCTGTTTCCAGGTACTCCCATGATCCCGGTACATATGGGTGTAGTGACCCCCACAGCCACAGTGAGTTGGAAAACATCAGCTCCTACCTACTGCATGCTAAATGGAAGCGCCGGTTCTTCTGAATTACACATGTGTAGAGTTCAACTCGGTTCATCCGGTTTATTTTTGGCAAGCGTGCAAGCTCAATCCAAAGCAATCTGACCTCTCGCGCGTATAAGTGTCTGCTTGTCACATTTACAAACAAAAAAATAAAATAAACGTCTCCCGTCGCTTGTGCTGTTCGCTCCGGATCGAAGCGTTATCCGAATGACTGAGCTGTAACTTGATATTTTTGCAGGTTCTCGTCCCGACTACGGTCTCTGTAGCACAGAAGCCGATTGCTCCGAAGAAAGAGTCCAGCACCATCAGAGACAAAGACACGGATGACGGCGCGGGTCCCACCACCACTGTATTTGTAGGAAACATCTCTGAAAAGGCTTCTGACATGTTGGTCAGACAGCTTCTAGCAGTGAGTTTATCACATATAATCCGGTTGATCTAAGTTGCTAATCTTGCAGTCGCTCCAAATGTTCTGATTTTGGAAATACTGGTAAAATTGAGGGTGTGTGTGATGAAGAATGCACAGGAAAAAGGAGCACTTTAGATTAAAAGTCAGTTTGGGCAAATTCAAATATGCATGCTGGTGGTTTTTACAGCAAGCACCAATACAGTTGCATCAATTTTCTTATCATTTCTTTCTTTAAAGTGAAATTAAAGCTTAATTATTGTGCCATTTTTTCTGCCCTTTTCTTCATACAGAAATGTGGTATTGTTCTAAGCTGGAAACGGGTCCAAGGTGCCTCTGGGAAACTTCAAGGTAAGGCAACAACAAATTAAAACAACTTCCAGACTGTCTTCTCTCTAATACCTGAGGCTTGTAACATGTTTCTCATGTTACTAATGATGTTAATAACATCTATGGAACGTTCTTTTTCTCTCCCGTCAACTCCTGGAAGCTTTTGGGTTCTGTGAGTACAAGGAGCCTGAATCGACCCTGCGAGCCCTCAGACTCCTGCATGAATTGCTGCTAGGCGATAAGAAGCTGCTGGTCAAAGTTGACGCCAAGACGAAGGCTCAGCTAGACGAGTGGAAGGCCAAGAAGAGGAGCGCTAACGGGGTACGCTGCTCACCCGATAAGAACGCGAAACGTTTCTCTTACGCCCGCGAATTCCGTTAAATTGAGGTTCGTCTTTTACCTTAAAGGGAGCCGGCGGCGGCTCAAAGAACGGCGACGAAGACGAAGAGGAGGTCCTCGACGAGGAAACGTTGCATCGGGACCAGGTGGTGAAAGGAGCCATCGACGTCCTCATCCGAGAGTACGTCAGCGAGCTCACGGCTCCGTCGCAGGACTCTGACAGTCAGCCTCGCAACAAGAAGCGGAAAGAGAAGAAAGAGGAGGTAGCGTTCGCCCGTCGCAAATGTAAACAACAAGCTGTGATTCGTAGCAGCCAAGTACTTAGTGTGTCCGCTTCCTGTCTCTCTCTCCTTTGTGTAAGGAGGATATCAATGCTATGGAGATGGAAGACGACAAGAGAGACCTGATATCCAGAGAGATCAGCAAGTTCCGGGACACACACAAGGTAACGTATCAAACTGCTGTTTCTTTTAATCTGTAACTTAGGTGTTGAAATCCTCCACATGGAGCTGCAGTTTATGTAATTGATGAAGATAATTCCTGTTTCTGTAGCCGTAGCATGGAGGTAGTTATTCTAATTCAAATATTTTTATATCGTCATCCATTCAAAGCCTCACACATTGGACAAGAGTTGTTATTATTATTCATTATACTGATTTGAGACAAAAGTTACAGCTCTACACTATAATAATAATAATAATAATAATAAATTCATCACACAGAGTGCATGGACACGATGTTAAATTCCATTTAAAGCTAATCTATTGATTAAACCCCACCAATATGGTAGAGTTCATTTGGTGACTAGAGCAAGATGAATCTCACAATCTCAGCTTTGGGAAAAAGTTGCGAGGATAGGATGTAAGTATGATCTTTCATTTCTTCTCTACTCATGTTGGGCGCTCCCTT
The DNA here is from genome assembly GCA_016801845.1 of Polydactylus sextarius. Taxonomy (NCBI): domain Eukaryota; kingdom Metazoa; phylum Chordata; class Actinopteri; family Polynemidae; genus Polydactylus; species Polydactylus sextarius. The sequence goes on from CM028931.1 coordinate 8,252,099, forward strand.
CTGGAGGGATTGTGGAGGGGCAACTGGCTCTGTAAATTTAAGACTCAATCAATGTCATAAAATGACCAAAAAGAAACGAAAGCGGTTTCGGTGAAAAGCAGCGGTTAATCAACCAGGATTCGGCTTTTTTTTTTTTTTTGAAGTCCGTGCAGCTCAGTGAACCTCTGCAGGCCCTCACATGATGAATGATGTGTTTGAAGAACACACACACACACACACACACACACGCAGACTGAATGAGCTTTAACCACTGCAGTAGTTTGAACTGCAGCCTGTAGTATTACTAAAGCAGGGAGCGCCCGTCCACAGCACTCTGTGGTCTGAAGACTAATGAGGTAAGTCCTGCTTCTGTTGTTTTTTTTTTTTTTTTGGTTTTTTTTGTTTTCTTTTCTTTCAAATCCACCACCACCCCCCTTTGATTTCCACCCACTTCACCTTTTATTCCTCTTTTCTGTGACTCGTTGGCAACCTCATCCACGCCCCTTTTAGTTTTTAAACGAAAAGGAACTGGACTTAACCTCTGAGTTCTTGACGTAATCGAAAATCAGCCATTTTTTTTCCCCCCCACAATGGAATATTAAAACAAGAGGTAAGTTCTGGGATGAGTAGAGAAATACAACACTAAAGCACTTAAGTAAGAAAAATACTTTAGTGTTTATGGTTCACTAATGCGAATCTGAATCCAGTCTGGTTTATTTGCAATGTAGATGTGTCTACGTAACATATAGGCAGCCTAAGTCCCGCCCACCTACTTCTGGTCCACGTGAAAATTATGAATAAAAAGTCAATGGAGAGATAAGAATTATTTTCTGGTCCGGTTTGAATTGTGCCACGGTTTTTACATATGATGTTTGTGAATTTTAAAGATCCTTTCCGACGTGGAGAGGGCGCCGTTTCGTGACGTAGCGGACTACGCAGACGGCTAACGTTAGCTTAGCGGCTAGCTACGGCTAACCTAGGAAAACATCTCACCTGGTCGGTTTGATCCACCTGCTCCTCGTTCTCAATCCAGCCGGAGAAGAGAGGGGGAAAAACGAGACTGTTTGGTTTGTAGTCGAACCAGTTACGTGTTTTCAGAAGCAGATAAATCAACAATTACACCACAAACACTCCTGACTCACACTAATAGTTCACATTTAAATTAAAATACAGGATATGTGTGTTTCAGGATAGAAGTCAAAGTGGATCAGAAAATAATTTCTATCTCTCCATTGATTTTCATTCATTTTTTTTCCCGATCTAAAGACCCAGTGGGGGTCAACCGGAAGGGGCGTGACTTAGGCTCCCTTTATAAATCAAATAGTTCAGACCTCTCCGTCCTGTCCTCCTTTTTTATTTTATTTTATTTATTTATATATATATTTTTTTTTGAAATGACTCAGCAGCTTCCAGACCCACATTTCCGACAGTCCCCCTCCGAACGTCGTGAACCAGTTTCTGAAATCAATTAGCCGACCGTTTGAACTGTGGGTCTGACTCTGTTGAGGGAGGGAAAAAAAAAAAAAGAAAATTTATTGGGCTGCAGAGGCCAGAGACAGCGGAGGACGAGCTGCAGGTAAGACCGCTTCACTAATTTCCTTGTGTCACAAATGAAATACAGTGTCTGATCTGTTTTCACACATGACTTGACTTTGACGTTGTTGCAGATGTTGCTTCTTTTGTAATTTGACGAACTGCTTCGCAGGTATTGCCTGGACATGTCTCACGATTATTTTTTTTTTTTTTTGTTTGTTTTTACCTTTTTTGACACTTGACCTGCTTTTCCCTCCCACACGTAGCCTTTGTAGGATGTGTAGGGGCAGAGAGGCGCTGAAACCTGTAGTTCATCACCTGTAAGTTTCACACTAGAAAAAAAAAAAAAAAAAAAAAAAAACAGTCTGTAGAAAATACTATGATGTCTTTTTTTTTTTTTTTTTTTTTTTTTTTAAACTAGGGATACCTGATATTGAATTTTTGCCGATATTGTCCAAACGCCTACCCAATTTCCAATACCGATATCGGCCGATACCGATATAAGCAGGCGTTTTTTTTTTTTTTTTTTTTTTTTTTTTTTCCCAAAACAAATTTTAGGTCACATCACATCATGTCATAGCCTCGTTTCCACCAAGTAAGTTCCAGGTCCCTGATCTCAACAAACACACACACACACACAGGTCTGTAGCATGTAGTTAATTTTTGCCTCCTGGCGCGGTTTGATGAGGTCATCAACCACGCGTCGGTAAACGATTCAGGACGTTTACTGCAGCAGATTTTTATCGAAACCCAGGCGGTACGCTATCAGGTTTTCATTATCGGTGGAAAAACCGATAACGATCCTTACATATATTACATAACTCTGCTAATTATCGGGTCGATAATATCGGTCGCTAGTTTAAAATGTAGCCCTAGTTGAAACTGTTGAAAATATCCACAATCACAATCAGACCAGACTGATCAAATAATAATAATAAAAAGCATTAGCATTCTGTCATTCTGATTCATATCCATAGCTCTAGTTCTGTCACTTGGACGTACACCCAACTCCCACACAGCTGCCCCGCGCTGCAGTCTGGCTCAGGCGTCTCAGATGACCATGTAGAAAACACATGGGGCCCGATTATGTAATTCACTTAGTCGGGCCATTTGCCGCGTTAAGCCGAGGCTTGATTTAATCCACTTGGCACCCTGTAGTTATATCAGCGATCTTAAGTGTTGTAGTCAGTACTTAGCGAACTTGTTAACCCGTCAGGGCGAACCCTAACCGTGACTTTTCTCTTTAAAGTGTTTTGAGAGGCCGGTTAACGTGCGAGGTCGCCGGTGTTTTTCAGGTCACGTCTATGACATTTCTGCGTTTGCCCGTTGAGTGCTCACTGATATTTTTTTTTTTTTTTTTTTTGTCATTTGTTTTTTTTTTTTTTTTTGAAAAGTGGCGGACGTGCGACTGACCGATGCGTGATTTCGCCTACAGCTGATTTTTTTCTTTTTTTCTTTTTTATCGGAACGGCCTCTTTATTACATCAGAGCATAATCTTGTCGCTCGTGGGTAAACGACAGAGGGCGAGTCGATCTGTTACGTATGTGACAAAAATCGTTCCACGTTAAAAGCCGAGATCGACGGGAAGTGACCTCTCTGGTGCACTTTTTGATTTTTTTTTTTTTTTTTTTGGCAGAAAATAACAATAATGTGGAGAAATGTTGGATTAAAACAGTAGAAACACAAATGAGCAAAAAAAAAAAAAATCCATAATTCTTTTTGGTGTCTTTCAAAAATGAACTGCTATTTTGTGGGTTTTTTTTTTTTTTTTTTTTAACGTAAATCGTGTCCTGATTTGAGCAGTGTCTACATTATACCTGCTCAAGCAGTGGACCACTCTTCCTGGAGGAAACGTCAGGGCTAAAGAGGACTTCCTCACTCGCAGCAGCCAGCCTCTCCAAGGCAATGAGTCATGGCAGTATGTGAGCATGTGTGGCCCAGCGAGTCTGAATCATTTTCTTCAACTGTGTGCCGTTAACCTGTTTTATTTTATTTTGTTTTTTTTTATCTATACATATATGTATTGAAGTATGAGCGGTGGGTTTCGAGCGTTTTTTTTAAATCTAGTAACGCGCTGTCACCTTTCTTCCTGTTGGGCTCCCGCAGAAACTGGAGGAGGAAAAAGGGAAGAAAGAGAAGGAGCGACTGGAGCTCGAGAGGGAAAGGAGAGAGAGGGACAAAGAGCGGGAGCGCGAGAGGGAGCGCCGCGACCGCGAGAAAGAGAAGGAGAGGGAGAGAGAGAGGGACAAGGAGCGGGAGCGCGACCGCGACCGAGATCGCGACCGAGACCGAGAGCGGGAGAGGGATCGCGAGCGGGAGAGGACGAAGGAGCGCGAGAGGGAGCGCGAGAGGGAGCGGAGTCGAGACGTCAGCGAAGATCGAAGCAGGTCCAGGTCAGTGACGACACACGACTCCCCTCTTCATGTAGATTGTCTGATAGAAATACAGGTTTCACTCTGAAACACTCATACAACGTGTAGCGCAGCGTCTTTGGGAGCAGTTTTTATATTGTAGCATCATGAAACGAACACGTTCTTCATTAATTTATGATCCGAACACACCGGAGGCAGCAGTTGGTCTGGAGGGAGGTTAATTATAGTTAGTGACCCTGTTTTAAAAAAAATCTTTCTTATTACCATGGTGTTCTGTGTGCTGATTTGATCATTTATTAGATAATCAATAGCTGTGTTTCCACCCAGTAAGTTCCAGGTAACGTTTAGGGGCCGGGAGCTTTTCAGGAACGTTTTCTCACTCGGTCATCGTAGCGTCTGTGTCTCCGAGGGTAAGGTGTGTGTAGATATATTTAGATGTAGTTTATTGATCCCAAGCTTGGATATTACAGTGTAGCAGCAACATGACAATACCAACACAATGAAGAAAAAGAAGCACAACCTAGACATATTATGTAGATGTAGTAAATGTAGTCGGTTTTAGTTAATTAGTTCGTTCACTTCTTCGATTCTATTTATAGAAACTATTTATCTATACGCTTCTGACGCTTCTGACCCACCTTTTCATTGTGGCTTTTCCCCATTCAGCTTAAATCTGTTGCTTTTTTGCTCATGTAAAGCTATACAAATGCAAGTGCGGTGGAAAACGCAGCTAATTGTAGCTGAGCGTTTGAGCCACTTCGCTACAACTTAGCTTAATGAGTGTCTGACTTTTTCTTCATAGGGGAAGATGATGTAAAAGTGGTGGATAATGATATCAAACTACCTAATTAATCACATCGATACACAGCGATCCAGTGTCTCGTTTGACTTCGACATAATGAAATGACTGTTTGAAAATGTTGTTCCGCTTTTGCCAGATTGTGCACAGGCTCAAAAGGGACAATGATGATAAACGAAATAAGTTGCTTCTCTCTCCGATACAGTATTGAATGTCATGTTTTGTGCGTAAACGAGGCTGACAAGATGAATGTGTGTTCTTTAGAGAGAGAGCCAGAGAAGATAAGAAACGCGACCGCGAAGATGACGAGGAAGACGTGTACGAGCGCAGGAGACTGGAGAGGAGGCTTCGGGACAAGGAGGCAGCTTATCAAGAAGTTTGTATATCAGCCTCGCCCGTTTTGATTGTGACGTCCTGTTAATTAAACGAACGTCTGACCGCCGTTTAATCGTTTTTCTCAAAGCGTCTAAAAAACTGGGAGATCCGCGAGAGGAAGAAATCCCGCGACTACAGCAAAGAAACGGAGAGGGAGGACGAGAGGCGCCGGGAAATGGTATCAAGGCATCACTGTTATTCGTTTTAGGCTGTCGTGTGTAATGTGACCATGACTTGTTGGATTTACGTGCGTCTGTCGTTTGCAATTCAGATGAAAGAAGCCAAACGACTGAAAGAATTCCTCGAGGATTATGACGACGACCGAGACGATCCCAAATACTACAGGTAACCCTTTTTATTTTGTTCGTTTTGTTTTCGTTTGCTTGTTTCGCTTTCGAGTTTCACTTCACGTGGTGCGATCGTCTTCGCCAGGGGCAGCGCTTTGCAGAAGAGGCTCCGCGACCGAGAAAAGGAAACGGAGTTGGACGAGCGAGACCGGAAGAGAGAGAAGGAGGAGCTGGAGGAGATCAGACAGAGACTTCTGGCCGAGGGTCATCCCGACCCTGATGCCGAGCTTCAGAGGGTGAGTCCCTCGGGGGGAAAAAAAGTGTTTTTTTTTGTTTCGTTTTTCTCATTTGAGGCACAAAGGAATTATGTTCGTTTGCCTGTCGTCGCTTTACGTGGATGTAATGCTTTTGTAGATGGAGGAGGAGGCAGAGCGCAGACGGCAGCTGCCTCTGAAACTCGAACCGGAGGAGGAGGTGGTTCCGGAGAAGCCTCACCGGGAACGAGAGCGGGAGAAGCGAGTGTCGGGAGGACGGCCCGCCGAGCCGGCGCCCCGAGGACCTCCGGCGCATTCGGACGACGACGTGGAGGAAGGAGAGGAGGACGACTTCCGCGACGGCGAGGACTCGCAAGAAGCCAAACCGCAGCTTAAACCCATCATGCGACCAATCACAACCGCTCCCTCGGTGTCCTCCGCCAGCGGGAACGCGACCCCAAACACGCCCGGCAACGAATCTCCCTGCGGCATCATCATTCCTGGCGAGAACACCCCCGAGGTCCAACCTCCTGAGGAACATCGGCCCAAGATCGGCCTCAGTCTCAAACTCGGTGAGTTCAGTCGACACGGAAGAATCTGTTTCTTCATCTTAAAGGAACAGCTGTTCTCTTATCTCTTATCACTTCAATCAGGTGAGTTTTGAGAAGCTTCATGTTATGGTTTTTCAACCTAAAGAGTTATAACGACAGTGTGAGGGACATGGAGACAAATGTCTATTTTTTTTAACCCGCTGTAAGACTCAAAATAACATTTGACTTGTGTGGTAGTGAGGAGACGGTTCCTACAGACAAACCAAAGTGTCGTTAAGTTTGTAAATGTACAGACTCCTCTGTTTTCCTCCTCCAGGAGCCACCAACAGTCCCAGTCAGCTCAACATAGGAAAGCGAAAGAAACTGGCGACGGTCGAAAGCGTCTTCAACAAGTTCGACGACGAGGAGGCCGACGAGCAGCCTCGCAAGCGGAAACTGGTGCCGCTGGATTACGGCGACGACGACAAGAGCCTGGGTCTGGACGGGGCTGAAATTTCCGGCGCCAAAGGCAGCATCAACACGGAGGAGAAACGCAAGCACATAAAGAGCCTTATTGAGAAGATCCCCACCGCCCGGCCCGAGCTCTTCTCCTACCCTCTGGACTGGACTATGGTTGACTCGGTAATAACCTTGAGATTTGAGGCTATTTTCCAAACTTTTCTATATTTTATAATCTCACATTGTGTCCTCATTCCTCTCCGCAGACTCTGATGGATCGCCGCATTAGACCGTGGATAAACAAGAAGATTATTGAGTATATCGGCGAGGAGGAGCCCACCCTGGTTGATTTTGTTTGTTCAAAGGTGAGAGATTATTCACATCAGGTGAACTATTCTCTGATTTCAGTCTGGTTTCTATTGTTTTTAAAGGAATGATGCACGATGTATCGGCCCGGCCGATACATGACTTATTCGCATCGGTTCGATGTCAACAAATTCTGTCCAGTGTCAACCTGTTCAGACGTGCGCAGCACAGCACCGTCACATGCTAACAGTTACACTACAGGTGAAGCAAACTGCTTTTAAAGTTGTTTACTTTCACACCGCGACCAAAAAAGAGCCATGTTATATTTTTCAAATGTACAGTCGTGTTTTTTCTAGTCGGTACAGAAGTTGAGGCACAAAAAAAAAAATTGTATCGGCAAATATCCGTATCGAAAGAGACCGATATTTATGGCCGATGTTGATATCGTCGAAAAATTTCACATCAGTGCATCACTGATTGACGCACTGTTTTCTCCACAGGTGATGGCACATAGCACCCCTCAGGGTATTCTCGATGACGTCGCTATGGTAGGTTGAGACTTACCAACTTGCAAAACGTTTGGTTTGATAGAATTTGACCCTTAAAAACGTCACTTAACCAGCTTGTTTGTGTGTGTTTAGGTTCTGGATGAAGAAGCAGAAGTTTTCATAGTGAAAATGTGGAGGCTGTTGATCTACGAAACGGAAGCCAAGAAGATCGGACTGGTGAAATAAAGACCACGCGTCTCTCTGACTGACTTCCTTAGAGCTCAGAGTTCTGCTACCTGCAGTTTCCTGGTCCAGCAGACTGTAAACAATGTGCCCATACACCTCTCCATTCCTTCAGCAAGGAGCTGCTGCCTTGTATGTGTGTGTTTGGAAGGGGAAGGCCGAGCCGTGAACAGACAAGGGTTTGCACAAACACATGCATGATAAAACTTCGGTTGTATCGTTTTTTTTTTTTTTTTTGTTTTTGTTTTTCTTTTTCTTTTGATGCTATCGAGGCAAAAGACCCCGTTGAGTTTCACCCTCATCTGTTCTCCATTAAGTTGGACACATTCTGCTTTGATTTCCTGTTATCACGTCAAGGCACCGCTCCGTTGTGTGAACTAATAAATATGCTTTTTTTTTTTTAAAGAAAATGTGGTCTGTCTTTATTTAAAGTATCTACCTGCTTTAGGTGGATATTTTAAGAGTCTTTATGTGATTTTTTTTTTTTTTTTTTTTTTTTTTTAATATTTGAATTGTCCAAAATAAATTATCCAAAGTTGCTTATTTGAAACAAAATGCGTCAAACTGGACACATTTGGACTCAACATAAAATTACATATTTTATATATTGTGGCCTCTATCTTCAGGAGGCACTAAATGCAAAATAGAGGGTATTTAAATTAAATTTTAGTATAATAAAACTTAAAAAAAACAAACATTCTGTCAAACATAAATCACTACAGTTTATATATTTATATATATATATATATATGTAATTTATAATTTTTTTTTTACCTGTTAACCTGTTAACTCAAGTTTCACAACATTATAAAACAAAATCAAATGATTTTGTATCTGATTTATTTTAATGCAGGGAAATACAGTGGATTAAGTCAGTCCTCACCATTTTAATTTTTATTTATTTTATTATTAATTATTAATTAATTAATTTTTAATGTATTATTATTGTTAATAATTTTAATGTAATTATTTAATTTCTATTATTATTATTATTATTATTTTAACCATGTTTTAAGTTTACGCTTCTTCCTCTTCTTCTTCTTCTTCTTCTTCCAGCGTCTCTCATAGAGACGTGGCAGCAGGTAAAATCTGACCTTTAACCCGGAAGTGCTCTCCGTCGGCACCAAACAAGAAGATGCTCGGTTAGCTACTTTGTTAGCCGCTACGAGCCGCTTCAAAACGGGAAGTTGCAATATCACATTTGACTGCTGCGTTTTGGAAGAAACGATGCCGGTTGTCGGTCGTCTGGAAGCGAAGGTTAAAGCGTCACCGTTTTTTATTCGTGCGTTTTGAGACACCCGGGCAGTTAGCACGAAGCTAGTTAGCTTAGCTTCGCTAACGCCACCGAGGCCAGAGGCTGCTAACGTCTATGTTTGGTTAACGTGGATGTTTCGCATCGGGTTCAACTAAACTAGCAGCTATCTTTACTAGCAGCAGCTGTCCGGGGCATGCTGTTTAACTCGACGAGGACGAATAAAAGTCCGTGTTACTGAGCTGCAGGCGGCGGGTGATTTTAATGGTGTAGCTTAGCGGTAGATTAGCCGAAGAGAAAAGTGCAGTCATGGACGATTTCAGCTCGATCAGCCTGTTGTCTCTGTCGATGTTGGTGGGATGTTACGTAGCCGGGACGATACCTTTAGCTGTCAACTTCTCTGAGGTAAGTTGGTAAACATTGTTGTAAACATTTAGCACAGGAGCTTGAATCGAATGTGTTGCTAACTTAAGCTAACTTTATCAAGAACCAGGTGAAGAGAGGTAAAAGTTCACCTGTCGGCGCCTGTAATCAAAACCACAGTGAGATGTTATCAGTCTTTAAATGACTTAATTAAACAGTGAGGCTGTCTGATGCTGATGATATGTTTGTGATTGTTTGTGTTCGCACAGGAGAAACTGAAGCTGGTCACTGTGTTGGGAGCAGGGCTGCTCTGTGGGACAGCACTTGCTGTTATTATCCCTGAGGGGGTCCACGCACTGTATGAGGAAATCCTTGAAGGTAAAACTCCAGGAAGTTATTTCTTTTCTACTGTGGCTATTTCCTGGTTGATCGTGCAGATAAAACCACTTGGCTTTTGTTATTAATTTAAAGTTTTGCTTGTTCATTTCGTCACTGGGATGAACGCGTGTCCGTGTGAAAGCTCATGTAAAGATAAAGTTTCTACCCTGTAGACGTGTCCAACCTATTTCATGTGACACCGCAACAATACTGAAACGGGCTCTTGAACGCAGCTCTAAGCATCAGCTTGGCAAAACGTTGCACTGGGTTTTTGCTTCTTTTTAACGTGACTGAATCTTGTTGGCTTTGTCATCTTCGTAAATATTCATTTAACTATCCAGTCAGCCAGTCATGTGATAGAACAGCGGCGTATAGTTGTGTACTATTTGGGAGCTTTGGTGCATGATTGTATAGCTGATAAATGATGGGATATCTCGTGAAGAAGGGGCAAAATGTTTCCAGCTATACACGTGTTTCTATGTCGACTGTAACAGGTGAATCCTTTTCAAACAGGACAAAGATCAGGGAGAAGTAAAGTACATTCATCTGTCCTCTCTTTGTGTTGTGTAATGTATTCAAATACAAGTGTTTGCTTAGTGATCCTTTGCCTATTAACTGTGTCTAAGAGGAAAGCCACGTATGTTGGTTATTATCATCATCTTAACAGTCTGTTTCTCCTCTGACCTGCAGGTGGACACCACAGTCACGGTCAGGTCGGAGCGGTGGAGGTGTCCGAGACCAAGGGTGAAGTGGAAGCCGCTGCCGGCGGGAAACACGAGCACAGTCACGAGGCGCTTCACGCCTACATCGGAGTGTCTCTGGTCCTGGGTTTTGTCTTTATGCTGCTGGTGGATCAGATCGGCTCCTCTCATGTTCACAACACCGAAGGTCAGTATCAACAGCAAGACAATAATCGTTAAATGAAACGCGACTCGGCGATGGCAGCTTTATTATTAGCCTCATTTAGTGCTGATATTCTCCGGATGAACACGATGCTGTTGAATTAAACCCAGAACGGCAGCAGATGGCTCAACTGAAAGCTCACTTTTCCCAGATGTCCTCACGCTCGGCGCAGAACAATTAAAGAGCTTTTATTTGAGCGGCAAACTGTTAGTAACGTCTGCCAGCAAGTACCAGCCCACGACTCAATGCGGAGAAGCTGGTCTCTAATAATAACTCGGATCTGTTTTTATGTAATTATGTAAAAGTGCTTATTTGCAAAATAAAACAAATCTGACCGGTTGATTTATTTATTTTTTTTTTCCCTTCTGGTTTTAGATCCAGAGTCGGCAAGAGTCACTTCTTCAAAGATCACCACCACCCTGGGCCTCGTCGTCCACGCTGCAGGTTGGTCTCAACTCAGACTTAAAGATGTGTAATGAGGGAAATGTTCGCCACTGTTTTAAGTATTTACTCCTTTTTTTTAAATAACTTGGCAAAAATTGTAATTATTTTTTGTTACATCTGTGTTTTTTACGCGCTCTCACGTCGAACTGATCTTGAGAGCCCAATAGCTAACAATGAAAGTAAATGGGGCAGCCGGCCAAATGTATTTAAATTGTCATTTTTTAACCACTAATAAAGCTCAAAACATCACTTCACTTCAGCAGCAGCATGAATAGGGTCCCTACACATAAACTAAAGTGCTGATAACTTAGTAAGTTACTGAGAGTTTATTTAAAAAAAAACAACTGGTGATGAAGGGTGTTCCAGATCAGCAGATTCATCATTTTCCTCGTTCTTCACTGACACATCGGCCCCTTGTGCAGGTTATAAAATGACAATTTAGATACGTTTGTCTGGCTGCCCCATTTACTTTCATTGTTAACTATTTGGTTGTAAAAACTAAAGACGGGCTTATGAACCATGGGTAGTAACTATGCGGTCTATATAAGTGTTATATAATATCTCAGTAAGATCTTGGGGGAATTTCTTTTAATTTGGCACAAATATTTCCAGAGCAGATTTAAACTGCTCACCCTGATGTGAAACTGCAGTAGTGATTCTAGTTTAATAGTTTTATTATACACAAGTGTGTTAATGTTGTTCTCATCACCTCTGTCTTCCCTGCAGCTGACGGAGTGGCTCTGGGAGCCGCCGCCTCCACGTCTCAGACCAGCGTCCAGCTCATCGTCTTCGTCGCCATCATGCTGCACAAGGTAACGCCGGTTCCTTTCATTTCGTCGTTTTTCAGCATCGTCTTCCGCTTTTTTTTTTTTTGTAAACCCGAACCCACACGATCTGCGTTGTCGTCTCTCCAGGCTCCGGCAGCGTTCGGCCTGGTGTCTTTCCTGATGCACGCCGGTCTGGAGAGGAACCGCATCCGTAAACACCTGCTGGTCTTCGCTCTGGCAGCTCCCGTCCTCGCTATGCTCACATTTTTAGGCCTCAGCCAGGTAAATGTTATACTTAATAAAGCGTATTGAAGCGTATGAGCACAGCAAAGGAATGTGACTGTCTCTTTAAAGGCGGACAAGTTTTTCTCGTCCTTTAACGAGTGTATTAAGTGTCACACCTGAGGGTAATGAGGTGAACATGCTCACTTCAGCTGACATTGTTTGTGTGTTTTTTTTTCTCCACCCTCAGAGCAGCAAAGAAGCCCTGTCGGACGTCAACGCCACCGGCGTCGCCATGCTATTCTCCGCCGGCACCTTCCTCTACGTGGCCACGGTCCACGTCCTCCCTGAGGTGGGCGGCGGCGGCCACAGCCACGCTCCCTCCGGAGGAAACGGAGGGAAAGGACTGAGCAAAGTGGAGGTGGGAGCGCTGGTGCTGGGCTGCCTCATCCCTCTGGTCCTGTCCGTCGGTCACCACCATTAAGAGCCCGCGGATCTGAGCCGCGTTGTACAGGAGGGAGACTGAGACTTGAAACGTTTTTTCTTTCGTATCTAAACGTCTTATTGACCTCGAGGATATCAGACTTGTGAGGACGTCTCGTCTTATGACTTATAAACTTAAAACAGTGAACGAATGAACGGGAATTGTCGGGGCACACGACAGAACTGTGTTGTTATTATTATTTTCTTTTTTTCCTTCTCTCTCCTCCTGACGCTGACGATGAAACACGGTACTGCTGCTGTTGATCTACCCCACCCCACCCTCACCCCACCCCTCAGAGGGTGGAGGACAGTGGGCTCCACTGTGGATCTTTTTAGCGTCTCGTCCCAAACGTCTCGACTTCATCGGTGATATTTTGTTAGACAACAGTTCCACAGTTGAGATTTAGATAGTGAGCGATCTTGTGACATTGAGAAAGGAAACTTTTATATACATAAACACACATATATAAATATATATATATATATAGAATTGTACAGATCTCTCAGCAACAATCCAGACAGATTTTTCAAGTGCCATATTAGTGAGTTTGCCGTCGCCTATGAAGCAGGACGAGGGATCAGATCAACCAGCCCGACGTCGATGGATGTTTGTTACCGTAGCGACGGCTGCCTCTCAGCCGGTTTCGGTGCAGGTCCGGTTAAAAACCGCGAGGACCAGAGCGTCCTCGACGTCTTGTCAGCTTTTTGGTTTCCCTCCGCACGCGTCTATTTTCTGTTTTTTTTTTTTTGTTTTTTTATTAAGAACGTGATTCAGGAACGAATCTGTACAGAAATGTCTTAAAAACTCTTTTAGAGGCGGCGGGTCGTTGCCTTATCGAGGTCATAAACGCAGGCGAGGACCACCGGCTCAGGACGACGGAGATTTTTTTTTTTTTTTTGTTTGTTTGTGTTTCGTTTCGTTTCGTTTCGTTTTGCTCCACGATGACGAATTCTAAAAGCCGAGCAATAACTGTTTCGACGGAAAACGAGAGTGAAATCGGAGGGTTTGTTTTTTTTTTTTTTCTTCGCCTTCGTCGTGACGTCACGTGACCTCACATATCGGGATCCATCGGATTCGGCTGCTCCCTCCAGACACTGCTCCCGGCTGAGCTCAGCTGTATGTATATGTATATGTATATGTATATGTATATGTATATGTATATGTATGTACACTGTACAGAGCGACTTCCCTCCACAATCATCACGATTGAACTGCTGACACCTGTTTTTTTTGTTTTTTTTTTTTTTTTTTGTTTTGTGCGATGGACTCTTCAGTTTCACTTTTCTGTACAAATTCAAACGTTTTTTTGTCCCTTTTAATTCCAACTCCTTCTCTTCTTCTTCTTCTTCTTCTGCGCCGCGAAGGAAACGTTTAACTTCCTTCAGGCGACGCAGGATGGAAAAAAAAAAAAAAACAAAAAAAAAAAAAAATTAAAAAAAAAAAACAAAAACAAACCAAAAAAAAAAAGTGTTGGGACGCATGCAGGCCAGCAGCTGCATGACTCTTATTTTTTATTATTATTTTTTTTTTTATTATAGGACACTATGTGTGTGTGTGCGTGTGTGTGTGTGTTACACAAAAGGGTAAAAAAAAAAAGAAAAGGAAAAACACGTCGGAGGCCGTTTCGTCTTTCTGAACCACGTTACGTCACATCCTCGTGACCGAAAAATTCACAAGCTGCAACGTTTAAATTTTTACTTAAAAAAAAAAAAAAAAAATCCTCTTTAACGTCCCCTTTAAGAGGACAGCAGTGTTTCATGTTTAATGGTCGAAATCTTAAACGGGAAGTTGTAAAATTTACGTCATAAACTCACTCAGTTTCCCTACAAAATAAAAGCAAGAGAGAGTAAAAAAAAAAAAAAAAAAGAATATTTTTGCACAAACGTGTTTGTACAGTTCGTGATCGGCCGACGGGAGCTACTTTTCAAAATAAAAGGAACAGGAAGACGTAACGACACACGTTGAGGTTGTTGTTGTTGAGGTTTTAACTCTAAATCGTGAGGTTTTGTTTTTGTTTTTGTTTCGTTTTGTAGGATCAGGTTCATATTTGTAATAGTTACAGTTTTTTTTTTTTTTTGTTGTTTTTTTCAATTTTATTTTGTTTTATTTAATTTTATTTTTCTGTCATTCCAGGAGGAGTCTGCCTTATTTCCATTTTAATAATTTTTTTTTTTTTTTTTTTTTTGGATCAATTGTGAAAACAAGTTGTAAAGCGACGTGTTTTATGACGACTAAATTAAACGTTTTTTTTAACTGGTGACGACTTGCGTTTTTTTTTTCTTTGTTTGTTTTTTTGTTTTTTTAATTCAAATTAAAAATATATATATATATATATATATGTATTTCCCTCATGTTAAAGACCAGAAACCGTCGTGTGTGTATAATCTGAACGATAATCCCAACAACTGGAACATATTGACCACGTTTAGATTTGACAACTCACTCCCTCCATCATCTCCCAGCATCCCTCACTCCTCCCTCCCTCCCTGCTCATCTCCGCCTGCAGCTGATGAGCGTATTGGCAGCTGCATCATTCCACCCGGCTGACTCTTCCTGCCTCTTGTTTCCTGTCGTCAGCGGGCTAATTGTTATTGACAAGACTTGTGTTGTTGTTTATTTTTATTTTTTTTTTTTTTTTATCGACAATTCTCTCTCTCTCTCGCTCTCTCTCTCTCTCTCTGGGGTTGAGAGAGAAACGAAAAGCCCGGACCATGTTCTCGTCCTCGTCCAGAAACTCCCTGCTGTCGCCGTGGTCGTCCATGGAGCAGTCGGACGCCGAAGTGCTGGACTTCAGCACCAAAGTGCAGCTGCACGGCGTGTTGTGGAAGAGGCCTTTCGCGCGCCCGTCGGCCAAGTGGTCCCGCAGGTGAGGGTTTCTATTTTCTATCTGTTTATCTGTCTATCTTATGATTTAATAATCTTATAATCCATCACTGAGGGTGAAATCCAGCCTTCGCGGAGATTATGAAGCCTAAAAACGAGGCTAAGCTCAGAGGAAATCAGCTTGTTTCGGTTCCTAGAAAGCAGCGTTTTTGAAGTTTAGTGACAAAACGTGAACGACTTTCCTCTTCTAAAACGATCTGAGACGAGAGGAGAGAGTTGACCGATCAATCGTCTGTCCGACGTTCTCAGTGATTAACATCTTTTTCCACGCGACGTCCACACTTAAGGCTTTTAAATCCAGACATGTTGTGATGGTGTGTGAGAGGATTATTTTATATAACAACAGGATACACTTAATGTTTAAACATGGCAGTATATCCTGGCAGCAGCAGTTAAAATGCCTGGATTGATAACTTATGTCACCATAATGCTCTTAGTTTTTTACGTAACAGCTGAAACTACAATAACCAGCCAGCAGATCCAGAGTCAGTTTACAGCTCGTTCTTGTCTTTATAATCAATAAAAGAGGATCTGATTCTTGCTGTTTTCTGTTTTTTTTTCCTTTCTTTCTTTCTTTCTTTCTTTTATTTTATTTTTGGAGCCAAAATGAAACTCAGGACTCAGACTGTTTTTTTTTTTTGATATTATTATTATTTTATTGTTGAGGGATTAAATAAAAAAAAAAAAAAAAAAAAGCAATGACCCCTTTAATGACTTAAAGTGAAATTAAAGTGCCACACGCTTTAGATTTTTTTTTTTTTTTAAGTCCGGTTATTAAATATTTCTAACCACAATATGAACTAAAATAAACTCATGTCTGTTGTTTTAACATCTAAATATGCAAATAATGGGCGATAGTTGAAATAAAAGACGTATAAAATGTTTATTAAAAAAAATAACATAAATGATATTTATATTATTGATATAAATATCAATGATATAAGCTCATATATTTTATTAATATGCAAATAAAATGTAAAAAAAAAAATTTAATAAATAAAATTAAACAGTATACAATGAAAATATTGGCCAATATTAAATAAAAGTCATATATATGTAATATAAAAAAAATAAAATAAATGAATATAATACCAGTATATTAAGATATTAAATAATAATATAAATATGTAAATTAAAAAAAAAATACAACAGTAAATAAAATAAATATTGTCCAAGATATTAAATAAATGTGAACAAAAAAATAATATAAGTATGTAAATAAAATATAAAAAAATCAAATAAAATGTTGAGTAAATAAAGTAAAATATAAATCCAAAAATAATTTAAAAAAGTGAATTAAATAGAAAAAAGTAATAAAATGAAAACAATATATTAAATAAAAGACATTTAAATTAAACTAATGAATAATGTATAATAAAATTTTAAAAAAATTAAAATTAAATTTTGAATAAAAATAGCTCATACTTATTTTTACTGTTAAAAAATATTTCAAATGCGGCACATTCAGTATAAATCAGCAGACGTCTCCTCTCACTGCTACTTTGTTGTCTTCCTCGGCCCGAAGATTCTTCATCATCAAAGACAGTTTCTTGCTCTACTATGCAGAGAGCGAGAGGAGGAGCTTCGAAACCAACCGGTTCTTCAACATCCACCCCAAGGTGAGCGCTCACCAGACACGTCCACAAGAAAAAAAAAAAAACAGTGTTTAAATTCGGAGTTTAAAGTAGCGGCGTTTCCTGTCGTTGTGTCAGGGAGTTATTCCTCTGGGAGGATGTGTGGTGTCGGCTCATGAAGACATGGGGATGCCCTTCGCCATCGCCATCAACCTGGAAGATTTCTCTGTAAGAACCTCACAAATTGTATTTTTTATAACAACGCGAGTAATAATCGTCCTGATCCGACCTTAAGTTCGTCCTGAGCCTGTTATTGACCCATGATCCTCAGGGGACCATCGTCCTGGCTGCTGAGTCTGCAGAGGAGCAGGTCCAGTGGATGGAGATGCTCCACGAGTCGGGGAAAGTGTGAGTGTCTTTAAAAACGATTCTGATAAGAGCTGGGAGCAGTTGATTTACACGTTGCCGTGTGCGCCAACAGAACGTGGCGGAACGCGCAGCTGGGGGAGGCCATGATCGAGAGTCTGGAGGCTCAGGGGCTGCAGCTCGCTAAGGAGAAGCAGGAGTATCTGGGTAAATAAGATACAAAACAATAAAATAAAAATAATAAGAATAATAAGAAGAATCTGAGCAGAAGCAATAGGGTCCTCGCACCGAGGTGCTCGGGCCCTAATAAAATCGAACATGGCAGGAAGTCGCAGCGGGTGTTTTTACTTCTTTCTCTTCTTTCCAGACAAACTGATGGAAGAGACGGAGGAGCTGAGTCATCAGAGAGCTCAGAGAGAGGTCAGAGCTGCGACGGCAACATGTTCATGTTTTGGCCACTGGAGGCGTTAGCGAGTAACTTTTACTATTAAATGAAAATCATTCAGAAAATACAGGAAGTTTGTGCTCATAACTCACTGATTTTTTCCTCTTGATTTTCTTATTTGAGCTGTAAGATGAAAAAACAGAGGAAAGAAGCAAAGACAGGACGTTTGAAAGAGTGTGTGTGTGTGTGTGTGTGTTTAGGAGCTGGAGCGTCTCAACCAGATTCTAGAGGAGGAGAAGATGAAGTTTGAGGAGGTGGTGTTGGAGCTGAAGGCAGAACAGGAGCACATTAAACTGTAAGAGCTGTTTTTTTTTTAAATTATTCTGGTAAAAACAAACGTGTACAATTCACGTTATTTATTATTTTTTAAAATCAGAGACCTGGACGGGACGTCTCAGTCGCTGAAGGGCGTGGAGAGCGAGAAAGAGGAGCTGAGCAAGCTGACGGTGCTGCTGCAGAAATCCATCGAGGTACGGAGGTGAACGTTACCAACGAGAAAAGTGGGATTAGTGTGATTCGTATGTATAAAAACAAACAAACACCCAGCTCAATCAGTCTGTCTGAACCTGGAGATAAGATTTTATTCTCCACTTCCTGTTAATGTCATCAATTATACATGACGCAAAACATTTTACTCCCCGGCCGAAGAGGCTGGATGGTAAATCTGGAGTCTCTGGTCGTGTCCCTCAGGAGCTCTCGCTGGAGAAGAAGCGAACGCTGCAGCTGCTGGGGGTGAATGAGGAGGAAGAGGAGGAGAAGAAGGGCAGCAGGGGGACGAAGACGACGACGCCAACTGCCGGAGACGACGGAAACCTGCTGCAGGACCTGCGACACATCGAGGACCAGATGAAGGTCCTGCTGATGGAGAAGGATCAAGCTGATGAGAAGTGAGTTCATGTTTCATGTGACCTCTGAAACAGCTGGTTACTTATAAAACCTCCTGGTGATCCTGGTTCACTTGTGATCCTGTACATTAGTGCTTTTATTTTTGGCGCCCCCTTTATGCTAATGGAACAGTGGAAATGTGTATTGATCCCTCAACAACGGGGCCATTACGTTTACAGCTGCTATTGACCGAGCGGCGCTAATGTTCTGAAATATACACGAGCTTCCTCCAGATCGGCTCGATGTCGCGACGTAATCGCGCCGAACTCCGATGACTCGTTCGTGTCTGATCTTGAATCTCAGGCTCCGAGACAACGAGCAGCGAGCCAAGGTCCTGCAGCAGGAGAGGGAGTACTACTCGTCTCAGGCCCGGGCGCTGCAGCAGTCGCTGTCTCAGCTCACCGTGGACAAGCAGCAGACCGAGGCCGAGCTCAAGGTAAACGCAACCAGGAAGTCACAGTGAAAGTCCACACTGACAACTCAGGCCTCAGGCACCTTTAAACCCAAACGTGTACATTTTGCTTGTATTTTTTGATTCTCAGCAGTCGCATTTCCACCGAGAAGGTTCCATGGGGCTTTTCTAAAAAGTCCCCTCGCTTTGCCCTTGTAGTGTCTGTGTCTCCACCCGTTTCGTTTCTTTTTAACGTCGTGTTTCGCGTTGGGAAAAAAGAAATAAATTGATTTGCAGCGGCCAGCGTTGATTCTGTGGAGGTCCGCCACACATCGATCATTATGTGTTTCAACCGCGTCGCTTCGTTCGCTTCTATTTATAGAAGCTGTTTATTGATACGCTTCTGCCGCTGGGTTTTTAAAAACGGCGCAAAAGAGAGGGCAGAGCATAAGACTGATGCGTTACCTCACTCATTGATGAGATTGTGTACCTATTTCGACATGTGGTGCAATAAAACAGCCTTATTAGGCCCCTCTCCGTTCACCCCTATTCTGGTTGAATTGTTATTGTTTTTTGCCTGACAGTTGAAATGTTGGGTAACTAGCATGTGGAACGTTAAGGGGTGAGGTGCGTCACGCAGCTTAGACCCAGGCAAGAGGTGGGGAGGGGTCACCGGCCCCGGCCCATCTGCCGGGCCCCCCAACAGGGCCGCTGATCCTGAGACCCCCAGGGGCAGAGCCCCACCGTAAACTCACATAGAAAAGACAGAAAAAGAAAATGGCGCTTCTGTTGACTGCGTCATGAACCGTCTTGAGTTAAAACCAATCACCACCGAGTCAACCTAAAGCCTTTTTGGGGCAGGGACTTTTTTTGGCAGCTAAAGGTTCCTGATTTTTGTCTCACATGGTGGAGACAAAACCCAGAGGTTCCTGCGGTGGAAACGGCCTAAATATATCGGTCCAATTTAAAGGCTAATTGTATAAAAAATTGTCCAGGATTTGTATTTTTTTAAATTCCACAATCCCCTCTATTGCACAGTGTCAATTTTGGGCCCATTGACTCCAATTGTAACCACATATTTTTTGACATATTGTAATCCTGACACGTGATAACACTTTTCCCACGAATATCTACTAAATCTAAGCCTCCACCTTCAAAATATAGGGAAAAGAGTGTGGTGCACAAAGCACCAAAACATGACATCTTATGACAAGAAGCTTAGAAACATAAAAAATATAATTAAATTAATGTTTTGGGTTTTTTTATGTCTATGGTTAGGTCTGAAGTTGTTGAAAAGATCTGATGCGGTGAAAATGAAAAAAAAATACTTATGTTACATTTTCTTACTCTTTCATGAGACAAAACAATAGTTTTACCGTTTTATTTTTTAAGGAATACGAAGCAGAGAAACCAGAGATCTTCAGCAGACAGCAGATCTTCCTCCTCTTCCTCTTCCTGTGTTTTACCAGATTTATTTCAGCGCGTAGAGTTGTTTGTTTTGTTTTTTTTTATCTTATGCCACTAAAACCGTCCACAGAGATTCAAGAAAATGAATATGAGCTTGTTTATCTTCTCCCACAGGCACAACGAGATGTTTTCATTTGATTTTCTTCATATTTCTGCCTCTGATTTAAAGCCTGTGTGTGTTTGTGTGTGTTTGTGTGTGTGTGTGCAGGCGGAGATCGAGTCTCGCGTTGAGCTGGAGCGGAGGCTGAAACAAGCCGAGGAGGCTCTTCAGGACCTGGAGAAAGGTCTGAACTCGGAGGAACGAAGCGAGGAGGGAGACGAGAAGATGAAGGGAGACGTGTCTCACCTGAAGAGTGAGTCACACACACTCTGACCTGAAGGAGGTGTTGAATCATTTGGTTCACATTCTCGAGGCTTCACGTGCACACAAACCGCCCCCTGCTGGTCAAAGCCTGTAAGACAGGCAGATGTGTCTGCAGTCATTTTAATTTTAGCTGTGAATGCTGTCTTGTTTGTCACAGACTAATGACTGGAGCAAGAAATTATTGACCTGTAGTAGCAAGCATGTCTCATTTAGTGTAGTAGATTTACCTATTATTGTTTTCGTATCATTATTTGTTGGGGATTTTTACCTTTGGAGGCAAACGCACGTAGGGAAGCTAGATTCGACATCACGAGCGAACATGCGAGCGTTAGCGTTAGCACTGCAGCTACCAACCACGTGGTCGCCGTAACGATTTCGAAACTGCGACGGCGCCGCGGTATCATGTTTGTCCTCTGACGTTTGTTAAACTCGCTCAACGTTTTTGAGTCGCACACGACGTTTGACGCCACCTGCTGGTTTAAACCGGACGACTTTTTATTTTTATTCATTTTTTTTAACCAGAGGGAAAAAAAATACCGTCTTATATTCGGGTTATTTTCGATATTAAATGTGCAATCGCTCTACCGCATTCTCATTCATTTCAAGACAAATACCAAATCAGTAATTTATGAAAGGATGACTCAGCATATGAACCTCTAATCTTCTAATTAGCATCGTCGTCGTAAAATATCGCAAAATATCTCCTAGATTACTCGATTTTCTGTGATAACTAGTGGTGTTTAATCTGATCTGTCACTTCTCTGCCCCCCTCTGGACACAACATGTATTACATGTTCATTTTCTGATCCTAATGATAATACGTTGAGCTGTGTTAATCTTAAAGAGTAGAAAACTGTGTCGTTAATAGTGCGTGTGTTTCTCTTCAGAGTTCTTCGAGGAGTGTATCTGCGCCGCGGAGATCGAGGCGAAGCTCCCGGCCATCATGAAGAACGCCGTGTATCTCCACAAAGCCGCCGCTCGCAGGATCAAGAGCTGCAGGATCCAGAGGAGAGCGTCCAGACGTCACTGGTGTAAGTCTGATGATCTGGAAACAATCTGACTGATGAGTCATGTTTATTCCGCCTCTAGGCTAATGTCTTGTCACGTGTAACATTTACTGTTTATTCGCAGTGAAACACTCCAAGTCGTTCGCCGTGTCCGGCGCCGACAGCTGCAGCGTGGAGGATCTGCGAGAAAAAGCTCGACGCCTGACGTCCGACAGCAGCTTCAGAGAGAGCGTGTACGAGATCATCGCCCGTAAAGACGCCAGCAGCAAAACGGACGACTGAGACGCGCAGGAGAGACTGTCCCTTACTTTAACCCGCCGACGTAGACGCCCTGAACCCAAAACCGAACCCACCGTGACGATAGAGAGTTCAGTCTGGTTGAAATGAATAAACAACAACAACGCTGGTTCCGTTCCAGGAAATACTGAACCAAAGGGAAATAAGGTTAATTAAATTCTAACATCAAAGTCAGCAAGTTAAATTTTTCTGACTGAGTCAAACCTCCTCTGATGACTCTGCTGCTGCAGGAAACAGTCAAACATGATTGTGCTCATTTTGCAGCAGTTCGACCGTCCTTGAAACGTTTCTCTGCCCGCAGGGAAACGAGCTGAGTTTTTTTTCCTTTTCTGTGCTTCAGTAGTTCCTGGAAATGTGAGGGTGAAAAGTAGTGATGTTATCTGCAGTTGTGGAAAGTAACTAAATACATATATTGATGTAAAATATATATATATAGAGAAAAAAAGACGACTCCAAAGCCCAATCCTGAAAAATGTTTTTTTTTTTTTTTTATTTTATTTTTCTGGTGTTGATTGTTTTGCCAAGTTTGTGACTGTTAACAGAAGGTTAATGGAAAAAAAAAACAACAACTGTGATTTCACTTTTGACCATTTCATTATTGCTACATCTGAATCTCAGCGGATCTCACGAGAAGCAGGCGAATCACGACCGTGTACAAACATGAACACCAGTTAGGAGAAGAACAACATGACGCAGTCGGAGGAGGACACGTGTAACAGACTGAACTACGAGGCCTGGATGATAATAAAGCTGTGTTTGAACCTTGTGAGTGTCATTTTATTTCTGTAGGTTCCTTTCAGCGCAGCACAACACACATGGTGCCGTCACTGGTTTGGAAGTGAATTCAAAAATAACATAACTAATAAAAATAAAAACGACGATAACGGATGTTTTGTCCTTTCAGAGCAGAGACTTGGTTGTTTGGAGCTTTACAAAAAGCTCAGTGTGGGAGGAAGAAAGTGGCGTCAAGGAGGATTGTGGGTAACAATCGGCAGCTCCTGTTTGTCACCTGACTGGACCTGCAACACAGTAAACAACAACAAAAACGGTATATTAGTCTAGACAGGAAACAGAGAATATTTACTTAGTCACATAATTCTATCATATTTAGCATTTATTGTGTTCACAATATGTGAATATATAGGTTTTTATGAAGATTCATATACATTGTAAGCTGCTTGGTAAGGTGTATGAGCTTTAGACTGTTTTTTACAGCGTTCGGACGTCATACTACATATGTTGAGACGACAGAGTATGTCGTTTTTTTACAGCGTTCGGACGACATAGTATAGTATGTCGTAGCGTTTTATAGTATGTCGTTTTTTACAGCAGACGACATAGTATAGTATTTTTTAGTCATACTATCCATGGCGTTTTTTACAGCGTTTTTACATGATGTTTAGCGTTCGGACGACATAGTATAGTATGTCGTTTTTTACAGCGTTCGGACGACATAGTATAGTATGTCGTTTTTTACAGCTTTCGGACGACATAGTATAGTATGTCGTTTTTTACAGCGTTCGGACGACATAGTATAGTATGTCGTTTTTTACAGCGTTCGGACGACATAGCATACTATGATGTTTTTTACAGCGTTCGGACGACATACTATAGTATGTCGTTTTTTACAGCGTTCGGACGACATAGTATAGTATGTCGCTTTTTTACAGCGATTAAGACGACATACTATAGTATGTCGCGTTTTTACAGCGTTCGGACGACAGAGTGTAGTATGTCGTTTTTTACAGCGTTCGGACGACATAGTATAGTGTGTCGTTTTTTACAGCGTTCGGAAGTCATACTATCCCATGATGTTTTTTACAGCGTTCGGACGACATACTGTAGTATGTCGTTTTTTACAGCGTTCGGACGACATACTATAGTATGTCGTTTTTTACAGTGTTCGGACAACAGAGTATAGTATGTCGTTTTTTTACAGCGTTCGGACGACATACTATACTATGATGTTTTTTACAGCGTTCGGACGTCATACTATACTATGATGTTTTTTTTACAGCGTTCGGACGACATAGTATAGTATGTCATTTTTTACAGCGTTCGGACGACATACTATATAGTATGTCGTTTTTTACAGCGTTCAGACGACATACTATAGTATGTCGTTTTTTACAGCGTTCGGACGACATAGTATAGTGTGTCGTATTTTACAGCGTTTGGAAGTCATACTATCCCATGATGTTTTTTACAGCGTTTGGACGACATACTATAGTATGTCGTTTTTTCAGCGTTTGGACGACATACTATAGTATGTCGTTTTTTACAGCGTTCGGACGACATACTATACTATGATGTTTTTTACAGCGTTCGGACGACATAGTATAGTATGATGTTTTTTTACAGCGTTCGGACGACATAGTATAGTATGTCGTTTTTTACAGCGTTCGGACGACATACTATAGTATGTCGTTTTTACAGCGTTCAGACGACATAGTATAGTATGTCGTTTTTTACAGCGTTCGGACGACATAGTATAGTATGTCGTTTTTTACAGCATTCGGACGACATAGTATAGTATGTTTTTTTTTTTTACAGCGTTAAGACGACATACTATAGTATGTCGTTTTTTATAGCGTTCGGACGACATACTATAGTATGTCGTTTTTTTTACAACTTTCGGACGACATAGTATAGTATGTCGTTTTTTACAGCGTTCGGACGACATAGCATACTATGATGTTTTTTACAGCGTTCGGACGACATACTATAGTATGTCGTTTTTTTACAGCGTTCGGACGACATAGTATAGTATGTCGCTTTTTTTACAGCATTAAGAGGCGACATACTATAGTATGTCGCTTTTTTAACATTCAGACGACATAGTATAGTATGTCGTTTTTTACAGCGTTCGGACGACATACTATAGTATGTCGTTTTTTACAGCGTTCGGACGACATAGTATAGTGTGTCGTTTTTTACAGCGTTCGGAAGTCATACTATCCCATGATGTTTTTTACAGCGTTCGGACGACATACTGTAGTATGTCGTTTTTTACAGCGTTTGGACGACATAGTATAGTATGTCGTTTTTTACAGTGTTCGGACGACAGAGTATAGTATGTCGTTTTTTTACAGCGTTCGGACGACATACTATACTATGATGTTTTTTTTACAGCGTTCGGACGACATAGTATAGTATGTCGTTTTTTACAGCGTTCAGACGACAGAGTATAGTATGTCGTTTTTTACAGCGTTCGGACGACATAGTATAGTGTGTCGTTTTTTACAGCGTTTGGAAGTCATACTATCCCATGATGTTTTTTCAGCGTTTGGACGACATACTATAGTATGTCGTTTTTTACAGCGTTCGGACGACATAGTATAATGTGTCGTTTTTTACAGCGTTCGGACGACATAGTATACTATGTCGTTTTTTACAGCGTTTGGACGACATAGTATAGTATGTCGTTTTTTACAGCGTTCGGACGACATAGTATAGTATGTCGTTTTTTACAGCGTTAACACGACATACTATAGTATGTCGTTTTTTACAGCGTTCGGACAACATAGTATAGTATGTCGTTTTTTTTACAACTTTCGGACGACATAGTATAGTATGTCGTTTTTTACAGCGTTCGGACGACAGAGTATAGTATGTCGTTTTTTACAGCGTTTGGACGACATAGTATAGTGTGTCGATTTTTACAGCGTTCGGAAGTCATACTATCCCATGATGTTTTTTACAGCGTTTGGACGACATAGTATAGTATGTCGTTTTTTACAGCGTTCGGACGACATAGTATAGTATGTCGTTTTTTACAGCGTTCGGACGACATACTATAGTATGTCATTTTTTACAGCGTTCGGACGACATAGCATACTATGATGTTTTTTACAGCGTTCGGACGACATACTATAGTATGTCGTTTTTTACAGCGTTCGGACGACATAGTATAGTATGTCGTTTTTTACAGCATTAAGACGACATACTATAGTATGTCGTTTTTTATAGCGTTCGGACGACATAGTATAGTATGTCGTTTTTTACAGCGTTCGGACGACAGAGTATAGTATGTCGTTTTTTACAGCGTTCGGACGACATAGTATAGTATGTCGTTTTTTACAGCGTTCGGACGACAGAGTATAGTATGTCCTTTTTTTACAGCGGTCGGACGACATAGTATAGTATGTCGTTTTTTACAGCGTTCGGACGACAGAGTATAGTATGTCCTTTTTTTACAGCGTTCGGACGACATACTATAGTATGTCGTTTTTTTTACAACTTTCGGACGACATAGTATAGTATGTCGTTTTTTACAGCGTTCGGACGACATAGTATAGTATGTCGTTTTTTACAGCGTTCGGACGACATAGTATAGTATGTCGTTTTTTACAGCGTTCGGACGACATACTATAGTATGTCGTTTTTTTTACAACTTTCGGACGACATGATGTTTTTTACAGCGTTCGGACGTCATACTATACTATGATGTTTTTTTACAGCGTTCGGACGACATAGTATAGTATGTCCTTTTTTTACAGTGGTCGGACGACATAGTATAGTATGTCGTTTTTTACAGCGTTCGGACGACAGAGTATAGTATGTCCTTTTTTTACAGCGTTCGGACGACAGAGTATAGTATGTCGTTTTTTACAGCGTTTGGACGACATACTATAGTATGTCGTTTTTTACAGCGTTCGGACGACATACTATACTATGATGTTTTTTACAGCGTTCGGACGACATAGTATAGTGTGTCGTTTTTTACAGCGTTCGGGCGACATACTATAGTATGTCGTTTTTATTAGCGCTCGGACGACATAGTATAGTATGTCGTTTTTACAGCGCTCAGACGACATAGTATAGTATGTCGCTTTTTTAGCGTTCGGACGACATAGTATAGTATGTCGCTTTTTTTTACAGCGTTAAGAACGACATACTATAGTATGTCGCTTTTTTTAGTTGCGTTCGGACGACATACTATAGTATGTCGCTTTTTTTTAACTTTCGGACGACATAGTATAGTATGTCGTTTTTTTTACAGCGTTCGGACGACATAGTATAGTATGTCGTTTTTTACAGCGTTCGGACGACATAGTATAGTATGTCGCTTTTTTTTACAGCGTTCGGACGACATACTATAGTATGTCGCTTTTTTTTTAACTGTCGGACTATAGTATGATGTTTTTTACAGCGTTCGGACGTCATACTATACTATGATGTTTTTTACAGCGTTCGGACGACACATAGTATAGTATGTCATTTTTACAGCGTTCAGTCGACATATACTATAGTATGTCATTTTTACAGCGTTCAGCGACATACTATAGTATGTCGCGTTTTTTACAGCGTTCAGGCGACAGAGTATAGTATGTCGCTTTTTTTTACAGCGTTGGACGACATACTATAGTATGTCGCGTTTTTACAGCGTTCGGACGACATACTATACTATGATGTTTTTATAGCACGCTCGGACGACATAGTATAGTGTATGATGTTTTTAGCAGCGCGTTTCGGGCGACATAGTATAGTATGTCGCGTTTTTACAGCGTTCAGACGACATAGTATAGTATGTCGCGTTTTTTTAGCGTTCGGACGACATAGTATAGTATGTCGCTTTTTTACAGCGTTAAGACGACATACTATAGTATGTCGTTTTTTAGCGTTCGAGACGACATACTATAGTATATGCGTTTTTTATTAACTTTCGGACGACATAGTATAGTATGTCTTTTTTACAGCGTTAGACGACATAGCATACTATGATGTTTTTTACAGCGTTCGGACGACATACTATAGTATGTCGTTTTTTTACAGCGTTCGGACGACATAGTATAGTATGTCGTTTTTTACAGCGTTCGGACGACATACTATAGTATGTCGTTTTTTACAGCGTTCAGACGACAGAGTATAGTATGTCGTTTTTTACAGCGTTCGGACGACATAGTATAGTGTGTCGTATTTTACAGCGTTTGGAAGTCATACTATCCCATGATGTTTTTTACAGCGTTAAGACGACATACTATAGTATGTCGTTTTTTACAGCGTTCGGACGACATAGCATACTATGATGTTTTTTACAGCGTTCGGACGACATACTATAGTATGTCGTTTTTTACAGCGTTCGGACGACATAGTATAGTATGTCGTTTTTTACAGCGTTCGGACGACATACTATAGTATGTCGTTTTTTTACAGCATTAAGACGACATACTATAGTATGTCGTTTTTACAACATTTGAGCGACAGTATAGTATATATACATAGTATAGTATGTCGTTTTTTACAGCGTTCGGACGCGACATAGTATAGTGTGTCGTTTTTACAGCGTTCGGAAGTCATACTATCCCATGATGTTTTTTTTGGACGACATACTATACTATTAGTATTCGCTTTTTACAGCAGCGTTGGACGAGACGACATAGTATAGTATGTCGTTTTTACAGCGTTCGGACGACATAGTATAGTATGTCGTTTTTTACAGCGTTCGGGCGACATACTATAGTATGATGCGCTTTTTTTACAGCGTTCAGGACGACATAGTATAGTATGTCGTTTTTTTTAGCGTTCAGACGACATAGTATAGTATGTCGTTTTTTACAGCGTTCGAGACGACATAGTATAGTATGTCGCGTTTTTACAGCGTTTTGGACGACATACTATAGTATGTCGTTTTTTACAGCGTTCGGACGACATAGTATAGTATATGTCGTTTTTATGTCGGCGACATAGTTATAGTATAGTATGTCGCATTTTTATAGTTACAGCGTTGAGACGACATACTATAGTATGTCGTTTTACAACGCTCGGACGACATAGATGTTGTTTTTAAGCGTTCGATTTACATAAGTCATACTATGATGCTTTTTTTACAGCGTTCGGACGACATAGTATAGTATGTCGTTTTTTTAGCGTTCAGACGACATAGTATACTATAGTATGTCACGCGTTCAGACGACATGAAATAGTATGTCGTTTTTATTAAGCATACTATATGATGTTTTTTACAACGTTTGGGCGACATACTATAGTATGTACAGCGCTTTTTTACAGCGTTGGAGGCGACATAGTATAGTATGTCGTTTTTACAGCGTTAAGTCATACTATCCCATGATGTTTTTTACAGCGTTCGAGACGACATAGTATAGTATGTCGCTTTTTTTACATTTTGCGCTCGACATGCATGAGTATAGACTATATATGTCGTTTTTTACAGCGTTGGACGACATAGTATAGTATGTTGTTTTTTACAGTGTTCGAACGACATAGTATAGTATGTCGTTTTTACAGCGTTTGGGCGACATAGTATAGTATGTCCTTTTTTACAGCGTTCAGACGACATAGTATAGTATGTGTCGTTTTTACAGCGTTCAGGCGACATAGTATAGTATGTCGTTTTTAACATTCCGGACGACATAGTATAGTATATGCGTTTTTTAGTCGGACGACATAGTATAGTATATGCGTTTTTTACTGGCGTTTCAGACGACATGGTATGATATGATGTTTTTTTACAGCGTTTGGACGACATAGCTATAGTATGTAATTTTTTTACAGCGTTCGGACGACATACTATACTATGATGTTTTTACAAGCGTTCGAGCGTACATAGTATAGTATGTTATTTTTTTACAACTTTGACAGCTGCTCGGACGACATAGTATAGTATGTCGTTTTTACAGCGTTCGGACGACATAGTATAGTATGTCGTTTTTAGCACATTCAGACGACGCGGTATATGTATGTAATTGCGACATACTATATACGTATATATGCCGTTTTTACAGCGTTCGGGCGACATAGTATAGTATGTCGACGTTGGAAGACATACTATTGGCGTATGATGTTTTTTACAGGCGTTTCGAGCGACATACAGTATAGTATATAGTATTTTTTACAGCGTTCAGTATACGACATATGTATATTTTTTACAACGTTCAGGGCGACATTTATAGTATGTCGTTCGGTTAGAAGACGACATAGTATACTATGATGTTTTTACAGCGTTAGGAAGTCATACTATCCATGATGTTTTTAGCGTTTGAACTGACATATATGTTTTTGCGTCGATTATATCATGATTTTTAGCGTTTGCGACATGATGTATGTTTCGCGTGACTCTATATTGTTTTACGTGACACATATATAGTATTGTTTACAGCGTAAATATATATGTTTTACGCGCGGACATAATTATCGTTTTATTGCGCATATATGATGTTTGCTTGCGACATATATTTGTTTTTACAGCTGAACATTATAGAATTTTTGTTGCGAATAATGTGCGTTTTACAGCGTGGACATACCCATGATGTTTTAAGCTTTGGACATATAGTATGTTTTACGAGCGTATATATGTCTTTTACAGCTTAGCATATATTGTGTTTTTACAGCTGACACATACTATAGTATGTTTTAGCTGCGACATAGATATATTGTTCGCTGCACATATTATAGTGTTTACAGCGTTGAGCATAATATGTGTTTTACAGCGCACATAATGTATGCGTTTTTAACGTTGACGACAATATTAATTTTAGCAGCAATGTATAGTATGCGTTTACACTGGGAATATATTGTTTTTAGCGTTGGCCACATATGTTTTATTACAACTTCGGACAAATATTATGTTTTTACGTCGGCGAATATATAGTATTCTTTCGTTCGCACATACTATTATGTGTTTTCGCTGCGCATAGTATATGTGTTTTAGGTTATTATATATATGTTTTTTTACGCTTGCGCATATATTCGTTTACACGTTGCACAATATTGTGTTTACAGCGTGGCACAAGTATAGTTTCTTTACACTGGCATACTAGATTTTTTTAATCGACGACATATAGTCGTTTTTCCGCGACATATATATGTGTTTACTTGGACGACATATATATATGTTTTTACAGCGTTCGACATAGTATATATGTTTACAGGTGCGACATATATATATTTTTAACCGAATATAGTATGCGTTTATCGCGCATATAATATTATTTACACGTGCGCTATATATATGGTTTACGCGACATATATGTTTTAAGTTAATTATATATGTTTTTTCACGTGCGAAAGTAGTTGTTTTAGCGTTGAAGTATATATCATATTTTAACTTTGGGCATAATAGTATTCTTTTATTGCACATATATAGTTTGTTTTATAGCGACATACATATTGGTTTTACGTTCGGGCATATATGATTTTTTAGTTAGCACATATGTATGTTTTACATTGAAATATATATATGTTTTACGTGGGCACTATATATGTGTTTTTTAGTGGCATGTATAGTATGCGTTTAATCGCGACTATATAATTATTTATGGATCATACTATGATGTTTTACGTTACAATATAGTATGCTTTTGCTTGGCGACAATATTATGTGTTTTATAGACATATAATTTTTTTTTATGCGAACTATATTGTTTTTTAAGTCATACCCTATGTTTTAATGGGCACATATATATATTCGTTTTTAACTGACACATATATATTGTTTTTTGCGAAAAGTATATTTCGTTTTTACACTCGACATATATATATTTTTTAAGCTTGGCGAATATATATTGCTTTTTACACTTGCACATATATGTGTTTGCTAAACAAGTATGTTGTTTACAGCGGGGCCTATATATTGTTTTAAGCTAAGATACATATATGTTTTAGCTTGGCAATATATATATGTTTTTTAGTGCGATACTATGTATGTCTTTTACATCAATACATATATGGTTTTACACCGCGACATACTATATATCTTTTTACCTCGACAGTTCGTTTCACTTAAACAATACCCGTGTTTTACACGTGCAATAGTACGTTTCGGACTAATATTATGGTTTTACGTTGCAAAATATTTTTTTACAGTTATCTATCCGATTTTTGCGAAGTATGTATCTTTAGCGTGGGCGATACTATATATTTTTAACTTGGCACGTATATATAGTATGCGTTTTTACAGCGTTGACGACATATTATCTTTTACAGCTTCGAGCATACATAGATGTTTTTACGTTAGACATTATGTATGCGTTTGCGCCATAGTATGATTTTTTTTACAGCTTGATATTATTAGTTTACAGCGTTCGAACATACTATATATGTTTTAACTGAACATATATATTCTTGGCGACATATATATGTTTAACGTGGAATATATATGTTTCTGAATAGTATATGCGTTTTACGCGTGAGATACTATAGTATTTTTAAATTTGACGACATATATATATTTTTTTTATGACAAAAAGTATTGTTTACTGCAACATGTATGTGGTTTTTAGCGTTGCGAATATATATAGTTTTGCGTTGACACATGTATAATTTTTTAGCGTTGAATAAGTATGTTATTTTACAATTCAGACGACAAGTATAGTTTTTTTATGGGCGAATAGTTATTTGTTTTCCGCGCAATATAAGTTTCGTTTGGCGACATACATCATGATTTTTAGCGACACATTTATATTAATTTTTTAAGTTGGCACAATAGTTGTTTTACACTGACATAAATGTGTTTACGCTCGACTACATAGTATTTTTTTTCGACACATATAGTATCGTTTAGTTACGACATACTATATAATGTTTTAGCGTACGCATATATATAGTTTTCTGACAATATAATTTTTTACTTACGCAATATAATTGTTTTAGCGTTAGACACATAATAGTGTCGTTTTAGCGTGAAGCATACTATCCCATGATGTTTTAGCGTTGGCACTATGATTTTTATTGACTATATATCGTTTTTGGTTAAATATATGTTTTTAAGCGTAATATATATTTTTTTTACGCTGAACGCTAGTATGTGTTTTAACATATATTGTTTTTTACAGCGTTGGGGACATAGTATATATTGTTTAGCTTGCACATTATAGTATGTTTTACCTGCGACTTATAATCGTTTTACGTGCAAATATATATGTTTTTAACGGACGACCATATATTTTTACGTTGCTATATATGTTTTACGGGCAATACATATGTGTTTTTGCTTGCGACATATATAGTATCGTTTACTTAAGACAATTATTTTTTTTCGGCGACATATATGGTTTTAAGGGCTATAAATGTTTTTTACGATTTGGGCGACTATATAGGTTATTACGCTTGGACACATATATGTTTTTTAGTTGCGCAAAATATTCGTTAGTCGAGATATATGTTTTTAAGTAGACACATAATGTCTTTTTTGGTACTAATATAGACGTTGGACAATCATCATGATGTTTTAGCGTTGCGACTATATCATGTGTTTTTACAGCTGGACATAATGTATGCTTTAAGCGAATAGTATAGTTGTTTTTTTGCTAGCATATATTATGTTTTAAGCGTGGCACATATAGTATGTTTTTTTACGGCATATATATATATCGTTTTAATTGCACATGTATGTGTTTTACGTCGAATACAGTATTCTTTACGTTGGACAATATAGTGTTTTTAGCGTTGAACATATATATATGTTTTAAGCTTGACACATATATATTGCGTTTTTAGCGTGCGCATAGTATAGTAGCGTTACAGCTGCGACAATATAGTATCGTTACACTGACGATAGTATAGTGCTTTACACTTCGGAGCAATATATATTGTTTACTTGAACAATATATATGGTTTAGCGTTGAAATTATTGTTTTTACGCGAATATCGATGTTTCGTTGGCATATTAGTATTTTAGTTTGGACTATATATGTGTTTTACAGGCAAATATATATTTTTTACACTGGGCATATATTATTTTTTTCGTGACGACATAATAATGTGTTTTTACAGGTTGGACTCATATTGTTTTAGCTGCAATATATATATGTCTTTTTATAGCGAAAATATTTTACGCTGGGAATGTATATGTGTTTTTAGTTGAACATACTATATATTTTTGCGTGGAAATATATGTTAAGTAAACTATATGTTTTGTTGACATATATTGTGTTTATTAATACTATATTTTTTTACGCGTTGACGCTATGTATGTCTTTTTAATTGGAAACTTTTTTTAGTTGATTTTTATTTCAGCAACTGTATATCGTTTTGCGTAGCGAATAATATTTTTTTAATGAGTCATACCCCTGATGTTTTGTTGCGCTTTAGTGTTTGCATCCATGGTTTTTACACGTTGGCGCAATAGTATTTTACGTGGTTAAGTGTTTTTCTATATAGTATATCGTTAGATTTAATGTTTTTACAGCGTACGCATTATTTATTTACAGCGCGACATACTATATGTTTTTTAGCGTTGGGCTATATTATGTTTGCTTCGGCGCATAGTAATAGTTTTTTAGCGTTGGCGACAATAGTTTTTTTACAAAAGCGTAAGCGAATAGTATAATGCGTTTTTAGCGTTAACATATATATGCTTTTTTATTTAAGCATAGTATATATGTTTTTAGCGTGCCATGTATAGTATTTTTACAGTGACATAGTATGTATGGTTTTTACAGGGACTATTATATTGTTTTAACTTGGCAATTTTTTTACAGCTGGCGATGTATATATGTTTACAGCGTTGGGCGACATGTATGTTTTTTTAGTTGATCTATATATGTTTGCTATACTATAGTATGTCGCTTTTTTTTACAGCGCTCGGACGGCTATACATAGTATAGTATGTTGTTTTTTTACAATTTTCAGACAACATAGTATAGTATGTCGTTTTTACACAGCGCTCGGACGCATATAGTATAGTATGTCGCTTTTTACAGCTGTTCGATCTACATAGTATAGTGTGTCGTTTTTACAGCTTTGGACGCATATACTATAGTGTGTCGCTTTTTACAGCTGCTCGGACGACATACTATCCCATGATGTTTTTTACAGCGTTAGACAACATACTATAGTATGTCGTTTTTTACAGTAGTTTTGATCTACATAGTATAGTGTGTCGCTTTTTACAGTTTCGGACTACATACTATACTATGATGTTTTTACAGCGCTCGGACGACATACTATACTATGATGTTTTTTACAGCATTCGGACGACATAGTATAGTATGTCGTTTTTTACAGCGCGTTGGCGTTTTTTATAGTATAGTGTGTCGTTTTTACAGCGCTTGAAGTCATACTATCCCATGATGTTTTTACAGCGTTTGGACGACATACTATAGTATGTCGTTTTTTACAGCTGCTCGGACGACAGAGTATAGTGTGTCGCTTTTTTACAGCGTTCGGAAGTCATACTATCCCATGATGTTTTTTACAGCGCTTTGACAACATACTATAGTATGTCGTTTTTTACAGCGCTTGGATCGACATAGTATAGTATGTCGCTTTTTACAGCGTTTGGACGACATATTATAGTGTGTCATTTTTTACAGCGTTTGGAAGTCATACTATCCCATGATGTTTTTTTACAGCGTTTGGACGACATAGTATAGTATGTCGTTTTTTATAGCGTTCGACGACATACTATAGTATGTCGCTTTTTTACAGCTGCTCGGGATCTACATAGTATAGTATGTCGCTTTTTTACAGCAACTTCGGACTACATAGTATAGTGTGTCTTTTTTACAGCGCTCGGACGACACACTATAGTATGTTGTTTTATTTACAACTTTCGGACTATTATAGTATATTATGTCGCTTTTTACAGCGTTCGGACGACATAGTATAGTATGTCGTTTTTTACAGCGTTCGGACGACATACTATACTATGATGTTTTTTTACAGCATTCGGACGACATAGTATAGTGTGTTGTTTTTTACAGTGTTCAGAAGTCATACTATCCCATGATGTTTTTTACAGCGTTTGACTCTACATAGTATAGTATGTCGTTTTTTACAGCTGCTCGGATCTATTATAGTATAATGTGTCGCATTTTTTTACAGCGTTCGAACGACATAGTATAGTATGTCGCTTTTTTTACAGCATTTGGATCGACATACTATAGTATGTCGTTTTTTACAGCGTTGACGACATAGTATAGTATGTCGCTTTTTTACAGCGTCAGATCATATTACATACTATACTATGATGTTTTTTACAGCATTCGGACGACATAGTATAGTGTGTTGCTTTTTTTACAGTGTTCAGAAGTCATACTATCCCATGATGTTTTTTTACAGCGTTTGGACGACATAGTATAGTATGTCGTTTTTTTACAGCGTTCGGACGACATAGTATAGTGTGTCGCTTTTTACAGCGTTCGACGACATAGTATAGTATGTCGCTTTTTTATTAGCATTTGGAGCGACATACTATAGTATGTCGTTTTTACAGCTGTTCGACGACATAGTATAGTATGTCGCTTTTTTACAGCGCTTTCGGACGACATGGTATGATGTGTCGTTTTTACAGCGTTCTCGACGACATACTATAGTATGTAATTTTTTACAGCGTTCGGACGACATAGTATACTATGATGTTTTTTACAGCGTTCGGAGTACATAGTATAGTATGTTGTTTTTTTTACAACTTTCGGACGACATAGTATAGTATGTCGTTTTTTACAGCGTTCGGACGACATAGTACAGTATGTCGTCTTTTACAGCGTTTGGACGACATACTATAGTATGTCGTTTTTTACAGCGGCTCGGACGACATACTATACTATGATGTTTTTTTACAGCATTTGGACGACATAGTATAGTATGTCGTTTTTTACAGCGTTTGGACGACATAGTATAGTGTGTTGTTTTTTACAGCGTTCGGAAGTCATACTATCCCATGATGCGTTTTTTACAGCGTTTTGGGCGACATACCATAGTATGTCGTTTTTTACAGCGTTCGGACGACATACTATAGTATGTCGTTTTTTTTACAGTATATGCGACATACTATAGTATGTCGTTTTTTACAGCGCTCGGACGCACATAGTATAGTATGTCGTTTTTACAGCTCTCGACGACAGAGTATAGTGTGTCGCTTTTTTACAGCTGCCGGAAGTCATACTATCCCATGATGTTTTTTACAGCGTTTGACCTATACATACTATAGTATGTCGTTTTTTACAGCGTTTGGGCGACATAGTATAGTATGTCGCGTTTTTTACAGCGATCAGACGACATAGTATAGCATGTCGCTTTTTTTATAGCGTTTGGACTACATACTATAGTATGTCGCTTTTTTACAGCGTTAAGACGACATAGTATAGTATGTCGCTTTTTTTAGCTTCGGACGACATAGTATAGTATGTCGCTTTTTTTACAGCGCTCGGACTACATACTATAGTATGTCGCGTTTTTTACAGCGTTCGGACGACATACTATAGTGTGTCGCTTTTTACAGCATCGGAAGTCATACTATCCCATGATGTTTTTTACAGCGTTTGGGCGACATAGTATAGTATGTCGCGTTTTTTACAGCGTTTGGACAACATACTATAGTATGTCGCTTTTTTACAGCGTTCGGACAACACAGTATAGTGTGTCGCTTTTTACAGCGTTCGGAAGTCATACTATCCCATGATGTTTTTTACAGCGCTCGACGACATACTATAGTATGTCGCTTTTTTACAGCGTTTGGACGACATACTATGATGTTTTTACAGCGTTCGACGACATAGTATAGTATGTCGTCTTTTTTACAGCGCTCGGACGACATAGTATAGTATGTCGCTTTTTACAGCATGTTCAGACGACATAGTATAGTATGTCATTTTTACAGCGTTCGGGACGACATACTATACTATGATGTTTTTTTTATAGCGTTCGGACGACATACTATAGTATGTCGTTTTTTACTAGCGTTCAGGACGACATACTATAGTATGTATGTTTTTTACAGCGTTCAGACGACATACTATAATATGTCATTTTTTACAGCGTTCGGACGACATAGTATAGTGTGTCGCTTTTTACAGCGCTCGGAAGTCATACTATCCCATGATGTTTTTACAGCGTTTGGACGACATAGTATAGTATGTCGCTTTTTACAGCGTTTGGACAACATACTATAGTATGTCGCTTTTTACAGCGTTCGGACAACACAGTATAGTATGTCGTGTTTTTTACAGCGTTCGGAAGTCATACTATCCCATGATGTTTTTTACAGCGTTCGGACGACATAGTATAGTATGTCGTTTTTTACAGCGTTGGGCGACATACTATACTATGATTTTTTTACAGCGTTCGGACGACATAGTATATATAGTATGTCGTTTTACAGCAGCTGCCGGACGATATAGTATAGTATGTCGTTTTTACAGCGTTCGGACGACATACTATAGTATGTCTTTTTTACAGCGTTCGGACGACATACTATACTATGTTTCGATGATAGTTTTTTACAGCTTTTGCTTAACGACTTGACGACATACTATAGTATGTCGTTTTTTACAGCGTTCGGACGACATAGTATAGTATGTCGTTTTTTACAGCGTTCGGACGACATAGTATAGTATGTCGTTTTTTACAGCGTTCGGACGACATACTATACTATGATGTTTTTTACAGCGTTCGGACGACATAGTATAGTGTGTCGTTTTTTACAGCGTTCGGAAGTCATACTATCCCATGATGTTTTTTTACAGCGTTTGGACGACATAGTATAGTATGATGTTTTTTACAGCGTTCGGGCGACATAGTATAATGTGTCGTTTTTTACAGCGTTCGGACGACATACTATAGTATGTCGTTTTTTTACAGCATTTGGACGACATACTATAGTATGTCGTTTTTTACAGCGTTCGGACGACATAGTATAGTATGTCGTTTTTTACAGCGCTCGGACGACATAGTATGATGTGTCGTTTTTTACAGCGTTCGGACGACATACTATAGTATGTAATTTTTTACAGCGTTCGGACGACATAGTATACTATGATGTTTTTTACAGCGTTCGGACGACATAGTATAGTATGTTGTTTTTTTTACAACTTTCGGACGACATAGTATAGTATGTCATTTTTTACAGCGTTCGGACGACATAGTATAGTATGTCGTCTTTTACAGCGTTTGGACGACATACTATAGTATGTCGTTTTTTACAGCGTTCGGACGACATACTATACTATGATGTTTTTTTACAGCATTCGGACGACATAGTATAGTATGTCGTTTTTTACAGCGTTCGGACGACATAGTATAGTGTGTTGTTTTTTACAGCGTTTGGAAGTCATACTATCCCATGATGTTTTTTACAGCGTTTGGACGACATACTATAGTATGTCGCTTTTTTTTAGCGTTCAGACGACATACTATAGTATGTCGCTTTTTTATACATGTTATGACGACATACTATAGTATATGTCGTTTTTTACAGCGTTATGACGACATACTATAGTATGTCGCGTTTTTACAGCGTTAAGACGACATAGTATAGTATGTCGTTTTTTACAGCGTTGGACGACATACTATAGTATGTCGCTTTTTTACAGCGTTCGGACGACAAGTAGTATAGTATGTCGTTTTTTACAGCGCTCGAAGTCATACTATCCCATGATGTTTTTTACAGCGTTCGGACTACATAGTATAGTATGTCGTTTTTTACAGCGTTCGGACGACATAGTATACTATGTCGTTTTTTTACAGCGCTCGGACAACACAGTATAGTGTGTCGCTTTTTTACAGCGTTCGGAAGTCATACTATCCCATGATGTTTTTACAGCGTTTCGAGACGACATACTATAGTATGTCGCTTTTTTACAGCGTTTGACGACATATATATGATGTTTTTTTTTACAGCGTTCGGACGACATAGTATAGTATGTCGCTTTTTTACAGCTGCTCGGACGACATAGTATAGTATGTCGTTTATTACAGCGTTCGGACGACATACTATAGTATGTCGTTTTTTACAGCGTTTGACGGCGACTATATATATACTATGATGTTTTTAGTTAGCGTTCGGACGACATACTATAGTATGTCGTTTTTTACAGCGTTCAGACGACATACTATAATATGTCATTTTTTACAGCGTTTGGACGACATACTATACTATGATGTTTTTTACAGCGTTCGGACGACATAGTATAGTATGTCGTTTTTTTTAGCGTTAAGACGACATACTATAATATGTCATTTTTACAGCGTTCGGACGACATAGTATAGTGTGTCGATTTTTTACAGCGTTCGAAGTCATACTATCCAATGATGTTTTTATTAGCATTTGGGCGACATAGTATAGTATGTCGTTTATTACAGCGTTTGGACAACATACTATAGTATGTCGTTTTTTACAGCGTTCGGACGACACAGTATAGTGTGTCGTTTTTTACAGCGTTCGGAAGTCATACTATCCCATGATGTTTTTTACAGCGTTTAGACAACATACTATAGTATGTCATTTTTTACAGTGTTTGGACGACATAGTATAGTGTGTTGTTTTTTACAGCGTTCGGAAGTCATACTATCCCATGATGTTTTTTACAGCGTTTGGACGACATAACATAGTATGTCATTTTTTACAGCGTTCGGACGACATACTATAGTATGTCGTTTTTTTTAGCGTTCAGACGACATACTATAGTATGTCGTTTTTTACAGCGTTAAGACGACATAGTATAGTATATGCGTTTTTTTACAGCGTTTGGACGACATACTATAGTATGTCGTTTTTACAGCAGCGTTCGGACGACAGAGTATAGTGTGTCGTTTTTTACAGCGTTCGGAAGTCATACTATCCCATGATGTTTTTTATAGCGTTCAGACTACATACTATAGTATGTCGCTTTTTTACAGCGTTCGGACGACATAGTATAGTATGTCGTTTTTATAGCGTTCAGGCGACATAGTATAGTATGTCGC
This sequence comes from Polydactylus sextarius, assembly GCA_016801845.1. NCBI lineage: Eukaryota > Metazoa > Chordata > Actinopteri > Polynemidae > Polydactylus > Polydactylus sextarius. The sequence continues at coordinate 8,292,862 of CM028931.1, forward strand.
TTTATTTACAACTTCGGACGACATAGTATAGTATGTCATTTTTTTACAGCGTTCGGACGACATAGTATAGTATGTCGCTTTTTTACAGCGTTGGGCGACATAGTATAGTATGTCGTTTTTTTACATCGTTCGGACAACATACTATAGTATGTCGTTTTTTACAGCGTTCGGACAACAGAGTATAGTGTGTCGCTTTTTTTAGCTGCGTTGAAGTCATACTATCCCATGATGTTTTTTACAGCGTTCGGACGACATACTATAGTATGTCGTTTTTTACAGCGTTTGGACGACATACTATACTATGATGTTTTTTACAGCGTTCGGACGACATAGTATATATAGTATGTCGTTTTTTACAGCGTTGACGACGATATATAGTATAGTATGTCGCTTTTTTACAGCGTTCGACGACGACATACTATACTATGATGTTTTTTTACAGCGTTCGGACGACATACTATAGTATGTCGTTTTTTACAGCGTTCGGACGACATAGTATACTATGTCGTTTTTTACAGCGTTAAGACGACATACTATAGTATGTCGTTTTTTACAGCGTTCGGACGACATAGTATAGTATGTCGTTTTTACAGCGTTCGAAGTCATACTATCCCATGATTTTTTTTTACAGCGTTTGGACGACATAGTATAGTATGTCGTTTTTTACAGCGTTTGGACAATATACTATAGTATGTCGTTTTTTACAGCGTTCGGACGACATAGTATAGTGTGTCGTTTTTTACAGCGTTCGGAAGTCATACTATCCCATGATGTTTTTTACAGCGTTCGGACGACATACTATAGTATGTCGTTTTTTTACAGCATTTGGACGACATACTATAGTATGTCGTTTTTTACAGCGTTCGGACGACATACTATACTATGATGTTTTTTTACAGCATTCGGACGACATAGTATAGTATGTCGTTTTTTACAGCGTTTGGACGACATAGTATAGTGTGTCGTTTTTTACAGCGTTTGGAAGTCATACTATCCCATGATGTTTTTTACAGCGTTTGGACGACATACTATAGTATGTCGTTTTTTACAGCGTTCGGACGACATAGTATAGTGTGTCGTTTTTTACAGCGTTCGGAAGTCATACTATCCCATGATGTTTTTTACAGCGTTTTGACAACATACTATAGTATGTCGTTTTTTACAGCGTTTGGACGACATAGTATAGTATGTCGTTTTTTACAGCGTTTGGACGACATATTATAGTGTGTCATTTTTTACAGCGTTTGGAAGTCATACTATCCCATGATGTTTTTTACAGCGTTTGGACGACATAGTATAGTATGTCGTTTTTTACAGCGTTCGGACGACATACTATAGTATGTCGTTTTTTACAGCGTTCGGACGACATAGTATAGTATGTCGTTTTTTACAGCGCTCGGACGACATAGTATAGTGTGTCTTTTTTTACAGCGTTCGGACGACACACTATAGTATGTTGTTTTATTTACAACTTTCGGACGACATAGTATATTATGTCGTTTTTTACAGCGTTCGGACGACATAGTATAGTATGTCGTTTTTTACAGCGTTCGGACGACATACTATACTATGATGTTTTTTTACAGCATTCGGACGACATAGTATAGTGTGTTGTTTTTTACAGTGTTCAGAAGTCATACTATCCCATAATGTTTTTTTACAGCGTTTGGACGACATAGTATAGTATGTCGTTTTTTACAGCGTTCGGACGACATAGTATAATGTGTCGTTTTTTACAGCGTTCGGACGACATAGTATAGTATGTCGTTTTTTTACAGCATTTGGACGACATACTATAGTATGTCGTTTTTTACAGCGTTCGGACGACATAGTATAGTATGTCGTTTTTTACAGCGTTCGGACGACATAGTATGATGTGTCGTTTTTTACAGCGTTCGGACGACATACTATAGTATGTAATTTTTTACAGCGTTCGGACGACATAGTATACTATGATGTTTTTTACAGCGTTCGACGACATAGTATAGTATGTTGTTTTTTTTACAACTTCGGACGACATAGTATAGTATGTCGCTTTTTTACAGCGTATATTTTTTACAGCGTTCGAGACGACATAGTACAGTATGTCGCCTTTTTACAACGCTTTTGACGACATACTATAGTATGTCGTTTTTTACAGCGTTCGGACGACATACTATACTATGATGTTTTTTTACAGCATTTGGACTACATAGTATAGTATGTCGTTTTTTACAGCGTTTGGACGACATAGTATAGTGTGTTGTTTTTTACAGCGTTCGGAAGTCATACTATCCCATGATGTTTTTACAGCGTTTGGACGACATACCATAGTATGTCGTTTTTTACAGCGTTCGGACGACATACTATAGTATGTCGTTTTTTACAGCGTTATGACGACATACTATAGTATGTCGTTTTTTACAGCGTTCGGACGACATAGTATAGTATGTCGTTTTTTACAGCGTTCGGACGACAGAGTATAGTGTGTCGTTTTTTACAGCGTTCGGAAGTCATACTATCCCATGATGTTTTTTACAGCGTTTGGACGACATACTATAGTATGTCGTTTTTTACAGCGTTTGGACGACATAGTATAGTATGTCGTTTTTTACAGCGATCAGACGACATAGTATAGCATGTCGTTTTTTTACAGCGTTTGGACTACATACTATAGTATGTCGTTTTTTACAGCGTTCGGACGACATAGTATAGTATGTCGTTTTTTACAGCGCTCGGACGACATAGTATAGTATGTCGTTTTTTACAGCGTTCGGACGACATACTATAGTATGTCGTTTTTTACAGCGTTCGGACGACATACTATAGTGTGTCGTTTTTTACAGCATTCGGAAGTCATACTATCCCATGATGTTTTTTTACAGCGTTTGGACGACATAGTATAGTATGTCGTTTTTTACAGCGTTTGGACAACATACTATAGTATGTCGTTTTTTACAGCGTTCGGACAACACAGTATAGTGTGTCGTTTTTTACAGCGTTCGGAAGTCATACTATCCCATGATGTTTTTTACAGCGTTCGGACGACATACTATAGTATGTCGTTTTTTACAGCGTTTGGACGACATACTATGATGTTTTTTACAGCGTTCGGACGACATAGTATAGTATGTCGTTTTTTACAGCGTTCGGACGACATAGTATAGTATGTCGTTTTTTACAGCGTTCGGACGACATACTATAGTATGTCATTTTTTACAGCGTTCGGACGACATACTATACTATGATGTTTTTTACAGCGTTCGGACGACATACTATAGTATGTCGTTTTTTTACAGCGTTCAGACGACATACTATAGTATGTCGTTTTTTACAGCGTTCAGACGACATACTATAATATGTCATTTTTTACAGCGTTCGGACGACATAGTATAGTGTGTCGTTTTTTACAGCGTTCGGAAGTCATACTATCCCATGATGTTTTTTTACAGCGTTTGGACGACATAGTATAGTATGTCGTTTTTTACAGCGTTTGGACAACATACTATAGTATGTCGTTTTTTACAGCGTTCGGACAACACAGTATAGTGTGTCGTTTTTTACAGCGTTCGGAAGTCATACTATCCCATGATGTTTTTTACAGCGTTCGGACGACATAGTATAGTATGTCGTTTTTTACAGCGTTTGGACGACATACTATACTATGATTTTTTTTACAGCGTTCGGACGACATAGTATATATAGTATGTCGTTTTTTACAGCGTTCGGACGACATAGTATAGTATGTCGTTTTTTACAGCGTTCGGACGACATACTATAGTATGTCATTTTTTACAGCGTTCGGACGACATACTATAGTATGTCGTTTTTTACAGCGTTCGGACGACATAGTATAGTATGTCGTTTTTTACAGCGTTCGGACGACATAGTATAGTATGTCGTTTTTTACAGCGTTCGGACGACATACTATACTATGATGTTTTTTTACAGCATTCGGACGACATAGTATAGTGTGTCGTTTTTTACAGCGTTCGGAAGTCATACTATCCCATGATGTTTTTTTACAGCGTTTGGACGACATAGTATAGTATGTCGTTTTTTACAGCGTTCGGACGACATAGTATAATGTGTCGTTTTTTACAGCGTTTGGACGACATACTATAGTATGTCGTTTTTTTACAGCATTTGGACGACATACTATAGTATGTCGTTTTTTACAGCGTTCGGACGACATAGTATAGTATGTCGTTTTTTACAGCGCTCGGACGACATAGTATGATGTGTCGTTTTTTACAGCGTTCGGACGACATACTATAGTATGTAATTTTTTACAGCGTTCGGACGACATAGTATACTATATGATGTTTTTACAGCGTTCGACGACATAGTATAGTATGTGTTTTTTTACAACTTTCGGACGACATAGTATAGTATATCGTTTTTACAGCGTTCGGACGACATAGTATAGTATGTCGCCTTTTACAGCGTTCGGACGACATACATATATAGTATGTCGTTTTTTACAGCGTTCGGACGACATACTATACTATGATGTTTTTTTTACAGCATTTAAGACGACATAGTATAGTATGTCGCGTTTTTACAGCGTTCGGACGATATAGTATAGTGTGTTGTTTTTTTACAGCGTTTGGAAGTCATACTATCCCATGATGTTTTTTTACAGCGTTTGGACGACATACTATAGTATGTCGCTTTTTTTAGCGTTCGGACGACATACTATAGTATGTCGCTTTTTTTAAGTGTTATGACGACATACTATAGTATGTCGCTTTTTACAGCGTTATGACGACATACTATAGTATGTCGTTTTTTACAGCGTTCGGCGACATAGTATAGTATGTCGCTTTTTACAGCGTTTCTCGACGACATACTATAGTATGTCGTTTTTTACAGCGTTCGGACGACATAGTATAGTGTGTCGTTTTTTACAGCGTTCGGAAGTCATACTATCCCATGATGTTTTTTTACAGCGTTTGGACGACATAGTATAGTATGTCGTTTTTTACAGCGTTTGGACAACATACTATAGTATGTCGTTTTTTACAGCGTTTTCGACAACACAGTATAGTGTGTCGTTTTTTACAGCGTTCGGAAGTCATACTATCCCATGATGTTTTTTACAGCGTTCGGACGACATACTATAGTATGTCGTTTTTTACAGCGTTTGGACGACATACTATACTATGATGTTTTTTACAGCGTTCAGACGACATAGTATAGTATGTCGTTTTTTACAGCGTTCGGACGACATAGTATAGTATGTCGTTTATTACAGCGTTCGGACGACATACTATAGTATGTCGTTTTTTACAGCGTTTGGACGACATACTATACTATGATGTTTTTTACAGCGTTCGGACGACATACTATAGTATGTCGTTTTTTTACAGCGTTCAGACGACATACTATAATATGTCATTTTTTACAGCGTTTGGACGACATACTATACTATGATGTTTTTTACAGCGTTCGGACGACATAGTATAGTATGTCGTTTTTTACAGCGTTAAGACGACATACTATAATATGTCATTTTTTACAGCGTTCGGACGACATAGTATAGTGTGTCGTTTTTTACAGCGTTCGGAAGTCATACTATCCAATGATGTTTTTTTACAGCATTTGGACGACATAGTATAGTATGTCGTTTATTACAGCGTTTGGACAACATACTATAGTATGTTGTTTTTTACAGCGTTCGGACGACACAGTATAGTGTGTCGTTTTTTACAGCGTTCGGAAGTCATACTATCCCATGATGTTTTTTACAGCGTTTAGACAACATACTATAGTATGTCATTTTTTACAGTGTTTGGACGACATAGTATAGTATGTCGTTTTTTACAGCGTTCGGACGACATACTATACTATGATGTTTTTTACAGCGTTTGGACGACATACTATACTATGATGTTTTTTTACAGCATTCGGACGACATAGTATAGTATGTCGTTTTTTACAGCGTTTGGACGACATAGTATAGTGTGTTGTTTTTTACAGCGTTCGGAAGTCATACTATCCCATGATGTTTTTTACAGCGTTTGGACGACATAACATAGTATGTCATTTTTTACAGCGTTCGGACGACATACTATAGTATGTCGTTTTTTACAGCGTTATGACGACATACTATAGTATGTCGTTTTTTACAGCGTTTGGACGACATACTATAGTATGTCATTTTTTACAGCGTTCGGACGACAGAGTATAATGTGTCGTTTTTTACAGCGTTCGGAAGTCATACTATCCCATGATGTTTTTTACAGCGTTCGGACTACATACTATAGTATGTCGTTTTTTATAGCGTTCGGACGACATAGTATAGTATGTCGTTTTTTACAGCGCTCAGACGACATAGTATAGTATGTCGTTTTATTTACAACTTTCGGACGACATAGTATAGTATGTCATTTTTTACAGCGTTCGGACGACATAGTATAGTATGTCGTTTTTTACATCGTTCGGACAACATACTATAGTATGTCGTTTTTTACAGCGTTCGGACAACAGAGTATAGTGTGTCGTTTTTTACAGCGTTCGGAAGTCATACTATCCCATGATGTTTTTTACAGCGTTCGGACGACATACTATAGTATGTCGTTTTTTACAGCGTTTGGACGACATACTATACTATGATGTTTTTTACAGCGTTCGGACGACATAGTATATATAGTATGTCGTTTTTTACAGCGTTCGGACGACATAGTATAGTATGTCGTTTTTTACAGCGTTCGGACGACATACTATACTATGATGTTTTTTACAGCGTTCGGACGACATACTATAGTATGTCGTTTTTTACAGCGTTCGGACGACATAGTATACTATGTCGTTTTTTACAGCGTTAAGACGACATACTATAATATGTCATTTTTTACAGCGTTCGGACGACATAGTATAGTGTGTCGTTTTTTACAGCGTTCGGAAGTCATACTATCCCATGATGTTTTTTTTACAGCGTTTGGACGACATAGTATAGTATGTCGTTTTTTACAGCGTTTGGACAATATACTATAGTATGTCGTTTTTTACAGCGTTCGGACGACATAGTATAGTGTGTCGTTTTTTACAGCGTTCGGAAGTCATACTATCCCATGATGTTTTTTACAGCGTTCGGACGACATACTATAGTATGTCGTTTTTTTACAGCATTTGGACGACATACTATAGTATGTCGTTTTTTACAGCGTTCGGACGACATACTATACTATGATGTTTTTTTACAGCATTCGGACGACATAGTATAGTGTGTCGTTTTTTACAGCGTTTGGACGACATAGTATAGTGTGTCGTTTTTTACAGCTTTCGGAAGTCATACTATCCCATGATGTTTTTTACAGCGTTTGGACGACATAGTATTGTATGTCGTTTTTTACAGCGTTTGGACGACATAGTATAGTATGTCGTTTTTTACAGCGTTTGGACGACATAGTATAGTATGTCGTTTTTTACAGCGTTTGGACGACATAGTATAGTATGTCGTTTTTTACAGCGTTCGGACGACATACTATAGTATATGCTTTTTTACAGCGTTCGACGACGACATAGTATAGAATGTCGTTTTTTACAGCGTTCGGACGACATATATAGTATAGTATGTCGACATAGTATAGTATGATGTTTTTTACAGCGTTCGGACGACATACTATAGTATGTCGTTTTTTACAGCGTTCGGACGACATAGTATAGTATGTCGTTTTTCACAGCGTTCGGACGACATAGTATACTATGATGTTTTTTACAGCGTTCAGACGACATAGTACAGTATGTTGTTTTTTTTACAACTTTCGGACGACATAGTATAGTATGTCGTTTTTTACAGCGTTTGGACGACATAGTATAGTATGTCGTTTTGTACAGCGTTCGGACAACATGCTATAATATGTCGTTTTTTACAGCGTTTGGACGACATAGTATAGTATGTCGTTTTTTACAGCGTTCGGAAGTCATACTATCCCATGATGTTTTTTGCAGCGTTTAGACAACATGCTATAGTATGTCATTTTTTACAGTGTTTGGACGACATAGTATAGTATGTCGTTTTTTACAGCGTTCGGACGACATACTATACTATGATGTTTTTTACAGCGTTCGGACGACATAGTATACTATGATGTTTTTTTACAGCATTCGGACGACATAGTATAGTATGTCGTTTTTTACAGCGTTCGGACGACATAGTACAGTGTGTCGTTTTTTACAGCGTTCGGAAGTCATACTATCCCATGATGTTTTTTACAGCGTTTGGACAACATACTATAGTATGTCATTTTTTACAGCGTTTGGACGACATACTATAGTATGTCGTTTTTTTACAGCGTTCGGACGACAGAGTATAGTATGTCGTTTTTTTACAGCGTTCGGACGACATAGTATAGTATGTCGTTTTTTACAGCGTTCAGACAACATAGTATAGTATGTCGTTTTTTACAGCGTTCAGACGACATACTATAGTATGTCGTTTTTTTACAGCGTTCGGACGACATACTATAGTATGTCGTTTTTTACAGCGTTCGGAAGACATAGTATAGTATGATGTTTTTTACAGCGTTAAGACGACATAGTATAGTATGTCGTTTTTTACAGCGTTCGGACGACATACTATAGTATGTCGTTTTTTACAGCGTTCGGACGACATACTATCCTATGATGTTTTTTACAGCGTTTGGACGACATACTATAGTATGTCGTTTTTTACAGCGTTTGGACGACATAGTATAGTAGTCGTGTTTTTTTACAGCGTTCGGGCGACATACTATATACTATGATGTTTTTACAGCGTTCGGACGACATAGTATAGTATGTGATATGCGTTTTTACAGCGTTTGGACGCGACATACTATAGTATGTCGTTTTTTACAGCGTTCGGACGACATAGTATAGTATGTTGTTTTTTACAGCGTTAAGACGACATAGTATAAGTATGTCGCTTTTTTTACAGCGTTCGGACGACATACTATAGTGTGTCGCGTTTTTTACAGCGTTTGAAGTCATACTATCCAATGATGTTTTTTACAGCGTTTGGACGACATACTATAGTATGTTGTTTTTTACAGCGTTTGGACGACATAGTATAGTATGTCGTTTTTTACAGCGTTCGGGCGACATACTATACTATGATGTTTTTTACAGCGTTCGGACGACATACTATAGTATGTCGTTTTTTTACAGCGTTTGGACGACATAGTATAGTATGTCGTTTTTTACAGCGTTCAGACGACATACTATAGTATGTCGTTTTTTACAGCGTTCGGACGACATACTATAGTATGTCGTTTTTTTACAGCGTTCGGAAGACAGAGTATAGTATGTTGTTTTTTGCAGCGTTCAGACGACATAGTATACTATGTCGTTTTTTACAGCGTTCGGACGACATAGTATAATGTGTCGTTTTTTACAGCGTTCGGACGACATACTATAGTGTGTCGTTTTTTACAGCGTTCGGAAGTCATACTATCCAATGATGTTTTTTACAGCGTTTGGACGACATAGTATAGTATGTCGTTTTTTACAGCGTTTGGACGACATAGTATAGTATGTCGTTTTTTTACAGCGTTCGGACGACATAGTATAGTATGTCGTTTTTTACAGCGTTCGGACGACATAGTATAGTGTGTCGTTTTTTACAGCGTTCGGAAGTCATACTATCCCATGATGTTTTTTACAGCGTTCGGACGACATAGTATACTATGATGTTTTTTACAGCGTTTGGACGACATACTATAGTATGTCGTTTTTTTACAGCGTTCGGACGACATAGTATAGTATGTCGTTTTTTACAGCGTTCGGACGACATAGTATAGTATGTCGTTTTTTACAGCGTTCAGACGACATAGTATAGTGTGTCGTTTTTTACAGCGTTTGGAAGTCATACTATCCCATGATGTTTTTTACAGCGTTTGGACGACATACTAGTATGTCATTTTTTACAGCGTTTGGACGACATAGTATAGTATGTCGTTTTTTACAGCGTTCGGACAACATAGTATAGTATGTCGTTTTTTACAGCGTTCAGACGACATAGTATAGTGTGTCGTTTTTTACAGCGTTCGGACGACATACTATAGTGTGTTGTTTTTTACAGCATTCAAAAGTCATACTATCCTATGATGTTTTTTACAGCGTTCAGAAGTCATACTATCCTATGATGTTTTTTACAGCGTTCGGGACGACATAATATAGTATGTCGTTTTTTACAGCGTTCGGGGCAACATAGTATAGTGTGTCGTTTTTTACGTTCGGACGACATATACAGCGTTTTTTACAGGAAGTCATACTATCCTTTGATGTTTATTACAGCGTTCGCACAACATAGTATAGTATGTCGTTTTTTACAGCGTTCAGACGACAGTATATTTTGTCGTTTTTTACAGCGTTCGGACGACATAGTATAGTATGTCGTTTTTTACAGCGTTCAGAAGTCATACTATCCTTTGATGTTTATTACACTGTTCGGGTGACATGTTATAGTATGTTGTTTTTTACAGCGTTCGGGGCGACATAGTATAGTGTGTCGTTTTTTACAGCGTTCAGAAGTCATACTATCCTTTGATGTTTATTACAGCGTTCGCACGACATACGATAGTATGTCGTTTTTAACAGTGTTTGGATGACTTAGTATAATATGTTGTTTTTTACAGCGTTCAGATGACTTACTATAGTATGTTGTTTTTTACAGCGCTCGAAAGACATACTATAGCGTGTCTTTTTTTACAGCGTTCAGGCGACATGCTATCCTATGATATTTATTACAATGTTCGGACGACATAGTATAGTATGTTGTTTTTTACAGCGTTCGGATGACTTGGTATAGTATGTTGTTTTTTTACAGCGTTCACACACACAGGTTCATACACATTCAGGTCTTTGATTCTTATGACAATGTCTAAGCGTTCGTATAACGCTGTCTAATGTCTAATTAGTTCTTTAATTATTAAGTAAATGGCCAATGTCATTTAAAAACAAGACAACAATAAAAGCTCAACCTCCAGGTTTATTGTTCCCGTATTATATTTAATTCGAGACAAAGATTCAAATCAGAGACCAACACAGACAGATCTGTTTTTAGCCGAGACATGAAACACACACCTTTTTTTGTTTGAGTTGTTTATTATTATTATTATTATTATTATTATTATTAAAACTGCTGAATCATCTCAGCCTGATGTTTATTTTTTTATTAAATATCCAACCAGAGCAGCTTTTATAATGTTATATGTTATATTTTCTACATCAGCGACTTGATCTTTTCGGTGTTGGATCATAAATCTGTCATCTCGTCCTTTAACCTCACGTCACCTCCGTTGATTATCTGCTGGGGACGGCCTGTCGCCCTGACGCTGCGTTTCAGACTCGCTCTGGCTTTTATCTGGGCGGACAAACCGCCTGAAACGCTCATTCTGGTTCGCTTCCGGGCCACAGGCGAGCTGCGGTGACCCGGCCTGAAGGTTTTAAAGGACGTCTGCGTCCGTCACGTGTAAATCTAACAAACAGACGACGTCCTCCGAAGCAGCAGCGGCCTCGTGTTCCCACGCGGTTTCTCTCTGCTCGCCTCCTCATTTCTATCGCTATGGCAACAGCTACATCAGAAGGCCTTAAACTGTGTCTTTTCTTTCTTTTTAATTTGAGAGATTGTAGGATTAATCGTTAATCATTTATTTTATTTTTATTTTTTTCCCTCTTTGCTCTGTAAAGTTGACGTCAGCGATCAGCATAGAAGCGTAAAAAAAAAAAAAAAAGTGTAAAGTCAATAAAAACTCATACCTGTCGACCTTGGCTCGGTCACCGAGCGGCTGTGCTGGTGAGCGGATGGGCCGCAGGGGGCGACTCTTCGCTTCGTTTCTCCTGCGATCTGATGTGACGCGAAGAGGAAAAGACACACAAACAAGGCGGGTCCTTGAAGAAGAGTAGCTCTGCTGCAGAGGCTCCATCGGCTCCGTGCCGCTGCTTTGTCGGCGGTTCGGGGGGCTGTGTTTTCATTCTATTTCTAGCTGTGTCACAGTTGCTTGTAACAAAAAAGAAAAAAAAAAAAAGATCCTAAAGAGATTTGCTTTAGGGACCATTTTTTCCCTCGTCCTCGTATGCTTAATTTCTCCCCCTTCCCTTAAAAGCCCCTGCAGTTGTCATGGAGTTTGTGCTTCCTGGTAAACAATGACTCTTTTCATTCCAGCACAGTTTTCAGTCCAGTAGCTGAGAAAGACGGAGCAGAGGGCGAATAGAGAGAGAAGAGTAGTGGAGCTGTTTCTCTCTCGTCTAATACTCATCTAATATGAAGTCCACTGTCCCACACAGGCTTTACTGTTAATCTCTAACAGCTGATGACACAGTTTGTAGTCTCACTACCTCCAGGATATAAAATGGTTTGGTTTGCTTTGAATAAAACACGATAAAAAAATGGCGGATATGTACTAAAAATCAGCCGATGGGGTCGAGGTTATGAGGACAAAATAACGTGAGGGCCGTAACGAAGGCGAAGAGCCGAGCGCGGGACCAGAAGTGGAGCTCACGAAACGAAGCTGTGTGTTTATTTGTCGTCCAGGCTGGCTTTCAGCTGTGCTTCCAGGGCCATTTTATCGAACGTGCGCATGTTCGTCTCCTCCCGCACTTTGTCCCGGACGTGAAAAGAGGCTCGGGCGACGGAGCGGGCGCTCTCCAGCACCGCCTTCTTCTCCCTGAAGATCTGCTCGCTCTTCTCCAGCTTCCTCTCGATGGACTGGAGCAACTCCAGGCGCCGCTGCTTCTCCTCCTCCTCCACCCGCTGCCTGTTGAGTTTCTGGAGCTTCTCCTTCTCCTGTCGGCTCTGGACGGCGCGCTGAGCTTTCTCTTTGGCCCTCTCCTCGGCCACCAGCGCCGCCTGCTGGGCTCGTTTCTCCGCCTCCTTCAGCCGAGCCTCCAGCAGCAGCTGCTGCTGCTTCTCGCGCTTCTCCGCCGCCTTGCGTGCTTTCTGGATCTGCTTCTCCTCACGCTTGGCCTTTTCTTTCAGCTCCTGCCCTCGACGCTCCACTATCTGTTCATAATTTTCCAGCGAGCGGCTGAGTTTCTCCTCCGCCGCCCTCCTGGCCTCCTCCCTCTCCTCCTGCTCCCTGCGAGCGATCTCCTGTATCAGGGCGGCGTGGCGTCTCTTCTCGGCCTTGTTCAGACCCCGTCTCTCCTCTTGAGCCTGGTGCTCCTTCTCTTGCCTCTTCAGCTCCGCCATGGTGAGCTTCTCCTTCAGCAGCAGCCTCTCCTGCTCCAACATGGCCGCCCTCTCCTCCTCCAGAGCCTTCAGGTTCTGCTCCTGCAGGGCTTTCTTATGCTTCTCCTCCCTCGCCGCCTGCTGTAACCTCAGCAGACGGGTGCGCTCCTGCTGCTCGGCGAGCTCCCTCCATCGCCCTTCGCTCTCCTCGGCCTGACGCATCTTGGCAGCTGCTGACTCGCGCTCCTGCTGGCTCAGTCTCCTCTGACGTATCGACACTTGCGTGTGCCACACTCTCTGGCACTGAAGCACGGCTCGCTGCTTCTCTCTGTCCTCCTGCTCTCGTCGCAGCTCCTCCATCCGCCGCTCGCTGTCCCACTGGAGATGGGCGACGTAGCGCGTCTGACTCATGATGTCCTCCTCCTGATATCGAGCGAGCATCAGGGCGGCGATCTTGCGGTCGCGCTCCGACACGGCCTTCAGGCCGCGCCGCTTCACCTCCTTCACTATGCGCTCCACCTTCTGCGTCGTCTGAGGGGAGTGGCTCAGGTCGCCCAGGCTGAGGCTACGGCCCATCAGGGAGTTAAAAGTAGCCAGGGTGCGAGCTCTGGGGCTGGAGACTTTAGCCCAGTGTTCTCGTGCACCGTCCCAACTGTAAGAGGAGGAAGCACCTGACTCTGATGAGGTGCACGTGGTGGTGGTCGTGGTGGTGGAGGTGGAGGAGCAGACGGGATCCATTCTTCGCTGTAGAGACTCCAGCGAATGGCTTTTTCCTTTCACCTTGGAGTGAAATCCAAGATGTCCGTTGTGCTGGGAGAAAGGTCCTCCCGTTACGCCGTTGAGAGGCGTCGCTGAGCTCTGAGCTGCGGGCTTCGACACCGAGGACGTTAGTGTGGTGTTGGCTCTGGGGAAGGAGGGAGGCTTTGGCGTCGATCTGGGGAAAGTGTTTGAAGATTTACCACCAGACGACTTCCTGACAACCGGCGGAGGGCCAGACGACACAGGCCGAGCGGGTTTAACTTTTTCAATTGAAGAGGACAAAGGAGGTCTGGCAGATCCTTGGAAACCGCCTTTGGAAGATGGTGTAGAGACCGAGGAGCCGGTTTTTGACGATTGAGGGGATCCTGTGTGAGCAGATTTAGGGGAGGTACTGAGACTGGAGGCGGGGGATTCAGGTATAAGAGCTGGAGCTGTTTTAGAAGCTGTTGCGGGTCTAGAGGACGTGCCAGCATCAGGGGCTGAACTGGAGGTGACTGGCCCAGTTTTTGGAGGCTGACTGGAGCCAGAGGAGGTTTTGTCTAAAGAGGAGGACGACGCAGTGCTGCTGCTGTTCGCAGTCGCCTGCAGGATCCTCCTCTTCTCCTCCCTGACGATCCTCTCCCTCTCCTCCCTGCACTGCCTCAGTTTGGCGTGCCGGTCCTTCTCGAACACTTCGAACAAGCCTGTGGCGACGCGCATGGAGCGTCCGGGAGCTTCCCGGCGAAGTCGGCGAGCGGGCGAGGCAGGAGCTCCACGGGTTTGACCCCGCATCGAGCGCACGCCTCCAGAGAGCGCGGGCTGGTTAGCACGTAGCGGCTGCCCTCGGCCGCCGGCGAGTCGAAGTTGTAAAGGTCCAGGTGCAACTTGGGCGACAGATCCGTCTGAGTCGAGGGCGGCTGAGGCGACGCGCCCTGAGGGGCGGCGACGGGCGCCGGCGGGGTCGCGACGTGGCTGGGGCTCGTCTCTGAACTGCCCGTGGGCGGGGTCTCGAACCCGGCGTCTCCATCCTCCTCTGTGGTCGCACCGTCGGCTTCTTCGGGCAGTCGGGGGTCTTGGGCGGCCACGGCTGGCGTCTCGAGCTGTGGACCTTTACACTTGTTCTGCTCCTCAGCCTCCGAGGGATCCACCATAGTTGGCTGCAGAGGTGGAGAGGGGGAGGAGGGGTTAGGGTATCGATGGAGGGAGGGAGTAAGGCGGGAGGGGGTGAGGTTGAATGATACATGAGAGGGGGAAATGGAAAAAAAAAAAAAAAAAAAAAAAAAGTGGGAAGAGCTTTCAATTAGAGGATTATAGCGTTCTGTCCGGAGCTTAAAAAGAGATGCAGCGCGTGGGGGGAGGGTCGAGCTGCACGCATGCATGAACACATATTCACATATTCACTGATTTTTACAACAGATGAGACATTTTTTTTTTTTTTTCCCCTTCAGGGAAGTGACATAACACATTGAACACACACACACACCACAAGGCCTTTAATAGAGAGGACTATTTTAAGCAGAGTTACTAGGCTGAGAGAATTTGATTACTCAAAGAGAATATTTCTCACTCTACATCACACAGACGCGGCATCAAGCCGGTGGTGGTATAAAAGCTGGATTATTTGGGTATAAAACAGAGGAAGTTGGGTGAGGTTGTGTGAGATAAACAACCTGGGCAGATCCATTATGCTCAGAGAGGTGTGAGTCCACCAAACAGCGGAGGCCTCGACTTTTCCACAGTGTATCAGCAACAAACAGGCAGAATAACTGCAGCCTCGTTGGATTAGATGGTTAGATAAGAAACCACATTAAGGTTGTGTTTTTAGTTGTGACAAACACATTTTTTTTTTTTTCGGGCGTCGCCACTAACCTGCCAGTTTGCAAAACGTTTTCTGAACCGGTGCTTTGTTCCCCTTGTATCCGTCCACTCCCCCTTGTTCCCCGCATAATATCACGTTTCAGGGGGAAAAGGCTTCGAGCGTCGACCCGCGATGGAGCATCACGTTCACATCATCATCATCATCATCATCATCATCGGCATCACAACATCCAGACAGACGGAGTCCGGTTCAGGCTGCGGCTCCACCGAGCAGCGGAGCTCCGACCTCTGCTCCAGCGCGGTTAATAAACAAACAAACAAAGAAATAAACAATCAGACTCCGTGGAAATAACCGCGACAAAATGACAACTCCGCGAGCCAGCTTCCTCCGTTAATCTCCGTTAACAACATCCACCTGCTCCTCCTCCACCACCTCCTCCTCCTCCTCAGCAGCAGCAGCAGCAGCAGCATCCCTCCATCTCAGCCTCCGTAGCTCCGCCTGCTTTCAAATGTGCTAAAAATACAGACTGATACAGCCGCACTGATGGTGGGTTCACTCCTCACACTCCTCTGATTTAACTATTTATCACTTTATAATCAGTGCGCAAATAAGCAAGATCATAAAACACAATTATAACATGTTTAAATCAAAAAAAAAAAATGAATACATGAAAAGTAGGAAAGTGGTGCTTCGTGACGCCAGACTGGCTGCACTGACTGTAAATGTCCACTAGAGGTCACCATCACATCAGATTTAGAGATTTTCAGGTTCAGACCATCAGCAGCTTCTTCTCCATTTATCTTATATATTTTGCTAAAAGACATAATAAAAATTATTGCGCTTTTTCCCAACACTTTGTCCAGTGTACGTTAACTTTTACGGTAAACTTTTTAAACGTGTGTTTTTAACATATAGCGTTTAGTCATAGATTATAAAAATTCCCACTTTGTTCATTGCTGCATTATGCTTCTCTACTTAATTCAGACACACACACACACATCATATGTACACACACGACTCCTCCTCTGACATATATGACATATATAATCATCTATTTATGTGTGATAACTTAATATTTCTTACAGCCAATCACTAAACAGTATGTTGAGATTAATAACTACTTGTTCTTCGGTATTTTTCTATCACGATTCAAGCTGTGGAAAAAAGAGGTTTTAATTTAACGATCGTCACCGCGAACACCATGTAAAGAAAAAACCGTTAACTGTGCAGCGGGTTTTGTCAGAGGTCAAAGGTCAAAGGTCGAGGTCGCAGCTACAGAGGCGGAAAGAAAACGTCTCCTCTCACTCTGTTATACAAACCCTGCTACTGTCGCTGCCGTTACTGTTACATCTTCATTATCAGAAGCTTCTTCGACTATAATGGCTGCCGCCGCCGCCGCCGCCTGTGCCGGCTCTAGAAAGCACATTTGTTTTAAAGAACTTCGCGACGGACAGACAGACCGGTCTGGTTTGGTCCAGTCAGAGCGGTTGAATCGGGATTAGATAACTCCGATGACGACCCACTAAACTCCTGACCCCGGCGAGTTTAATTGGCCCCGCCCGCCGGCCGTATCAGAGGGGGACAGCGGGTAACGAGTGACAACGGGGAACGTGCTGGCTGGCTTGTTAACGGGGGGCGGGGGGGCCACGGGGTCCGGGAAGAGGCAAAGTTGAGCGGGGCACGGTGTGGTTGCTGCACAGTTCACTGGTGCGGGGGTATGCTCGGCAGAAAATCGGAGTGTTTTTGTTTTTGTTGTCGGTAAGGGCATGCTCCCCACCACCAGAGCTGGACCGGGGGGTTCATCGAGAGGTGAGCGGCTCGGTGACGGTCTGGAGCCTGCGGCCTTCGTTCATCTGGGACCGAGGACGAGGATTTGACAGCTAAGACGCGGAGACGGCAGTTAGAAATACGAGCTTTGCTGTTTTTGTTTAGTTCTGTTGATAATCGTCATTGAAAATAAATCTTTTCCTTAATATATTTGCTACTTTAACTCCCATCTGTTTCTTTGACAACTATTCCTCTTTTGCCATTTTGGAAACTACTTTGGAGACTTTTTTTTTTTAACAGTTACTGACTCATGAGCTGTTAAAGTAGAAGATAATTTCCTCGAACCGAACCAGAAAGTTGTCAATAACATCATTTCATGCTGTCTCTCATGTCTGTTAATATTCATTTTTAGAAAATCTCTTAAAAAACCACCAGTAAATGATTGATTATGAGGTTTGTAGTTAGAATAATAAACCTGTGGCTGGTGCAGGACGGCCTCATCTGAATGATATGAACTCAACCCTTTTTTTTTATATTATTATTTCTCTTTTAAAGCTCCAGGTCTTGAATTTCATCTGGACACGTGTGTTGGACTTTGACAAGTGCGGATAAAGACACGGCAAAGGCTTTTTTTTAAAAGAGCTGGAAATAAAGAGGATACAGTCAATCTGGGTGCGTTTCCACGTCTCCAGAGGCTTCTGATTTTCCACATTATTATATTTTACTACTATTGTAGTGGATCGTGCCAAGACGACACCGTAGGGGTAGCTCGCCCAGAGCGGAACATTTTTAGTGGGTGTATAATGCTGTTCAGACAAGATCAGTCAACCACATGCGATGCCTTCGCTGGCATTTTTTTCGACGACTGCTACACTCTTATTCATGTCATTTTGTTTTATTGGTATTAGTCTGTTTCTAATACAGCGTCGGTCTGTTTCTAATATTCGACTACAGAAACATAAAAAAAAAAAAGATAATTTATGTGCCTGGATGTCTGACATTTGCCTTTGAATTCATATTAGATTTTATTCGCTGCTGATATGAAGAAAGAGAAGCTCGGCGTTTGTATCTAGAACTTACAAAAGGCCGGATTTCTTTCTTTCTTTCTTTTTTTTTTTTTAATATTTCTTTCACTTTTACCTAATCACTCTTAGGTTAAATTGACCAGAACTGGTGGTTCTGGTCATAAGCAGCAAATTAACATCAGTTTAAAGACTTAGGAGCCAAAAACACAGCTCTCTGAATTTCATACTAAATATTACACTCTACAGCTCTAGTTATTTGACACGTTAACTTATTTATTAAACTATCTGACATTATATTCAATAGTTAAACTTGACTTTAACATGATGAGATAAAAGATTAAAATGAGATTTTATTATTAATTCAGCAGCAATAAAAGAATCCCAAGTACTTTGCTACTTTAATCGCATTGTTTTGGAGATTTTATGTATCGTTACATTATATTATGGAGCTGCTACTTTAATGAAAAGATATAAAAACTTCCTTCACCACTTATATGTTGGTGATTTTGACGCGTTTTCTGCAGTTAATGTCGATACAAACAGAAACAACGTCGGCGTTGTATGCTGATGTTGCGTGCGTCCTCAACAGCCCCGTCTTTTTCTTACCTCGCACACACTCGCTGCACCCGCCCTCCCTCCCGCCCCCCACCACCCCACCCCCCCTCCACCGAGGCCCGCCGGGACTCGCCGGTCCTGTGAAGACTGAGACCTCTCGTTGCCCCCCTGTCCACATTTCCAGCCTGGGTTTGCCAACAGAAAGGGACACGTTTTCTGGACAGTTTCAACAACTCCACCCTTTTGACCCTTTGCTTTCTCCAGCCACCCCAGCCGGCCCCCACCCCCTCAGCTCTGTCTTCTGTGGGACGGTACAGAGGTCCCAACGAGTGCGGAGCAGCCCCCCCACCCCACCCCTCCTCCTCAGTGGAAGGGGAAAAGGTCCCAGAGACAGAGCTGTTAATTCAATCAGCAGAGCGGTATGCTCAATTAGGCATCCATAAGGGCCCTGGATGGGTCCAGGGGCCCTGTAGAGGGCAGGCAGCCCAGTCCCCAGGAGGTATTAATTGTGGATGACAGTGTGTAAACAGTGGGGTGAATAGACAGCGCAGGTGCGGGACACCCCAGTCCAGACTCAATAGCCCTTTTCACACCCCGCGGTTCTCTGTTGCCACTTTCTCTTTCATTCTCCGGCTGCGTAAAAATCCCTCACATCTCTGATTAATGTCACGGATAATTCGGCTTTGTGGGCTTATTTATTTGTTGCCGTGCGTTTCCGTCGCCAGGCATGTTTCTACGCCACTTTTACACCAGTGTGTGTGTGTGTGTGTGTGTGTGTGTGTGTGTTTGAAGAGGGTAATAAGAGGCCAGGCCGCTCCTGCTGCTGCTGTCCAGAGCCGTCGGCCAGTCGACGCTCTTCAGCGCGCCGCTCTTCTTTTTCAGGAGCTAGTGAAAATTGCGGCCAGTACATGTAAAATATGTGGAATTTATGAAATGAAGTCCAGGTGACACTTAAAAAGGAGAGGGCTTTCTATCTGACCTCCGATTTTTCCATTCAGCACCACCACCACCACCACCACCACCACCACCCAGCCCCCTTCCCTCTGTCTGTCTTTCATTCAGGGCTGTAATTGTGCTCAGTCGTTCCTGACAATACGAACTTTTCAAGAGCTATCACACACTTCAGAGAGCTGCGGCCGCGGAGGAAACGTTCACATACTGTACAATAGATGGAAAAAATATATAGAGGAGCTCTTATCTCTCAGGGTTCGGTGGAATTCGTGGGATATTTTCATCTGGGGAGATAAAACTTCAAGTTACATAAACACACACTTCTGATAAACATCACTAGAATATCCTGTAGATTCTGATGATTTACCAGGAAACGATGCAACATGTTTTACCAAATTATTACCTCTTAATTCGAAAAGTAAGAGATGAGATAAATAGATTAAAGTCAAGTACAAATATGCACCTGGATTCACCTGATTAGACTTAATACGCGCTAAAGTGCTGGAAAAATCTCAAGGCCGCTTTTATTTTGAAAAGAATGCAGTTAATTAAGCCTCCCGCTGGGAATAATTGTATAAACAAGGGGACGACTAACTGGTTTGCACCTCTCCGCTATTAATTACCGCGACATGTAGCGTTCCACATCTGAACTCTGTGTGCGTCTAAATCCTAGTTTTTTTGTTTTTTTTCGCACACGTGACATCACGGCTGAACATCTGTGCTAAATCCACCCCTGACCCCCCCACACCCCCTGACCGGCTCACCCCACCCCCACCACCACCAGTCGTCAGATGTCTGGGTGGCCTCTGTCCCGCTCCGTGTGTTTCTGTGTCTACAGACACCTGCTAATTTTCGGCCGTATGTATTTTTTTTTCTTTTTTTGTGTCTTTTTGCAGTAATTGGGAAGTACATTTCCTTTCAGCGCGTCCCATTCATTCCTCCTTTGTTTCTCTCTCAGGTTTTTTCCTTTCATGCTCGGCCAAACGACAACAGAATTAAAGTGTCGAGCCGCGTTTTCCCTACACCCCGGAAAACTTTGTCTTCTTTGTTAAGGCGGGAGGGTGGAGGGGGGGTGGGGGGGGTGGGTTGTTGAAGCGAGATGGATGAACAGATATTAACTGATCTCGTTAACATTCCGAGAGACACTCCTGTTCCCCCTCTCTGCTCCTCGTCCTCACCTCCCACAGCATTTCTACACTCGCACCGGGACGCGATTGGAGTAGCTGGCACAGAGAAGAGAGAGGAGAAGTGGGAGATAAAGCCCCCCCAGCACTGAAGGGAGGTGCATCCCACCACTCGAAGCTCTGATAATGACACCACATGGACTCTGATTAAAAAAAAAAAAAGTCCAGATAATTCACTGTCCCGAGTTTGTTTAAGCCTCCATTTCTCTCCCTTTATGTCCCGGCCGGCCCCCTTTTTTTTTTTTTTTTTTTTTTGTTTCCCTTTCTGACCCTCTTCTCGAGTTCCTCTCCATCCTTTTCTGTTTTCTGAGAAACCCAGCTCTTCACCGGCGCACACAGAAATCATTAATGTTGACCCTAATTGTGCCAATTCCAGCGGCTCAATAGCTCTAATTACAAGGCTCTTCGCTGAGGCACTCGAAAAGCCGCTGAACTGTCATAGCTAACAATTAAAAAATATCTATGGGGACAAAGACTGACGGGGGGGAAAAAAAAGGATTTGGAGAGGTGGTGGTGGTGGTGGTGGTGGTGGTGTTACTCATTCCAGCAAAGGGTGACCGGATGGCCCTTTTCAGCTCTTAAAAGCCCAGTTTCTGTGGATTGAGGGGTTGCTGAACTGAAGCCGGACACCTGCGCCGAACACTCTGCTTCCCTCGCTCGCCCTCTCCGGTCTTCTCCTCCTTCTTTTTAACTCGCTCTCAATGGGCCACACAGTTCCTCTGAAAAGGGAAAAAGATGGAGAAAGAGAGAGAGGGAGAGGGAGAGAGAGAGCACAGAGGGAACGAGGACGTGGGAGCCAGAAGTTGAGAGTTTGTGGGACGACAACAGTGTGGGAGCAGTTTTTACGAGTTCATTTAGTGAGCAGCTTTTTTTTTTTTTGTTTTTTGTTTTAAACGTGGTGAAGTGTTCACATCCTCCGCACCGAAGCAATTCTGCGACATTGTAACACAATTTCGCTTAAAAATTAACAAAAGTGAGAGCACCCATAATTCATAACACGGTTCCCACGTATAAAATATAAAGCCCGTAATAGGATTATTATTACTTCTGCTTTAATGTGTAAGTGGTATTTTACTGCCGGCTGCTGTCGGTATTAACTCTAAACGCTTGACGCCGACTATGTGAATATTCATTGTGGATCTAAAAAGTCTTCACCCCCCCCTCCTCCTCCTCCTCCTCCAGCTGACGAGGTTTACTTCACTTAAGTTTATTAACAGTAATTAAAAAATAAAGCGTCAGGGCAGCTTTTGCTCGGTCGACCGCTGATTCCTCGTCACCACCAAACACACACTCACTCGGTCTGACCCCCCCGCTGTTCTCCTGACAGCTATTGACTTTACTCAATAGATGTTTTCTATTGTATCCCAAGTACACAGGCTAAATGTCACAGCAGCAGGATACTAAGCCATTATAGAGCATTATATGTCTCTGAATGGGGATGAGAACCTAAAATTTGACCTCACAATTGCTCTTCCATTGTCTCTGCTCTCAAAGAGCGCTGATAATACACTGAGTGTCCCCGCAGCTGCGGAGTCTCCAGCTCCTCTGTCTGAACTGACCACAGCGGCTCGATCCTCCTCCCGAAGGAAGACTTCATCCCGGACCGGTGAGGGGAGGAGGTGGGCGTGGTCGGAGCGCTCCGTTCCCGTTCGCGATTGGACGCGCGTCGCGTCGGTCAGCGCGGGCTGCGCCCTCCTTTGCTTTTAAATGAAGAGGCAATGGATCCAGGCGCGACTCAACCTGTGGAAGCCGCGATGAACAGCTGATCCTGCCGCAGTGGATAACAACACACACACATACACACACACACATACACACACACGGACAAGGGAAAACAACATGGTCACCGCCGAGTCATGATTTCTCATCCGACGCACGGCACCGTGAAGAGCTACTGGAGAGGACGACAAAGGAAAACCACTCAGAGGAGAGAGTGAAGGAGGGTTTTTCTTTTTTTTTTTTTTTTTCCTTTTTGTCTTTTTCTTTTCTCCTTTGGACCTGTTGCTCATCAGTGTGACAGAGGAACCTCCTCGCGCTCAGCCCACCTGCCGCTCCCTGCTCCGCGCTCACCGACGCTCAATTATGTTATTGTCAAGTTTCCTCATCTTCACCTCCTCTCACTTTCTGGCGCCTCTGTTCCTCTGTTACCTGCCTCAAGTCTCCGCACAGAAGCCTGGCTCGCGGGTGAGTACGAGAAGTATGTCGTTGCGGATCGATCCAAACCGGAGCGTCCGCTTTTACGCTGCGTAATTCACCCGCTGCGTAATTTACAGAGATGTTTCACCTGTAATCTTCCCAGGAACGTAGATTAGATATATAAAAAAAATATATCTGATGTGTGTTTTTGTGCAAACCACGTGTTTGATTCGCTCCTGATTGGGTGGCCGAACAAATGAATCAATAAAGTCGACGACTGGTGTCAAATTCAAGGACTTTCCAAACTGAAACTCAAGGACACAAACCCAACATGTGGCAGCAGAGAAACTCGCAACCTAGAGACAAATTAAAGGTTGTGGAAGAAATCCTGCTACATTGAGTCACGAATGATAAGAGCAGCTTTTTTTTTATTATTATTATCATTATTATTAATTATCATTATTTAATGCGCAACAATCTTGTTCCAGTAAATCAAATTCTGGCTGTGTAATTGTGACACGAGATACAAGAAAAGAGAAACAGAAACAGAAACCCGAAGCCAAAATACAAAACCACTGAAATCTCTTTCACTCTTGTTTGCACAACTTTAATTTATGATGTTATACTCAAGAGGAGACACTTGATAAGAGGTTTTTTTTTTTAAAGATATGAAACATTAACGTGTTTTATCTCTGTTTTTCTAAGATATGTGCCTCTTTTTTTTTTAAACTCAAACCCACAGTTTTATTTGTTTTTTCTTTCTTTATCTACTTCGTTTCAGTTCACAGATGTATTGTAATATTTTGTGGTCAGGGAGACGGGAGGGAGGGGGTCCATGAATATTTAATACCCTCTCGCATACTGGAACTATTTCACAATGTCTTTAAGCCCACCACCCCCACAGAAGACACTGTGGTCAAGACTGTTCGATGGAAAAAAGAGTCACAGGGAATTTATACTTTGCGTAATCTCTTCTTTTGTTCTTCGCTTGATAATTGTTTTCCCATTGGTCAAATTAGGAAAGCGCAAGTGCATCCGCCGCGGTCGATTCAGGTGGCAGATCAGTGGTCACCGAAGCAAAGTCGTCGGGATGTTTGAAATGTCTCCCCCTTTTTTTTTTTTTTTTTCTTCCTATTTGGAGTTCAAATTCCTTCACCGTGAAAAAGGTTGTTTTTTTTGTTTTGTTTTTTTTTATGTTTCTGCTGCAGCCTGAGAAACCATCATCACCCTTTTCAAAAAAAAAAAACAGAGAGGAGACAAATCCTCAGAAGCGTTTTCACCAAAGTATCAATAAATGAAATCATCAATCAATCATCACCTTTATTCCCCCACACACACACCCAATTAAACTCCTCTTCGTCGTCTTCCTGGCCTCAATTAGTCACCGGGGATTTGTAGTCACACACACACACACACTCGCTCCACAGTAGATACTTTTAACATTGCTCACGGCTGCTGTAATACCAGAATTCACACCCCCACTTTCCATGTTGATATCAGGGGCGAAAGCCTGAGTTAACCCCACCCACCACCCACCCCTCCCTAAAGCTCGATGACGCAATGAGAGAAACGGCTCCAACATTTCCAACATTGGGGGAATACGAGTAATTGGGAGACTGACACACTAACGCAGCTTCAGACGATTTGAACTTTTTAAAACTTTTTCTTTTTGATTGTTGCCATTTGTGCAGATTAGATAACTCGGCTCATCCGTCCGTCCGTCCTCGCTCGTGAAAGTTGGACTTTATTTGTCAGCCGGCAGCTCTGGTACGATAAGGACGCGTCGATTAAAGTCGAGGACGGCGATCTCGCGTTGTTTTTTTTTTTTTTTTCCCCTCCCGTCGTTTCGCAATCGCATCGTTTGCCTCAGCACAAGTCACAGGTTGAATTATTTAGCGGATTAAACGACCGCGAAAAACAAACAAAAAAAAAAAAAACCAAACAAAACGACATGATCTCACCGAAAAACGTTTACTAATGAATCTCGATGCAAAATTACGCTTCCTTTACAGTCCGAGGGGATTTAAGTTCACGTCTAATTGCGCCGCTTAATGACCGCAATAAGACATTTGAGAGGTTTTTCTGGTTCTTAGTACCAGGAATGATCCGTCTAATGAGGCAGGTGGTGGACAGGCAGGCGAAGCCTCATTCCCATTAAGTTTAAAAAATCTGTTTCCCAGAGGGGGGCGGGTTGGGTTGGATGTTCAGAAATGAGGGCTGACAAATAAGAAGACGAGCGACCTGCGTGCTTCGGAGGCGGCGTCGGCGAACGCTCGTAAACTCGTCGAGAAACAAACACAAACAGAGAAAAGAGGCCAAGTCTGCATACTTTCAGCTCGAGGGGAGGTGAGCGGGGGAAGCAGAGGCCTGCTTCAAAAAGCAGGAAAGCCTTTTTATTGGCGTGACGTAGATCACAGCCACGGCGCAGGTGTGAGGGGGCCTGCGCGTCGACGTACGGCGCTGGCGATCGGTTACGCTTCGTCACGCGCCGACGGACGGAGGCCGGGGGACGAGCAGCGGCGGATACTTACGACGTTTGAAAGGTGGGATCGAGTGACGGTAAATCAGGAATCACGCAAGGAGGAAAAAAACGCAGGGGAGGTTTATTTATGTGACTTTCTGTTTTCTTTTACACTCGAAAGAAACACATACAAAGCAAAAAAAAAAAAAAAAAAAAAAAGTGTTGCTGTCTGGTAAAATTTGGCCCAATTTTGGCGCCAAAGCTCCAAAACGTTGCCAAGGAGGAAGTTTGAGAGAAATAAATCGACCAATTCATGGACTGATACTTCGCTATTTATCTAAAGGGGGAAAAAAAAAAGGTAAAGGCCTACATTTCCCATCATGCAACCGACTTCCTGGTAAACTACAAAATCAGACTTTTAACACACACTCTTTGTTCAATTCAATTAACAGGCTGCAGATTTTGTTTCGATAGTTAGCAAAAATATCACGGCAGCGGCCAGACGTCTTCGTCCGAACCCGTCACCTTGGAAACGACGATAAGCTGACGATAAGGGGGAGTGGTGGGGGGGGTTGTTCATACGTACAGCTACATACAGTCGATGTGAAACGGCCCACCGGCAAAAAAAAAAAAAAAAGAGGAGAAAAAAAAAAACATCTTGCCTCAATCAGCCTCGTCACAGATGTTACGGCTAAAAGAAAACTTAAAGGGACAATTCTGCTGATTTTATCGAGACAATATATTACGTTGTCTTTTCTGTAATCATTACCTTTCCAAAAAAAAAAAAAAAAAAGTCGAGTACTGTGTTTTCGGCACAACTGAACGCCCAAAAGAATGATGCGAACGGACGAGACTTCCGTTGTGTTTCGAGTTAGCGCTCGCGTGTGTACAAACAAGTGGAAGGAAACCTGTTTTTAAGGATAAGCAGCACATGTATTTCATAGCGTTTGTTAGACGCTGACATGAAATGAGGAGGGATGAAAGCGGACGGGGCGAGAGGCTCGTCCATAAACCGTTGGATCGTTGAGATTCATAGAATCGAGAGCTGTTGGCGAAAATAACACAGATGTGCCGTGCACATTTCTCCGTTTAGTCTTTACGAGGGAAAAACATTCTTGGCAAAAGCGATAAGGTCATAGTTTGGCAACACCGTCTTCAGTGAAGAGTCATGAAATACAAACCTTTTAGATTAACTTCGTCCCGACTGTTTGTTCAGCAGCAGTTTCTGATTAGGAGCTTACAGGAAAGAAAAAAAAAAAATGCTAAACCCAGCTATTGGTGATGAAGCTTGAGGTTTGGGGTTCTTTTGTTGCATGGTGGTGGTGATCGCGCGCGCTGATACGACAACATACATATGTATGAAGGTTCAATGAAGATGGAAACAGAAACTTCAAAAAAAAAAAAAAGGGAGGGGGGGATCATCCTCTGGGGATAATGAATGCGCATGAATGAACATTGAAAACAGATTTGGCGGTGACATTTTTCTTTCCTGTCGGTATAAAGACATCGCACAGTTCGATCGTGTTATGTTGAAGTTAGCGGGTTGGGGATTAGAGTTTGTGTCAATACAGGTTGTTGTCTAAAGTGCGGGACAATCTGACCTTGTAGAACAGAACCGAACTGAAAAACGGAAAAGTTTTTAAGCCGTCACGAGTCACGTGCTCGTGTAGATGGCAGGTTCAACCTGGACCCAATCGCTCCAGATTGAAATATCTCAGCAGTTATTGCATGAATAGGCGGATTATAATGAGAAAATGATGGTTGGTTGAGTGAAACATCTTGACAACTGAAAGATGGATCACACTTTTTTTTTTTTTTTTGGTTTTTCCTGCTTTGATGGCTACTCGACTCTACTTCCACTTGGTGCTAGAGGTAGCTAACCTTAGCTAACCTAGCAACAAGTACAACATCTCCTCATTAATGTTTACTCACGTTTCTGTGTCGTGACGAGAAGATAAACCTGCTACCGAACCGAGTGGATTGGTTGTTAGATTCGTCTAAGTCTCGTATTTTTTGCTCCAGGCCTGAACAAGGATACGGAGGAAAAATCCATCATATGAGAGAAAAAAAAAAAACACATCTATTCTGTTGTAGTGGTTATCGGCCTTTCTGGGAAATGTTGAAATTTCTAACCGAGGTAAAATAAATGAGACAAGCTGAGGGAGAAAGAGGGGACGCTAAGAGAGTCAACGACAAGTTAAAACCCCAAATGAGCTGTTGAGTTACACTACATTTGAATAAATGACAGAAAACTTTACTCAGAACCCCGAGGCCTGACATAAGAAGACACCGAGGCTCATTTTACTTTTGACGGTTGACGGACGGCCGCGACGGAGACTAGACCAGAAAAAAAAAAAACGCAATCAAATTGCTCACATATGTCGATTCCCTCCGATGACGGCGTGATCTCGAACGCATTTCACGCTCAATTGTGGGTCTTTCTAATCAGCGTAATGAGACGCGGTGGAACGTCCAGCTCGGGGATTTCAGGTCGACGAGATCCTCGCATGGATCGCTGCTCCTTCACTCAACCTTCCTCTTCCTCTGCAGATCCCCCCTGATAGTCGTGGTTTATTGGGTGCGTTTGCTCGGCCCGCTATGGGAACTTGTTCTATGTAAATTCGGAGTGTCGGTGACATACGCCGGCTCCGGTTTGAGAGGAATACAGCCTGTTGAAAGAGTCACGTCTCTCCGTAATCCCTCAGATTATCGCGACTGCAGAAACACTTCCTCTTTCCTATCAAACCAGCTCAGCAGATTAGCCTCCGCTCTGCCACATATTTAATCGTTCCCTTTGATACGGGCGAGTGTGTGGCCTCGGCTTAAGTATGAAATGGCGGCGCGGAGTCTATTGTAACGTGCGACCGACTCTCGCACACGCACACACACATTTGCACACACTTACTTCCTGGGAACGGCAGAGACAGCTGACTGTTCTGTAGCCAGGATAGAGCATTAGCGACAAACAAGGAATGTTGTTAATCAGATTTGGAGCCATTTCCGAAAAGGAAGAACACACCCCTTCCTCCCTCCCTCACACTTTCATTTTAATTTCTTCACACCACTTCAAAAAGAAAAAAAAAAAAACAAGGAAGTCGTCCCTCTCGTTTATCTTTGATTTAATCTCCTGATCTTTGTCCAAACAGGAAATCTGATGACAACGTGGCGCGAAAGACATTTTTATTTATATCATTAAATCTGCAGGAGTTTTTACATGATGATTTAATGCCGCTTAAATAAACTGCCAGACTGCGTGTGTGTGTGTGTGTGTAGGGAAGAGGTTGCTCAGTGATGAACCCACAGAGAATTATCACTTGACTCCGAGGCTCCTCTCAGCCTTGTGCGCAGTCTTAGCATCACTCAGCACATTGTTTCTCATTTTATGACCTGAAACTTTACTGTTTTGGTTCAGTCTCACTGCTCCACATTGTTTCCAGACACAGCGGATGGATGATCTGCAGACGCAGTTCACGACCAACTGGGGAACAAGATAGAACATTTACATTTACATCACACTTTACTATTTGCGCAAAATGGCTCTGGAGTTGGTGGTTGAGACCAAAAACAGAGATAAAAGACCAAACGTTCTTCTTTTATTTCTCTTTTTTTTTTTTTGGCCGGGCTGCTCATTCCACAGAAGCACGATCCGTACAAGTTATAGCTCGTCGTAAAGCTGACTAATCAGGCTTTCCGACGACATGTAACACGACACAGTTCGGTTTTACGACATGGGAGAAATAATTAACCGAATTAATGACGACGGCTTTCTGCTGCCTCCAAGTGGCCAAAAAACAAACAAACAAAAAAAACACCCTCCTGTTGGGAAAAGTGCACGCACACACTTTAACGCCTCCCGTGTGGAAGTTTTCCGGCTCCTTCCGCGCTCGCCAGTTCACGGCACGCTACGGCTGCGTTTTAAGTTGTTGGTTTTTTTTTTTCATTTCCAGGGGGTTTTATTTTGAAATTCTTCCTTGAATTAAAGACAAAAGACACAAAAGAAAAGGGATAAGTTGGAGGAGCGCGAGGGTACAAGTTTTAATACATTCCTTTTCATTTTTATTTATAACATGGTTAAGTAAATATCGTGTTAATTGAAACAGCATGAAGGATGGCATCCACTTTATAGATTTCCTGAAAAACTAAATGCTAATTATGGGACAAAAAGTGATTACCCCGGCCTGTTAAAAGCGCACAACGGCACACAATTAGCTCCAACTTTGGTGGACGGCTTTCATTGCCTTGTTACTTCTTTTGTTGGCTCACTTTTATCCTCCTTTTTCCTGTTTTTGACTAATCCACTTGTTAGCTATTGGGGGGGAAAATAAAAAAATGATACACGGTCGCTTTAAATGGCTATATACGTACGTATTTATGTTTGTGTTGACGTTGCCGTATTGTTCGTTAAGCCCAAAGGGGATAATGAGCCCGTCACACGTTAGTGTAGAGCTGGCACACACACACACACACTGATCACACATCTGTGCATGCTAAAGCCTTTTTTTTTTCCCTTTAGAAACAGTGATGTCATTCATGTCAAGGTGCATGTTCCATTAGTTAAACAGAACAGACATTTTTTTTTTTTTCCACTACACAGGATCTGATTTAAACACTAAAAAAAAAAAAAAAAAAAAGAAGGTCGTAACTGAGCTTCTCTAATTAAACGTCGACGGGGAAAGCGTCTTTTCGTTATTTAACACAAGCGCCGGAATAACTATCGCCTCGGCGACGGAGGAAAAACGTGGGCAATTAGCAAAAGGAAAACTCCGCTGCGATCTGGAGAATTCCCTCAAAGCGTACGCACCACAAATATTCGTACGTTATTAAGTCGTTAAGATGCTTCAGTAACAGTTATCTGGAGATGAAAACTCAAAGAGGTCTGGCAGCGAGACTTTAAAAACTAACCAGAAGTATTAAATTAACTGTAATGCCTGTGGAGCGGTATGCTATAATTTTGAGTTTAACCGGAGAGACGCAAACGCGGCCGGTTGATTTCCAAACGCAACATCTCGGCCACTGACTGCAGGTTTGAGACAGCTCGTAAACAGCCGACTTGAAAGATACACAGAAGTCACGGTTAGCTTTACTTGTACGCGAAGCTGCCGCAGATCGAAAAACAGCTAAATCAAACAAGCGGGTTTGAAAGTTTTAGCTCCTCGGCTGCGAATCACGCGGACGTTACAGATTTTACGTCCGCGTTTTCTTCCGGGTTAGTTTCCATCCGTTTCTGTTAACGTGTGTGACCATGTTGGTGAGTTTGTCATCTACTGGTTCCTATGAAGTAGTCGCACTACATTAGCTTTATACAACACGACAAAATAATAATAACAAGAATAATATACAGCTTGACCAAGGTTCAAAAATCCGCTAATAGATTTTCATACCACATGGAAAAAAAGAACTGGTTGGAGAACAAAACCAGTCTCAATAAATCTGACGTGTGTGTTGCGTGTTTATCCGCACTGGTATTATTGGTATTATGGGCTAACTTGTCGTTGCAACAAAACGAGAGCTGCTAAAGCGCGACGGAGGTAAAAACGATATTGACTGCTTACATTGCGTTATATGTTTTGTTTTTATACTCCAAATCTGTTTGAGCAAAATGACCTGTTTTCTACGCACGTCAAGCCAGCTGGAGAGTTGGACTTTAATTGCATTTACTGTAGCAGACGTAATCCGCCGATTTGTTTATTTACTACCTTTGTTCTGTTTCACGTAGCCTGCTTCGCCCTCCTCCTCCTCCTCCGCCGGCTTGTTAAGCGCGCTTATATAAAAATGATTATTTTCTAATCATATTCTTTCTTCTTGCTCCACTGCTGTGGCTTGGCCTGGAACAGATTCCCTGCCAGTGACGGTAAAAAAATAAATAAAAAAAAGACCATTTTACTAATGCTGTAATGGTTGCACAATGGGGGTTGCATTTCACTTATTTTATGAGTGGTGGAGAGAGAGCTCAGGGCTCTGTGTGCTTCTGGCTTAGACGTGTGTGAGAGATTGTGTGTGTGTGTGTGTGTGTGTTGGTGGTGGGGGGGGGAGTTTGGCTTGTTAAATGTGAGAATCTCTGTGCTCATTGTTTCCCGGTCAAGTTATCAGAACCAAACCGAAGCCATGTTTTTACCTTCAGCTCGTCTCTTTTGGTGGGCCATCGCACGCAGGGAGACGCGACGTCCTTATAGGGTTAAAAAAAAAAAAAAAAACACGTTAAAGGCACATTTTGTCATTTTTCAAGTTGTCTGTTAACAAAAATCACATGTGACCTCGTTAATTAGTAATCACCTCCATCGACGAATCCAAATTCTCTGGTTCAGGCTTTGAATTCGCCATTTATATAAACGCAGAGCTGGTGAGCTCAGAGGACGCCGCCATCTTGAAACTACATGGGACAACATCAGGTAAATACAGCTCCACCTTTTTGCGTTTCTGGCGGCGGATTCATCTAATACCCCGCTAACGCTAGGTGGCGCCGGAAGACGTCATCGCCGTTTTGTTTTGATAATTAGCGCCAGGTTAGCTTGTTTTCGCTCTCAAAGCTGCTAGCTGGATGCTATAAGCTACCTCGTCACATTTTCTCTGACTTAATGACTTAATGAAACCACAAAACTATCCTCATCAAACTGAGAGGAGACTGGTAGAAGTTGTGTCGAATTGTTGATATTTCGCAGCTAACGTCGAAGGAAACGTGCACTTACAAAAAAGGGGCGGGGCTAAATAATACTATTTAGTTGGTTGTGGTACACAACCTCACCGCTAGATGGGAGAAAATCTTACATAGGATCTTTTTATTTATTATTGTTTTTCTCTTTAACACTTAAAGAAAAGGCCTATGTGCTGCTAAATGACATTGTTCTATCGTGCTGTTTGAAGCTTTGGCCTCTGTAAAACTTCAACGCTCCGCCTGTTGCGCTGCGACGTGAAACTTTACATAATGATCTTCAACCCGACGACTATGAGCCAGTTTCTCGGCGCAGATTAAGCTAATTAATGTTATTTTGAGCAGGGAGCGTTTTGCAGCCGCTCCAGTAATAGCTCCCGTTACATTTAACTCTGTTTAATCTCGGACGTGTTTGTTTGATTTTGATTATGGGATGTCGTGCTGGTCTCTACCCCAGACGTTATTGTCCTAAGGGAGGGGGGGGGAGGCGGCTGTTTTCCCTCAGGAGATAATGCCAGGTCCCGTCATTGTAGCTAATACTGCAGCAGCTGATCGCTGTCAAACAGACCTGGGTCACAGCGTCTGAAAATAACTCAGAGCGTTTGTTTTACACCCCCCCTAAGCGTCCAGATGGGTGGGGTTTACCGCATTGGGCTGGAAACCACAGAAACGTGTAAGAACGTTGTCAAATGTTTACTGATTGACTACAAACTGCTTTGGTGCTAAAGGACAAACCTCACTCATCTGGTTGCTCAAGATGCCGCCGCTGCTGCTGCTGCTGCCGCTGCTGCTGCTGCGAGCAAACTTTTATTTTGGCGGTATATAAATGCGAGCCATGTGTGCACGCATTATAGCGAGGAATTAATGCAAAGCAGAATTTGTTGTGACACCGGATCAGATCTGAGAGGTGGTGGTGACGCGGTGACGTCTGAGTCAGCAGATTAGATTAGAGAGAGCTATTTGATATTCTCTTCAGGGGACATTTTCATTCTCTGTGAATTAAGTTACATATATATATATATATATATATATATATTTGTTTTGCCCCTGCTGTCAATTTTGTCTTGTTTTTGAAACTGAAATCACACACAGGGGATAATATAGAACAAAAACTTGTCTCAGATGTAAATGAGAAGTCACCATCACTCACCATGACGCACAGTAACACAACCATTAGCGTGTTAGCATTAGCATTAGGGCCGGAAAACAAGGAAACATCCATCTACCGGCACCGATTCCCTGTTCACTGATTAACACTGTTTAAAGCGAAGAGCAGACAAAACGTAAAACAAGACGGGGTCGATTTCTTTCTCCGGGAAATAGTCCAGCGACGCAACTCACCCGCAAAAACCACCAGTGTTCATTTTCTCTTCGGATTAAACAACTGGGACATGACATGACGCTCTGCCAGTTTTAGAGGTGCCTGTAGATTTTTTTTTACCTTTGGACGGACCCGCGACAGCCGTTTCACCCCATTTCCAGTGGTTATACTGAGCTAAGCTAACCATCCGCTGGCCGTAGCTTTGTTTTACCGTTCAGACATGACAACTCCTCCTTCTCCTCTTTTTTTTTTTAACGTGTCGCTCATTAATGCCACTTAATTACTAGAAAGTCTTAGTGCTAACGACTCCATCGACACCTTCCACCTTCTGACTTCGCGCCTTCCAAGCTTCACTTTTTATTAAAATTTCACTCTTTGCTGGAGTCGAATAAAGTCTTTGGTGCCAGAGTTTCTGGTTTCACCTTTATGAGAGACGAGTCCGTGGGTGGGACGGTATGACTAAGAAATGACTACATGTGGGATACTCGGTAAGAGTGTTTATTTCCACTTACCGGACAATACCGTTTCAAAATCTGTGATTTAATGCTTTATTATGACAGAGGAGGTAGAGGAGCTGCATCCATTAAGGGAGTGGGGATCACGGGTCAGTCTGTGGGCAGAGGCCAGACTCCGAGGCTCTTAACCTGGAGGAGACTGAATAGACTTAAATCACTTTTATAGAAAAGCTGTTTTTTACCGATTTAACAGTTCATCTCATCAGACAAACTGCTTTCCATCCGCAGCACTTTGGCTCAAAGTGATTCACTCTTCTTTTTTTTCTTTTTTTTCTTTAAAACCGCTTCTGCTGGAAGAAGAAGAACT
Organism: Polydactylus sextarius; assembly: GCA_016801845.1. Taxonomy (NCBI): domain Eukaryota; kingdom Metazoa; phylum Chordata; class Actinopteri; family Polynemidae; genus Polydactylus; species Polydactylus sextarius. Next base: position 8,327,425 of record CM028931.1, read on the forward strand.
TTCTTCCTTCTGTTCTCAAACATTACGGCCTAACCGGTGGCGCTGGCCGAATTACGAAATAACAAAACAGCCGCGCGCTTCCGTCGAGAAAAATGGAAACAGCTCGGATAGAAAACATGTTTTTTTTCCCCCCATCCCCTCCTCTCAACGACTGTTTTATTTAGCCGAGACGACGCAAAAGTTAAAATTGAAACGATGTTCTACTTGTCTGCACCCGATCACGAAGAGGCGACAGCTTTTTCTGTTCCACAGTAGATTCCAGGGTTGAAATCGCATTAAAGAGTCTGGCTTGTTCTGGACTCGTTGTTATGGCTACGCCAGTTGGATTTGTGTCCCATTGTATCCTGTTATGTATCATTCCCCTTTTTTTTTTTGGTTTGAATTCCTCCTCATCTCGTCGTACGAGGGCGTTTTGGATCGATTTGAGGGGAAGTATCAACATTTCACTGAGGGAGTTAAAGTGCCACTTTCTATTCAGAGCTAGATATTTTAACAGACGCGTTATTTTCTCCGTGGGATTAAAACTTGTTCACCTCACCTCCCGATTATATCCGGGAAGATACTGCAGCTCCAGTATCTTCTTCTGTTTCAGGAAGAGTCTAATCTTTCGTTTGCGTTTTAAAGATAACGGAGCAGCCGTCTGCGCTGCAATCACGGCGACGGCCGCGACGATATCTCGACTTTCCAAACAGTTTAAACTAATGTTGTTACAGTTGTGAAAAAAAAATAAAAAATCCTACATTTTCAGACACAGTTAAAATATCCTGCCCGAGGGGTGAAATGACTCTGCATTTTTTCCAACTGAGGCTTCATCTGTTTCAGTGAAAACACTAAAAAAAAAAAAAAAAAAAAAAAGAAAAAAAAGAGAGGCAGCTCTCTTCACTAATATGAAGAAAATCTCCAAACCAGTTAATTTGCATTGGACTCATGTTTATATTAGCTCACCGCTTGGCAGGTTTTTCACTTCTTGAATTCTGGACGGGGTTTTTGATTAAATTGCTGGAGATTTAGAAATTAATGTCCGCCGCTGTCATAACTGTCAACACTGGCACGGGCCGTTTGGTATCTGTAAAGTCAAATGAAACCGCAAGGGGGACTGCAAATGGATTATTTTCTGACATGTCTCGTTTTCTTCGCCCGCATTTTTAGTGCCGTAATCGGCGCTGGAACAAGTTTAAACGTCTGCGTCGTCTCCGGGTCGTCCGAGAGACAGATGTTAGTCAGAATGTGACAGAAGGTATAAAATTCAAGTAGCGAGAGTAGCGAGAGGAGCGAGGTCGCGCTGCCACTGTGGCCGGGTGACTAGTCGTCAGTTTTATACCGTTGGATCGAGGAGCAGCGACGTCGGTCGCTTTGGATGAGACGGTTTTAGTTTGGACGCCGTCCCGAGCAAATGATCTAAACAGCCGACTGTCACGAAATCCAGCTCAGACGATCCCGCGAGCCTGCAGATGTGTTGACTTTCCGTTTAATGAATGAAATGTCTCAACGGCCATTTGAAAACGCCGTCGTTTTAACAAAATACACGTGAAACCAATGAGATTCTCATCATCCTCAGCTGTGATTCTGGAATGTTTACAGGCCGGATTTATTTATTTATTTATTTTTCCCCCAAAAAGAGTCCGAAATCCATCACAGTCAAGACAAAAGTCTTCAGCTTGTTTAAGTAGTGCGGTTAAACCATAACTATGACCAAACCGTCACCTGCTTCCTACAACCACAATCTTTCACGTCTATATCTATCTAGTAATAATTAACATAGAGTTGAAGTAGCACATCGTTGCTCAAGGTAAAGATACGTACGCTGTGATTCTTTTTATTGGTGCTAGAATGACTAGAAAGGTTGTGTTTCTGTGCAAGTCTGACATCTTAACAGTAACAGTTACACTGATTCACAGGCCTCAGACACATGTACAGTAAAACATTATTGGATCTAGAGAGAGAGGGAGAGCAGCTCATCTGTTTAGAGCATGCGAGATGAAAACTATTTGTGATTCATACGTATACGAGATCCAGTTGTGCACCAGCTCATTCATGACATCAGCAGCTTGGCTTCTTCACCATCTACATGTCGTTCACGGACGTCTGATTGCTCATTTTTATGTTTTGGAGAAAATCTCGTTTCTAGGCAACATTTTTGATGTTTTTCAAAATAGTATTTTTTTTTTTTTTTCTCAATGGGTGGGGGCGGTCAGCTATTTGAGTTGTAGAGGAGGTGGGAGAATCACAAAGAGAATCGGGGCTTGTTGTACACACAAACCTTAAAGCACTTGCTTTAATGCATTTCCACGGCGGATAATTTCGAAAATGGCCCGAGATGATCTGATAGGAGTTGGCAAACGAAGCGTGGAAACTGTGCCCTTCGTTTTCTGGCCGAGTCTCATTTTCCACCACCTTGTTCCCCCGCGTACCTGCCCTTAATGAGATCTCTCGTGTCCAAGCAGCACTCTGGTAATTGCTTCAGAGACTCCGGGGCGAAAAAGCGGGTTTGAGAAGGTAGTCACGTCGAGTGTTTTTAAAAGCCACAGACGTTTCATTATCACGAGATAAGGCAAATCGAGCGATCTGCGTGCGTGCGTCTTCATAAAGAGCTGAAACCTTTTTCAAACGCATTTGGCTCCGGTTTGCCGTCGGGCCGCTTTTCACAGCCGAGGATTCTGGTGCTGCTCAGCGCACACCTACTCTCTCTCCTCACTAACCCGCAACTCCATCTTTTTGGCAGAGCTCGCGCTCCCTTAAATCCTTTAGACCTTAAATATATTTGAGGCAGCTGTGAAGCCAAGAGCCATTATTGCTGTCAGAGAAAGGCCGTGGTCCAACAGTAGAGTAGAGTCGACTCACTAATAGATCACGAGTAAAGATCTGGGGGGAGGAGGGAGACGGATTCGTATTGCTCCGAGAGTGGTTTGGCTCCTTTGAAACTTAATCAAGATTCAACCTGTTTTCAGCCAAAGACCAATTAGACAAATTAGCTTCTAGGCTGAGCTCACACCCTTGTTATAGAAGCATAAACAAAGGAGAGGCTGCAGTCGACAAGTGTTCGAGGAATGCAGAAATGTTTTTGAGTAAAACGGGCAAATGACCCACGAGGCCAATTTGTACATTAGTTTGGCATCATCTCAGATCCAGCTGAATGCAGCCTTTGTTCGAGCACAGGAAAACTAGAAAGAAACAAAAGAAAAGAAGCCAAAAAGAACAAACCAATTTTTCAAGGAATGAGGAAAAAAAAAAAAAAAGCCATAAATTTAGTAATCTTAAGATGTATCTGTCCTGTTGTGTAGGAGCTGAAGAGAGATCTCACGTATTGCAGCACAGCGATGCTGACAACTTGTCATGTTTTTTTTTTTTATTTTTATTTTTATTGCAGTGGCTCATCGGAGACAGAGACAGTTACTGTGGGGGGGCCATCTGCTCACGGAGGCAGGGGAAGCCGGTGTGCGGCTCGGACGGGCGGAGCTACGAGACCGGCTGTGAGCTGCAGAAGGCGCGATGCAAAGATAAGACGCTCTCACTGGCTCACCGCGGACGATGTCAAGGTGAGAGCGGTCTCCGCGGAAACAGGGAACTTTTCGGCAGTAAAAAGTAAATCTGTGGGGGTGTTTTCAGTGAGGATGTAATTTAACGTGGGTGGCTGTGATTTTCACAGTTTTCATTGTCTTATTATGATATTTTGATCTCGACACAAGAATTTCACTGATACACAGACAGACAGACAGACAGACAGACAGACATACAGACAGACAGTCAGTCAAAACATCTTTTGTTGCTTTTCTTCAACAGGTAATTGGAATTAGTATCCTTTAATTAGTCAAAAAGTTTGATAGGTAGATAGGTTGATAGGTTGGTAGGAAGGTATGTAGGTTCATAGGTAGGTAGGTAAATAGGTTGGTAGGAAAGTAGGTAGGTTGGTAAGTAACTAGGTAGGTAGGTTGTTAGGTAGGTATGTAGGTAGGTAAGTAGGTTGGTAGGTAGGTTGTTAGGTAGGTAGGTTCGTAGGTAGATTGGTAGGTAACTAGGTAGGTAACTAGGTAGGTAGGTTGTTAGGTAGGTAGGTAGGTTGTTAGGTAGGTAGGTAAGTAGGTTGGTAGGTAGGTAAGTAGGTAGGTAGATAAGTAGGTTGATAGGGTACCAACCTATCAAGGTAGGTTGGTTGGTTGGTAGATAGATACAGTCATGGAAAAAATTATTAGACCACTCATGTTTTCTTCAATTTCTTGTCCATTTTAATGCCTGCTACCGCTTTAGTGCCTAAAATCACTGCTTTTGGCAGTACAATGTCATAGCTACTGATGTAAGATCTTAAGTGATTTTGGTTATTATCAAGAAAGCCATTGAACATGGCTAGATGACAGCTCTTAGTTAGTTATACCAGGCATTACAACAAGAAACTGAAGAAAACGAGGCTAATTTTTTCCACAACTGTATGCGATTGCTATTTTTGCCAATTTGCTAAGCAAGTAACGTGTTTTTTTGTTTGTTTTTTAGGTAAAAACTGGGTGAAAATCGACCAGTTGCCGGCGGCTTCAGCACCAACGTCCACGTCTGAGGGGAGAGACCTGGAGCTTAAAGGTAAAGGAGCTCGAAACCTCCGACGCACCGACGTGACTCTGTCTCTGAATCGAAATAAACCTCTAGGCAACCGAGCTGCAAACTTAAAAATCAGCGAGCGAGCTGAAGACGCAGCCGCAGACAACATCAGAACGTTCGGAGGGAAGTGGAACTGAACGAGAAAGATGTCTTTCATTTTCCGCCTCTCTGCAGGCGTGTAAGTTTTTACAGACCGGGATCACACACTTCCTGGCTCTCTGGATGCCAGCCACTCAACAACAGCAGAGATTGATAGGTCTAGAGTCAAGGTTGGAACTTGGCATTTTTTTTTTTTTTTTTCAGCCTCCCCCCCCTTCATCCATTAGGAAAACAACCAACCCGACCAAATCCATTTTTGGAGCGAAATTTGTTCCCTCCGTGTGGTAATACGTGGTTTAGTTTCATAATACCGGTGTTGTGCCAAGGAGAGAGGAGAAGCGGCGGCGGGCCTGTTTTGTTGTAATGAAGCGACGGTTTTATTTAAGCAGGCAGCTCACGAACCACTTCCTGTTTACAATGGCAGAGGCTGGCGAGGTCTCGCGGAGGTGTGCGTGAGATTCAGATTAAACACAACAGATCAATTTGGCCGCGGGGCATGTAAACTGTTAGCAGGTACGACAAACAACCGCAAACAACAACAAACATGCGCGCGCGTGCGCGCATGCGGAAAAAAACTACGCTTATTGCAACGGGCAGATGTGTTTGTTCCAAAAAAAACAGCCCATTTCTTTTTAGATTTAACTTTGTCATGAACAAACACAGGCAAGAACTAATCAGATCATTAAGTTGTGTTAATATTTCCATAAGTCAGATTGTTTTAAATCAGGATTTAGTGTCTTCAGTGGTTACGTCACACCGACACGAGCTCTACGATATTTAATGAGCCTCGTTTCTTCTTAAGAGTTGAGGCTAAATATCTTTGCCACCATGTCTGTCCTCCTCGCTGACATCATCATACAGTTTTTGTTGTTTTTTCTTTTACTCAGAGGGAGACAACATGTCTGTCTCCTCTCACGTCCAAGGATGACTTTAAAAAAAAAAAAAAAGGGAAAAAAAAAGAGACGATTTGCCAGAAGTGAAGGGGCTGCGGTTTCGCTGGTCAGCTTCCCAAGTGCGAGTGTGTATAAATGTGAGCGCAATAAAAACAGTGGGTGACCGGCTGCCGGTGGAGTGGAGTGGAGCCCCCCCCGCCCTCTCCTTTTTTTTTTTTTTTTTTTCTCTGACCTTTCAGCCACTTCCATCTCCGTCTCCTCCACCCCACCCCCGAGAGCAGGTCTGGCTCATCAGAGCTGAAAGAAACACGAGCTCACTTTCCGCTGACATTTCAAGGTACGGTACAGTAGATGACGCACTGCTCGGAGCCTAAACTCTGGCTCTGGTAACGGTCAATGGAAGTGTAACTTGTGTGGGGGATGTGTTGTTTTAGCATCACTGCAGGTAGTCACGTACTAACATCTTGTTAAAGCTGTAATCCTTAATCTAACAGCTGGGGTCACAGCAAGTGTAGTTTAGCTATTCCAACTCAGGAACAAATGGTGGATCTTCTTGCAGTGGAAACAAACACACGCAGTGAGGGTATGAAACTGGTAGAGCCTGGTATTTATACATTAGAAATCAGGTGATAAATGGCAGCGATGGAAAGCTCAAGTGGCTCAAAACTCTTGATTAGAGCTGAGAGCTGGAGAAAGTGAACAAATAATGCTCTTTCCTCCCCGCGCAACTATCAAAACCTGCCCTCGAGCAAGACATTTAAATGTCAGACGCAGCGCGGTCGCCAGCGGTAGTAAATTGCGGCCGTGCTCGTCGGCTCCCAGGTGTTAAGAGGGTGGCGTTGACAAAGAACATGCGTCGTTGGAAAAAGACGAAAAAGGAAGGAGAAGGACGGCGGCGGCGGAGGTTTGTGTGCAGCGCGTTTGACAACACACTGTCCTGTCGATACGTTACAGACGCGGGTCAATCGAAGTGTCGCGTTGAGAGGAACCAGGCTCTGGAACAAGCCAGGAGACCTCTGGAGTCCATGTTTATCCCCGAATGTAACGAAGACGGGACGTTTGCCCAGGTCTGTCTCTCTAACCATCCTCTAACTTAAAGCACCAAATCATGTTTATTCCAAATTGTCACAGCTGTTGTGATTTATTTCTTCTCTCCAGGTCCAGTGTCACACTCTGACTGGTTACTGCTGGTGTGTCACCAGCGACGGGAAACCAGTGAGCGGCTCATCGGTGCAAAACCGGACCCCGGTGTGTTCAGGTACTGAGGGACAAACGGTTAACGGTGATTTTAAAAACTGCAGCGCTAGAGTAGGAAGGTCGTTATTAGAAATACATACGGTTTTACGAGAGTTAGGAGCCGCCAAGCTCACGGGGCGAAGGAGCGCAGATAAAAAGCGGTCTTTTGTCTAAATCTGGCACGTTTGCGGTGATGGAAAAAAATAAAATGAAATGAAATGAAATAAAATAAAAAACAGAGGTGTGTGTCGAGAAGCTGAGTTTAACCCCCATCACTTCAGAATCCACAACTGGAAACGGTTTGTAGCTTGGGTTCCCTATCAGGACTAGATTGAGAATAGATGGGTTATTAGGATACTGGGCAGTACATTTGAGGAAGAACTTAAATTGAGTAAATTATCAGCGAATGACTTTCAGGAAGCGCGAGCGCGCAGATGAAAGGCGGAGAGTGAACGCAGCGTTTTGGTTACAGTTAAAAAGGGCTCTGCGTTGCCGCACATGTGCGTTACAACGTCATGTGGCGTATAGCAGGTGCAAGGTCAATGAGACGGCTAATGGCCATACATCCAGGGGCCTCTCAGTTCTCCAACAAACCCCCCCCCCTCCACTTCTCTCCACTTGTTTAAGTGCTCTCAGCAGGCTGCAGGAGAGAGCGCGGGCCTCTGCGCACTCATCCTGGATGGGAACACTTTATGATAATCACCATCATTTTCCCTCAGAAGATAATACACGGGGGTGTTTGCCAGAATTAGATTGCACAGTCGCTAGAGCATATGGTGCAAATTTAGTGTGGAGAGTGTGGTGAGAATGGTCGCATGCCCTCTTCTGAAGCTGTTCAGCAGACGGCCGGAGGCTTCCTGCTCTCTCTCGTCTTTTTTTTTTTTTCCCCCCCACTCCTGCCACTAATCACCTGTACGGCTTCTTTCCTGCGCACCTGCCGTGTTTTAGCCCCCACTCCCCCTTAAAACCAGAATAAGCGCAATTCGCATGTTCATTCATACCTGGAAATGGCGTAACTCGCTTTTACCCTCCACACGAGTGTACGTTCAGGCGCAAGAGGGGAAAAAAGAGAGAGGAAACGTCATAAACTCAACAGTATTTATTATTAAAATTGTTGCTTTAACGACATTCGCTGGACAGAGACTTCACACAGTTAACGGGGCTGTTTTTTTTTGTTTTTTCTTTCTTTTTAAATAAAAGGAGAAATGTTGACGCAATGGGGACTCTGATTTGTTTGCGTTACACACACAAAAGGCGGACGTGCTCGTGGCGATGTGATAAATGGCTCCCGCCGAATAAATTTTGTCTATGAGAAAACACCCCGGGGCGCACAAACAAATACAAGTCGGTCGAATCAGCCGGTATAAATCTTCCTCGCTCAGGCGGCTTGCGGTTAATCAGCGCCGCTAATTTGTTTGTTACAGTTGGACGCAAAGTCGACGCAAAACTCGTGGGTTTACTTCGTCTCTGCAGCTCCGCCGAAGTGTGACCGAGCCTTTGGAATCAGATTTAGTTCAATTCCCTGACCGAGCAGTTATTCTTAAAGGTCCCATATTTTATCCTTTTTACGCTGAACGCGCCTCCGAAGTAGTTTGTTAAAAATACGTCTCAGATTAGACATTTTCTCCTGCTGGTCTGGTTCAGAACAGGCTGTTTTTTTGTTAGAATTCATACATGCAAATGAGCTGCTACTGACCACGCCCCGTTTTGGAACCAAAAAACTGACATCGTTGAAGCTCGTTTATACCGATTCCGTGAGTAATTTGGTCCGTTTTCAGGAGCTTACTGATCCGTAGCAGCACGCGGCGAACGCAGCAATACCACCGGAAAACACCGGGGGCAGCGTTGAGCAGTTTAGCTCAAGTGCGACGTATCTCTTTCTTAGAACGAACGCTGCGACCTCCTTCGCCGTCGCCATGTTTGTTATCGTTTCAAACTTACGTCGGAGTTCTGATCTGCGCCCTCTAGTGGATGTGTTGTTAACAACCATACCGACGTAAAGTACGCGGAGCACGTAGAGGAGGGTGTTATATACGTCTGTGACGCACATAACGAGGAGAAATCTAAATGGACGGTTTAAAGACGCCATTTCTGACTCAAAAATACATTAAAAAGTGATTTTTTTTTCATAATATGGGACCTTCCTTCGTGTCCCGCGTAAGATCCAATACCTTCGCTGTTTCTTGCGGAGGTACGTATGACGGGAAAACCTCACATGTCCGACTGTTCTCTCCCCACGATCCCTTCCCTCTCAGCTGACAACAAATAACCTTTGCTGACATGCTCAGACGCCCCTGTACACTATGACCCAAATCAATCATCTCGCATACATTTGCAGGAAACTTCCATGAATTTATGGGAACTCATGCTGCAACAAGCGGATTGTCAGGTAGTAAATTTCCTTCTAGTCGCCTTTTAACTCCAAATTTCCCCCCATCCCTTTTGTCCTTCTATTGTAATGGTGTTGCTCTCCTCCCCCGCTCCGTGCATCCATGCATGACTCCTACACCACTACCTGCATGCACCAAAAACTGCAATGATATTAGGAAATTAGAGAAAGAGAGAAAAGTGCAAGGACAAAATTGTTTCTTAACTATTTGTTTGTAACAAATCACTCAGGTTTACGTTAGAGGAGACTAGGGTAGCGCAACCGGCTGAATGTTTCAGTGTGTGCCTGAAGTACTAACAGAATGTACTCGTCAAACTCTGATAAAACCTCGACGTCTGATTCCGAGACGTCAGCGGGTCGGCTAATCTGCGGGAGTGATGTTTTTTTTTCTGTTTGGCGTGTGTCCTGTGTTTGGTCGGAGTAATCGAATTTCATTAGGAATCATAAGATAGCTATTAAAATGACTTCAGCTCTTGCACAATAATTTCTCTTCAGGACTACGGTCCATTTAAAAAACACACAAAAAAAACAAAAAACAAATAATAAATATTATTTCGTAATCAAAGTGTTCCAGAGGAGCTTTCTTCTGCTTTGTACATGCCGTGTTGTTTCTTTCTTCACAGGGTCAGTAACCGACAAACCACCCGGGCCGTCGAACTCTGGCAGAAAAGGTGAGCTGCGATCCGCTTTGTGTCGCGCGAGTGTTTGTATGAGAGAGACGGACGAGTTCAAAAAAAAAAAAAAAAAAAAGCCTGTCAACCTCATTTAGCTCCAGCTGATCCGAACAAAGTCCAAACTGTGTTTGTTTAGGAGGACGTGGAGCAGATTTAAAACCCCAGCGTGAAGTAGAAATGATTTAAACGACGGACAAACCAAACAAAATAATAAAAAAAAAAAAAAAAATCACTTATCTTCTTCATACTTTGCTGAAATCGCAAGATATGTCAAAACTGGGGAGGAAAAACAAGAGATAGTGGAAGAGTTTGCTGTTGCTGCGAATATTAAAGGCGCAGCGTGTAAGATTTTAGCCAAAACTGCCTCAAAATAACGTCAAAATAACGTTTGGCATTTGCCATAAATACTTAAATGCTAACATTTGCGCTGTCTACGTCAGCCATCACAACTCAGGAAACTTGCGTAATGCATTAGCGTTACAGGAAGGCTAAGCGCCGCTCCCAAACGTCGGTTTCTACTTTTGTTCGAGGCATTTTTGAGTCACGGCGAAGTAACGTCGCCGGCGCAGCTCAGTAGCTAACCGGCTACGGCTAACTGGACTTCATCGTCCAGTTAGCCGTTAGCCGGTTAGCTACCGAATATTCTGGCTGCGATAATCGATATTTCTAATCGACGCGACTCCCCAATCTTTGGTGACTTATCGGGATCATTTCCTGACTAATTGACATTTTTCCAAAAAATTTGACATACTGCACCTTTAAAGTTTTTTTCCTCATCACAGTTTACAGCTCACACTGTAATTGAGAAATAGTGTAATGTTGTTTTAATGTATGTGGCATGCAAGTTGAAGTATATTTACTGCATCTACTGCAGGGAAAACTAGGATTTTTGACTAAAGTTTGACCCAGGATTTGTGGAATAGTAACTATTGTATTTATAAAGTGTTGCAACATATTGATTTAAAAGCTTGTTCTAGTGTTTGTAGAATAACTGCAGGCAAAGTTTTTTTTTTTTTTTTTTTTTTTTTTTTTTCCTTTTTCTGTGGTTTGCTTTTGACTGAATTATTTCCAAAGGGGTTTTCCAGATGCGACAAAAACTGCACACGGGTGAGTATTTTAGGTAGATCGAATCCACAGCACATCAACACGCTTCATTTAATTAAAAACACGTCCAATTGTTTTAGCGAAGACGGATATTTATTTGAGCGTTTACGTCACGGCGCAGATGCGACGATTGGTTTATTTTTAGCCGTAACCGTCCGCTCCGCCAGGCGTTTTCACCGCCGCTGGGGAAAAAAAAAACCCCAAAAAAAACGGTCACAAATTGTCAATTATATTGAAAATCTGCTTTTAAGTAGATTTTCTCTTCCCACACGGTATTACAGCTGTGTGGCAAGACACGGACACTAGGACGGCACCGTTCACTGTACTTTAAAACATCATTATTGCATTTTTTTTCCCCACAAAAAGCGAGACGCCAGCTCCCACAAAATGTCACTCCTTTACTTAGCATCTAATAAATAACTATTAATAATCCCACGCAGAGCGAAGGGTAATTTCTGCTATTTCATGATGAAATGTTTTTTTCCCCCAGCTGTGGTTAAGAAGAGAGGGAAAGTTAGAGTTTATTTAGCCTCCAACTGAGAAATGAGACCAAACTTTACAGACTTTATAGTGTTTTATAACAACAAATACCGGTGACGGTGATCTTTAGCGCTTATTACTTGTCATACAATATACGGAGGGAATATGATGAGGCGTTTCAAAAGGTCTCTGCAAATTTGTTTTTCTGAAATTTCACGCTGATTGGAACGGACAAGACGAACGAAACCATAGCTAACCGTAAAAACCTTTCGAAGGTTTTCTGAATATTTATGACAAATTTCACCAATTTGTGGTCGTCTTTTTTTTTTTTTCCCCTTTTTTTCTTTTTTTGTCCTCGCAAAAAAAAAAAAACGAATCAAACCTTCAGCCAGGAAACGAACTAAACAATATTGATAAATCTATTATCTATTACTACACCTGCAGCACAAACGTGGGTTGTGATTGGAGGATGGGGAGTGTCTTATATGAGTGTGTGTGTGTGTGTGTGTGTGAGAAACGTGCAGGTTGATCATGTTGGTGCGAGAATGCATGTGTGAGCCACACGTCGGTGGTTGTCCTTTTTGTGTGTGTGTGTGTGTGTGTGTTTTTTTTTTTTTAATTTAATTAAATTTCATTTTATTCAATCTTTCTCTCTCTCTGTTTTTCTATCTGTCTTGGCCGGGCCATGTGCAAATCCCAACCATTCAACAGTTCTGGAGAGTAGATTGTATTAACCTCAATAATGGTAGTTTCTTTCCATTTCTTTCTCACTCTCAACCCAGACGATGGCTCCAAGCCCACCCCGACCATGGAGACTCACGTCCCCCCGGAGGGCGATGGTGAGTCTGCGACTTCTTCTTCTCCACCTGTGACACGGCGGCTACGTCAGTTTAAAAGCTGACTCACGTTTGCTGCTTTTATGGCTCTCGATTCGCGGCTTCTTCCAAGATTTTAGTGTATTTTATGAATTTAATACTGAAACATAATATTTTTTTTTTTATTTGAAAGAATGTACCATTACATCAAGTGGAAAAGTCCAGCTGTCAAAAACACAAGCTGACGTTTTTTTTTTTTTTTTTTTTTTTGAAGGAATCTTGGACGAAGCATTTTTTTTCAGATTGCTTTTTGCGGTCGACGCTTGGTCCGTACAAATTACATTACAAAATACTCAGCTACCGGACGCTAACTGCGGTGAGATCACGGTAGAGGTTCGAGCTTTTCTAATAACCCGTCCCGTCTTTTTTTTTTTTGCTCTTATCGCCGCAGAGATCACCGCTCCGACGCTGTGGATCAAACAGCTGGCGAAGCAGAACAGCTCCACCTCCAGGAAGCAAGGTGAGGCGACGACGCGTCTTCTTAAATCCCACATCCGAAGGTTAAACGAACCGCGGGCGTTAGCGTCAGCGGCTTTCAAAACCGCCGACTTGAAGCGGAGACGAAATGTAAAAACATTTCAAGTTTTGACGACAGCCTCGCTCGGCTTCGGATTGCGGTTTTACCCGCTTTTTCTTCTCTCAGTCCTTTTAAAGCAAACCAACAGGAAACAGACTCAGCTGTGTTTGTGTTCACATTGTGACAGAGGACTGGGTTCTGATTCTGGTCTTCTTAAGCGGTGATGGAGCCTCAGTCCTCTTTCTGTTCACACTTGCTTCTCTAGAGCTCTCAGACATTCGCTGCTCGGCATTCTGGGTAGTTTTCACCCTGGTCATAAAACCAGGGGAGGTCACAGTATCATATCAGATCAGTTTTGTTTAGTTTTTTCCACACAACCCCGGAAAAATTCATTGTGACATTATAGTCTTGGATTCACAAAATTATGAATGAAATGGTTTTTATTTGGAAGCAACTAGTGGCGTGATTTACTGAGCCAACTTATGGTATTAGTTATTATTATTGTTATTGAACAATATAAATGGGAGGTTACACATCAAGACTAATTGTTAAAAAATAGAAGCTACAAATCATCAGTCAATGAGTTTTGTATGTATTCATCTTTATAATATATATATATATATATATATAAATAAATGCCCATTTTCATTGTTGTACAGTTTCATATTCACCTCAATCACAGGCCAAACTCCCACACAATAGAGCAGACAAACAGGCGATTGTAATACAAGGTTTCTTGTTTTTTGAGTGATGGTGCTGTGGCAGAGGAAACTGTGGTCGGAGGGGGTATCCAGCGAGGATTGTATTTTAGCTGAGAGATATTCGCTGTGACAGCTCTTTGAAACTTCTGTGGAAACACCAGCTTCCTGTTTCCAATTAGCATCCGGTGTCCTCAAAGGACAAGCGACAAGGCCGAGAGAGAGAGAGGGAGGGAGGGAGGTTGTCATGTTTGAGATATGAGCGATGTGTGTGCGTCTGCCAGTGCATCTGTATGTGATTGGCGACAGTATGCGTGCGGATGTGCGCACGATGAAAGAGAAAGATTGCGCGTGGATATATTTTGCATGTAGCGCGCGTCTCTGAAGACGTACACGCGCATGGAAATTCCTCCTCCACGTTTCGGAAGCGATGCTGGAATTTTGAATTCACTACGTTACACTAGAAGAGCCCATACTGCAGCGGCTGCCGTTAAGATTGACATGATATGAAACTTACTGCTCTACCGCTGCGTTCCATTAACCTCGGAAGTCGGGACCCGGACCTGGGAATCACGTCACAGCCGAGTTACAAAGTCTGAAAAGTTGGATGTGGCTGCGCAGCTGTAGCAGAATGTGTGTGTGTGTTTTATGACGACAAAACAAACAACAACGTCGTCGATCGTCCTCTCAATCGAGCTGCCGACGCTCAGAGCGTTTTATTCGTATCAGTTAACAGCCACCGATCTACCAGGCTATCGTTAGCCACAGTTAGCACAGCCGTGCGTTATAGTTCATATATACTAGATGAAAAATGTAAATAAATATTTAATAAAGCTAATAAACAGAATATTAAAGGGGCTTCTACTTTGTTTACACTTCGGGGCAGCCATCTTTGATTCAATTCGAGTTAACTTGGGGGTGGTGAGGATTCCCCGACTTTCCGAGTTGGAAATCCGACTTCGGGGGCGCGTTCTAATTGAAATTTCCGACCGGGAACTCGGAAATTCCGACTTCCGAGCACAAACGGAACGCGGGTTCATTTTCCATTTATATGATGCAGGTTAATCAACCTACTTTCCGCTGCCAAGACATTTTCAGTTCATCACCTTTTAATTAAATGGTGAAGTTTCTCATTTACGCACGAATGTAATGAATCGTTTGGAGTCACTTTTAGCTCCGTCTTTGGTCCCTACCGACTCCTTCGTAAGGTGTCGTAACGTTTTCTGCCGCTGCTTTTCCATCAGTCGTATCAACGACATCCACTTTAAACAAACTTTTCTGACAGAATTTATCCCGATACGCTCGGATTTAGACAACCTTAGACCGTCGCGCAGACTTTACTTTCTTTTTCTATCGCTGGCAGTTCAGTGCAACAAGTGCTCGCTCTCGCTCATTCCACATGCTGGAAAACCTGAGCGCTCACGAAGCAACTCTCCTGTTCACACGAGCTACATTATTCATCTCCTGGCTGCGCGTCTCCGGATACCCCATAATTATGATTTAGAGCGACGCGGAGATTGTGTTAGTGAAACGTGTTTGCTTAGGCAAAGCAGCGCAAAGTCCATTTTTCACACGCGCGCTTTGTTGCCAGACTTCGACGTCCTACGTTGCGAGGAGGAAGAAGGGGGGAGGAGGGGGGGGCGACTGCTCTGTCACGTAGTTCATTTATAAAAGTGTAGACAACCGGAAACGAGCTGACCGCCGCTCCTCCCTCGTGGCCGGGCGGGACAACAGAAAAACACAAATGCAGACGGGTTTTGTTCTCGTTTGTCGATCCGCGATCTGAACGCACGTCAAAAAAAAGCGACGGCAAAACACGTACGCGCGTGCATGCGCGCATCCGTTTTTTACGAAGCCGAGCTTCCGTCGGTCTCTCTGGGTTTTGTCGGCCATAAAGACAAACACATGCACCTACATACCTCCACACAGAGTTCCCCTATTACTGACATTTCCGCTATTTTAACTGCAGAGAAGGCTCGCTAGAGACAATATTGCAGTGATTACCCCACAGCTGAAAACCATTGGAGTGAAGCGGAGAGGAGAGAGTGCTGAGTGTAGGGAATGGGGGGGGGGGGGTAATAGGACGGAGAGGGGAGGGGGTTAAAGTGAAGGAATGAGAGGCTCATAGAGGATGAGTGATGGGGTTTGTATGATAAAGACAGAAAAATGATAAACTGAGAAATAAGGGACGAAGAAAAGGGTTTCGGGATTGTTTTATTTGGCTGGAGAGTGGACGACAAGGGCCAGAGTGAGAGGCATAAATCGGAGGCGGGATTATTCTCATCAAATACGCCGCAGATGGTCGTCTTCCGTCGCCCACAACAAGCCAAACGTTAACCCGGCAACTTGTGTGGGTGTTTTTTTTTTTTTTCCTCCTAACGTCAAGACAATATTTGTTTTCCGAGGGTTTGTGTTCCTCGTCACTTCTTTCTCGCCACGGGAAGAGCAAATAAAAAGACAGAAAACAACAAAAACAAATAAAGGGCAGAATAGCAGACGTCCCAGACGAGGCAGAGAAGTTGTAGATTGAATTTCACGTCTACACAAAACACAGGATTACATTGCAAGCGTCCAGTCTTTTTCCATTTATATGTATAAAAACAATTTTCTTTTGGGAATCCTAGCTCCTGGCGCCAGTATAACCTCTGTATAATAAACAGTGCTAAATAATTTGGATGTGAAGGAACCTTGGCGGGGACCGGAGCCACAGCGCAGCACTAAGAACACTTGAGTGCGTCTCCGCAGAAGAGAGAGAGAGAAAAAAGAAGGGACACGTTTAGTTTTGCGTTGGCAGCAACGCTCTGGAAACACGAACAACCCCCACCCCCAACCCCCGACACACACCTCCCATCGTCTGCAGCCAGGCCTGCGGCCGAACCTGCTGCTCATCAGTTTTCCCGAAAAGCTTCGCTTTTTTTTCACGGAGGGACGGATTTAAAACTAAATCACAGAGGGAGTCGATGAACAGTGAGCTCGTGTGAACCGGTAACTGGTGTCAATAGCTGTGTTTACAGTGGATCGATGGGTGCGAGGATGTAGATTTGGACACAACGTTATCACGTTTCAAGGTGAAAATGCAAGGAAACAGTCGCCTATTCACGCATTTGTAAATGAAAGTCCTGTATTCCGTTTCCCTTAAGCTCTGCTTTGCTCTCCAGCTATTCCTGAGGAAAAAAATATATATATTTGTCTCTTAAGAGGCTAGACGTCGCTGCTACCTGCTTCGCCAGCCAGGTCGACTCCAACTCCATTTAGTTTTGTGGTTTGGTTGCTTAAAAAAACGTTCCGTCAAAACCCGAACAACAACAACAATCACACACGGCCTCTGCTGAAGACGGACGACCTTCGTCTCCCGTCGATCGATCTAAAAACCAACGTTGACCGGTGCAGTTTTGTCGTCTGCTGCTCAATATCAGATTCCACAAGCTTCTCTCTCTCTCTCGATGTTGATCTTGAACCAGACGGCGACTGCGTCGTATTGTTCTAATTACGCTTCGGTTACTGGAACTTGCGGCAGAGCTAATCAGCTTTTTAGCCTTCGTCACCAACCTGGTAAAAAAAAAAAAAACCCTGCGAGCGATCACAGTGACCCGGCGGTTGGGGTCCAGCTGTGCTGATCGGGAGCGGTAAAAGCACACTTCACTTCGCCGCCACGTTAATACGCTTAAGCACGAAGCTCTGTTGTACTTGGCTTAAGAGTGAGCAATGGACTAAATGGATGTGAATGTAAATAGAGCGCGGTGGGACAAGGTGCTGCGGGAGCGTCTCTCAAGGGCTCAGCGGCTGTTGTTGAGCAAACAAATATGAGAGTTCGCGGTGGGTAAAGAATTCTTCCCCCAACAGCCCGAGGAGTTACTGGTGAGCAGAACCAGCCGGACATGTGGCTGAAACAGATTAGTTGATACAGCTTGGTGTGATTTGTTTTGTTTTCTGCCCTACATGTGGCGGATCCGCTAGACTTTACAGGAACACGGACGGCGCGGCGAATGTTTCCGAGGGGGGGGGGGGGATGTTTTCGAACAACTTGGGGAGCGTGGAAAAAAAAAAACAAGCGGCTCAAACAAAGACGGCGGCAGGTGTTCGCTCGCGACGCGGCGACATGTTTTGAAATCGTCGAGGCCTAAATTTGCCTCATTTCACAGCAGCTTTTTGCAGCATTTTGTCTGAAATAAAATGAATTAAAACCTGAAGGGAAATGAAACCAGTGTGTTTGAGAGCTGACGTCCTCCTTGTGTTTCTAACATTTTCCGACTTCCTCTTGTTGCTCCGCAACAATGTAAAATAGTTGTCCTCCTCTACTGTTTCTCTTGGTCCTTAGCTGTGATGTTGGAAGGTAAATGTGAGACTTTTCTTTATCCAAAAGTTGCGATTTGGGCACAATTCGCATGTCAATCCAGTCTTTCTCGTTCCCTTTTTAACCTCATGAAGTATCATTCTTCCATATCAGATACAGTAGATTGTGTTGAGTAACTCTGCAGGTTGCCACACAACAAAACAGAAATAGCAGCAAAAGTCAGACATTCAGCATTTGGTCCACTGAGACAGTACAATCTATCATCTGGCCGGTCCAAACTGAACGTGGTTGATCAACAGCCAACTCCGCTGCTGGACAATTTGACTCCAAATACAGAGTAAAGCACAAACAATATGAAAGCGCAACAACTTGAAAGGATAAACTGTCAAATTTGGATCATAATCGTCATAATTTGTGTGTCCGCTTTCCAGATTGTCTCTCTGTATTGAGCGTGTTTCTAATGGTTTTAGAGAAAGTTCCCTCTTGTGACCAGGAGAGACAGAGCGCCCTGGACGAGGACCGGCAGAATCCTCGCGAGGCCATTTTCATCCCGGACTGTGGACCCGGAGGACTTTACAAACCGGTCCAGTGCCACCAGTCTACAGGCTACTGCTGGTGTGTGCTGGTGGACACGGGACGGCCCATTCCCGGAACCTCCACCAGGTAAGAAAATCATAAAAACGAGCATTTAACTCAGTTATTATAATCAGTTATTTTATTAAATATCCTGTTTGTCTGCCGGTGTTGACGTGATGATCTGATATCGTGGCAGAATGACAGAAAAAAGAAGCGTTGCTGCTTCGAAATGACAATACTGACGCGCTGAATTTTTACAGGCGTAACACCTCGTTTACACAGAGTCGACTGCAATTAATCCCACGGGAGCCTCCGTAATAATCTGCAATCTGAAGTCTTTAAACCTCCATTAGAGGTTTAGAGAATTTGCTCAAATAGGGTAAAAATGGTGGATGTTTAGGTATATTGGTAGCATGCTAATGTTTCATAGTGATTCCTATGGTTTTTTTAGCTAAATATCTGACAGGTCAACCTCCCGTATTTGTCTATAATCTTTAATTTTTGCAAACCAAGTAGAGTCGGTGGGAAAGGCCTTTTAGTGTAGAGTGTTAGCAAGTAATCACATAACTCACATTAGTCTGAGCAATAAACACAACAAGCTAAAGTACGTCAGTTAAAAAATTGTCAGTTATTTGACTTTAATCTGCCAAGGACACGAACGTCAGAGTTAAATTTAACGCCGACCCGCCCGAGAGACGTTTCAAAAACCTCCAAAACCCACAAACACGATCCCAATGTTGACACGGATAAAAGCTACCGTCGCTGCAAAAGACGTTAAAACTTCTCGAAGGAATTTCTGATCCAAACTGCTGCTGTCATCTGGCAAAACAAAAATAACTTCAAGCCCTAATGGGAATATCAATTCACTGCTCATAAACAATCAGTATTCGGTGTGACGTTTGTTTTCAGTGCAGTTGCTACTGTTTATATTGACTTCGGGGAAACGGCAAAGACACAACGAGTTTTCTGGACGAAAACGTAGGAGATGTTAAATGTTTTGGTTGTTTAAAGGTTATTATGATTTGTATCTGGAACGCGAATATGAATATTGCGGCGAAACGGCGCGAGAGAATGCGAAAGGGTTTGGTTGTTTGAAAAACTGTAAGCACCCAGGGTTAAATAGATGAACTGTTTTTGTTCCTCAAAGGGCATCGTCATCATTCTCTCTCCAGAACAGTTTATGTTTGACGGGATGAGACACAGTTTTATTTAAATCAGCGAGAAAAAATCTTGTTTTTTTGGCCTCGGTGCTTCGTGTCTTGGCTGGATAATTAACTTCAATTAAACAAATAATGTATTTTGTTTCAGTCAAAGTGATTGACAGCCACCGAACGCTTTAGACCGGCGACCTTGAGGTGATTATTTCGGCGCGCGAGAATTTATTTATCGAGTTTTGGACCAGAACTTTGCGTCAATCACCCCCCTCCCACCCCCGGTAACTTTCCTCTGGACACGGTTGTGCCGAGTCATACATCAGACATCTCGTCTTGGATCAGTGGCCTTGCAGACTGTGAAAAAAAAAAAAAAAAAAAAAAAAATGACAACTTGCTTTTACTTTGAAAAGAGGCGGAAAAAAAAAAAAAAACACCAAATGAGACACACATGCTCAGTTTTCCGAGACGCGCACAATAGCCAGGAGAAAACGAGTCATAACGCCGAGCGGTTTGTTAACGGCTGTGAAACCCGGCTTTGTGCACGTCAAATCAAATTTATTTATTAAGTGTTTATTTAAAAAAAAAAAAAAAAAACGGCTTAATCGCTGTCAATAACTCCTGAGTGGTATAATCGGTACGTTGTTTCTAACATCTCCATCACCTCAGACTGTGGGATTTTCTTTGATTTTCTATTCACGGACACATTTTTTTTTTTTTTGCGATTGCACCGTTTCCTTCCTTGTTTCCATGTTCCCGCCATGTTTTCCCTGTCGTCTCCACGCATCAGGTACCAGAAGCCCGAGTGCGACAGCGCAGCGAGATCTCGGATCTCAGACACGGAGGATCCGTTCCAGGGCAGAGACCTGACAGGTTGGGTTTTTGTATTTTTATTTTATTTTTACTGATGGGGAAACCTTGAAGCAACAACAACAAGTCAGACATTAACACAATGTTTGCTTTCTGTTCTCTTTGTCTCTTTATTTAAGTAAATAAAATACAGGCTTCGCATCTTAAGCCACTGACCACTGATTTCTTGTGTTTACACCAAGTGTCTGCGACTGACTTTTTTGGGGGGTTTCGGGCTCTCGAGCTCTTTTGTTTTTCGACATCAACCCGTGTAGACGGGTCCAATGTGCAGATAATGGCTCTTTTCTTTTACTGCGCTGAATAGAAAGGTTGATTTTAATCCGCGTCTTACACTCCTGCCCTCTAAAAGCCTTATTCTCATTTCCACTTGTTTGCGTTTTTGCGATCTGACCAGATAGATCGCTCTAATTAACACTCGGCGGTGTTGGATTCCGTGGCAAAGATCAGAGGCTCTCGTCTGAAGTGGAGGTCGCAACCTCGGCTCATGCTCCTCTGCCCTTGTTACTGCTCACTTACTTTTGTTGCCCCTCTGTTTCCCCATCATTTAAGGTTGCATTGTAACTCTTATTTAATTCCCCATCTGGTGAGTTTACAGAGTCGAGCATGACTCCTGACTGCGCAGCAGATGTGTGGCATGTTTTATGGAAGGTGTGAGTGTAGCGGGGTGCGGCGGTGAGGATCTGGGGGGGAGGTTGGAGACCGCGGGCTGCTGAGCGCAGATATTTTTATGTACTGTAGAGGGATGTTCTGAACGGCCACAACAAAGCGCAATATTTCATGGCCGTCACATCAAGGCGGGAGGGAAAAGCATGCGGCCGCGGCCTGTCTGTTAGCAGCATGCGGCTACAGGTTCGATCTCACTCTCGCATTAGATGCAGCAGCACCAGCAGGACGGAGGCAGACGGGAGCTCGGTAAAACTTCACTTTAAATCCGTTTATAGCCGAACAGCTGGGAGTAAATATAGCATCAAAAAAAAAAAAAAAAATGTTTTGAAATGTGGTCACAGTAAACTTCACCACACACTTTCCACGTCTGCGAAATGATGACGGGTCTAGGACGGTACAAGGTGTCAGACACGTCCACGTCCAGTTTGGACAGAAAGTCCGGTTTGAGCCGGTGGCCACCGACTGCCCCCGCTCCGAGTCCGTGTCAGCACGAGGTCACGGGATCTAATGTCGACTAAAGCAGCTGCTCTGTGGTTTTTTTTCCCCTCCGCTTAAAAAGGAAGGAACTAAAATAATTCGGATGAAAGCGACTGCGTGAGCTACAGGTGAACGCTGCTCTGTTTTAATTGGTGACAAGTCAAATAAGGTCAATAAGAAATATAAAAGTCCTCTTTCCCTGTAACACCTGTTTGTCGACATCTGGTACGTTTTTTTTTTTTTTTTTTTTTGGTCGATAGAATTAAAATGAAACAAAAATATAGAAGCGTCCGTCCTTCGCGCCACAACACAACACGCCGGTTCGTGCTTCGTAACGCCCCAATTTAACACTTGGATTAAGGCGCAGCGAGGCGGCGCTTCTCCGAGCTTGTCGTGTCGTAGGAAACGCTAATTGGATTCACCTGGCCGGGGCGGCGGCGGCGGACCACCTCCCCGCACAAAACGTCCCGTGCCGACACAAAGAGAAAGAAAAGAAGCGAACAGAGTAGAGGACATGGAGGCCACGAGGGAGGAGGAGGAGGAGGAGGAGGAGGCCTGACGCAGAAAGCTTGAGGAAAAAAAAGAAAGAAAAAAAGAGACAGAATGAGAAGATTAGTTTACTATGCAGCTGCGTTTGAAGTTTCCCTTTAAGAGACACAATTAGGAGGGAAAAATTTGCGCCGCTTTAGCGTGCCATTAAAACCATACATCTGGGCAATTAAACGGAGCTACCCAAGGTGTTCAGGATCGCGTCGTAAAAGTTAACAGGTCTGCGCCGCTCAACAAAGCTCTCTCATCGCCGCAACACTTCTGTTCCACCTCTCGCCATGTGTCCCGGGGGCTCTGTTGTTCACTGCCGTCCAAAAACGTAGTCACGTTTTCGGATACGCCCGGTTACGTGCGTCGTACCGGTTCTTCACTTTATCGTAACGACACAAATTAGTTGTGGAAGGTAATTCTGGTGTTTGTTTTTTGTCTTTGATTCGCGCCAGGTTGCCCGGAGGGAAAGAAAGTGGAATTCATTACGAGCTTGTTAGATGCCCTCACCACAGACATGGTGCAAGCCATAAACTCGCCGGCCCCCTCTGGTGGTGGGAGGTAAGTGGTGTCATCATCATGCTTTGAAGGTGAATCCGTGGAAAAACTACCACCTCTTCTGGTTTTTCTCAAATCAACCTTCGCTCTGTTTTTTTCTTTCCCCCTCAACTCTGACATTCAATGCACAGATTTTGGCAAAGACGCTTGACAGGGTTTAGTGTTCACTTTCCATCGGTGCTGCAACTGTATACACAGATGGGAAGTGAAATGTTTTTGGATCGTAAGCATTCCTATCATGGAATATGTTACCGTTAGACCGAGATGAAGGTGAAAGTGTTCCCGCGAAGCAAGAAGAAGCAGAAGCTGCACTATTATTTTATTAGTTTCAGCCGGTATCGATCAGTATTTATCAGCTTTTCTCAAATACGTGTTATCTTTACTAGAACCTTGTTTCATCCCGGACCGTCTACGATGAAATATCGCTGTGTAGTTGCTGTGATTAATGGCTGTAACTGCTTTACTGCCTCCTCTGACCTCCACCAGGTTCGTCGAGCCCGACCCCAGTCACACTTTAGAGGAGAGAGTGGTGCACTGGTACTTCGCCCAGCTGGATAACAACGGCAGCCACGACATAAATAAGAAGGAACTTAAACCTTTCAAGAAGTACCTGAAGAAGAAAGCCAAACCCAAGAAATGCTCCCGCAAGTTCATCGACTACTGTGACCTGAATAAGGACAGGGCCATTTCTCTGCAGGAGCTGAAAGGCTGCCTGGGCGTCAGCAAGGAGGGTAAGACAGGAAGAGGGGAGCTGGGAAAAAAAAACAGGGTGGCTGAGAGCGGGTTGGCAGGGTCACGGAGGAGGGTCGTGACCCTGGTGTGAACCTCAGAGCAGCTGGGAAAGTCTGTGCACAGAAACCAGTCAGACACAGAACTAATTCTCTACAGTTCGGCTCCTCTAATGGGTCAGATTTAGTCAATCGGACTGTAAAAGCGGCGCTTGTTGGATTTTGACTAATATTTTCATGGTGTCATAGTTTTAAAACAACGTCAGGTCCCAGTCAGTCACTCAGTCATTTAGAGAGAAGGATGAAGTAATTGTGGTGCATGTGACAAACAGATGTGTTGGCAGTCTCTCGAAATAAGGTGCGTGGCTCCACTCAGCGCTCGCTGATGAATATTTAGACGAGACTAATGTATTCGTGGATCCCAGACACTGTCTGGACCGGAAAAGTCTAACTACTCATCATGACTTTACAGACTGGTCCTAATATAGATCATTAACAACTGTCAGAGGAGCTTACAGCGAGAGGCCGCCGCCAGCTACAATACACACGATGCAGCAGAGACAGGTTATTACTGACGCTCGTCTTGAAAAGGTGTTTTTTTTTTTCCCCCTCTTTACAGGAAGCTCGACGACAAGCGGCAACCAAGGGACAAGGCAAGGGACAAATTTGTTCAGTAAGGCAAACTAATACGCTTTCACTAACTGTGCCGCTGGCTTCGATGGCTGTAGCTGGCTCATTGTGTAATCCACTAACCTGCACTTTGTGCTGAAAACTTTGATTGCGTCTGAGTCCACGTCCCTTTATGCACCTTTATGTTCATTTTTCGGGAGCGATCTCCTTTTTCGATCAGTCTTTTCCGCCCGACTTCAGTGATTATCGGTCCCGCCGATGCTGTTGACTCTGGCCACTAGGCTGGTTGAGCGCCACAGAGCGCTGAGGTCATGTGTTTACCCTGGCGCTTGCCCCGTTGCGCCTGGAGAACGGTGGCTCAGAGCGGGCATAACGTCAGGCCTCTCGGACCGTCGTGGGCGGCGGCTGCCAGGATAAACAGCTCCGGTGGAGAAGGAGCCTCGGGATGACTGTTCTTTTCGCCGTAGTCACTGAATCTCTCACCTTCATGCTTAAGGGCTAAAGTTAAACGGCTTGACAGCTTTATATGGCTCCTTCTGCTGCCACTCAGCCACTGGGAGCTGGTGATGACTGGATAGAGTGAGGTATGTAAAAGCAGAGAGAGAGAGAGAAGCGGGAGTCTTTGAGAACATATGGCAGCATTCTGCCTTGACTAAGATAGACGGTCACTGTGTTCAGGTATGCCTAACTGATCCTTAATGGCCTGGATCTCTTTAAGTCAAGCTGCCTTTGCCAGGCATTAAATCTCATCACGCTCTGTCGCAGCTTTGGATCGTCACCCGAGTGTTGTCGGACATATTTACAGTTTACGGTACGTGCTTTTAGGCGAGGGATCGCGAGCACGTGGGGCAGCGAGGAGCACATCTGCGCGAGGCTCCTCGCTCTCGACACTTTTGGCAGCGGCAAAGGAAAACATCTGAATACCTTGTGTGAGTTTCGATGCGCTGGAGAGGGTGGCATCCATCGTCTGGAGAGACTGGAAACATCATTATGAGATGAGATATGTAACAGAAGCCCAGGGCAGCGATTCCGTCCGTCTGTGGTTCAGATCGTCCCGGCATTTCGTCTCGTTCGTTCGCTTCTGCGATGAGGGAAAAAAAAAAACTGTTAAAACTTCCTGACGGCATGATGTTCTTTTCAGAAGTCATAGTTATGCCGTCGAGTAAGTACAAACACACGCAGATGAGCGCGTACGAAACGCTTGCTAGCGGCGCGTTTTTGCCCAAAGAGGGTGAACGACGGACAATATCTGATGTTCGGTTTACGTGTCATACACGAGACAATTAAGTCGCGCGCTCTCACGCACGTTATTTCAGTTGCGAGTTGTTTTAAAACTGTCAGCGCGCATTAGCTTTATGCTTTCTCGAGGAATGAGCATCTACGAGTTCAACATGTTGGAGTTCGCACCGGTTTATTTAATATAACGTCGGTCCAATATTTTGAAATATGTCACTGCGGTGAACGTTGCTGTAATGAATCAATTAGCGCACATGTTTCAGTGATTTTGTCGTATTTTCTTCCCCTTCAGGACAAAGAGAATAATTAACCTTTAAAACGAACAATGAGAAATATTATCGCGGAAAAGAGATTTGAGAGATTTTTGAAGTCGGCTCGTACATGTGGTGATTATTAATTGTAATCCTGTAAAACCTGACATCATTAAGCACAATCAATGTCAATCGGGGGTTTATTTCAAACTCTCTGGACAATAAAAAAAAACAACAAAAAAAAAACGGTCAGATGTGCGAGCGGAGTTACGTCCCGTCTGCTGTTCCTCTCGTCTCCTTCACCATTCTCCTCCTCTTCCTCTCCTGTTTGTCCTGGCTGCGTCTGTCATTAGGCAGGAATGAAAGGAGGGCATTATGAGGCAGGCCTGGCACCGGGGCCACGGGACCATTAGAGAACCCAGATCCCCGTCCTCTCTGAGCCAACAGCAATTACTCCGAAGCACTTGTGTTTTAATTACCGTGACATCAGCTCCACGCACTGTACTGCTGAAGGTAACGGAGGTCAACGCGGAGCTCGGCGACAGATAAGAAGCGCGTTGCTCATCGATGAGTTTGCGTAACAAAACCAAAACACTAAACGTGCTTTGTCAAGTCCCCAGCCGCCGTCATGTACAGGTATACCATGATTCCCAGCTCCTGAGCCGAGCGTCTTTATCGGCAGGTCCCAGGTGAGTCGAGGCGATTCACTTCTAGACGGGATCTGCTTTCAGGTCTTTATCGCGAGCGGGGCCGAGGTGTCCGGGGAGAGGCCGGAGGGGCTTTGTGTTGTTAATGGCGCAGACAGTGTCCTCAGTGACTGGGACGGGAGCGGGGACGGGACCATTCGCTGGTCTGGAGCCTGGTAATTGCGAAGGTCGATTCACGGGCGTAGACGCAGACGTTTGTCGGAGCGGCGCGACTCCACACTGGGAGGAGGAATCAGGGAAACATTGCAGCACTGCTGTTGTCTTTAAAGATCGTTCAGGAGGAGGCTAGAAATAAATAAAAAGTGTCCACGTGTAAATCATTAAGCCTTTTCATGCTCTGCTGCTGCTGCTGCTGCTGGAAAACGCCGTGTTGTAACAGGTAGATCGTGTGTCGCAAAATCCACGGGTACCGAAATAAAAACGTCACAGATCGAAGCGAAAACATCGGTCACAATAATGTTTTATTCTCGGCTATCTCGCGCAGTTAAAGTATAGGTGAGAACATTCGCCGTTAAGGCTCTCGTGTGGAGCGGCAAGGCGGTGATTTACGGCGGCGCGGAGAGACTGTGATGCTTTAAAGTTTGGAGGCGGTTCGCTCCGGACTACAGAAGCTTCCAGAGCGCGGAGTGAAATCAGGTTGGACTTTTTTATTTCGCGGCGAACATAACCGGCACCGACGCGGACTGCACCTGCGCATACCCCACCCTCATTTACACTACATATATTCAAACTTGCAAAGTCATCTTTAAACCAATGGGGCATGCACATGAACAAACAGAAATATACAGAGGTGTGTATGAATATATAAACTCACACACACACACTCTGAACTCTCAGGAGGACCTCTGCTCCCCTCTCTCAGCCATCTGTAAGCAATCTAAGCTCTTTACCCATCTCTTTTTCTCCCAGGCCTCTCCTTCTTCCTTTCATTCTCTCTCCTCTCCCTCCCCCCCCCCACTCCCCATCTACGCCTCCACCCCCTCCCTCACCGCCGCTCGACTGATGAGCAGTCAATCTGTCGACCGTCCCGTGCGGCGTCAGCGCCGACGCGCGACTTCCACACCGCTGACGAGCGGAGGCGGCGTCAGCGCTCAAACTTTAGTCGGCAAAACGACGGAGTCAGGTCGCTTTGTTTCGTACAGACGTATCGTTTCACCCGCGCGGGCCCATGTTTGCGCAGGTTTGCCGTTATCTCTGGTGCGACATCACATCTGCAGCCGACGAGTGAACATGCGTTTCTCTCTCTCTTTTTTTTTTACCCCCCCCCCCCCAGTAGGTCGTCTGGTGTGAGAAGAGAAGGATCCAGAAGCTGAGAGGACGAGAGCAGAGGGCACAGAGGGAAGGCATCTGTACGCTTGCTGACAAGAAAGAGAAAGATGGAGCAGAAAAATTAAGAAGATCCCGAAAGAGAGAGAAAGAGAGAGAGAAAAAAAAACGAAGCGGCGCCAAAATATTTGCACTTTCTCCTCCCTGTGTTTGACATTTTATCTGTTTGTACGTGTTTTTGTTTTCTTTTTCTCCTGAAGTGACTGAAAAAAGAAAGAAAGAAAGAAAGAAAAAAAAAAGGTTTGGGTAAGAATGAGAATATATTTGTAAAGAGATGACCAGGCTCACCACTGGTATGTATGAGTATGTTCACGCCCCCCCCCCCAGTCAAATTAAACATACGTGTCCCATGTTACACGCTAACTCCAAACTCCTTCCGTTGCACCGTAAAGATCCAAAAATCGCCACCCGTTTGTTCTTCGTCATTGTAATTTTTAAAATCGTTTTCGCAACCCGAAAAACCGACGCGAGGCCGTTCCTCTCGGCTACTTGTTCGCAAAGTGTGAGCTAAATAAAACACGATGGCAGCGAAGGAAACTTTTTTTTTTTTAATCCCCAAAAAATACCGGTACAGTACATACACAGTCTTTGCAGTGTAAACCAGTTGGACGTATGAACATATTAAAGCTGCTTAAAGAGCCTTAGCTAACGTGTTAGCAACCGTTTGCCTACTTAGATGATAAGATGACATTATCATCCAATTAAATCTACATCCGCTTTCCTTTTCCACCAACCCATTAGCAAGTCGCTAACGTCGATCGAGCTAAAAACAAGCCGATTGAAGGAGTTTAATACGTCGTTGGGTTACGACAAATCACAGACCGCCACCGTTACCCCGTCCCTCCTTTGGTTTATTTTTCCAAAACAGATTTTTTTTTTTTTTTTTTTTTTTAAATATTCTCAGCGGTACCAGGAAAAAAGAAGTGACCGAACACAACCGGTAAATCCACGCCGGCGAGATGTTTACGCGGGCCAGCGTCCAATTAATATTAGCTCATTCGCGCTGCCGTCTTCACGTTTATCCCTGTTATTGTAAACAAGATGTGGCATATACAAATGCCAGCTCCTAAAATAAATATTTGAGCCTGCCCAGTAATATCAGAGTACGTTTTGTGTATGTAAGCGCATTCATTGTCTGTCCTCCAACTGTTGATGTCAGTCCCGTCTCTCCGAAACACTCTGAAACAGCCACACATAGTTGGATCTTTGCCGCTTAATGTGAGACAATGCAGCAAGTCTTAAAATAAAATACCCCCCCTTCACCAACTCCCTCCCCAGGGTGTCGGATTAATAGGAACGTGACTGAGCGCGGGGGGGAGAAAAACGCACTAGATCTTATTGGTTTATGTTTTGGAATGTGAAAAAAAAAACATTTCCTCAAATTTGGGAACAATTCGGAGACAATCGCGAGTTTCTGTTGTGGTCTGAATGCTTGTGTATTTGTTTTGAGTTGTGTATTTCTTACCATAGTCCCAAGAGTCGCTGCAGTGGCTCGCAAACATAAGAAAAGAAAAAAAAAAAGGCTCCTATTGTAAATATGTACAATATTGGTTATGTGTTTGTTTTACTAAATTGCGTTGTGGTGGTGGTGTTGGTGGAGGGGAGGGGGGCCGATATGGATGTTCACTTACTTCACTGTCATTCTGGCTTATTGTAAAAAAAAAATATATATATATACTTTTCTGTGTTTACATCATGACAAACATTAGGCTATTACAGTAGCTAATTCACAGCATTGAAATGTTTAGACCAGACTGTATGTTATCAGCTGAGAGCAGTGTTTATTTTATCTGTGGTGGGGGTTATTTGACTTCTTTTTTTTTTTTTTTTTTTTTTTGTGTGTGTATGTGTGTGTGTTTTACAATTCCTGTCATGGTCACTATAACACAGTAAAGAATGTATGTATACAGAACCAGGTGGTTAATCCACCGCAATCGCACGTCCGGATGCATCTAATTTGAACTGGACGGTTGCGACCGGAGTGAGAAGAGTCGAGCCGTCTGTGCGGTGTTTTTGAACACAAGGCCTGTGTGCTCGCGTCTGCTGAAGTGCTTCCAGACGCGGCGGAGCTGCAGACTACACGTAAGATCTAAAACGACCTAACAGGGCTAGTAATCACTGCTAATCACGATGGGGGGGGGGGCGTATAGCGAGGGAGGCTGACGGATGACTGCCGGTCTGACAGCGAGAGGCCGAGATCGACCACCTGAAGATGTTCCGACGGGATTTCTCATCCCTCGCCGAGGAAGTGAGATCTGTTGGAAAACGAAAGGCACGTTGTCATTGGGTGAAGGTGTTCGATGTAAATTATGAGGCTCGACAAAACTCCTGTCGCAAACAGACGCACACAAGACGGAAGGACAGAACGGATGGAAGAGTTTTCTAAAGCATCTACCAGTTTTGAGAGAAATGTTTTTTTTTTTTGTTTTGTTTGTTTTTTGTTTTTTTTACTCTGCAGAACTTCAATGTGTCTACTCTCTTCACACTTCTATTAAGCTGTCATAGTTACACACATACATGCGGTACTATAACGTTAGCAAACAACGACGCGAGCAGCGACAACATGAAACGTGACCCTCCGGGCCGTTTGTGCACCCTGGGAACGAGCGTTTTCAGAGCGGCAGCAGAAGACGAGCTCTCCGGAGGGGAGGGGAAACAGAGGGAGTCGGATACTGACCCCCACTGGTCGAGATAGTTCACTGCAGGCTGCAAGGTTCACACACTGAAGCCAGTTAAAGCCGGGTGCACACGCACACGCTACACGGCACCAGCCGAGCCAACTGAGTTTCATGAACTGACAATAAATATTTTGAAATAAACATGGTGTTGTCCTTTTTTTTTAAACTTCACCGAGGTCGCACAAGCCACTTTATGGATGCGTAAATGTATCGTTGCGTGAATATGATAAATGATTTTTGAGGAGCGGCGTTTCGGGCCCGTCGGCTTTTTCGCGAGATGCTCTGATTTAGCGATGAGACTTCAAAGGTGCGGATGTTGTCAGTGCGTGATGGGAGGCGGAGGGCTCCGGGGCGAGGTCGCTATTGATGGGGGTGGTGTGGGAGTTGGGTGGGGGGTTGGGGGGTGCTTGTATCACAGATGAAATTGGAGCCAAGAGGCAGCTGCAGTACATCTGTCTTGTACACATGTGGCATTTGACTTCCAGTGTGAAGTTCAAAAGAGTTTTATAATGACGCAGCTGCTTAGGGATGTGTGTGTGTGTGTGTGTGTGTGTGTGTGTGTTTCCTCCTTTGTTGAAGAGAGTAGGTGGGTCGGCGAAGGGGGGGCTTCGTAGGTGAAGGGAGGAATTTTGCGATGTGCGGGAAGTGCAGGTGCTGCGCGATGTTCGAGGAGATTTATAACTGTTTTTTTTTTTCGTTTTGGTTTTGTTTTTCCGAATCGTGGAAATCGCTTTTATGAGCGTGATTCACTTCCAGCGACGCGAGAACGATCTGATGTGCGTCACTGACAGATTTTGTGCTTAAAAACATTTAACCCCTTCATAAATCGGCTGAGACACGTTAGCAGGGCAACAACATGATGATGTTATTAACTATTAAGTAGCTAATTAGACAATTAAACAAAGTGAAATCACTTCTTTTCCTGATTTTAAATTTAAAATAATAATGATAAAATAAAGGAAAATATTTAACAGAACAGATGTGCTGGGTTCACATTTTGGTAGCGGTGAGTAATTTTCTCCTCTGTGCATTGAAACACTTAGAAAAACAGATCAAACACCATTACAGGTAATTAGAGAGGACCATTAGTTTGTGTGATAGCTCAACATTTGTCGTGAAAGGGCCAGGGAGTAAAGGGGGGTTGATAGTGTACACTAGCCGCCATTTGTGCCTGTGATGCCCCCTCGGCCTGCAGCAGCACCTGCCCAGCGGAGGGGGCGGCCGCCTGCCAGGAAGCCGGGGCTCAGAGGTCAAAGGTCACGTTCCAGACAGGCGTGTCCGCATGCTAATTGAGAACTCAGCTGCACGAGGCGGACGACGCGTTTAACCTCCACCTCCCCCCGCCCGCCGCCGACGCTAACCATCCCGACGCGCTGACGCTTTCCTTACCGTACGAAATGTTTCTTTAAACCGCAAATTAAAAGAGCGAAGCGCCGCCGGAAATAAACCCAAGTTCGCTGAAGCTGTCAGTGACGACCGGAATGACAAGATGCGGGGTTTTTAATTTTTATTTCTCATTTAATTTAGATCACAGACAGATTTGGTTTTGGCGTTGCTCAATCGAAAGCCGGACTTATCTTCTGCCGTCTGTGATCCGTCAGCACATTAAAATAAACAAAAGAAAACTATCTATTTTACGCGGCATTTCAGGAATATTACGTCCATCGGCAGCTTGGACGCGGCCATGCATAGTTTACGACACAGTTAATAGGAAATACAAATCTGAAATGTGAGAGCAGAAATGTTTTTTGAAGTATTAAGTTTTATGGGAAGGTCTTTTGTTTTCTGTCCTCGACACGACTTAAGTATT
Source organism: Polydactylus sextarius (assembly GCA_016801845.1). Lineage (NCBI taxonomy): Eukaryota > Metazoa > Chordata > Actinopteri > Polynemidae > Polydactylus > Polydactylus sextarius. The sequence continues at coordinate 8,359,472 of CM028931.1, forward strand.
TCTCATATGAGTCAGTCAGAGAAACACTTTTTTTTTTTTCCTGCGGATTGAAATAATCTGCTTTTCATCAGGTCTCGGCCTCGGGGGTCACTTAATATTTATTCCTACATATTTTAGTTAGTTTTTTTTTTTTTTTTTTTTCATGAAAAAGGTTATTTTCATGATTCACAAATGATGTGGTCTGTGGTGAAGCCGGGGAATTATTTCCTCACCCGACGTCGTGATTGAATACATCTTTCTCTCTGGTGCTTTTATTCGTTTGACACGTGCGTGTCGGCGGCGAGAGGAGCCGTCGGATTCTTTCGGGAGGCAGGTGCGTGCGCGCGCATGCATCTAACGCGACCTGGTGGATGAGCCTACGCAGAGAGACGCGTTTGACGCGCAATCCCGTACGACTGGATCGGATTAAAGCCCGCCGGGCCGTGCGAAATGAACAAAGACGAACGGGACATGCCAGCGAGGACGTGCAATTCATCAAATGGAAACCAAAGAAGTCGGATAATGAGATTTAAGATTTTAAGCACATCGACTTCACAGATGGGAAATTGTCGGGGGCTTTTATATTACCTACATATGATGTATAAATGCACAAATACTCCGTGGCCACACGAAAAACAAAAACGCCCACAGGCTTAAAGGCAAAACAAATGCAAGACAAAACATAAACACATGTAATTATCCTTATTGTTATGAAGATAAATGACTTTATAATAAATATACAAAGGCGGCTTCGAAACTATGTGTTGTTTGTTCCGCTGACGCTGTCGTAAACGGACACATCCGGAGATCAGACACGTTCAGGTCGATATTGGGAGCATCATCGCAGGAGGGAGAGGAGGGTATGTAACACACATACAGAATATTTCATCCCGGTACCGTCTGCGATTCCCTGAGGCTGTAAAAAAATAAATAAATAAATAAAAAATTGTCACGGCGTCGTGCGATGGGCGTTGTCTTTCAAGACGATGCTTGAAAGCGGCCGGCAGCTTCTCGGTCAGCAAATATCTTAAGCCGCGACGTGTAATTAGACAAACCGCAGGCGACATTTATCTGCGCAGGTGTAACAGCGTTCAGAAGGTCGACTCTTCTCCTGCACGTTCATCCGTCGGACTGGACGTGCTCTTGTATAAGTTTGGCTTCGTAAAATCATCTCTGGTTGATCCAAGTAAGATTAGTTCCTAGACAGATCATGATCCCCCCACATTCACACACACGCAGCTAAAGAGCACGGCTGTGTTTTGCCAAGATGCCTGTTTCAAATGGAAGCGAGGTCCCTTTTAGCCGCAGGCCTGGGAACGGTCGCGTCGTTTAAAGCGCGGCCGACACAATGTTCGGATGTAAGACGGCCAACTGGTCCTCGGTCAGTGAGAAGTCGGCGCTCGATCAGCTGGTCCCTGAGAACCGGAGGAGGCCCGCGGATGCCATTCTGTCAGGCCTGCCCCAAATTCACCAGCTGGGTGCGACTTCATCTCTGGACTCGCTGGTCCTGTGTGTGTGTGTGTGTGTGTGTGTGTGTGAAGCGGTGGTGTTTGCATGTTCACTCGGGAAGTTTTACACAGTCGTACCTGAGACTCAGAGATGAAGACGGGATCAGCTTGGGACTCTCAGGGACAGCGGTGAGAACATGAAAACTTATTATAATTAACAAGGATTTTAAAATAAATAGAACATGAGTGTGTTATATGTATTAGAGTTTTACTGATGCTTCAATTTTTCCAGTTTGTTTTAGTCTTTCTGTATCTTTAAGGTTATTCAAATGGAAAAAAAAATAAGAATAAACACGACGTCAAGTGTTAAAATGCTTCTGATTTCCTCTTTAACGATATTTTTCAATTTGACCTTAAAGCTAAGTACGTGATTTAACTCTACACTGTCGTTAATGTCAGTTTTATGACTCTCACAGCGACGACTGACAGGGTCTGTTTTTCCATTTGTGTTTTGGACCAGAGGAGCAATCTGCTTTACTCCGCGGCGCAGGTACGTCACCACGAAGAAGACAAAGATTCGTAGTGTGTTTCCTCAAGAACACAAACAAATTCAGCTCGAACGTGACGCTTTTTAAGACGTAAACTGCCACATTGTCGCACGTAAAGCGAAGCGTGTTGTCACTGTCGTCGTTTGTCTTGTTTCGCAGCAGAGACGGCGAGAGGGAGAACAAATAAATGCGCCTACGTCTCGAGGGAGTGAAACCCCGTCTCGCCCCGAACAAATGGCGTCCCAGGAGGTTTGTTTTGCTTTAGCACCTTTTTTTCCACAAACGAACGCGCTCCTGACAGAAGGAGCGCTGACACTTACTTGCCGTAATTAAAATTCTGGACATCCTGCCAGGGTGTGAAAATGCTGTCGCTGCCGCCACCTTTGACCTTTACAAACAGCCACAGGGCAAGTTCTTTTAGGGAAAAACCACGAGGAGTCAGTGTGATTAAGTCTCAACTGAAGATTGTCACTCACTTTAGAGCCGTCTGACGGCCACGCTCCTGATCTCCATCATGGCCGCCGTGCTCGGGTCCCTGCAGATTGGCTACCACACCGGCAACGTCAACGCTCCGGCGAAGGTGAGCGGGTCACGCGGAGGCTGAGGAGGAACATTTGTCACTTTGAATCATCTTTGTGAATATATAGTAGAATAAGAGCCAACCAGAAAAAAAAAAAAAAAAAAAAAAAAAAAACAACCACGCTCATGCATTCATCAGGGGAAAAAAAAACATGTGCGGGTGGTCTCGCAGAACAACAGTCTTTAAATGATAATTAAGGATAGAGTTGCAACATCTTCTGCAGATAAACAATCACAGTCGACAACCCACGTCCTGCTGATGTTCAGTTAACAGGCCAGTACCAGAGTATCATTCTCATTCCTGCAGAAGAGACGTCTGAAATATCTCACAGCCTTAATAAAACACTGAATAAACTTAACAATCCGCTGAAAGTCTCCAGCTCTGCTCCAGACTTAGCTCCCCCCGGGCTGACTTTTTTTTTTTTTTGCATGCTTTGACTAAACTTTTGCAAGTGAAGCTGTTTTTCTTCTTCCTCTTCTTCTTACTTTTATTTGAATTCAGGCTTAAACAAAAACTTCAACAAGGTCCAAAACACTTCGTAAACACTTTCTAACCCGTCTTCTTTTTCCCCGCACGTTGTCGATAAGATCATCGAGGAGTTCTTCAACCGCACGTGGACGGCCAGACACAACGAGTCGATGCCAGATCATAGTCTGACCCTGCTGTGGTCCCTCTCTGTCAGCATCAAAGACTTTGGAGCTTTGCTCGGTTCACTAGGAGTCAAATATCTGGCTGATTCTTACGGAAGGTAAGATATTTCTGATCATTTACGAAATGTGTTTTATTTTATTGTCTTTCCATTTCTCACACACCCCTTCCCCCTGCAGGCGTAACTCTATTCTCATAGTGAACTGTCTCTCCGTGGTGGGCGCGTCTCTGATGTCTGCGTCCAAAGCCTGCGAGTCATTTGAGGTTCTGATCCTGGGCCGATTGGTGTTCGGTCTGTTCTGCGGTCTGGTGATGAGTCTCAACCCGCTGTACATCCAGGAGGTGTCGCCCACCAACCTGAGGGGGGCGTTCGCTACGCTCAACCAGGTGTCGTTCGCCTCGGGCATCCTCGTGGGAATGGTGAGGACTGAAACCTCCTTCGTATTTAACCATTTGAAGGTTCTAGCAAAGCCAGATTCTTGTCTCGTCTACGTTTTGTGCAGGTGGCAGGTCTGGAGACAGCGTTGGGGACAGAGCATCACTGGGCCATGATGCTGTCTCTGTCCCTAATCCCCGCTCTGGCTCAGTACCTGGTCTTGCCCTTCTGCCCCGAGAGCCCTCGATACCTCCTCATTAACCGCGGCGAAGAGAGCAAAACGGAGACAGGTCAGTCATGCTACAGAGAGTGTGCAAATATGGCGACGCGCCACGGCAGCTCCCTCACCGTCGTTTTAACCCCCCCGCAGCCTTGCTGAGACTGAGAGGCAGGGCGGAGACGGTGTTCGGTGAGCTGAAGGAGATGAAGGAAGAGGCGGCGCACGCTCAGACCGGCGTCACCGTCCACGAGTTCTTCAAGAGGCGCCGGTACAAGCGGCCGATCGTCATCGTCCTCGTCGTCAACTTGGGCAGCCAGCTGTCTGGATTCAACGCAGTGAGTTGTGCGAGATGAAGTAGACGGTTTTTGAGAATTCGAGAGCTGAAGTACTGAAGTAGTGAAGTATTATTACTATGACTATGTAACACTAAGCACAGCTGCAGCTCTGAGGACTTTATACTATAAATAAATGATTCAACCTCAACACTTTTCCTCAGATTCTGGGGCAGCGTGTCAGGACGCTGCCTCAATTCCTAAGAAACACACAGAAGCATCACAGTGACCCAGTAAACTTCTTCTTCTCTTTTCTTCCAGATCATTAATTATTCCACCAGAATGTTCCAGGCCAAGTTTGACGAAGCCAAGTACCTGACTCTGGGCGTGGGGGCCGTCAACGTGACCTTCACTTTAGTAGCAGTGAGTTCAAAATCCACTGGTGAACTTTTTAAAATCGCAGCTCCGCATTCCCCCGATGTGTTATTTGATTAAAATCTTAACATCTGCGTCATTAAACCAGCTGCTCCGACGCAAAAGCGTTTAGTCACGTTTTGTTGACTTTGCCATAAACTGTATCGAAACGTTGGACGCGAGGAAAAAAGCGTTGTCAACGTTCGGCGGTGAGCGGTTTTACAGCTCGAACCACAACAGGATAGTGTTGCGTTTTAATTCAAAAAGCTGGATGAAACGCGAGCGGAGCCGTGTTGTTTTTTTTTTTTTTTTTTCCCTCTCTCCAGTTCTTCCTGATGGAGCGGGCAGGAAGGAGGAGATTGCTCCTGACCGGATTCATCTCCATCGCGGTGTGCAACTTACTCATGACCGTGGTGGATTCGGTCCTGGTAAGATCATTTTCGTGACCGTGCGATTGTTATTTTCATTCGCGACGACGTTTAATGACGTCCACCCTCGAACGGTTAAAAGAGTAAAATTACATTTCACTGCTACATTTTTGAGAACAATTTGAAACCAGACCAGAGTTGACCTTAACGAAAAAGGAATGCAGTGTCAGTTATGACGCATCGACATCATTTTCAATGATGAACTCGCATCCATTCATCCTTCCAAGTGTAACTAGTCTATTGATGCGTGCAGCATCTGGTCCCAGAGCTGCGGATCCTGCAGGTCCTGGTGGTTTTCTGTCTGATCTCGGCCTACGAGCTGGGTCCCGGCCCCATCTCCTGGTTCATCGCCGCCGAGCTGTTCGACCAACCGGGCAGACCCATCGCCATGGCGTTCACCAGCATGCTCAACTGGGGAGGGAAGTTTGTTCTGGCGCTCCTGTTTCCTCCGCTGCTGGTGGGTTTTTTTTCTTTTTTTTTTTAAACTGTTGACCTTGCGTGCTGCATGACCGAGCTAAACTTCAGGGGAAACGTTAAAAGAGGCGGATTTCTTGTTTGCTTTCGCCAGTTCACTTTCGCCTCAGAGACACGGCCGTTAAACGCAGGCTATAAATCTGTTTCAATCTGTTTTATACATACTCATCTACGCTAAAAAAGACATAAATCTAGAATACGTTTAAATCTATTGCTAAATCCTTTAAAATCAGGTCTAAATAACAGTGATTAAATTAACAGTTAACCGGGGAAACATCTGTTGGAGCAGCCGACCTGAAACCAAGAGCCACGGAGCCAAATCAAATATCCATTTTGTTTTTATTTCTTCTTTTTCTGAACGCCGATTCTGTTGATTCACGCTGCGTAATTAAGCTGCAACTTGGGCCAGAAAAAAAGAAAAGATATAAACTCTCTAGGTCCTATTTTCTGTCAAATTGAATAAATAAATCCTGGCTCCGTCTCTCCCCCTAACAGAAACTCTGCGGCGAGTACGTCTACCTCCTCTTCATGACCGTGGCTCTGCTCGCCTTCGTCTTCACGTGGATTCGTCTCCCCGAGACGAAAGGTCGCACGTTTGACGACATCGCCGAGGAGTTCAGGGGAGCGGAGGGAATTCCTTTACACAACAACACCGGATTCAACACATTCACCTAACGGACTTTATAGCTTTTATCTTAAGTTTCGAAAAAAGCCTAAAAGCTGTCTTCGGTATAGTCTGGGAGTTATCTTGCTTAACCACAGTTTTATTTCAAAACAAAATTCCTTTTAGTAATTTGGGCGAACTGACCCTTTAACCTTCCTAACGGAGATGGCGGACGACAGACCGGTTCACCTCTAGAGCCGACGTGGCCTCAGCTGGTTCGCTTTCGGGACGTTATTACGTTTATCGAACTTAAAGTATATAGCGACTGATGTTCACGCTGCGTGTTTTGAGGCGTCCTAAAGCTAAAGGAGCGTTTCAGGGGCAGACAGCGGACACTTTTACACAGTTACACGGCGAAAAAAAATAGAAAAAGAAAAAAGACAAAAAGACACCGAGGGGCTCCCAGTAATTTTCTTTGTTTAGTTTATGAGGACTAAAATTGGATTTGTTCTCTCCCCAGCAACCAAGTTCCCAAAGGTTTATTTGACAGCTGGCTTTGTTTTTAACACAAATAGTATTATGACACACAGACCACAACATCATGGAAACATTTTTTTTTTTTTTTTCTTCTTCTTTCTTTCTTTCCGTCATAATTTTCATACAAAATCTTGAGAGATGCTCGTTTGTCTCACTGGCTTCGGTTAAAGAGTAAAAAGAAGATGTGGTTTTTGTCACTGTCACATTATATCACTGTCACTTTTGTAAATAAATATCCTGCTCAATCACATTGGCCAAGATCTTTACTGTGTTAAATCTGAATAACATCAGATGAGGAAAAAAAAAAAAAAAAAAAAAAGGCTGATTTATAAAATTCATCTAATGGATGTTTTTGTGATTTACTTTGTGTGTATCTGAGTTCGATTACATTAAACTGGATGATACAGTAAATGGAGATAATTAGATATTCGGCGGTTGTTCCCGATCTCCAGTCGAACCGCTCTCACCCGTCAACAGTTTGGGTTTCCCGCTGCAGAGACGAGGCCGTCTTCCCCTTCGCTACCAGGCTGTGAAATCTCACGTATCTCTGAACAGTGAACACTTGTAAGACGTCTGTGAAAACCAGCCACAGCCGCGTGAGTAACCATCCCCTCCAGTGTGATCTACAGTGACTCGCAGAAACCACAGATGGAGACGAGCCAGGAGATCAGAGGACACGTTTTGGGTTTTAAAACTAGGGGGATTAAACTTGAATGTAAATTACTGCACTTCACAGATTCACAGGGATGGCTCGACATGTGTGGGTTTTATGTTTCTCTTTTCTGTTTCGCTGCAAAAGTGTGAAAACAGCGCTATCTACTGGACCAAAGTAAACAGAGGTGGAAAACTAAACTATCTTTGGAGATACATACAGGAAGTTCAATTCAAACCTCAGAACGGACAGTTTGTCTCGACTTGTTGCGCTGTTAAAAACACACACACACACACACACACACACACACACACACACACACACACACACACACAAATGTAGTGTTCTTTGACAAACAAGTTGATGCAGATGGAGGTGATGGTCTGTAGGGGGACTCCAAACACCACTTACTACACTATAGACAAGAAGTGACACTCCCAACTGTAGCTCTTCATACCTGTGTCTCTATGTGAGACTGTGTTATTCTCTGTTAACACAACATGGATGTTGTCACCACTAAACAAGGCTTCCTCATATTGTTGCTGTGTCTGCTGTGGACATCAGGTAATTAATCAGAAAATCAACTGTGGGTTGCTCTGGTTCAAACAGAAAACTTTAACATCTTTTGACTTTTACATTTATAATCATTCATCAGTGATGTTAAAGACTAACAACTGAATCCAAACCATTGCTGAATATTAAAGATTTAATGTTGTAATTTCACCTGTTAAATACACAGGTTTAACTGATGGAAGTGATGTGACCCAGACCTCCATACTGTGGATCAAACAGGGTGAAAACGCAACAATAAATTGCAGCCATAAGAAGGCTATAGAATACAACCAGATGTACTGGTACAGACAACGTCCAGGAGAAATGATGGAATTAATCGTGTTCACAACAATGCGCAAGAACGACTTTGGAAATTTCTCTGAAAAGAAATTCTCAGCCACTAAACCTGATTATCAGACTGGGACATTCACAGTGAAGAATGTGGAACCAGCAGATAAAGGCTTGTATTTCTGTGCTGTGAGTCAACACAGTGATACAGACACATGTGGAGGATGAACAAAAACCTCAGTGTGTAGTTCACGAAACAATTATGTCACGGACTGTAGGGGGACCTCCAGCACCACACATACACACTTACACTTTGATTCAACATGTGGCTTTGATACAGGAACTAACAGGATCAGAACATCACAACACTGTGACACTCCCACCTGCAACTTCTTCTGTCGTCTGGAACCACAGTGACATTTGAGGCTCCGTCCTTCACAACATGAACATTATCAATCATCATCTCCTCGCCTTGTTTTTATTTCTGTTGTGGAACACAGGTAAGACTGAGGGAAACGATCTTATTGAATTACACACTGCAACAAGAATTATTTCAGGCACGACAGCAGCAGATGATCACGATTCTAATTCACTGTAATTAGAGTCCGAATATTCACACATGCTAATCTTTATGTACACAGGTTTTATTGGTGGAAGTGATGTGACCCAGACCTCCATACTGTGGATGAGACAGGGTGAAAACGCAACAATAAACTGCAGCCACACCAAGGGTGACCTTTTCTACCAAATGTACTGGTTCAGACAACGTCCAGGAGAAATGATGGAATTAATCGTGTTCACAACAACTGCAAGAAAGAAAGACCACGACTTTGGAGATTTCAGCAAAGACAAATTCTCAGCCACTAAACCTGATTATCAGACTGGGACATTCACAGTGAAGAATGTGGAACCAGCAGATAAAGGCTTGTATTTCTGTGCTGTGAGTCAACACAGTGATACAGACACATGTGGAGGATGAACAAAAACCTCAGTGCTCTGTTGGTTCAACTGTTTCCAAAACTATTAACCTCATGTACTGTAGGGGGATCTCCAGTATCACAGATTGTCACAGTTACACTTTGATCACACACCACATGATGTGTGACACTCCCACCTGACACTTTATATCTGTGTAATAACACACTGACTCTGATGTGTCACTGACTATTCTAGAAGAATCACACATGAACATAATAAAGGATCCAGCAGGACTTAAATGAGGAGAGGGTTGTTTGACTGACACTGTCACCGATGAAACCTCTGACACATATTTAATTATGATTTAATCCTCTGGTTCAATCAGATGAAGAACAAAAACCTCCATCACAACTTTTTCCTCCATCACAGTTCACACTCTTGCACCAGTGTTCCTTCATGTCATTAGGTGGCAGTATATCCATATTCTGTTATACTGAACCACTGCTGTCTGGTGACACTTGATGTGATGATTCTAATATTCAGAGGAGGAGCAGGAAGCTCTATGACACCACCCACCTACACAGCTCAGGTTTATTTTAACTGATGGTAGAGAAATAAATACAGCTACTGATACACAACACTGAGATGACTAAATGATGATGATCCTATTGTCTTTTCTCTTGATCACGACTGTTAACAATGTTCTGGTTTCAGGTAAAATCATCAAGTTACTTTTTAAAAACTATAGTTTTTGAAATATTCAAATCTGATGTTTTGTTGATCATTTCTCCACAGGCTCCTCTCTCAGTGACAAAGTCAACCAGACTCCAACTGACATGTACAAGAAACCAGGAGAATCAGCTCAAATCTACTGTTCACACAGTATTAACAACTACTACGTAATCCTCTGGTACAAACAATTACAAGATGGACAACTACAGTTTCTAGGATATGTAGATGGCACCAGTCATAAGCCAGAAAAAGACCTGAATGTGATGATGAGTGGAGATGCAAGTAAAGACCAGAACTGCACATTAACAATCAATGTGACCAACAGTGCAGTGTATTTCTGTGCTGCTAGTCTACACAGTGTCACATATGACTGATCCTCACAACAAAAACCTCCATCACTGACGTCTTTATCTAACAGCCTTTTACACCTGTGTTTCCTGTGGTTTCTAAGTGACGTCACACAAACGTATTAAAGGTTATTTTTAATAAGTGGGGTTCAGCCCCTTGCACCTGGAACAATCTCTTCTAACCAGAAGATTATGATGGGAGGTTGTTTGTGTGGAGCAGTGATGATAATGTCACACCTCCCGTGATAAAAAGCAGCCTCACACACTAAGTACGTCTGTCGTGGACTGTAGGGGACCTCCAGCACCACACATACACACTTACACTTTGATTCAACATGTGGCTTTGATACAGGAACTAACAGGATCAGAACATCACAACACTGTGACACTCCCACCTGCAGCTTCTTCTGTCGTCTGGAACCACAGTGACATTTGAGGCTCCGTCCTTCACAACATGAACATGATGAATCATCATCTCCTCGCCTTGTTTTTATTTCTGTTGTGGAACACAGGTAAGACTGAGGGAAACGATCTTATTGAATTACACACTGCAACAAGAATTATTTCAGGCACGACAGCAGCAGATGATCACGATTCTAATTCACTGTAATTAGAGTCCGAATATTCACACATGCTAATCTTTATGTACACAGGTTTTATTGGTGGAAGTGATGTGACCCAGACCTCCATACTGTGGATGAGACAGGGTGAAAACGCAACAATAAACTGCAGCCATAAGAAAAATGCTAATCACTTCCAGATGTACTGGTACAGACAACGTCCAGGAGAAATGATGGAATTAATCGTGTTCACAACAACTGCAAGAAAGAAAGACCACGACTTTGGAGATTTCAGCAAAGACAAATTCTCAGCCACTAAACCTGATTATCAGACTGGGACATTCACAGTGAAGAATGTGGAACCAGCAGATAAAGGCTTGTATTTCTGTGCTGTGAGTCAACACAGTGATACAGACACATGTGGAGGATGAACAAAAACCTCAGTGCTCTGTTGGTTCAACTGTTTCCAAAACTATTAACCTCATGTACTGTAGGGGGATCTCCAGTATCACAGATTGTCACAGTTACACTTTGATCACACACCACATGATGTGTGACACTCCCACCTGACACTTTATATCTGTGTAATAACACACTGACTCTGATGTGTCACTGACTATTCTAGAAGAATCACACATGAACATAATAAAGGATCCAGCAGGACTTAAATGAGGAGAGGGTTGTTTGACTGACACTGTCACTGATGAAACCTCTGACACATATTTAATTATGATTTAATCCTCTGGTTCAATCAGATGAAGAACAAAAACCTCCATCACAACTTTTTCCTCCATCACAGTTCACACTCTTGCACCAGTGTTCCTTCATGTCATTAGGTGGCAGTATATCCATATTCTGTTATACTGAACCACTGCTGTCTGGTGACACTTGATGTGATGATTTTAATATTCAGAGGAGGAGCAGGAAGCTCTATGACACCACCCACCTACACAGCTCAGGTTTATTTTAACTGATGGTAGAGAAATAAATACAGCTACTGATACACAACACTGAGATGACTAAATGATGATGATCCTATTGTCTTTTCTCTTGATCACGACTGTTAACAATGTTCTGGTTTCAGGTAAAATCATCAAGTTACTTTTTAAAAACTATAGTTTTTGAAATATTCACATATGTGATCTGATGTTTTGTTGATCATTTCTCCACAGGCTCCTCTCTCAGTGACAAAGTCAACCAGACTCCAACTGACATGTACAAGAAACCAGGAGAATCAGCTCAAATCTACTGTTCACACAGTATTAACAACTACTACGTAATCCTCTGGTACAAACAATTACAAGATGGACAACTACAGTTTCTGGGATATGTGAATTTAAAAATCATAATCCAGAAAAAGGAATGAATGTGATGATGAGTGGAGATGCAAGTAAAGACCAGAACTGCACATTAACAATCAATGTGACCAACAGTGCAGTGTATTTCTGTGCTGCTAGTCTACACAGTGTCACATATGACTGATCCTCACAACAAAAACCTCCATCACTGACGTCTTTATCTAACAGCCTTTTACACCTGTGTTTCCTGTGGTTTCTAAGTGACGTCACACAAACGTATTAAAGGTTATTTTTAATAAGTGGGGTTCAGCCCCTTGCACCTGGAACAATCTCTTCTAACCAGAAGATTATGATGGGAGATTATGATTTGCAGTCTCGTCTCTGTGGCTTCAAGGTACGACGTTTACTTTTCACTCATGTGACAAACTGAGTTTTACTGGACTTTTCTTTGTTTGTTTTACATATTTACTACCACATGAACGTGACGTAGATGGAGACCTACATCATTCAGTGTCAAACATGAGAGTTTCTTTTGTTTTTAATCTGCAAAATATGTGAAGTAAAATAGTGATTGAACAGTTAAAATAGTAAAATGTTACAAATTAAGGCTGAATGTTGTATTTTCTCCACAGTTGATTGTCAGGGTGTGACCCAACAACCTGCAGTCGTCTGGAGTTAAAACCATGACCCGCATCGTCTACACAGTTTATAGAGGACAACCAGACTATGGGGGGTCTCTCAAACCAGGTATTCAGCAGTCAAAGAAACCATTGAGAGCGGGTTCTTAAAGTGACAGACCTGCAGCCTGAAGACAGCGCTGTGTATTTTTGTGCCGTCAGCAAACACGGTGATGCGACAAGTACGAGCAGCTCAACAAAAACTGACTGTCACTGCACGTGCTGGACTACAAACCAAATGTTGACTTCTAGATTTTCCCAGTAGGTGGTGTTGAAACTCCACAAATACTCTTCAGCTCAACACATCACAGAGACGCTGGTGCCGGTTGTTTCAGAGGGGAGGGTGTTAATAAAAGAGGTTACGGTAAAATGTTTACTCAGTCGAGTTCTTAGAGGGACTCAGTGTTCAGTCTTCATTCAGGCAGGAGCTCAACATGTCAACGTTCCTCTTTTTATTTGGCCTCGTTGGTAAAAGTCACCGTAACTGTTAGTGAACACTGCTTCTTTTATCATTTCTACACACTTCATTCATCTCTGTGTCTTTTTCTAGGTTTCTCTCTGGGTCTTGAGGTGCGTCAGTCTCACTCTGATCTCATCACTAATCCTGGTGACAAAGTGGAGATTTTCTGCAGCCATGATAAAACCGACTACAGGGTGATGCTCTGGTACCAGCGCTCACCTGGAGACACCACTTTGAAACTCATTGGATATTTGAATTTCAAAAGTGTCACATTAGAGGAGCCGTATCGGCCTCACTTCAATATGTCTGGAGACTTGGGTGGAGACAAAGTAAAGAACGGATCTCTAATCATCGACGCGTCGTAGGACGTGAGAACAGTGCAGTTTATTACTGTGCAGCCAGCAAAGCACACTGACACAAAACCCTCGTGAACTTAACAAAAACTCCACACGCACGTTTGTCGTCTCCGGCTTTGAAATAAACAAGCTCCCAGACACCTGTTCTAGCGGTTGTGTGTTGGTTTGATGAATATCAGCGTTAATGAATTATTTGTGCTTCAAAGAGGTGGAAACAGAAGAGCCCTGTGATGAGGACTTTAATATTTCTGCTGAATTAAACGGCGAAGACGTAACAATAACAACGGTCACTTTATTACCGCGCAGCTCGAGAAGCGACAGAAACTCTGACTCATCTTATGTCGGTGGTTTGAATGAGACGCTGAGCGAACTGCTGCCAGACACCTGTTTATGTGGTTGGACTTTAGTTTGATGCGTTTGTGTTTGCGCTTCTATTCTTTTCTTTAAATTGTCGTCGACTGTGACAGAAAACAAATGACCTCGTTGGGGAAGAATCAGGTGAAGGAAAGTAACTAAATAAAGCCACATCCTCCTTCCTGCGTCACTACTTTCCTCCTTCGCTGTGAGAACCACTAACACAAGACGCAGCACATAGCTGGTTCCTCACAGTCCACATGATGTCACCTCACCTCATCGCCACCATCATCACCATCGTCTGGATTAAAGGTATTACACTCTCATTAAGTCACTTTACAAAGGACAAATCAAACAAGATCAACATATATAATATTTAAACCCTATTATGTTTATTATGTGTTTACAGGTGTTTACCTCGATAAACAGAAACAAGTGTTTCAGACTCCACGTGACGTGATCGTGACACTCGACAGTCAAGTCGACCTGAGTTTATCACATAACATCTTAAACTATGACACCGTTCTCTGGTATCAGCGCTCAGCAGGAGACACAGCTCTGAAGCTGATCGGATACGTGAGCTACAAAACTCCTAGGATGGAGAAGGGGTTTGAAAATCGCTTCAACGTCAGCGGAGACGGAGAGAAAACGGTTCGTCTTCACATCCTGAAGCTGAGACACCCTGAAGACAGCGGAGAATATTTCGGAGCAGCCAGTTTACACAGTGACAAAGACGGTGACTCTGTTCGACAAAAACCTCCACGATGAAGCAGCAGATAACAAGAGCTCGACAGGAAACCACTGAAACTATGAGACGCAGTCACTTCATCAGGATGTTGTTCATTCATTTTACTGGAGAAAGTGAACAACTACATGTTTACACAATGTTCAGATCAGGATTCGTCTGGTCTGAGCTCCAGTTTTAGTCAAACACATTCTCTTAGAGGTGACCAGCAGAGAGCAGCGGTCACACAGCTGAGAGCTCCTCCTTCACAATAAAACCTCATTTCACACAAACGTCTCGTCACTCCTTTGATTTCTGTCTGAGTCGCACTACAGGAAAGATCAAGGCTACGAGAGGACGCGACCATGTTGAAGGTTTTTGTCGTTTTGTTTTCATTCGCAGGTAAAATCACCAGATTGTCTCATTTCTGACAAAACTAACATCATCTCTGTTTCAACTCACTCTTCCTTTATGTTTTCTAGATGTTGTATTATCACTTAGCGTCCAACAATCACCAGCGAATCTTCTAGTAACAACTGAACCAGACGAAGTGCGGCTGGACTGTTACCACGGAGACAACAACTATCCCTACATGCTGTGGTATCAGCACAAGTCAACAGCGGGACGACAAAGAGCCGTGGACCTCGTCGGACTGCTGCGCTATGAAAAACCAAACATTGAGAAGAAGTTTGAGGCGCGTTTCAACATGACAGGTCACTCGAAGGGCAAAGCTCAGCTTGTAATCTCCAACATAAACCCAGCAGACACGGCGCAGTATTTCTGTGCAGCCAGTTAGCACAGTGGTTCAACTGCTCTGGCTCCTGCGCAAAAAGCCGACGCTCTTCGCTATCAAACACACACCTGCGTCAGACTGAACAAGCGGTGAAAAAACACGACGATCACATGACTCTCCGATGCTTCAGTCTGTTTATCTCTGCAGAGGCTGTGACGTCACTTCCTCCCTCCAGATCTCAGGGGTCGGCTCGTTGCGTTTTCATTCGTCCTTTTGTTTCTTCTCCAAAGTGGAGATGAAGACGAGCGTCGCCAGCGCCGCTTTCATTTTACTCTGGGCCGCAGGTAAACTTCACGTCGTAATCGCTCGTAGTGGTGAAGGAAACTCGATCGGACCGTTAATAAATAACAAGTGGCGGCGACGTGTTTTCTGTTTCTGTGTTTCAGGTGTTTCTCGGTCTGTGTTGATCACTCAGTGGCCCAAACACCTCATCGGTCGTCACGACGGCTCCGTAGAGATGCGATGTTACCAGAACGACACCGACTATCAGTATCTGTTCTGGTACAGACGGCGGAGAGGAAATAATATTCACTTAGTTGCTTATTTAGTAGCTGGTGTTCCAAACTATGAAGAAGGATTCAAATCTGGTTTTCAGACAAGAAAATCACATGATAAGCAGTGGTCTCTGACCATATCCAGCGTTGACAAGAGAGATGAGGCTGTTTATCTGTGCGCTGCCAGTCTACACAGTGACGTGGCAGAACTCAAGTCTGTGACAAAAACATGTTGATCTGACACCTGACGCATTAATCATCACTGAACGAAGGAACTGAGCTGCTTTTACTCAACGTTGTTTCATTTATTTAAACTTAAGAAGGAAGAAGAAGGTGAATAAAGAATAAACTGGTCTTGTCACGTTAGTTTTGAAATGTAAATTAATTCAGTTTGTCTTTTTTCTGACAGACTGTTCAGATCTAGTGTAAACGAGGCCCTGAACACGTTCGACCAATAGGGGGAGACACAGCACGCGACATGAAACCTCATCAAGAGATCAAGTGACGTTCAGACACAAACTCCCTCTGAAACCTCACTCTTATTTCTCTCAAGTCCACACTTTACTGTCACATCAGTGCTTCACGATGTCGTCGACCCAGAACATGTTTGTTTTTCTCTTCGTCTGGTTTTCATGTAAGATCTCAACCTCCATCCTGAGTCACATCAACCTAAATGTTCCTTATATATTCGACATTTAACACATCGTCACAATTTAAACGACTTCAATACGTCTAAAATAACAAATGTCAATTAAGTCGATTGAATCAAATTGAGGTGCAATCATCACCTTTTAGAATAATGTTTTTATATTTCATTTTTAGTTGCTCTCATGTTGGACTGCACCTAAATAAAAATCTGATTTTAATCCTGTTCATATTAAACTATATTCTACGATCTTACAATTAAATGTTACGTCAGTGGAATAGCACATTCAAACTATAGGATCTTTTGTTTTCTCCGGTTGTCATGGTTTCTCCATTGATGATGGCTTTTTACAGCAGTTGTACATGCGTGTAACTCAAAGCAAACACACTCAGAGTTGATTGATCTAATTCAGATCAGCTGTTCTGGAACCGGATGCTCAGAGTTTCCCGTCTCAGACTAAGTCAACTCAGAGTTCAGGGATAAACTCAGACAGACTCCGTCACCCTCGTTGGATACGGATACGAAAGCTCGACAAACTACCAGGGGCAGTTTCAACGACAATTCATAGACAAAACAAAATGTTTATCTGTTTATCTCTGCGCTGCCAGAGCACGGTGATGTGGTTTGATGCCACTTCCTCACTAAAAACCCTCATCGCTCTCCTGCTAATGAAACACTAGTAGAAGCAGCAGATTTCTTTTTATTTTGTTTCCGCGTAATGAAATCAATGTTTTATCGTATTATCAACTTTTTATGATTGTTTTATTTCCATCGCAGCTTCTGTATCAGCTGGTTTTCGTCTGTTTTTCCCTCAGATCAAACGTCGCGTGTGAAATTTAAACCGTCTCGTCCGAGAATCGTCAGCGACAAAACCAGGGTGGAGATTCAATGCGGTCGTGACGACAGCGGTCTGGACCTGATGCTCTGGTACCGGCAAACAAAGAGCGGATCAGTGAATTTGATCTAGTTAAACTAGAGCATTAATATATGATACGATCAGATGAACAGTAGCTGAAGCATTTACATAATAATAATGACAACAACTGAGAGTTTACAACCTTGGTAGTTTAAATATTCTGTCAATATAAACTTAAATAGAACAAATATAATAAATAAAACGTAAATAAAACAGCGACGACTGCCGTGGTTGTTACGTTCCAGTCAGACGATCACGTGACGTCGTGTTTCCTCTGCACTGAACACAATGACGACTGTGCTTCATTCAGCTGGAAGACGCCTCATCGCTAACATGCACATCACGCTCCTCCATCTGTCTCTGGTGTTACACTCAGGTGGATTCCACGTTTCATCGTAACATTTGTCCGTCACGTGTTTGCGCTGCTGTTCTGTTTTCACACACAATCAAACCATTCGTCATGTGCCGCAGGTCTCGCTGTTGTGCTTCTACAATCTGGGGATCGGTTGTCTCACCCAGGAGACACAGTGATGTTACAGTGCAGCGTGGGTCCAGGATCCAGCATGAGCAGCCAGACCATGTTCTGGTACCGACAGAAACACTCTGGAGCTCCACTGGAGTTTCTCATCAAAGAGTACGAGAGAACTGTGGGACGTTTCCAGTCGACTATCGACACAGACAAAAACAACTTCACTCTACTGATCACGGGGCTGTTTGTGAATGACAGCAGCACCTACTACTGTGCTGCCAGTCACAGTGACACATACAGACCAGGCAGTCATACAAATACCACACGTGTCTCTAACAGACGCTGCGCTGCAGGAAGGAGCTGTGGTTTGTTTGGCTTCGAACCGTAAAAAAACTATTAGAGGGTTGGTGCCTCCGCTGCCTCTCGTACAACCACAGTGTTTCAAACAGCCTCGACAGATGATCAACAACCTCCACAACAAACGAGAGAGAATCACTTCTCAACTAAAAGTGACGAGAAATAATTCTAGTTTATCAACTGTGATCAGACTTTTCTTTATCTTGAGGTAAAATGTTATAACAATGTTTTTATTTAGCCTCTTAGATAATTAAACAACGTATTCCTCTATGTTTTAAACCAAACAATCTATTGCACTTTCTCATTAGTTAAAGGACGTCACTGAAAGACCATGAAATTACTTTCAACCACAGAGTTTGTGTGAAGTGTGAAGTGAAAGGTGATGGTCTGTAGGGGGACTCCAAACACCACTTACTACACTATAGACAAGAAGTGACACTCCCAACTGTAGCTCTTCATACCTGTGTCTCTATGTGAGACTGTGTTATTCTCTGTTAACACAACATGGATGTTGTCACCACTAAACAAGGCTTCCTCATATTGTTGCTGTGTCTGCTGTGGACATCAGGTAATTAATCAGAAAATCAACTGTGGAAACAGAAAACTTTAGCATCTTTTGACTGATGTTAAAGACTAACAACTGAATCCAAACCTTTGTTGAATATTAAAGATTTAATGTTGTAATTTCACCTGTTAAATACACAGGTTTAACTGATGGAAGTGATGTGACCCAGACCTCCATACTGTGGATCAAACAGGGTGAAAACGCAACAATAAATTGCAGCCACAACAAGGGTGAATTCTTCTACCAGATGTACTGGTACAGACAACGTCCAGGAGAGATGATGAAACTAATCGTGTTTACGAGGACTGGAATGAGAGAACATGACTTTGGAGATTTTAGCGAAGACAAATTCTCAGCCACAAAGAATGAGGCTCAGACTGGGACATTCACAGTGAAGAATGTGGAACCAGCAGATAAAGGCTTGTATTTCTGTGCTGTGAGTCAACACAGTGATACAGACACATGTGGAGGATGAACAAAAACCTCAGTGCTCTGTTGGTTCAACTGTTTCCAAAACTATTAACCTCATGTACTGTAGGGGGATCTCCAGTATCACAGATTGTCACAGTTACACTTTGATCACACACCAGTTTTACTCAAATTAGGGTAAATGTAAAAATAAGAACATCCCACAACAAAAACTGTACATCTAGTACTTTGTACAGCTTCCATGATTTTTCACGACAGCACAAAGTGGTTTAGGCATGAAATGAACAAGTTGGCAACATTTTGCAACATCAATCTTTTTTCCATTCTTCAACAATGACCTCGGCACCCAGTCATGCCATTCCTCTGCAGAGTACGGCGTATTGAGTCAACCCAGTTTGACTCTACTTCTTTAGATAACTGCAGTGAACTCGCGCGCCGATTTTCTTCGACCCTTCTCATCAGGAGACGCTCCTGTCGAGGTGTTAACGTCCGTGGACGACCTGGACGTCTCTGTGAGATGGTTGCAGTTCCATCTTTTTTTATATTTTTGTACCACTTTTGCTACAGTGTTCTGACTGATGAGTGAAGCTTTGCTGATCTTCTTGTGCACTTCACCTTTGTGGTGTAAAGAAATGATTTCCTTTCTCAGGTCTTGTGACATTTCTCTTCCATGTGGTGCCATTGCTGACAAGATGAAATGGGAAAAGGGTTTTGTTTAAGTAAAACCCTTTTGTAGACAACTGTCTGCTGGACACCTGTGCAATGAATAATTAGAATCACCTGTGGTTGATTCTTGATAAATTAGACATTTGCAGTCTAAAATTTAGCTTTGCTCCAGAGACTTTCAGTGTGTACTCGTCTTTGCGTCACTCTAATTTGAGTAAAACTGAACATTTTGTTCTATAAGTTATATTATCAACCTTACTTTCATGCTATAAGTTGAACAGATGTTATGTTAAACTTTTTCTTCTCGTTTACACTGAGCACTGTACCTCTAGAAGACATCAAGTGCAGCACAACTCATCCAACTATCAGCCTCAGTGTGAACAGTGTTACTGAGGATATCTACAGGGTTTTCACACCGGCAGAGGGAAACAAACCTCCACAAGTGATTGACTACAACATGGAGACGACACTACTACCTCCTGCTGATGAAGATCAAACTATGGCTCTGACACCTCCTCTTGTCATTTCACTGTAGCAGCGATTCACTGTCGTCCACAGTTGCTGACTTGACGGGACCTAAAAGGAGCTGATAGTCAAGTGTCACAGTTTAACTTCTTCAACATGATCTTCATCATCTTTATCTTTTGGTTTCTTCACGTGCCAGGAAATAAAGGCGAGGACAAACGACAACGATCCAAAACCAGACGACACAAAGTTAAAGACTTGTGATTTTTAAATCTCTCGTCTTGTTTTTCTACAGGTTCTTCTGACAACAAACGTGTGGTTCAAACGCCTCCTTTCATCATTAAGAGACCTGATGAATCTGTTAACGGAGAGATCAGCTGTTCTCACAGCATAACAAACTATGAAGTGATTCTCTGGTACAAACAAGACAAACACAACCTAAAACTTCTGGGATATTTATTTAACAACTCCCCAAACTTTGAGAAAGACGTGCGAGGAAACATCAGTTTTGATGGAGACGGACGGAAAATCTCAAAACTCACTATTTCTAATCTTTCACTCAACGACAGTGCAGTGTATTTCTGTGCTGCCAAGAGACACAGTGTCACATATGACTGATCCTCACAACAAAAACCTCCATCACACATGTTTTCACCTCACAGCTCTTTACACCAGTGTTCCTTCATGTCATTAGGTGGCAGTATATCCATATTCTGTTATACTGAACCACTGCTGTCTGGTGACACTTGATGTGATGATTCTAATGTTCAGAGGAGGAGCAGGAAGCTCTATGACACCACCCACCTAATGACTTCATGGTGGTTTGTTGACTTTCATCAATAACGAGGCTGGAAATGATCAGTAGAACTGTTGATTCACTGCAACAAGATCATGATTTTATATTTCAATAACCAAACAGTCAGAGAACACACAATGATTGTATTACTCACCATTACTTTGAACATTATTCTGGTTTCAGGTAAAATCATCAAGTTACTTTTTAAAAACTATAGTTGAAATATTCAAATCTGATGTTTTGTTGATCATTTCTCCACAGGCTCCTCTCTCAGTGACAAAGTCAACCAGACTCCAACTGACATGTACAAGAAACCAGGAGAATCAGCTCAAATCTACTGTTCACACAGTATTAACAACTATGAACGTAATCCTCTGGTACAAACAATTACAAGATGGACAACTACAGTTTCTGGGATATGTTTCTACCACCAATCATTATCCAGAAAAAGACCTGAATGTGATGATGAGTGGAGATGCAAATAAAGACCAGAACTGCACATTAACAATCAATGTGACCAACAGTGCAGTGTATTTCTGTGCTGCTCGCTACCACAGTGCACATCATCATCACAAAAGACAAGATATTATTATTATAAAAAATAAAATCACCAACAGAAGACAGCGACTTAAAAAGGTGAAGATAAACAATAAAACATAAAAAATAAGCAAAAGGGGAAACAATTATGTTGGTCTCTTGGCCAGGTCGCTTTTAAAAAAGAGCTTCTAAATCTCAACAAGCTAACCTTGTTAAATAAAGGTTAAATAAAACCTCTGACAGCAATTTGACAATCAGTCTTCATTAGCACAGCAGTGTAACACTAGGCCTGAGTAATAATAATACTTGAATCAATATGAAAAGACTGTTGCAATTACAAACCGTCAGACTTAAATGACAATGTATATGTAATATTTTAATGCAGGAAGATTAAAATTATGTTACATGTTTAGAAAGACCATGCACATGCTGTAAAACACATTAATTCCTCACAGGATTGACGGTAGAAACACAGGAGAATCACTAGGATTAATCTTAGCCTGGTCTGGAGCAGCTAGCTGCAGAGAATAAATCACCACAGTAACTTGACTGGGTTGAGTTTGACCTGTTTTCAAGTAACCGACTTGAGGCTAAGTTCAGCCAGGATAACCAACACATCCCGGCTTAATCTTGGTTTTGTGAAAAACCCCTATGGTCTCATCACTTCACTAAGCTGATCTGTGTTTTGGAACAAAGGTAAGAAAGAGGAAGACGATCAGACTGAACGACTCACTGTAACTACCATTGTTTAGATGAGTTTTAAATCTTAACATGTGATCAACACAGAGGTTGAAGTGATGGAAGTGATATTACACCTTCATACTGTGGAAGAAAAGAGGTGGTGACGTAACAATTCACTGCAGCCACAGACAGAAACATCAGGATGATTTATATTTACATATGTTAGTTAAAGGACGTCACCGAAAGACTCAATCTGTCTAATTACTATCGACCACAGAGTTTGTGTGAAATGAACAACGAGTTCAATGAAACTCAGCTGGTGTTTTTCACACCTGCAGGGGGAGACAAACTTCAGTAAATGAAGCTGGTTAGAACCTGCTGTCAACTTTCAAAGACCACAGTGTCTTAGTGTCCTGAAGTAAAATAAAGAGGTGGAGACATGTGACACCTCCTCTGTTTGGTTGTTACACTGTAACAGTGACGTGGTCTCATTCATAGGAGCTGAGCTGACAGGACCAGAACGCTGGGAACAGTCATTTCTGGGAACAGGCATTTCTAACGTTTGGTCACACGACAGAGCTGTGTATTTCTGCGCTGCCAGTCGACACGGTGCTGCAGATGGACACCGAGTCGCTACAAAAACCCTCCAGTCATTAGACCAGTCAGAGGAGACGACGAGGCGCTCCAACACCTGCAGTCGACCTCCATCCCAGCTGAGGCTTTGAAGATTTTATCAGCTGATGTGACACAGTTGTGACCCCTCTGAGCTCGTGGTGTAGGGCCACAGTTCAACAAAACACTGTGGAGTTATTGTACGACGCCACGTTTGAATTGATAAAACGCACACATCCGAAATATTCAGTGTCCTCTGGTCCTCGTTTTATGTCCACGTCAACCCACTGATCCGGTCGAGGATCTGAAAATAACATGATCAGTTACGCTTTGTCTCATATTCTAGTGATGTTCACAACAACTTTAGATTTCAACATTTTCACCCAGAAGATAAACTCAGTGGTACTGACTCAGCGACGCTCCCATATTCAAGCCCTCGTCTCTCTGCTGTGACCTCACACGTCTGCTGCTCTAAATGTCAACACTGTGTCAACAGTTTGACTTTGTCATATTAAGGCGAGACGCTCCAGGTGAACAGGGTAGAATTTTTAACTTACAGATTTCACCATGAAACTTTACCAGTTGATTACTCACATGAGTAGGAGAAAAAAATGTATTGCAAGATTTCTGTAATTGCCTGTTTAAATATGCTAATTAGGCTGTGTCATTAAATTTGCATATATTTTGAAGCAAACACAAAGAATCTGATCATTGGAAAAAGCCAGGTTTGATTTTTTTTCTTTCATTTTGTGCAAGAGTAATAAAATAAACACCTAAATGTGTCATTCTGACATTTTCTTTACAGCAGTGTGAAAGATAACCAACCATGTTTCACCTTGATTGAATCTTTTCATTCCATTCATCTTTTAAAACCTATTAAACTCTGAGTTTAGGAGGAAATGAAGAGTGAAAGTTACCTACACTTGATTCTCCACCATAGAAACAGTGTTTTAACAAAATCATCCAAACTACAGACCTTGCTGACCTCTCTGAACTCTCACTACCATACTAACATTGAGACTCAGAGCTGGACTTGTGACAAACATGTACGGTCTACTAAATGTGTTGTTGTTACGTCAGGGTTCACGTCAGGTCGCTGTTATTCCGTCTCCCTCCATCAGGTGGCAGTACAGCACGTCTGTGTTGTTTCAACAGTCCAGGAAGACGACGACGCTTCCACATCAGCGGCTTAACCACGTGGGTTGTTTCTCCTGATAGTGTCGCTTAGAGAAACAGGTGTGAATGTTCAGTACAGTGATGAGGACACAGCATCGATGAGAGAAACAGCCTTAAAGTCAACTATGAAACACAACAAGACCATCGCCATCTTCTGTGTCACCTTCAACATCGTGATGATTTCAGGTCATTTTATTCACACGTCATTAAAACTGCCTCCGACTGCTCTTTGACTCTTATTTATTCATGTTTGTTTTGTGGATTTTCTTGATGTTTCTCCACAGGCTCCTCTCTCAGTGACAAAGTCAACCAGACTCCAACTGACATGTACAAGAAACCAGGAGAATCAGCTCAAATCTACTGTTCACACAGTATTAACAACTACGACCGAATCCTCTGGTACAAACAATTACAAGATGGACAACTACAGTTTCTGGGATATGTGAATGTTAACAGTCATAAGCCAGAAAAAGACCTGAATGTGATGATGAGTGGAGATGCAAGAAAAGACCAGAACTGCACGTTAACAATCAATGTGACCAACAGTGCAGTGTATTTCTGTGCTGCTAGTCTACACAGTGTCACATATGACTGATCCTCAGTACAAAAACCTCCATCACTGACGTCTTTATCTAACAGCCTTTTACACCTGTGTTTCCTGTGGTTTCTAAGTGACGTCACACAAACGTATTAAAGGTTATTTTTAATAAGTGGGGTTCAGCCCCTTGCACCTGGAACAATCTCTTCTAACCAGAAGATTATGATGGGAGGTTGTTTGTGTGGAGCAGTGATGATAATGTCACACCTCCCGTGATAAAAAGCAGCCTCACACACTAAGTACGTCTGTCGTGGACTGTAGGGGACCTCCAGCACCACA
Source organism: Polydactylus sextarius (assembly GCA_016801845.1). Lineage (NCBI taxonomy): Eukaryota > Metazoa > Chordata > Actinopteri > Polynemidae > Polydactylus > Polydactylus sextarius. The sequence continues at coordinate 8,384,397 of CM028931.1, forward strand.
CATACACACTTACACTTTGATTCAACATGTGGCTTTGATACAGGAACTAACAGGATCAGAACATCACAACACTGTGACACTCCCACCTGCAACTTCTTCTGTCGTCTGGAACCACAGTGACATTTGAGGCTCCGTCCTTCACAACATGAACATGATGAATCATCATCTCCTCGCCTTGTTTTTATTTCTGTTGTGGAACACAGGTAAGACTGAGGGAAACGATCTTATTGAATTACACACTGCAACAAGAATTATTTCAGGCACGACAGCAGCAGATGATCACGATTCTAATTCACTGTAATTAGAGTCCGAATATTCACACATGCTAATCTTTATGTACACAGGTTTTATTGGTGGAAGTGATGTGACCCAGACCTCCATACTGTGGATGAGACAGGGTGAAAACGCAACAATAAACTGCAGCCACACCAAGACTGTTGACTACTACCAGATGTACTGGTACAGACAACGTCCAGGAGAAATGATGGAATTAATCGTGTTCACAACAACGAGGAAGAACGACTTTGGAAAATTCTCTGAAAATAAATTCTCAGCTACTAAACCTGACATTCAGACTGGGACATTCACAGTGAAGAATGTGGAACCAGCAGATAAAGGCTTGTATTTCTGTGCTGTGAGTCAACACAGTGATACAGACACATGTGGAGGATGAACAAAAACCTCAGTGCTCTGTTGGTTCAACTGTTTCCAAAACTATTCACCTCATGTACTGTAGGGGGATCTCCAGTATCACAGATTGTCACAGTTACACTTTGATCACACACCACATGATGTGTGACACTCCCACCTGACACTTTATATCTGTGTAATAACACACTGACTCTGATGTGTCACTGACTATTCTAGAAGAATCACACATGAACATAATAAAGGATCCAGCAGGACTTAAATGAGGAGAGGGTTGTTTGACTGACACTGTCACTGATGAAACCTCTGACACATATTTAATTATGATTTAATCCTCTGGTTTAAATAGATGAAGAACAAAAACCTCCATCACACATGTTTTCACCTCACAGCTCTTTACACCAGTGTTCCTTCATGTCATTAGGTGGCAGTATATCCATATTCTGTTATACTGAACCACTGCTGTCTGGTGACACTTGATGTGATGATTTTAATTGTGATGCACCCAAGTTGTAGTTATTCAATTAAATGAATGGAGGAGGCTGTGAACAAAAGTAAATCACATTCATAAATTACTGTCAATTAATAGAAAAATCAAATCTACAATGGGCACAAAGTTACAAAATGTACAAAATAAGTGTAAGTCTACTTGTCAGTGCAATAACCAAAATAAACAACTAGAGGAACAGATCTTACACCCTAAATGGTAACTAATGCAGGGCTCTAGACTAACTTTTTGCACTGGGGCACCTAGTTCACTGCAATGTGGGGGGATGGTCTCCTGTAGCCGGTGATGTCCTGTAGACTTCTCCACACTGACGCAGGCTCGTTTGCTGAGAAGCTGTTTTCCAGCTTCTCAGAGTAGCACCTCTTTGCGGCTTTGATCTCCTTCGTCAGTGAGTTCCTGGTCTTGTTGTACAGGACTCTGTCTCCGCTTCTGTAGGCCTCTTCCTTGGCTCGACGAAGCATCCTGAGTTTTGCAGTGAACCAGGGTTTATTGTTGTTGTACGCGCAGAAAGTTTTGGTCGGCACACGCATGTCCTCACAAAAACTGGTGTATGATGTCACAGTGTCAGTGAGTTTGTTTAGGTCTGTAGCAGCAACCTCAAAAACACTCCAGTCGGTGCAGTCAAAGCAGGCCTCTAACTCCAGCTTTGACTCAGTGGTCCATCTCTTCAGTCTTCACTACAGGCTTGGCAGATATGAATTTCTGCCTGTCGGCTGGGAGAAGATGAACCATGCAGTGATCAGAGAGTCCCAAGGCTGCACGAGGGACAGAGTGATATGCGTCCTTTAAAACTGTGTAACAATGATCCAGAGTGTTTTTGTACCTGGTGGGACACTTGACACGTTGTTTGTATCTGGGCAGTTCACGGCTGAGGTTTGCTCTGTTAAAGTCCCCAAGAACAATGAGCAGAGAGTCTGGATGTTTCGTCTCCGTGTCAGTTATCTGGTCAGGTGCTGTGAGGCTTCACTAACACAGGCCTCGTTTGTTTCGTTATGTGGTCCGCTCGGAGAAGGTGAAAGCCCGGCAGATATAGTCCGGTGTCCGGGATGTGTTCACTGAGCCAGGTTTCAGTGAAACACAGGGCGGCCGATCTGCTAAAGTCCGTGTTTCTGCTGTTGAGAAGCAACAACTCATCCATTTGTTGTTCAAGGAGCAGACATTTGCCAGGTGTATAGACGGGAGCGCTGTGTGAAATCCCTGCTGCCTGAGCTCAACGAGCCGCGCCGGCTGGTTTGACCCGTCTGTGTCTCCTGAATATCCTATAGAGAGCTGCTGCTCCTCCAATTAAAAGTTCCTGGAATATGTCAGAATCAGTGGAAAACGGCAAAAAAGTCTGACCAGCCGAGTGCTCAGTCCTTAGAAGTTCCTCCCGAGTGTACTGGATGATGGAAGGACAACTTATAACGACACAAATAAACAAAAACAAACAAACTACTACGGAGCGAAGCCCCGAGGCGACCGTACGTGGAGTCATCTTGATCTTGATACACACATGCTCACGTGCTGTGAATCTGGTCATAGATACAAGTTTCCATTTATAAATGACAATGAAAGACTGACTGGTCTAGAGCGGTTTAGACTGTTGTTGAGAGGGAGACTTTCAGAGTCACAGAGACTTTTTTCCCCTCGAACAGCTGGTCGCTCCGGTGCGACCTCAGTTTTTTTATCATCTCCAGCACAAACGTGGACGTTTTCACTCTCAACTGCTCATGTTAAAACACTGTGCAATGTGAACAACAAGTACACGTCATGTCACGTGACCAAGGTGCAACCAGGTGACTCTACACTACTGCTGAGTGGAACCACTCCCACCTGTCACATAATGTTCAGAGGAGGAGCAGGAAGCTCTATGACACCACCCACCTAATGACAGCTCAGGTTTATTTTAACTGATGGTAGAGAAATAAATACAGCTACTGATACACAACACTGAGATGACTAAATGATGATGATCCTCATTGTCAATTTTCTCTTGATCACCATTACTTTGAACATTATTCTGGTTTCAGGTAAAATCATCAAGTTACTTTTTAAAAACTATAGTTGAAATATTCACATATGTGATCTGATGTTTTGTTGATCATTTCTCCACAGGCTCCTCTCTCAGTGACAAAGTCAACCAGACTCCAACTGACATGTACAAGAAACCAGGAGAATCAGCTCAAATCTACTGTTCACACAGTATTAACAACTACAATCAAATCCTCTGGTACAAACAATTACAAGATGGACAACTACAGTTTCTGGGATATGTTTATACCACCAGTCATTATCCAGAAAAAGGAATGAATGTGATGATGAGTGGAGATGCAAGTAAAGATCAGAACTGCACATTAACAATCAATGTGACCAACAGTGCAGTGTATTTCTGTGCTGCTAGTCTACACAGTGTCACATATGACTGATCCTCACAACAAAAACCTCCATCACTGACGTCTTTATCTAACAGCCTTTTACACCTGTGTTTCCTGTGGTTTCTAAGTGACGTCACACAAACGTATTAAAGGTTATTTTTAATAAGTGGGGTTCAGCCCCTTGCACCTGGAACAATCTCTTCTAACCAGAAGATTATGATGGGAGATTATGATTTGCAGTCTCGTCTCTGTGGCTTCAAGGTACGACGTTTACTTTTCACTCATGTGACAAACTGAGTTTTACTGGACTTTTCTTTGTTTGTTTTACATATTTACTACCACATGAATGTGACGTAGATGGAGACCTACATCATTCAGTGTCAAACATGAGAGTTTCTTTTGTTTTTAATCTGCAAAATATGTGAAGTTAAATACTGATTGAACAGTTAAAATAGTAAAATGTTACAAATTAAGGCTGAATGTTGTATTTTCTCCACAGTTGATTGTCAGGGTGTGACCCAACAACCTGCAGTCGTCTGGAGTTAAAACCATGACCCGCATCGTCTACACAGTTTATAGAGGACAACCAGACTATGGGGGTCTCTCAAACCAGGTATTCAGCAGTCAAAGAAACCATTGAGAGCGGGTTCTTAAAGTGACAGACCTGCAGCCTGAAGACAGCGCTGTGTATTTTTGTGCCGTCAGCAAACACGGTGATGCGACAAGTCACGAGCAGCTCAACAAAAACTGACTGTCACTGCACGTGCTGGACTACAAACCAAATGTTGACTTCTAGATTTTCCCAGTAGGTGGTGTTGAAACTCCACAAATACTCTTCAGCTCAACACATCACAGAGACGCTGGTGCCGGTTGTTTCAGAGGGAGGTGTTAATAAAAGAGGTTACGGTAAAATGTTTACTCAGTCGAGTTCTTAGAGGGACTCAGTGTTCAGTCTTCATTCAGGCAGGAGCTCAACATGTCAACGTTCCTCTTTTTATTTGGCCTCGTTGGTAAAAGTCACCGTAACTGTTAGTGAACACTGCTTCTTTTATCATTTCTACACACTTCATTCATCTCTGTGTCTTTTTCTAGGTTTCTCTCTGGGTCTTGAGGTGCGTCAGTCTCACTCTGATCTCATCACTAATCCTGGTGACAAAGTGGAGATTTTCTGCAGCCATGATAAAACCGACTACAGGATGATGCTCTGGTACCAGCGCTCACCTGGAGACACCACTTTGAAACTCATTGGATATTTGAATTTCAAAAGTGTCACATTAGAGGAGCCGTATCGGCCTCACTTCAATATGTCTGGAGACTTGGGTGGAGACAAAGTAAAGAACGGATCTCTAATCATCGACGTCGTAGGACGTGAGAACAGTGCAGTTTATTACTGTGCAGCCAGAAAAGCACTGACACAAAACCCTCGTGAACTTAACAAAAACTCCACACGCACGTTTGTCGTCTCCGGCTTTGAAATAAACAAGCTCCCAGACACCTGTTCTAGCGGTTGTGTGTTGGTTTGATGAATATCAGCGTTAATGAATTATTTGTGCTTCAAAGAGGTGGAAACAGAAGAGCCCTGTGATGAGGACTTTAATATTTCTGCTGAATTAAACGGCGAAGACGTAACAATAACAACGGTCACTTTATTACCGCGCAGCTCGAGAAGCGACAGAAACTCTGACTCATCTTATGTCGGTGGTTTGAATGAGACGCTGAGCGAACTGCTGCCAGACACCTGTTTATGTGGTTGGACTTTAGTTTGATGCGTTTGTGTTTGCGCTTCTATTCTTTTCTTTAAAATGTCGTCGACTGTGACAGAAAACAAACGACCTCGCTGAGGAAGAATCAGGTGAAGGAAAGTAACTAAATAAAGCCACATCCTCCTTCCTGCGTCACTACTTTCCTCCTTCGCTGTGAGAACCACTAACACAAGACGCAGCACATAGCTGGTTCCTCACAGTCCACATGATGTCACCTCACCTCATCGCCACCATCATCACCATCGTCTGGATTAAAGGTATTACACTCTCATTAAGTCACTTTACAAAGGACAAATCAAACAAGATCAACATATATAATATTTAAACCCTATTATGTTTGTTATGTGTTTACAGGTGTTTACCTCGATAAACAGAAACAAGTGTTTCAGACTCCACGTGACGTGATCGTGACACTCGACAGTCAAGTCGACCTGAGTTTATCACATAACATCTTAAACTATGACACCGTTCTCTGGTATCAGCGCTCAGCAGGAGACACAGCTCTGAAGCTGATCGGATACGTGAGCTACAAAACTCCTAGGATGGAGAAGGAGTTTGAAAATCGCTTCAACGTCCAGCGGAGACGGAGAGAAAGCGGTTCGTCTTCACATCCTGAAGCTGAGACACCCTGAAGACAGCGGAGAATATTTCGGAGCAGCCAGTTTACACAGTGACAAAGACGGTGACTCTGTTCGACAAAAACCTCCACGATGAAGCAGCAGATAACAAGAGCTCGACAGGAAACCACTGAAACTATGAGACGCAGTCACTTCATCAGGATGTTGTTCATTCATTTTACTGGAGAAAGTGAACAACTACATGTTTACACAATGTTCAGATCAGGATTCGTCTGGTCTGAGCTCCAGTTTTAGTCAAACACATTCTCTTAGAGGTGACCAGCAGAGAGCAGCGGTCACACAGCTGAGAGCTCCTCCTTCACAATAAAACCTCATTTCACACAAACGTCTCGTCACTCCTTTGATTTCTGTCTGAGTCGCACTACAGGAAAGATCAAGGCTACGAGAGGACGACCATGTTTGCGTTTTTGTCGTTTTGTTTTCATTCGCAGGTAAAATCACCAGATTGTCTCATTTCTGACAAAACTAACATCATCTCTGTTTCAACTCACTCTTCCTTTATGTTTTCTAGATGTTGTATTATCACTTAGCGTCCAACAATCACCAGCGAATCTTCTAGTAACAACTGAACCAGACGAAGTGCGGCTGGACTGTTACCACGGAGACAACAACTATCCCTACATGCTGTGGTATCAGCACAAGTCAACAGCAGGACGACAAAGAGCCGTGGACCTCGTCGGACTGCTGCGCTATGAAAAACCAAACATTGAGAAGAAGTTTGAGGCGCGTTTCAACATGACAGGTCACTCGAAGGGCAAAGCTCAGCTTGTAATCTCCAACATAAACCCAGCAGACACGGGCGCAGTATTTCTGTGCAGCCAGTTAGCACAGTGGTTCAACTGCTCTGGCTCCCTGCGCAAAAAGCCGACGCTCTTCGCTATCAAACACACACCTGCGTCAGACTGAACAAGCGGTGAAAAAACACGACGATCACATGACTCTCCGATGCTTCAGTCTGTTTATCTCTGCAGAGGCTGTGACGTCACTTCCTCCCTCCAGATCTCAGGGGTCGGCTCGTTGTGTTTTCATTCGTCCTTTTGTTTCTTCTCCAAAGTGGAGATGAAGACGAGCGTCGCCAGCGCCGCTTTCATTTTACTCTGGGCCGCAGGTAAACTTCACGTCGTAATCGCTCGTAGTGGTGAAGGAAACTCGATCGGACCGTTAATAAATAACAAGTGGCGGCCACGTGTTTTCTGTTTCTGTGTTTCAGGTGTTTCTCGGTCTGTGTTGATCACTCAGTGGCCCAAACACCTCATCGGTCGTCACGACGGCTCCGTAGAGATGCGATGTTACCAGAACGACACCGACTATCAGTATCTGTTCTGGTACAGACGGCGGAGAGGAAATAATATTCACTTAGTTGCTTATTTAATAGCTGGTGTTCCAAACTATGAAGAAGGATTCAAATCTGGTTTTCAGACAAGAAAATCACATGATAAGCAGTGGTCTCTGACCATATCCAGCGTTGACAAGAGAGATGAGGCTGTTTATCTGTGCGCTGCCAGTCTACACAGTGACGTGGCAGAACTCAAGTCTGTGACAAAAACATGTTGATCTGACACCTGACGCATTAATAATCACTGAACGAAGGAACTGAGCTGCTTTTACTCAACGTTGTTTCATTTATTTAAAGTTAAGAAGGAAGAAGAAGGTGAATAAAGAATAAACTGGTCTTGTCACGTTAGTTTTGAAATGTAAATTAATTCAGTTTGTCTTTTTTCTGACAGACTGTTCAGATCTAGTGGTGTAAACGAGGCCCTGAACACGTTCGACCAATAGGGGGAGACACAGCACGCGACATGAAACCTCATCAAGAGATCAAGTGACGTTCAGACACAAACTCCCTCTGAAACCTCACTCTTATTTCTCTCAAGTCCACACTTTACTGTCACATCAGTGCTTCACGATGTCGTCGACCCAGAACATGTTTGTTTTTCTCTTCGTCTGGTTTTCATGTAAGATCTCAACCTCCATCCTGAGTCACATCAACCTAAATGTTCCTTATATATTCGACATTTAACACATCGCCACAATTTAAACGACTTCAATACGTCTAAAATAACGAATGTCAATTAAGTCGATTGAATCAAAGTGAGGTGCAATCATCACCTTTTAGAATAATGTTTTTATATTTCATTTTTAGTTGCTCTCATGTTGGACTGCACCTAAATAAAAATCTGATTTTAATCCTGTTCATATTCCGAACTATATTCTACGATCTTACAATTAAATGTTACGTCAGTGGAATAGCACATTCAAACTATAGGATCTTTTGTTTTCTCCGGTTGTCATGGTTTCTCCATTGATGATGGCTTTTTACAGCGGTTGTACATGCGTGTAACTCAAAGTAAACACACTCAGAGTTGATTGATCTAATTCAGATCAGCTGTTCTGGAACCGGATGCTCAGAGTTTCCCGTCTCAGACTAAGTCAACTCAGAGTTCAGGGATAAACTCAGACAGACTCCGTCACCCTCGTTGGATACGGATACGAAAGCTCGACAAACTACCAGGGGCAGTTTCAACGACAATTCATAGACAAAACAAAATGTTTATCTGTTTATCTCTGCGCTGCCAGAGCACGGTGATGTGGTTTGATGCCACTTCCTCACTAAAAACCCTCATCGCTCTCCTGCTAATGAAACACTAGTAGAAGCAGCAGATTTCTTTTTATTTTGTTTCCACATAATGAAATCAATGTTTTATCGTATTATTAACTTTTTGATGATTGTTTTATTTCCATCGCAGCTTCTGTATCAGCTGGTTTTCGTCTGTTTTTCCCTCAGATCAAACGTCGCGTGTGAAATTTAAACCGTCTCGTCCGAGAATCGTCAGCGACAAAACCAGGGTGGAGATTCAATGCGGTCGTGATGACAGCGGTCTGGACCTGATGCTCTGGTACCGGCAAACAAAGAGCGGATCAGTGAATTTGATCTAGTTAAACTAGAGCATTAATATATGATACGATCAGATGAACAGTAGCTGAAGCATTTACATAATAATAATGACAACAACTGAGAGTTTACAACCTTGGTAGTTTAAATATTCTGTCAATATAAACTTCAAGGTTCAGCATCAGTGCTGGAAACCTTAAAAACATTTCCAAACAGTCAGATTCTTAATCTTTCATGCGCTTCAATAAAACAGCGACGACTGCCGTGGTTGTTACGTTCCAGTCAGACGATCACGTGACGTCGTGTTTCCTCTGCACTGAACACAATGACGACTGTGCTTCATTCAGCTGGAAGACGCCTCATCGCTAACATGCACATCACGCTCCTCCATCTGTCTCTGGTGTTACACTCAGGTGGATTCCACGTTTCATCGTAACATTTGTCCGTCACGTGTTTGCGCTGCTGTTCTGTTTTCACACACAATCAAACCATTCGTCATGTGCCGCAGGTCTCGCTGTTGTGCTTCTACAATCTGGGGATCGGTTGTCTCACCCAGGAGACACAGTGATGTTACAGTGCAGCGTGGGTCCAGGATCCAGCATGAGCAGCCAGACCATGTACTGGTACCGACAGAAACACTCTGGAGCTCCACTGGAGTTTCTCATCAAAGAGTACGAGAGAACTGTGGGACGTTTCCAGTCGACTATCGACACAGACAAAAACAACTTCACTCTACTGATCACGGGGCTGTTTGTGAATGACAGCAGCACCTACTACTGTGCTGCCAGTCACAGTGACACATACAGACCAGGCAGTCATACAAATACCACACGTGTCTCTAACAGACGCTGCGCTGCAGGAAGGAGCTGTGGTTTGTTTGGCTTCGAACCGTAAAAAAACTATTAGAGGGTTTGTGCTGAAAATGTGTCGCACTGACACAGGAGCGGTATTTTTTGCCTTGAATCGTCACTATATAAAAATGTCACAATCTAAGCACCTCATACTTCATCCCACACACCTACAGTAAACACAAACACCTATGAACCTGTCAAACGACACGAACGAAGATGAGGGAGTCTTCCTGGTGAAAGAAAAACGAGGAGGAAGGGGAGGAGCAGCAGGACACTAAGTCACACTTGCAGTTTGACAGAAGACAGTTAGAAATGTCAACGATGATGTGAAGACGCTGTGATTTGTCCTGTTGTCGTTAATAGTCGGGATGATGAAAGTCTTTTTGGTTGCAGCTCTAATCTTTTCCAGTACGAACGCATCGAATTAGTTTTAACAGAAAAAAAAACACTCTGATTCGTTTATTTATACATTATTCAGTTCTCTTGTCTTGTTTTCCAGATTTCACCTACTGTGTGAAAATTCACCAGCCTCCGTTTGCGTTCAGTCGTGAGGCAGCCGACACAGTGACTTTGGAGTGCGAACAGGATGACACTCAGCAGCTCTACATGTACTGGTACAGACAAAGAAGCGGTGGGGATATGCAGCTACTAACGTATTCCCTTGGTAAAGACATATCCAGCACTGAAGCGCCTTTCAACAAATCCAAATACGCCATGTCTCGGCCTGCGGTGCTCAGCTCGTCTCTGCTGATACGCTCAGTGGAGGCTGCAGACTCAGCTGTGTATTACTGCGCCTCTCAAACAACCACAGCGTTTCAAACGGCCTCAGAAGATAATCAAAAACCTCCGCGGCGAACAAGAGACATCAGACGATGAGGAGCCGAGACTTTTCTTTACCTTGAGGCGCAATGTTCTAAACACGGTTTCTCATATAATATGATGATGTGTGTGAGAAGCCTGGCGAGACTGGAGAGGAGACACACGCTGACCTCTACAGGGTTCGTGCGAGATTACATTCAGGTAATTTAATTCAATTCGATTTATTCTTATACTTTACCCCTGTGAACTTCAAAGTAAGATTCTGAGCTACTGTGCTAAATGTGTAGAGTAGTACAAGTGTTATACTGCAACACTTACTTATACTTATTAAGTAAGAAAATAGGACATGAACTATTGGTTTTTGTTTTATCTAACAATGATAATGTTCTGCATGAGGACATGGTAAACAGAGGAACTCATCCTTAACTTTTTACTAGAAATTCAACAGTGGGACAAGAATAACTAGATAACTGCTAGTAAATGACTCTATAGTGACGCAAAGAAGGAAGAAATAAAAATGAACGCTCCGCAGTAAATGTGAGTAAATGGTGGATGAAGAGGTGTGACCGTGAGAGATGTCACTTCCTCCGAGGAGCTATAAAAACACAAACGCAAACGGGGAAAAAAAACAGTTCCTCTTTTCCTTCCTTCCTTCCAGACACAGAAATAGCAGCAGCAGAGCTGGAGTCTGTTCATCCGTCAATCAACCTGAGCTGCACAGCTGCTCACACACTGATGGAGGCTGAGATACGGAGGAGCTGGGCGGGGGGAGCGCACAAAAAAAGACTTTTAGTTTTTGTATGAGGGTTTTTCACCGTGGGGACAGGGGGGGCACGGTGATACATTCCCATAGAGCCGTCGTACAAAAACCTCCTCCCATTAACTCCCGTTGTGTCGACGGCTAAAACCGACCGCTTCCACTTCGCGGAGCAGAAAACGTCAACACTGCAGGTTTGTGGGACGACAGGACGCTGCAGCTGTGAAAAGTCTGTTTATTTGCAGGGAAAAGTAGAGACAAAAACTGTTATGTGATGAATTTTGAAGCAAATTCAGAGCATCTGGATTCTTCTTTAACTGATCGTGACTCCTTTAAAAATTAACGTGACTTGATGAAACTCGTGTTGAACGTTAAACTTCTATATTCTGTGGATTTTTAGACGCAGTCTCGACCTGTTGATTGTGGAAAGTTTCGTGATTTTTTGCTGGAGGAGACGGTCGTTGTGACACTGGAACTGAAGCTCACTTTGGAGCTGGAACTAAACTCACTGTTCTGGGTAAGTTTGACTTCTCATAACTTTTAGTTACTGTGATAAAGTTAAAACCATTAGAAATGTTGGTGGAAAGACGAGAGAGAAAAACTATGATTTTGAAACAAGTGAAGTATTGAACTGGACTGAAAACACTGTGAGCTACACTGATCCTGCTTACTTTGGACAAGGAACCAAACTGACAGTTTTAGGTAATTTTTTTTACATTTATTAATGTTTATTTGTATTTTCATAAAAGCCACATTGTTCTAGAGTCTTGGTGTAAAACTGAGGAATTAGCAAAAAAAAAGTTTTCTAACATAAATGTGGTCGAGAAAGGACCAAAGAGTTTCACGTTCAGTTATTTTCACTGTGACAACTTCAACCCAGCGTACTTCGGGAAAGGAACAAAACTGACTGTTCTGGGTGAGTTTTGATTGAAAACGCTGACGCATTAAGAGTCTTAATGTACCTAATTTACTAATTTACGATCCATCGCTGTGATAATTACAAAACGGACTGTTGTCGGCGAGTGAAGAGTCAAAACGGAAAATATCTTGGTGCGTAGAACCAGTAGAACAGCAGCGTCTTTGGCTATTTTGAGTAACAAGCAAATCCGCTGTGAGAGTAGTGGATATGAAGCTTACTTCGCCGAATATAATCACTTCGGCGAATATAATCGAATTGTAACGCGGTGTTTTTAGAGGGTGGACAATCATAAGCTGGTCAAAAAAGCATGTAGGAAGAGTTTTTGTTACACTTGGAAGTCTCTGTGGTCGTACAACGAGGCTTACTTTGGAGCTGGAACTAAACTCACTGTTTTAGGTAAGAAATGCTGCAGGAAAAATGACCCCACAGGTGATAATTATCAGGTTGTTTGTTAAGATTAAAGCCTTTATTTAGAATCATTTAGAAGGGTTTTATTGGACGTGTGTAAAAATGCAAAAAGGTCAAGCTGCATTTCGTTTATGGCGTTAAAATAAATGTCATCTGCGCTCTGCTGCTCACCGTTTTAGATGAGGTTCTATTGATATATACTGACTTAATACAAGGAGGTAGTTTAGTAAAAAATAAAAAAAGGAGTTTTATGTGCAGTTGACTGGTAAAAAAAAAAAAAAAAAAAAAGTTGAGCAGTTTTTTCTGCAGCTTTGTATCAGTGTGATCGACTACCAGCCCAGCTTACTTTGGCAGCGGCACCAAACTGACAGTGTTGGGTAAGAGAATTATACAAATTACAAACAATCCATCGATGTTTTAGGGTTTTTCTTCAACCTGAATCTATCGAGCTATTTTCAAAAACGTTCGTTATCTTGATAATTGAGCGTTGAGTGTGGAATGGTTGTGACAAATGTTGTTTGTTTATTTGGTCACACTAAAAGTGCCGTTTAAAAACCTGTAAAGTTCGGCATAAATGCCAGAAAATTGACAGTAGGTAGTGACTGTGTTATATGAGCACTAACCAGGTCTGGGTTTAAATATATTGGAGATTAAAACATTGTAGGTTTGATGATCAGTGTGCTCTGGCAGCAGTTACACTGCCAAACCAATAACTCTTGGAGAGATTACTACAATACAAATGTCTGTGTCTAAACTCTGGCATTAAGTCACATGCTTTCATTTAGTGAGTTGGGTGAGATTACTGTCATAATTATATGTCATGAAGAAATGAAAGAAAACGTACGAGTTGATTCTGTCGTGTTATTTTTTACATTTCTTTTTTTTTGCCGAAAAGATCACGTTTTAAGGTTTTAAAGTCAACGTATAAGCAGCTTTATTTATCATTATTATTATCATTTTCTTGTAGGAGAAAAAGATATTGTGGTACCACCAAATGTGACGGTGCTTGAACCGTCAGAAATAGAGTGTCGCAACCAAAAGGACCCGAAAAGAAAGAAGACCCTGCTTTGTGTGGCCACGAACTTCTACCCGGACCATGTCACCGTGTCCTGGCAGATCGACGGAGATGATATCACCCACGGTGTGGCGACTGACAACGAAGCCCGGCTGGTCAACAACACAAGCTACACCATCACCAGCAGGCTGAGGGTCTCTGCCAAGGCCTGGTTCACCCCAGGGAAGAATTTCACATGCATCGTCAAATTCTACAACGACAACAAAACATACACGTATCATTCAAGCTCAACTTTTGGTGTTGAAAGTGCCATCAATGGTATGTTCATCTCAAACTCTTCTGTTCTTATCTAATCCTTTTACATTTCGCTGCAGCATTTCTACCACTTAGGCATGGCTGGAAAATTACTCTGAATGTTTCTCTTTTTTGTAACTCAATGTGTAACTTTCCCGCAGCGGGATACGTGAGGCACTCGCGCAACGCCAAGCTCTCCTACGCGCTCGTCATCGCCAAGAGCGTCTTGTACGGAGCCTTCGTGGCGTTTCTGGGCTGGAAACTGAAGGTTTGTCCGAACCAACGCTTTTACCCTTTTGCTTAAAACATGTAGTAAATGCGAATGAGCAGCTCGTGACGTCGTGTTTTCTGTCTGTTTCAGGGTTCGACTGAAAAACAAAAAAAGTGAGAGCGGAGCCGTCGTTTCCTGTAAAGAAAGCAGCCCATTTACATTCATATATTCCGCGTAAAGTGAATGGATAATTATAGCAGTATAGCTTACGCTTGATAAAATGATCGGTGGACGTGCAAATAGTCACATTTTTATGGATAATTCATGTTTTTTTTTTGTTTTTTTTAAAAATACAAACGTGCTCGCTTAAGCTTCCTCTCAATAAAAGTATTTCAAAGCCTCTTGACGCGCCTTCATTTCTTCAATTAAATGCATTTTCAAACAAGAATGAATTACCTAGGTTCTGCCATACGCCACAATCTACAATGACCACAACTTATTTTTTTTTTTTTCATCAGACAGCGTGAGGTATTTCTAGCAGCCTGTTTTCTAAGAGATCAAAGTGTTTTCCATCTACATGTGTTGAAACATCACAAGAAGCTTTTTCCAACGAGCAAACTGAAAGGTGACTCAAGTTTTGACTTTTGACTGATTTTCTAGTTGTGAAAGAACTGGAGCTTAATTTTAATCCTCCTGAATTATCATTAGGAGGAAAGTAAACGTTAAGAAGCGTTAACAACAGGAAACTGACAGAAGGAGGTCAAAGCTGGAGACGAAGTGTGTCTTGAAACCGTGCGTGGGGAGCGAAGAGCGACAGCAGGAGCAGAGGATGTGGTCGCAGAGCGTGTCGAGAAATGACGGAGGTGTTTCGCCACAAAACCTCTGCACCTGCACCTCTGCACCGACTCGCAGCCGCAAGAGCAAACAGCTGCTGAACTTTCCACTTCTGTGTCAGCTGAAGCAACATTATGAACTTCTACATATGTCCGTGTGTTGTTTTATGTAAAACATACATTTCTTGTGATCAGGGGGGAAAAAAAAGTGAGATTTGAAACTGTAATAACGAAAAACCGTGGGTGTAAATGATCTTAACGTGGATCAGTCGTTCTATTAAAACGCCACATATGACTGGAAGTGTATCAAAGCCACGTCTGCATTTGTTTTGGATTAGTAAAACCGACGGCGACTTCTTCATTTGTTTCCAAGAAAAACATGTTTGCGCTCGCTCGGGTCAGATAAACAGGAAACGGCGTGTGAGGTGGTGACAGGAAGTGATCGCCGAGGGGAGAAATTACAGTTTTTCATAAGTACATTTAAAGTTGTAACACAAGTTCTTAGGCACTGCTTGTGTACATATATTTAACAATCAAAAACAGACCTGCTGCGACAAAAACATCCAAACTACAAAGAGCAACCACACTGAAAGTCGTATATAAAAACCAGCACCTCCACCATGTTATTAAAAAAATACTGTTTGACATGGATATTTAAGATTATTTGGTACTGTGGATTCAAACTTCGCTAACGACCTCCAATGAGGAAGAGCAGGTGTTGCGACTTCTAGAAGACCGCGATGGCTGTGACACACTTCCACGACGACGTGCACAGCAAAAGCTCAACCCACGTGTTCTGTTTCAAATATCCGATTGGCTGGTAGCTCTGATGCAGACGGATTCCTCGTCAGCGCCATTTTTTTACATAAAAGTGCCCGGAGATATCTTCTATTGCGACTTGCTTTTGATATTTTTTTTTTTTTTACGCCACGTAAGTTTAGTTGATCGTGTGTGAGACGCACCTCTGGGCTCTCTCCAGCTGCTGCACGTGCTGTGGACTCCTGGGACTGCAGACCTCAGCTGGCCGGCCGCCACGGTGCCATCTGCTGGATGCGCCTGGGACACAGCCGAGTCGAGTCGTGGCGCGACGACGACGCAAAACCTGAGCCGAGAAACCGAGAAACAAAGGAATGTGATGCAACTTCACGGCGTATAATTCACAGCAGCATCTAATACCTGTTAATAACGTCAATGGCAGGTAGTTTCTGTAATTTTCTTGATGAACTAAAGAGATTGTTCAAAAACAAATGATGTATTTTATATTTTCACAGCTATGACGCTCTTTTCAAATTACCATAATCCATCTTTTATTAACTAATGGTGCTGTGTATGTAGCCAATATACAGATACATAAAATACATACAAGCAGCTTGTGTTAATGTAGCGTGATGTACTGTAGGTGGCGCCTCTGCACCAGGTATACAACCGCC
Source organism: Polydactylus sextarius (assembly GCA_016801845.1). Classification (NCBI taxonomy): domain Eukaryota; kingdom Metazoa; phylum Chordata; class Actinopteri; family Polynemidae; genus Polydactylus; species Polydactylus sextarius. The sequence continues at coordinate 8,400,738 of CM028931.1, forward strand.
TGTGTTTTGAATAAAATTGATGAATGAGGATTTTTTTTACTGCTGCTCACGGGATCACATCAGACAAATACAGTGAAACTCTTCACAGAAATTTATTTCATAGAGTTGGATGAGTTTCTGTCAGAACATGGACGTCATCATAGGGTCAGTCTTACTGCTGTGGGCTACAGGTAACTTACCTACAATTATTTATCTCATTTATTTCTTCTCAGTGTCTCATTTCGATACCAAAAACAATATTTCACTACATAATCATTTATTGATTAACTAACAGGTCTAACTGATGGGAATGATGTGACCCAGACCTCCATAGTGTGGATAAATCAGGGTGAAAACGCAATAATAAACTGCAGCCACACGAAGGGCTCATCCTATTACCAGATGTACTGGTACAGACAGTTGCCGGGAAAAACGATGGAACTGATCGTGTTCACAATGACGAGCAAGAACGACTTTGGAAATTTCTCGGAGGACAAGTTCTCAGCTTCAAGGCCAAACACTGAGACTGGGACATTCACAGTGATGAATGTGGAGCCTGAAGATAAAGGCTTGTATTTCTGTGCTGTGAGTCAACACAGTGACACAGACACATGTGGAGGATGAACAAAAACCTCAGAGCTCTGTTGGTTCAACTGTTCCAGTCCTCTCATGTACTGTAGGGGAACCTCAAGAACTACAAATTCATCACGTGGATTGTGATAGAGACGCTAATAAGATCAGAGAACGACACTCCCACCTGCAACTCTACATCTGAGAGACACTGACAGTTACACATGAGACTTGAAGCTTCAGAACATGGAAATCAAACACGGTCACATCAGCTTCTTACTGTTTCTGCTCTGGAACCAAGGTAAAGAACTAGGGTTGGGAAATATTACAACAATTAAAAAAAGAAGATCACATGCTAGCAAAATAACCTGAGCTGAATAAAATAGGTTTAAGACAATAAAGTATTTTTGAACATCAGAAAAACGGTTCACACATATTAAAATATGTTATATTTTCTTCTGTTACACACACAGGTCTAACTGATGGGAGTGATGTGACCCAGACACCAACACTGTGGATAAATCAGGGTGAAAACGCAACAATAAACTGCAAACAAACCAAGGGACTTGCCTACTTCGACATGTACTGGTACAGACAACTGCCGGGAGAAAACATCAAACTAATTGTGTCCACAAGAGCTGGAAGCACAGACCATGATTTTGGAGAATTCAGTAGAAGGAAATTCTCAGCTACTAAACCAAACACTGAGACTGGGACATTCACAGTGATGAATGTGGAGCCTGAAGATAAAGGCTTGTATTTCTGTGCTGTGAGTCAACACAGTGACACAGACACATGTGGAGGCTGAACAAAAACCTCAGAGCAATCACAACACACAGTGACACTCCCATACGTGACCTCACACCTCCCGTCACACAGACTGGTGACACATTCACATCCGTGTCCACAACACAATCATGGCGACAGCTGGTTTGATCAAACTCTCTGCAGCTCTGTTCTGTGTTGTAGGTACTGAACTTTATGATGCTGATTGACTGACACATAAATAAATAAAGATGTCGCTGGTGGTTGTTTAACAGATGATTTTCTCTGTGCAGGCCCAGTTCGTGGGAATGACGTGCTCCAGACTCCTCTGCTGTGGAGGGAAGAGGGTCAGTCTGCTACAATGAGCTGCAGCCACACTAAAGGCAGCGCGTATCGTCAGATGTACTGGTACAGACAGCTGCCTGGAGAGGGGATGAAACAAATCGTTTACACGACCGTGTACAGCGATCACGAATATCAAAACGACTTCAGCGTGGACAGGTTCCCAGCGAACAAGACAAATACTGAGACCGGATCTTTGACCGTAAAGAAGCTGCGGCGTGAAGACAGCGGAGTGTATTTTTGTTCAGTGAGTGAACACAGTGGTAGAAGTGACTTAGACACCTGCACAAATACTCTACTGTTACTGTCACAGTGAACAGAAGACGACGGCCCCTCTGATGAACTGTAGAGGGAGCCACACGCAAATAGATTCACAACCAGAAAGAAAATTAAAACTTTTAAACTTTTGATTTAAACTTAATTTTTTAATATTAGTTCACATCTTTCAGTCTTAACATAAGTTATATTAAGGAACAACAGCAAACTTCCAGCTACAAAGTGATTCTCAGATTATTATTTTATCATTTTTATTCAGGCATCAAGGTGAATTTCTTTCCAGTCTTTTTATTTTCCAATTAAACTGTCCGTCAAGTTGGTATTTTCCTACTTTGACACTTTTTAAGTCTCTGCTCTGTGGAAGTAAAAACTCCTGATCCCTGAATGTGAAGAACGAAACAAAACATGAAATCTATAAATCACCATCTGGTGAGAACGTGTGTCTGTACCAGGAAAAAACTAACAAATATTAATAAACAATGTTTAGACGCATTGTTTACAAGTCGAGGGATCACAACTGTTGTGAACGTCACACATGATCAAACCAGACCTCTTCTGATTAACTGATCGGACTGAAGCAAAACGTCCACAACTGCTTTTATCTCATCTGTGTTTCAGTCAACGGTGTAGGTTTTTATACAGCGGCCGACAGGAACAGAGGTCAGCACATAGAGCAGAGACACACCTACCTGTAGCTGTACAAATCCTAGTAGCTACACTCACAGACTGCGTCTGAAACTGGCTTTTACAACATGTGTCTCTTCAGCTTGTTGGTGTTGATGTTCTGGATACAAGGTAAAGTAGTGTCGGGTCAGAAGCAAAGACTGACCGCAGCTTTAAAACACTAAACTGATGTTCACTTGTGGGAATGTTTACCGTCACACACGCAGGTCTAACTGATGGAAATGATGTCAACCAGGATCCGTTACTGTGGGAGAAACAGGGAGCTGATGCAACAATGAGCTGCAGCCACAACAAGGATGTTAGTTTCACCCAGATGTACTGGTACAGACAACTCCCCGGACAAACTATGGAACTAGTGGTGTTCACAGCATTTGGCAAAAAAGATTCTGAATTTGGAAATTTCAGCCAAGACAAATATTCAGCTACTAAACCAGATCTTCAGTCTGGGATGTTCACAGTGAAGAATGTGGAGCCAGAAGATAAAGGCTTGTATTTCTGTGCTGTGAGTCAACACAGTGACAGAAGAGACTTAGACAGCTGCACAAAAACTGTTACTGTCACAGTGAACAGAAGACACATGGTTTCAATCACCTTCTCTGGACTATCTATAACATGAAATAAAGGAAACAAAAACTATATTGCGTTATTTTGTTGTTTGCTTTTAACAGAAATCTAAACTATGAATATACTTCATACTCCCACCAAATATCTTTCCTCCTATTTTAATAAAACAACTCAGTGCTGATTTAATTATCACAATATCTGATTTAATTCCTTCTTTTTGACTTGTCTTTTCTTCATGAACTGTGCAAAAAAACAAAAAAACTTTTTAAGTGTCAACAGACAAAACAAACAAATAATCACGTACAAAAAACTACAGAAAGCGCTGGAACCCGAGTACCAACAGAAATATCAACCAGCAAATGACTTAAAATCACCAGTGTGTTGTCACAGTGACCAATGACACAATGTGTCTCCTCCCCTCTACACTGATCCTGAACCATCTGCTCAGTCTGTCAGTCACTGCAGAGACAGAGTGGAGGAGAAAGACATCATGATAAGAAACATCAGCAGGATCACTGTGCTGCTCCTCTGCCTCTCCTGTAGGTTTCAATACAAACTCTTCACTTAGACTCACATTTGTGTCACCGTCCGTTTTATTGTGTTAATGTTTCTCTCTTTCCACACAGGTGATTCACTGAGTACTAAAGTCCATCAGGCTCCATCATCAATAATAACAAGTCCGGATGTTTCATTACTAATCAACTGTAACCATTCAGTCAGTTCATATGATACAATACTATGGTATCAGCGACCTGTTGGAGACTCTGAGCTTAAACTCATTGGATTTATTCAATATACCAGACCAACCATGGAGGATGAATTCCAAGATCATTTCAGCATAACTGGAGATGGTTCAACAAAGGCTCAACTTCAGGTCCTAAAACCCAGACAGCCACAGGACAGTGGCATGTATTACTGTGCAGCTAGTAGACACAGTGACTCAATTATCTTCTCACCGCTACAAAAACCCTCTCTGATATTCCAGCATATAAACTCACAGTCAACAACAACACACCTGCATCTAACTACTGCACAGAGCAGGAAATCACCACAGATATTCACATTAAAACCGTCTCTTCCTGCGCCAACCCACACAGCACAACACTGTACACGACACCACGACACCTCCCACTTCAAGAGGTGCTGTTTGTTTACCTGATTGGAGAGTTTCCTCACAAAAGGAGATAGAAATTCACTCTAGCAGCGTATCCTGTGATGACAACACAGCTCCACTACGTCCATCTGAAATTCACTGACAAAACATCATCATGATCGTTTTCTTCTGCATAATCATTCATCTTATACAAGTTTCAGGTAACAACAATGATCAATTTGTTCTTGTAAAAAGTATAATTTTGTTATATTTTGAAATTTTTATCAATCATTTGTTCACTAACTGCTCAAAAACATGACACCAGATCATTTCATCTATTTATTTACTTTGATTCTCACTAAATGTGACTGTATGTTTGATATGTTTTTGTCAACAAATGTTCCTTTTCCACAGGTTCTTCTCTCAGTGACAAAGTCAGACAGACTCCAGTTGTTATTTACAAGAACGTTGGAGAAGAAGCAAAAATCAGCTGTTCACACAGTATCGACAACTATGACAGAGTCCTCTGGTACAAACAATTAAAGAACAAACAACTTCAGTTCCTAGGATACATTAATATAATCTATGGAAATCCTGAATCTGGACTTGATGTGGAAATGGAAGGAGACGCAAACACAAACAAGAACTGCACATTAACAGTTAAAAACCTCAACCTGAGCAGCAGCGCAGTGTATTTCTGTGCTGCTAGTCAACACAGTGGTGCATGTCACTGCTCCTCACTACAAAAACCTCATCACATTCAGACAATCTCAGTATCACAGCTTTCAGCCTCTTGCACCTGTATTCTCTCTCTTCACAAGGTGGCAGTATATCTTCAGTCACACCACTGTAAACACACTAATCCTCAGTGTCAGTGTGCTGACACTTGACTTGCTCACTACACCACAATGTGTCTCCTATATTTTGGAGCAGCGAGTAGACACAGTAATAAAGACAGTGACTCTGTTAGACAAAAACCTCTGTCATCTGTCACGTTGTCATCTGGTTTCACACACAACCGATAGATGGAGGCATAGAACACAGTAACACAGTAAACAGGTTTTAATCACACACATGTGGTGTTTCAGTAACTGACACAGATACAAACACCCTCCCTTCTCAACCTGACTCTCATTTTTCTCACATTGGTGCCACAACATGTCTTCATCTATACAAACACTTAGCTTCCTCTTCATCTGTTTTTATGGTAAGATATGGACTTTTATCTTCAACTACATGAACTAATAATTTAGTTAAATTTTACATAGCTTGAGATTTTCTCCAAGTGTTTGAACTGGCATCAATAACATTTTCTAAACCTGTTCTCTCCACAGGTCAGGTGAGCGCCGTCACAGTTCAACAATCTCCTTCTCTGATAGTTGATGAGAAAACTGATGTCCAGATCGAATGTAGTCACGATGATACTAACCTTCCAAATATGCTCTGGTATCAGAGGAAAAGGGACAATCTGTCTATGATCCTCATTGGATATGGATATGGGACAAGTGACCCAAAGTATGAGGGAGAGTTTGGAAAACAATTCACCCTGACAAAAGAAAGCAACACAAAAGGAAAACTTCTTATTCCAAAAGCAACGCCGTCTCACTCAGCTGTTTATTTCTGCGCTGCCAGCACACAGTGATGTGGTTTAACGTGGCTCCCTCACTAAAAACCCTGACTGATTTCCTGCTAATGAAGTGTGTGTTTGAACATGAAGAAATGTCTCTGTCTTTACACATTCCTACTAGAGGACACTGTGTTTCTACTGCAGCAACACAAACCTGGAGGACGTCTGCAGCTGTGACTGGATTTATTTTCATCCTGCTTCCATGTTATTACATTAGCTACAAGACTGATATTGTACTGTTCATTTCATACATCAGTGATCATTTACTACCTTTAAAATTCCTTTTCCTCACACTGATGATATGAAGAACAAAACAAAACATGAAATCTGGATCTTAGTGCTGCGTTTGACACAATTGATCATAACATCCTATTACATAGACTAGAACATGTTGTTGGGATTAGAGGCACTGCGCTTTCTTGGTTTAAATCGTATCTATCAGATAGATTCCAGTTTGTTCATGTAAACAATGAGTCTTCCACATGTACTGCAGTTAGTCATGAAGTTCCACAGGGTTATGTGTTAGGACCAATCCTCTTTATCTTGTACATGCTTCCCTTAGGAAACATCATCAGGAAGCACAATATAAACTTCCATTGTTATGCAGACGATACCCAGCTGTACTTATCTATGAAACCAGATGAAACTAACCAGGTCATCAAACTTCAGGACTGTCTTAAAGACATAAAGACCTGGATGACTCAGAATTTCTTACTTTTAAACTCAGACAAAACCGAAGTCATCATACTTGGCCCTGAACATCTAAGAACATCATTTTCAGATCACATAGCTAATCTGGATGCCATCACTTTGGCCCCCAGTTCTACTGTGAGGAATCTTGGAGTAATCTTTGATCAGGACATATCCTTTGTATCTCATATTAGACAAGTCTCTAGAACAGCTTTTTTCCACCTACGTAATATTGCAAAAATCAGAGGCATCCTGTCTAGAAAGGATGCTGAAAAGTTAATTCATGCATTTGTTACTTCTAGACTGGACTACTGTAACTCTCTACTATCAGGGTGTTCCAGTAACTCCATCAAAACCCTTCAGCTAATCCAGAACGCTGCAGCACGGGTATTGACAGGAAGTAGGACCAAAGATCATATTTCTCCAGTATTGGCTGCTCTTCATTGGCTTCCGGTAAAATCTAGAACAGAATTCAAAATCCTCCTGCTTGCCTATAAAACCCTTAATGATCAGGCTCCATCATATCTTAAGGAACTCATAGTTCCTTATTATCCTAATAGATCACTTCGATCACAAACTGCTGGTTTACTTGTGGTTCCTAGAGTCTCTAAGACCAGAATGGGAGGTAGAGCCTTCAGTTATCAGGCTCCTCTCTTATGGAACCAGCTCCCAGTTTGGGTCCGGGAGGCAGACACCGTTTCTACCTTTAAGGTTAGACTAAAAACTTTCCTTTATGATAAAGCCTATAGTTAAGTATGGTCCAGGCAGGACACGGGCCTGCCTGAACCATCCTTTAGTTAAGCTGCTATAGGATTAGACTGCTGGGGGACTCTGACAATACACTGCTCCTCTCTGTCCCTCACTCCTCACGTCTCTTTCTCTCCCTCACACTTCATGTCCTGATATTTATATATTACATATTTTTAACATCATCTGCTCTCTCTCGCAGTTGTGTCTCCCCCTACCCCTTTCTCTTTTACAGGAAGTTTTGACTCCAGAGCTGTTGGACTCCAATTCTTTGACGACATCATCACTTTCATCTTCATCATTATTATTATTATTATTGTAATATTAATTGTAATGATAATTTTACTTTAACAACTACTTGTAACCATCTACTCTCTACTGTCTCTTTCTGGTCTCCCACTTTTCTTCCTCCCCCGTCCTCCTCCCTCTCTTTCCTCTGTCTCTTCTCTTTTCCCTGTTTTCATTTCACTCCAACCGGTCGAGGCAGATGACCGTCCACTCTGAGTCTGGTTCTGCTGGAGGTTTCTTCCTGTTAAAAGGGAGTTTTTCCTCCATTGTTGCCAAGCGCTTGCTCATTGTGGAAATGTTGGGTTTCTCTATGTAAAGTGCCTTGAGATAAATGTTTTTATGACCTGGCGCTATATAAATAAAATAAATTAAAATTAAAATTAAATCTATCAACCACCATCTGGTGAGAACATGTGTCTGTACCAGAAAATCCTAACAAATATTAACATACGACACGTGTCGATCTCAAGAGAGAGCTTAAAAGGTCTGAGTGTCTAAAAATAAATAGGTCAAAAGAGTGCTTTGACCAAAAACTACATTTCCCACAATGCCTGTCGACTGTGATACCCGCGAAGTGACGGCTCAGCGCCACTACACGGCAGTGTTTCCATATCAATGCCAATGAGTGGAATTGAGAAAGAAATTATCCCAAAAAGTTCATGAAGAGAAAAGTTGATGCAGACGGAAGACTATTTCAAGAACGATGGGAAGGCCAATACTTGTTTGTGCTTCAAGGAGAAAGACCGGTGTGTCTTTTGTGTTACGAGCCGGTGTCGGTTGTCAAAGAGTACAATTTAATAATTATGCTTGCATTTTGTTTTGTGTTTGTTATTTTCAGAACATGATCAAAGGATGGTAGAGAGGGGATCCACCAAATGCTACATCTGTCATACATGATTTTAGCAACTTACAATTGTTGATTTTACAGTAATTAAGTCCATTTTAATGGGTATTTATTGTGTTATTTTCCTGAGTTATGAATATGTTAATTTTTCTTCATTCACTTGGATAGTTTGATCCATGATTGATGAGTTGATTGAGTTATTTAACATTAAGGAGTAGTTACATTTATTTTACATACCATTCAATTACATTAATAAGTTACATCTGGCCCTTTGAGGACAGCCATTACGCTGATGTGGCCCTCGCTGAAAATGAGTTCGACACCACTGATATACAATGTTTAGACGCGTTGTTTAAACATAAAGGCTTGTGTTTCTGTGCTGCAAGTCAACACAGTGATGGAGACGTGTGTGAAAGCTCGACAAAAACCTCACCGCAAACTTGGCGCGACTATATTGTTGACTGTAGGACCACGAGCTACACAAGTTACACAGCATCACTGAACAACACCAGACACTCCCACGTGCAACGTTTTATCTCTCCAAGCTCACTGGGTTAAATTACATCTGTTGTCGTCTCTGCACTGCAAAACATGGACCTGATCAATCCTCGTCTCCAGAGCCTTTTAATATCTTTGCTCTGGGTAGTAACAGGTAGGATCCACATTGCAGCCTTTTTTTATTTTGTTCATTAACAAGTGACACCAAGTGAAAATAAAAACAATGTGACAGCTGGTCTGATCAGGCTCTTTGTAGCTCAACTCTTCTGTTAGTGATGGTTTTATGTCGATTATCTTTGTGCATATAAAAGAGACGTCGGTGGATCAGTAACATGAATTATTACGTTTGACCCCCACAGGTGGAATTGATGGGAGCTTTGTCACCCAGACTCCTCTGCTGTGGAAGGAACAGGGTCAATCTGCCACCATGACATGCAAACACACTAAGGATGGAAGTTATTTCCAGATGTACTGGTACAGACAGCTGCCAGGAGAAGGAATCAAGGAAATCGTTTTAACGACTACGACTCCTCCACATAAATATGCAGACGGCTTCAGCGCAGACAAATTCCCAGCGACTAAAAGCGACGCTCAGACTGGATCACTGACTGTGGAGAAGCTGCAGCGTGAAGACAGCGCTGTGTATTTCTGTGCTGTGAGTCAACACAGTGACAGAAGAGACTTAGACAGCTGCACAAAAACCCAACTGTTACTGTCACAGTGAACAGAAGACACATGGTTTCAATCACCTTCTCTAGACTATTTATAACATGAAATAAAGGAAACAAAAACTATATTGGGTTATTTTGTTGTTTGTTTTTAACAGAAATCTAAACTATGAATATACTTCATACTCCCACCAAATATCTTTCCTCCTATTTTAATAAAACAACTCAGTGCTGATTTAATTATCACAATATCTGATTTAATTCCTTCTTTTTGACTTGTCTTTTCTTCATGAACTGTGCAACAAACAAAAAAACTTTTTAAGCGTCAACAGACAAAACAAACAAATGATCACGTACAAAAAACTACAGAAAGCGCTGGAACCCGAGTACCAACAGAAATATCAACCAGCAAATGACTTAAAATCACCAGTGTGTTGTCACAGTGACCAATGACACAATGTGTCTCCTCCCCTCTACACTGATCCTGAACCATCTGCTCAGTCTGTCAGTCACTGCAGAGACAGAGTGGAGGAGAAAGACATCATGATAAGAAACATCAGCAGGATCACTGTGCTGCTCCTCTGCCTCTCCTGTAGGTTTCAATACAAACTCTTCACTTAGACTCACATTTGTGTCACCGTCCATTTTATTGTGTTAATGTTTCTCTCTTTCCACACAGGTGATTCACTGAGTATTGAAGTTCATCAGGCTCCATCATCAATAATAACAAGTCCTGATGTTTCACCACTAATCAACTGTAACCATTCAGACAGTACATATAATACAATATATTGGTATCAGCGACCTGTTGGAGACTCTGAGCTTAAACTCATTGGATTTATTCAATATACCAGACCAACCATGGAGGATAAATTCCAAGATCATTTCAGCATAACTGGAGATGGTTCAACAAAGGCTCAACTTCAGGTCCTAAAACCCAGACAGCCACAGGACAGTGGCATGTATTACTGTGCAGCTAGTAGACACAGTGACTCAATTATCTTCTCACCGCTACAAAAACCCTCTCTGATATTCCAGCATATAAACTCACAGTCAACAACAACACACCTGCATCTAACTACTGCACAGAGCAGGAAATCACCACAGATATTCACATTAAAACCGTCTCTTCCTGCGCCAACCCACACAGCACAACACTGTACACGACACCACGACACCTCCCACTTCAAGAGGTGCTGTTTGTTTACCTGATTGGAGAGTTTCCTCACAAAAGGAGATAGAAATTCACTCTAGCAGCGTATCCTGTGATGACAACACAGCTCCACTACGTCCATCTGAAATTCACTGACAAAACATCATCATGATCATTTTCTTCTGCATAATCATTCATCTTATACAAGTTTCAGGTAACAACAATGATTCTTTTTTATTAGGATTTTGACATGTCAAGTGTCAAGTGTCACGTCTCAAATGTTACAGTCAAACAGATTTTCTCTACAATATCAGATCAGATCATTTCATCTGTTTATTTACTTTGATTCTCACTAAATGTGACTGTATGTTTGATATGTTTTTCTTCATGTTTTTCTCAGGTTCTTCTCTCAGTACAAAGCAGACAGACTCCAGTTGTCACTACATCAGAATTTCTTGATTAACTAAAGGTCTAACTGATGGAAGTGACGTGAACTAGACACCAACATCCTGTGGATAAAACAGAACAAAAACGCAGCTAGGATACATTAAACAAACCAAGGGACTTGAACTGGACTTGACATGTAATGGAACAGACAACTGCTGGGAGAAAACATCAAACTAATTGTGTCCACAAGAGCTGAGGCACAGACCATGATTTTGGAGAATTCAGTAGACAGAAATTCTCAGCTACAAAAACCATCACGCTGAGACTGGGACAGATCACAGTGATGAATGTGGAGCCTGAAGATAAAGGCTTGTATTTCTGCTGCTGTGAGCAAACACAGTGAAACAGACACATGTGGAGGATGAACAAAAACCTCACCATTCACAGACAAGCTATCAAAGATGTTGTTGACTACAGGACCAGATAGATGGACACAAGTTACACAGCATCACTGAACAACACCAGACAGAAATATCAACCAGCAAATGACTTTAAATCACCAGAGACATCCTCATCACATCTTCTGTGGCTCTCAAGTCTCACTATGAAGACCCAAGATCATTCATCACATCTTCTGTGGCTTCAAGGTAAAACAATACAAAACATATTCCCTACTAGTATAAGAAATGTGTAGATTTTTATTTCAGACAGGAGCATCAATCCTGGTGGAGACATTACTTATACCCAGATGTACTGGTTCAGACAGAGTCCAGGAGAAACCTGTTACATCCTCCAGCAGGTGGCGCTGGAGCTCAAGAAACACTCTTAAACGTCACACACGGCAGTACAGGATATGATGGAGCTGATGGAGACTTGATGAGTCTCTAACAAAGCGTCTGCAGTAAACACAGCAGCAGGAGCTGCTCCACGTTCACACGGGAGGTCAACATGTCGACATTACTGTTTTTATCTTGGCTCATTGGTAATCGCCTTCACCCTTCAGTAATACCGCTTTAACTGAACTGCAGTCAAGTTTCTTCACTGGTTATTCAATCTCTCTTTTTCTAGGTTTCTCTCTGGGTCTTGAGGTGCGTCAGTCTCACTCTGATCTCATCACTAATCCTGGTGACAAAGTGGAGATTTTCTGCAGCCATGATAAAACCGACTACAGGATGATGCTCTGGTACCAGCGCTCACCTGGAGACACCACTTTGAAACTCATTGGATATTTGTACGTCAAAAGTGTCAAAATAGAAAAGCTCTATGAGGTCTTTAACATCGCTGGAGATTTAAGTGGAAGCACAACAAAGAATGGATCCCTGATAATCAAACAAGTATCACAAGAACAAAGTGCAGTTTACTACTGTGCAGCTCGAGAAGCACATTGACACAAGTCCCCTCTGAACATAACAAAAACTGGTTCTGACTGAGACCCTGAATAAACTGCTGACAGACACCTGTTTTGTGGTTTGATTCTGCTGTAACATAATGACATCATTACTGGTTGACGTAAAAGTGTCTCTGTTGTTTGGGTTAGTGGTTAGTTAGTAGTGAGAATGAGGTTTAGAGCCACTCCTCCTGAAAACATCAAGTTCAGATGAGAACAGATTTCAAGAGAGCGCTACGAGCAGAGACCTACATTTCATTCACGTCTTCAGAAGAGCTGCTCTGTGTCACGTCTCTACATGATGATTACATTTCTCTTTTGCTGTTTCCTCACAGGTAACAACTACTTAACGTTCAAGTTAACATGCACCCAATTGATCTTCACTTCTTAAATCAATCGTGTGTCCAACTCTGCTTACAGCAGGTATTTCTCTGGGGATTCAGATCCATCAGTCTCCCTCTTCTCTCATCAGAAAGGCTGGTGATAACGTGCAGCTGGTCTGTACCCATGGAAAAACTGACTACACAGTGATGCTGTGGTACCAGCAGACACCTGAAGATCAGACTCTAAAGCTCATTGGACATGTGAATTATAAGAAAATAGACCATGAAGAATTATATAAAGAGCATTTTAAGATCACTGGAGATTTAAGTGGCGATAACGCGAAGAACGGATCTTTGTTCATAGTGAATCTAAAAGAGTCTGAGCACACTGCAGTTTACTACTGTGCAGCTCGATATGCACATTGAGGTAGATCTCCTTTCAGCAACACAAAAACTAAACACCTTCATTTATCAGCTGTGGTTTTCAGTAAAGAAGTGAAACACGTTCCCCAGACATCTGCAGTCACCGTCTGTGTCATGTGACTTCTACCTCATTTCCTATTATGTCATATTATCAAGTCAAACAGCCAGAGTAGACTCATAACATCATCATCATTCCTCCCTCACTCAGCAGAGACTCCAGTCACTTCTTCATGTGCAACATGACACCGTCTCATCTCATCACATCCATCATCACTATGTTATGGATTAAAGGTATCATTCATCAACTCACACACTCATTTTTCTATTTCATTTACAAATGACTCCTTCAAGTAGAAACTGAGCTGTAATATTAACATCAACTGTCACAGACTGTTTATTTATCACTGCTGTTTCTCAGCACACAATAAGGTTTTACCAACTAGTAGTTCAGTAGTGTTTCATCATGTCTTTACAGGAGTTTACCTCGACAAAGAAAAACTAGTGTTTCAGACTCCAACTGATGAGATAAAGAACATAAATGGTCAAGTCAACCTGACCTTCACTCATTCAATCCCCAACTATGACACCATTCTCTGGTATCAGCGCTCACCAGGCGACACAAACCTAAAGCTGATTGGATATGTGTATTATAACAATCCCACTATTGAGGAGCCATTTAGGAGCCGCTTCACTGTGGGTGGAGACGGACGGAAAACAGCTTTTCTTCACATCAAGAACCTGACACACCCTGAAGACAGTGGAGAATATTTTGGAGCAGCGAGTAGACACAGTAATAAAGACAGTGACTCTGTTAGACAAAAACCTCTGTCATCTGTCACGTTGTCATCTGGTTTCACACACAACCGATAGATGGAGGCATAGAACACAGTAACACAGTAAACAGGTTTTAATCACACACATGTGGTGTTTCAGTAACTGACACAGATACAAACACCCTCCCTTCTCAACCTGACTCTCATTTTTCTCACATTGGTGCCACAACATGTCTTCATCTATACAAACACTTAGCTTCCTCTTCATCTGTTTTTATGGTAAGATATGGACTTTTATCTTCAACTACATGAAGTAATAATTTAGTTAAATTTTACATAGCTTGAGATTTTCTCCAAGTGTTTGAACTGGCATCAATAACATTTTCTAAACCTGTTCTCTCCACAGGTCAGGTGAGCTCCGTCACATTCCAACAATCTCCTCCTCTGATAGTTGATGAGAAAACTGATGTCCAGATCGAATGTAGTCACGATGATAATAGCCTTCCTTTAATGCTCTGGTATCAGAGGAAAAGGGACAATCTGTCTATGATCCTCATTGGATATGGATATGCAAACAGCCAACAAAACTATGAGGGAGAGTTTGGAAAACAATTCACCCTGACAAAAGAAAGCAACACAAAAGGAAAACTTCTTATTCCAAAAGCAACGCCGTCTCACTCAGCTGTTTATTTCTGCGCTGCCAGCACACAGTGATGTGGTTTAACGTGGCTCCCTCACTAAAAACCCTGACTGATTTCCTGCTAATGAAGTGTGTGTTTGAACATGAAGAAATGTCTCTGTCTTTACACATTCCTACTAGAGGACACTGTGTTTCTACTGCAGCAACACAAACCTGGAGGACGTCTGCAGCTGTGATTGGATTTATTTTCATCCTGCTTCCATGTTATTACATTAGATACAAGACTGATATTGTACTGTTCATTTCATACATCAGTGATCATTTACTACCTTTAAAATTCCTTTTCCTCACACTGATCAAGCAGACAGTGTGACATTTCAGCCGTCTACAAAACAGCTACACTGGAAATTAAATTGGAGTCACAATAACAACCACTATTCAATGCTCTGGTAGCAGCAAAAACAAAGCGGTCTGATGAACTTGACTGGCTACAAATACGTTGGCAGTGACTTCCGGTCAGAACACCGTCAAGATGGCCGCATAGTGAGGGAACTCCCGGTAGAATCAGTTCATTTAGAGAAATACCCTCATACAAACCAAGTAAATAATTCTGCAAAAAAGCGTAGTAAAAGGGGGGAAAGTCACATCGCCACTTTGAGCAGTAAAAGTCGTCTGAAGACGTGGGTGAGAAAGACGGACACAGCAACAATTGTTAGCTAAAAGTTTTAAGCTAGCGAGCAACGTCGTGCGGTGCGGAAAATGGCCAACTGGGAACTGATTCTGCAAGAAATAAGAGAGTTTCGCCAAGAAAACAAAGAGCAATTAGGGACAATAAAAGAAGAAATTGTTAAGGTGAATGCCAGACTGGACGAGGCAGAAGGGCGAATTGAGAAAGTAGAAGAAAATACAGAAGAAGTCATCACGGCGATGCTACAGCTACACGCCAAACTGGAGGACAAGTTGCTGGATTTAGAAAGTCGTGACGTGAAAGACGTGAAAACATAAGGATCTATGGGGTGCCGGAGGGATTCGAAAAAGAATCAACCACAATGACCACGTTTGTGGAAAATTTACTCCGCGAAGGTCTCGAGCTAACTACAGATATACCCGACCTGCAGATTGAAAGAGCTCATCGGTCTGACGCGCCGCCACGCTCCATTGTAATCAAGTGTTTAAGCTTTAAAACGAAAGAGACACTGCTCCGCAAGGCATGGCAGAAGAAGGGGTTTGCCTGGCAAGGAAACCACATAAACCTGGATCATGACTATCCACCTCAAATTCTCAAGAAACGAAGAGAATACACAGAGATACGTAAAGTGCTGAAGGAAAATAAAGTCCAGTTCCAGACCCTCTTCCCTGCCAGACTGCGCGTGAGATACGAAGACGGGACCAAAACCTACAATACCATAGAGGAGGCATCAGAGGACCTGCTGAGAAGAGGTTACACCGTGACAACCGCTACACCTCCAACGACGCTCATGGACCAGGTGCAACGGCTGACCTGGAAGACAGTTGACAGACGATCCAGGAAGGGAACAACTGAACGGGAACCAAGATACAGGGAGAAGCTTCGAGCCTTCAGGAGACCATCACCACCCCCCTCTGGGACCTAAAGGATTTAACCCACGATCTGAGGACGACGGAGCAAACTGAGAAATCTCTGTCATGTACTATGACTGTAACTAGTGGTAGAGATTTGATTTTCTTCTTTTTTTTTCTTTTCGATATGCGACTGTTACAGGTAAGGGCCTATTTTAATATGTGGCGGAGACTTTAACATCCGGCTAAATGCGAAAATTGACCCATCAAATGGAAAATCAGAAGCAAAAAATATTACCAGAAGAAAGGAGGTCTTTTTAGGGTGGACAATTGTGAAATAGGACCCAGCACCATTTCAGATAATGGTCCCGTCTATAGATCAATCCATCTGAATAATAATAAGAAATCCACACTCTGGAGGTTGAACTCAAACATCCTGAATAACCCAGTAACCTAGCAAAGTCCCTCAATGATGACAACAAATGTAAGATCATAAAATTAAAAAAAAGAAACAGATAAAATAAATACTCAGGAAATTCAAAAAAAGCTTCTTTTTACAAAGCAACAATACTACAAGACAGGTGGGAAAATCAATGAAACTTCTATCGTGTAGGTTAAGAAAACAACAAGCGGACAGAACTGTATATAAAATAAGAAACCCTGCAACAAACATAATAGAAACTAGTCCGGAGAAAATACAACATTGCTTCCAAGAAAACTATAAGCTTTTATATTCCCAACTACAGACAAACAATGATAATCAAATTGATGATTTTTTTGTCTCAGGTAAATCTCCCAAAGATCACAGATGAACAAAACGGAAAATTAATATCTGAAATAACAAAAGAAGAAATTCAATCAGCAATCAGGAGGATGAAAAGGGGAAAGTCTCCGGGGACAGATGGTTTTACCACAGAATGGTCCAAAACAATGCAAGAGCAATTAATTCCAACATTATTGAAAACGTTTAACTGGGTTTTGGAAAACAAAACAATTAGGTCTTACTGGGAAGAGATTCATAAACATATTAAAAATGTATTTGATGTGAACATTCCATTACAATGTGAAACTTTGTTTTTGGGGAATATATTGTTTGAAAAATGGAACATAAAAGACAAAAAACTGCTTGCTATACTGTTGGCAGACAGTAAGAAATGTATCTCGAGGAAATGGTTGAAAGTGGAACCTCCCACCATTGATGAATGGATTGAAACTGTATATGAGATTTATGTTATAAAGACGATTTCTTTTTCACTGGACCTGGACCAAATGGACTGAGTATGTAAAGCCAACCAGATCTGATTTTGTTTGAATATACTTGTGCTTTATTTGTTTATGTATTTTTATGTGACGTGCGCTCCCTGGGTCTGTTCTTTTCATTTTTGATATTGTTCCTATATGGAGTAATTTAGATCTATATAACAAAACTCCAGAAAGGCAACATGGACAAAATCATCCAGACGTTTTACATCCATCCTGTTCTATGTTCTTGACAAATTAAAGCTGTAATTAATGTATGTGATGGAAATGTCCTCAACCTGAGCAGCAGCGCAGTGTATTTCTGTGCTGCTAGTCAACACAGTGGTGCATGTCACTGCTCCTCACTACAAAAACCTCATCACATTCAGACAATCTCAGTATCACAGCTTTCAGCCTCTTGCACCTGTATTCTCTCTCTTCACAAGGTGGCAGTATATCTTCAGTCACACCACTGTAAACACACTAATCCTCAGTGTCAGTGTGCTGACACTTGACTTGCTCACTACACCACAATGTGTCTCCTATATTTTGGAGCAGCGAGTAGACACAGTAATAAAGACAGTGACTCTGTTAGACAAAAACCTCTGTCATCTGTCACGTTGTCATCTGGTTTCACACACAACCGATAGATGGAGGCATAGAACACAGTAACACAGTAAACAGGTTTTAATCACACACATGTGGTGTTTCAGTAACTGACACAGATACAAACACCCTCCCTTCTCAACCTGACTCTCATTTTTCTCACATTGGTGCCACAACATGTCTTCATCTATACAAACACTTAGCTTCCTCTTCATCTGTTTTTATGGTAAGATATGGACTTTTATCTTCAACTACATGAAGTTATAATTTAGTTAAATTTTACATAGATTGAGATTTTCTCCAAGTGTTTGAACTGGCATCAACAACATTTTCTAAACCTGTTCTCTCCACAGGTCAGGTGAGCGCCGTCACAGTTCAACAATCTCCTTCTCTGATAGTTAATGAGAAAACTGATGTCCAGATCGAATGTAGTCACGATGATGATACCTTTCAAAATATGCTCTGGTATCAGCAGAAAAGGGACCATCTGTCTATGATCTTCATTGGATATGGATTTGGGACAAGTGACCCAAAGTATGAGGGAGAGTTTGGAAAACAATTCACCCTGACAAAAGAAAGCGACACAAAAGGAAAACTTCTTATTCCAAAAGCAACGCCGTCTCACTCAGCTGTTTATTTCTGCGCTGCCAGCACACAGTGATGTGGTTTAACGTGGCTCCCTCACTAAAAACCCTGACTGATTTTCTGCTAATGAAGTGTGTGTTTGAACATGAAGAAATGTCTCTGTCTTTACACATTCCTACTAGAGGACACTGTGTTTCTACTGCAGCAACACAAACCTGGAGGACGTCTGCAGCTGTGATTGGCACATTGATTATTACAAGACTGATATTGTACCGTTCATTTTATACATCAATGATCATTTACTACCTTTAAAATTCCTTTTCCTCACACTGATGATATGAAGAACAAAACAAAACATGAAATCTATAAACCACCATCTGGTGAGAACATGTGTCTGTACCAGAAAAACCTAACAAATATTAACATACGACACACGTGTCGATCTCAAGAGAGAGCTTAAAAGGTCTGAGTGTCTAAAAATAAATAGGTCAAAAGAGTGCTTTGACCAAAAACTACATTTCCCACAATGCCTGTCGACTGTGATACCCGTGAAGTGACGGCTCAGCGCCACTACACGGCAGTGTTTCCATATCAATGCCAATGAGTGAAACTGAGAAAGAAATTATCCCAAAATGTCCAAGAAGAGAAAAGTTGATGCAGACGGAAGACTATTTCAAGAACGATGGGAAGGCCAATACTTGTTTGTGCTTCAAGGAGAAAGACCGGTGTGTCTTTTGTGTTACGAGCCGGTGTCGGTTGTCAAAGAGTACAATTTAATAATTATGCTTGCATTTTGTTTTGTGTTTGTTATTTTCAGAACATGATCAAAGGATGGTAGAGAGCGGATCCACCAAATGCTACATCTGTCATACATGATTTTAGCAACTTACAATTGTTGATTTTACAGTAATTAAGCCCATTTTAATGGGTATTTATTGTGTTATTTTTCTGAGTTATGAATATGTTAATTTTTCTTCATTCACTAGGATAGTTTGATCCATGATTGATGGAGTTATGTGGGTTTCATAAGCTGACGAATTAAAAGGATTTATGTTATAACAGAGCCACGAGCAAACATTTTTTCAATGCAACTGTAATGTTTGTGACTTGAATAAGTAATAAATTCAGAGTTATTTAACATTAAGGAGTAGTTACATTTATTTTACATACCATTCAATTACATTAATAAGTTACATCTGGCCCTTTGAGGACAGCCATTACGCTGATGTGGCCCTCGCTGAAAATGAGTTCGACACCACTGATATACAATGTTTAGACGCGTTGTTTAAACATAAAGGCTTGTGTTTCTGTGCCGCGAGTCAACACAGTGATGGAGACGTGTGTGAAAGCTCGACAAAAACCTCACCGCAAACTTGGCGCGACTATATTGTTGACTGTAGGACCACGAGCTACACAAGTTACACAGCATCACTGAACAACACCAGACACTCCCACGTGCAACGTTTTATCTCTCCAAGCTCACTGGGTTAAATTACATCTGTTGTCGTCTCTGCACTGCAAAACATGGACCTGATCAATCCTCGTCTCCAGAGCCTTTTAATATCTTTGCTCTGGGTAGTAACAGGTAGGATCCACATTGCAGCCTTTTTTTATTTTGTTCATTAACAAGTGACACCAAGTGAAAATAAAAACAATGTGACAGCTGGTCTGATCAGGCTCTTTGTAGCTCAACTCTTCTGTTAGTGATGGTTTTATGTCGATTATCTTTGTGCATATAAAAGAGACGTCGGTGGATCAGTAACATGAATTATTACGTTTGACCCCCACAGGTGGAATTGATGGGAGCTTTGTCACCCAGACTCCTCTGCTGTGGAAGGAACAGGGTCAATCTGCCACCATGACATGCAAACACACTAAGGATGCTACATACTTGTACATGTACTGGTACAGACAGCTGCCAGGAGAAGGAATCAAGGAAATCGTTTTAACGACTACGACTCCTCCACATAAATATGCAGACGGCTTCAGCGCAGACAAATTCCCAGCGACTAAAAGCGACGCTCAGACTGGATCACTGACTGTGGAGAAGCTGCAGCGTGAAGACAGCGCTGTGTATTTCTGTGCTGTGAGTCAACACAGTGACAGAAGAGACTTAGACAGCTGCACAAAAACCCAACTGTTACTGTCACAGTGAACAGAAGACACATGGTTTCAATCACCTTCTCTAGACTATTTATAACATGAAATAAAGGAAACAAAAACTATATTGGGTTATTTTGTTGTTTGTTTTTAACAGAAATCTAAACTATGAATATACTTCATACTCCCACCAAATATCTTTCCTCCTATTTTAATAAAACAACTCAGTGCTGATTTAATTATCACAATATCTGATTTAATTCCTTCTTTTTTACTTGTCTTTTCTTCATGAACTGTGCAACAAACAAAAAAACTTTTTAAGCGTCAACAGACAAAACAATATTAGACAAGACAATATTATGGTATCAGCGACCTGTTGGACACTCTGAGCTTAAACTCATTGGATATATTGTAGTTGCCAGACAAACCATGGAGGATGAATTCAAAGATCATTTCAACATAGCTGGAGATGGTTCAACAAAGGCTCAACTTCACGTCCTAAAACCCAGACAGCCACAGGACAGTGGCATGTATTACTGTGCAGCTAGTAGACACAGTGACTCAATTATCTTCTCACCGCTACAAAAACCCTCTCTGATATTCCAGCATATAAACTCACAGTCAACAACAACACACCTGCATCTAACTACTGCACAGAGCAGGAAATCACCACAGATATTCACATTAAAACCGTCTCTTCCTGCGCCAACCCACACAGCACAACACTGTACACGACACCACGACACCTCCCACTTCAAGAGGTGCTGTTTGTTTACCTGATTGGAGAGTTTCCTCACAAAAGGAGATAGAAATTCACTCTAGCAGCGTATCCTGTGATGACAACACAGCTCCACTACGTCCATCTGAAATTCACTGACAAAACATCATCATGATCATTTTCTTCTGCATAATCATTCATCTTATACAAGTTTCAGGTAACAACAATGATTCTTTTTTATTAGGATTTTGACATGTCAAGTGTCAAGTGTCACATCTCAAATGTTACAGTCAAACAGATTTTCTCTACAATATCAGATCAGATCATTTCATCTGTTTATTCACTTTGATTATCACTAAATGTGACTGTATGTTTGATATGTTTTTCTTCATGTTTATCTCATTTCAATACCTAGCAACAATATTTCACTACATCATAATTTCTTGATTAACTAACAGGTCTAACTGATGGAAGTGACGTGACCCAGACACCAACACTGTGGATAAAACAGGGTGAAAACGCAGCAATAAACTGCAAACAAACCAAGGGACTTGACTACTTCTACATGTACTGGTACAGACAACTGCCGGGAGAAAACATCAAACTAATTGTGTCCACAAGAGCTGGAGGCACAGACCATGATTTTGGAGAATTCAGTAGACAGAAATTCTCAGCTACTAAACCAAACGCTGAGACTGGGACATTCACAGTGATGAATGTGGAGCCTGAAGATAAAGGCTTGTATTTCTGTGCTGTGAGCAAACACAGTGATACAGACACATGTGGAGGATGAACAAAAACCTCACCACACACTTGGCGCAACTATGTTGTTGACTGTAGGACCACGAGCTACACAAGTTACACAGCATCACTGAACAACACCAGACAGAAATATCAACCAGCAAATGACTTGAAATCACCAGAGACATTCATCACATCTTCTGTGGCTGCGTCTCACTATGAAGACCCAAGATCTCGTCACATTTCTGTGGCTTCAAGGTAAAACAATACAAAACATATTCCCTACTAGTATAAGAAATGTGTAGATTTTTATTTCAGACAGTAGCATCAATCCTGGTGGAGACCTGAGATCTCAGCAACACTTTAGAGTCAGTAATTTTCTTTAAATAAACAACAAAGACATTACTTATACCCAGATGTACTGGTTCAGACAGAGTCCAGGAGAAACCTGTTACATCCTCCAGCAGGTGGCGCTGGAGCTCAAGAAACACTCTTAAACGTCACACACGGCAGTACAGGATATGATGGAGCTGATGGAGACTTGATGAGTCTCTAACAAAGCGTCTGCAGTAAACACAGCAGCAGGAGCTGCTCCACGTTCACACGGGAGGTCAACATGTCGACATTACTGTTTTTATCTTGGCTCATTGGTAATCGCCTTCACCCTTCAGTAATACCGCTTTAACTGAACTGCAGTCAAGTTTCTTCACTGGTTATTCAATCTCTCTTTTTCTAGGTTTCTCTCTGGGTCTTGAGGTGCGTCAGTCTCACTCTGATCTCATCACTAATCCTGGTGACAAAGTGGAGATTTTCTGCAGCCATGATAAAACCACCTACAGGATGATGCTCTGGTACCAGCGCTCACCTGGAGACACCACTTTGAAACTCATTGGATATTTGTATTTCAACAATGTCAAAATAGAAAAGCTCTATGAGGTCTTTAACATCTCTGGAGATTTAAGTGGAAGCACAACAAAGAATGGATCCCTGATAATCAAACAAGTATCACAAGAACAAAGTGCAGTTTACTACTGTGCAGCTCGAGAAGCACATTGAGGTAGATCTCCTTTCAGCAACACAAAAACTAAACACCTTCATTTATCAGCTGTGGTTTTCAGTAAAGAAGTGAAACACGTTCCCCAGACATCTGCAGTCACCGTCTGTGTCATGTGACTTCTACCTCATTTCCTATTATGTCATATTATCAAGTCAAACAGCCAGAGTAGACTCATAACATCATCATCATTCCTCCCTCACTCAGCAGAGACTCCAGTCACTTCTTCATGTGCAACATGACACCGTCTCATCTCATCACATCCATCATCACTATGTTATGGATTAAAGGTATCATTCATCAACTCACACACTCATTTTTCTACATGAAGTATTTATTATTCATATAATGTTTAATACAACATGAGATTTTCTCCAAGTGTTTGAACTGGCATCAATAACATTTTCTAAACCTGTTCTCTCCACAGGTCAGGTGAGCGCCGTCACATTTCAACAATCTCCTTCTCTGATAGTTAATGAGAAAACTGATGTCCAGATCGAATGTAGTCACGATGATGATAACCTTCAAATTATGCTCTGGTATCAGAGGAAAAGGGACAATCTGTCTATGATCCTCATTGGATATGGATATGCAAACAGCCGCCAAAACTATGAGGGAGAGTTTGGAAAACAATTCACCCTGACAAAAGAAAGCAACACAAAAGGAAAACTTCTTATTCCAAAAGCAACGCCGTCTCACTCAGCTGTTTATTTCTGCGCTGCCAGCACACAGTGATGTGGTTTAACGTGGCTCCCTCACTAAAAACCCTGACTGATTTCCTGCTAATGAAGTGTGTGTTTGAACATGAAGAAATGTCTCTGTCTTTACACATTCCTACTAGAGGACACTGTGTTTCTACTGCAGCAACACAAACCTGGAGGACGTCTGCAGCTGTGATTGGATTTATTTTCATCCTGCTTCAATGTTCTTACATTAGTTACAAGATCTAGGTTAATTTACCTTTTCCATTTTAGATATGGCAATAATATACCAGAATGGCAATGAAAATTAAATTATTGTTTTTATATCCTATTTTCATTTTTGTCACAAATGATTTGTGCATATTAGTAAATTTAAAAGCCAAATGTAGATATTTCATTTCATTTTTAATATTGGCAGGATAAGGAAAAAAATAAACATGTTGCTGCAATTTCTTACCTTAGTGAAAAGTTGTAATTCCTGCCAATTTCCAAAGAGAAAGAGTAAACCTTTTCATAGAGTCCCAAACAGCCAAAGCAGGTGAAACCACGTCTGTAACAAAGATAAAATGTGAATATATTTCCAACTTTTGGAGAAATTAACAACCGTCTAGCTAGCTACACCTGGCTAACTTACCCAGTTACAGCGAGCTAACTCACGGGTTAGCTCGCTAGCTAGCTAAGTGACGGGTTAGCTTGCTAGCTAGCTAAGTGACGGGTTAGCTCGCTAGCTAGCTAGCTAAGTTACGGGTTAGCTCGTTAGCTAGCTAAGTGACGGGTTAGCTCGCTAGCTAGCTAAGTGACGGGTTAGCTCGTTAGCTCGCTAAGTGACGGGTTAGCTCGTTAGCTAGCTAAGTGACGGGTTAGCTCGCTAGCTAGCTAAGTGACGGAGTAGCTAAGTGACGGAGTAGCTAGCTAATAGGAGCTGACTAAAACGTTATTTTTCCACACGGTGCTCCTGAAAAAAAAAACGAACTGTCAGTTTATGGTGTTTGGTTGCGTCATTTTCATATTTTACCACCTATTTTTTTCAAATTATTCAGCTATTTTTTGACTTACCAAAGTCTTGCGCTCTTGCGCTCGCGACAATTAACGGTCGACTTGGTAAAACGAGTGGGCGGGGCTATGTCCGTTGAAGCGGACTGCCAATCAGGCGGCAACCAATCACGTTCCAGCAGAGCCCAACCTCATCGAGCAATTATCCAATCACATCAACAGGTGATTTAAATGGACCCTACTGTGTTTAAAATGAAAAATGTACTCATGTTGGCAACAATAATCTAATTAATAATGTAATTGATAATAAATTAAATATTTATATTTATTTATATCTATAGTCATCATTATATATAATATCATATATTTATATATATATATTAATATACATTAATATAGAAATCAGTTGATTCATATCTGTGCAAAACATATGTATGTGTGTGTGTGTATATATATGTGTGTGTGTGTGTGTGTGTGTGTGTGTGTGTCATATATAAGAGGTGGGGAAATGGTGCTGTGATGTCATCTCTCATTTGATCTGTAATAAGTTCAACTGTAATAAGAACAACATGTGACTGCTCCTCCGCTCATACTAGATGTCAGTGCTTTGATATGTAAACAAATCTAAATACACGTCTGCTATTTGTCTTTGATTAATTTGGTTTTAGTTTTCCAGAATGTCTCAAACTTTATACGCATGTGGATTGTTATTCTTTGTGCTCAGTGAGTCTGACTTCATTTTAATCTCACTTTTCTCTGATGAAATTGATGACATTTCCCTTCTGAATTGACTTAAATTCATTAATTAACTAATTAATTAATTGCCATTCTTTGCAGAGAAAGTGGACGGCGTCAACTTTGAACAGTCCCCCTCTCAGATTGTGAAGGAAGGGACTGAGGAGCTGAGGATTACCTGCAGTCATGACAGCAGCAGCCTTCAAACGATGCTGTGGTACCAACAGAAACAGAGCAACCCGACTCTGATCCTCATCGGGTACACGGTCCTCATGGCTACTCCGGTCTACGAGGGCCAGTTTGAAGACAGATTCCGGTTAAAGAGAGACGAAATAACGAGAGGATCTCTGACTATTGTCAAAGTGACTTCATCAGACTCAGCTGTGTATTTCTGCGCTGCTAGCACACACTGATGTGGTTTAATACAACTGCTGCTCTAAAAACCTCCTGTGGCAAAGTGATAACAACTCCACACGGTTCTGTAAATCAAGTAAGAAAGACAAACTGAAGAATTCTGACAACTTTATATATAGAAAAACATGATCATGTACAAAATTATAATCACAAATAAATTTTTTGTTTGTTTGTTCACATATTTACATATGTACACACACAGTGTATATATAAGTATATATGCATGTGTGTGTATGTGTGTATATATATATATATATATATATATATATATATGTGTGTGTGTGTGTGTGTGTGTGTGTATATATAATGTATATATGTATATAGTAAATATATATATATCATTATATATATATATATATATATATATATATTTTTTACATCATTAGAAATATATACATACATATATATATACACACACACCACATTAAACCACACATTAAATTAAGTAAATAAATGTATATATTACTTAACACACACACACATATATATATATATTAGTAAATTACATTAACCAATTATCAATTGATTAATTATTTTAATTAACAATAGTGACATCATTACATTAAACTGATAATGTTATAAGTGTGTTTGTGAACAACTTGACATGAGACAATAAAAAAAAGTTGAATACAACATCATCATTGTGAGGTAATCCCTTGTTAATGCAACATAACATAATCGTACGATTTAATATAAACGGTCCTTTTTACTAAAAATGCCACTTTAGATGGTTTAAATAGCATCGGTGGCAACACATCATCATCAGATTCTGCGTTGGTCTCTGTGATGAGTCTCTCTGCAAAATGATAGTCTTGATCGTCAAGATGAAAATAAGAATTGTTGACAGTAACCATGTGATTCAAGTAGAAACACGTGACCTTGTGTTTCCCCCGTGCTGACGACAGTGACTGGTCTGCATCATTCATCTGGAAGACAGATCACTGCCAACATGCTCATTCAAGTCTTATGTGTGTCGCTTCTTGTAAACTCAGGTGGGTTTTTATGCATCGACAATGATTCATTAATTAACTTGACCACATTGTGACATTTGTCTGCAGGTCTCGCTGTTGTAGTTCTACAATCTGGGGATCAAGTGTCTCAACCAGGAGCTGCAGTGATGCTGGAGTGCAGCATGGGCCCGGGGTTCAGCATGAGCAGCTACACCATGCTGTGGTACCGACAAAACCACTATGGAGCTCCAGTAGAGTTCCTCTATACAGAGTTTGACAAGCCTGTGGGGCGCTTTCACCTGTCAATCGAACAAGCCAAAAACAAATTCTCTCTTAAAATTACTGAGCTGTTTGTCAATGACAGCAGCACCTACTACTGCGCTGCCAGACACAGTGATGCACACAGAGCAGACAGGCATACAAATAACAGGCCTGTTTGTGATGTACAGGAAGGCGACAGGCAGGAAGGAGTGTGGCTTTTTTCAGTTTGATACTAAACTGACAGAAACTAGAGATAGTTTCCATAGTGTGAGCTAAAAGTGACATATGATTTTATTCTTTAATATCAGACAGATTATCAGATTATTGTCTTCTTGTCGCGCGCGTGTGTGTGTTTGTATATATGTATGTATATACACACACATACATATATAAATATATATAAATAAATGTGTATATATATACACTTATCCATACACTGGCTGCATGTGTATACACATATATATACACCCACAACACATTATATGTATATGTGTGTGTGTGTGTGTGTGTGTGTGTGTGTGTATATATATATATATATATATATGTAATATATGCTATAATATATATATATATATATACTGACAGCATGTATATATATATATATATATATATATATATATATATATATATATATATATACATGTGGTGTGTATATATATATAATATATTTCTGTATATATGTTCTATATTTCTAATGATGTAACTAACGCTCCTAATATATATATATATATATATATATATATATATATATATATATATATATATATAAAATCAATAAATTAATTACTTTGATTAACAATAGTGACAACAGCTATTATGTACTTAATCTAGTGTTATAAGGGTGTTGACGAATGAGGCGTAAATTTCTACTTTAATTTAATCTGGAATAAAAAGAAACAGGTCGTGGATAAGGCGGCGAGAAAGTAAATCAACAGTCGATAAAAATCTAAAACCAGGTCAATTAGACCGGAAAGCTACAGCTGTGATGGTGCAAGGAGGAGGTGGAACGTAACGAGGTACAAACACTTGCAAAACAACATATCTCAAGTGGAACTTAAGCTGTACTTGCTGCTCGTTGGCCACTAGGAGACTGTAGAGAAATGAAGTTACCAGTGAAGTTTTTTGACACATTGAACAGTCGGTGAAAATGATGCTGCTGTTTGTTACAGTTCTGATCATCACAGGTGAAGACATTTTTAATCCAGCAGATGAAAAGAAAAAAAAAGAAAAACTAAAACTTAATTTTCTTTTTTATGCATTTTCCAGATTTCTCCGTCAGTGTCAAAATTCAGCAACCTTCGTTTGCGTTCGGCCGTGAAGGAGACCAAGCTTTAACTTTAAATTGCCAACATGACGCTGCAGATCATTACTACATGTACTGGTACAAACACAGCAGCGGTGATAAAATGCAGCTGGTGACGTTTTCGATGAATAAAGACGTGACCAACATCGAAGCTCCCTTCAACAAATCCAAGTACACGGCGACGCGGCCTGCGGTGCTGAGCTTCTCTCTGCAGATTCACCCCGTGGAGGTCACAGACTCAGCTGTGTATTACTGCGCCTCCAGCACGACACAGTGACTCAAACAGCCTCAACAGCTAAACAACAACCTCAAGATGAACAAGCAGATAGATTGGATGAGTGTGGAGGCTTCACACGAGCCACATTTCCCCAACGACGGTCGAGCGTCGACGTGACGTGACGTTATAAAACAAACGTCGCTTTGGATGCAAAAATAACAAATGTTTATTAGTTGATTAAAGCTGCAAGAGGAGCTCCACCACCACAGAACTGATCGGCTCAGATAAACAAACAGGTGTTTATCAGAGCCGTCGCCGACGGTCTCCCATCTCTGTCGCGCTCTTCTCCATCAATACTGTCACTATCATTCATCCTCGTCATTGTTTTCACTATTTAATAAATCATTCTGTTACCAACACAAGGTTACAATAATTGAAGTTTGTCAAATTGCATCAGTTGTCACACACTGACCTCTACAGGCCTCGTGGAGGATTACACGTAAATAAAACATCTAAGTGACCTCTGCTGTGTAACAGTGACATTACACATCGACAGAAATATCAGTTAATTAGTTAATTGGATGATTAGTTCGCTATGCAAATATATAAAATAACATGTATGTGTGTGTATATATATATACAGTCAAATATAATAGTATTTATAGTTTTAGTTGATTTGCAGTGAGGGGATTAACTAAATATATTTAATATATATTATTACGTGACGTCTATCTTATTAAATGACTAATATGTATCAAATTAAAAAAAATTAAAATTCAATTAAATTAAAGTTAAAAAATAGTAACTAATTAATAAATCAATTAAAAAGAATTTTTAAAAAATCATATAAAATAGTAAATAATGCAGAAAAATAATTTAAAATTAATTAAATAATAATAATAATTTAAAAAAAATATTTCATTTTTGTGATTAGAAAAAAAAGATTTTATAAATATCTGATTTTTAAAATAAATGAATAAATAAATCAATTATTATTATTATTTGATGTGTCTGACATTAAAGGGTTAATGACAATTTCACCAGCTGCAACTTTAAAGTGTAGTAATTATGTTACTTAATTTAACTCAACTTAATGTTACTTCATTTAACTTTATCTGTAACATCTTTATTATCGGTTATTGAGTCAAATATAAACGATCGATCACTTCAGATCACCGGCAACCGGGTGGATGAAGAGGTGTGACCGTGAGAGATGTCACTTCCTCCGAGGAGCTATAAAAACACAAACGCAAACGGGGAAAAAAAACAGTTCCTCTTTTCCTTCCTTCCTTCCAGACACAGAAATAGCAGCAGCAGAGCTGGAGTCTGTTCATCCGTCAATCAACCTGAGCTGCACAGCTGCTCACACACTGATGGAGGCTGAGATACGGAGGAGCTGGGCGGGGGGAGGGGGAGACGCCAGCGCACGAAAAAGTCACTAGGTTTTTGTATGAGGGTTTTTCACCGTGGGGACAGGGGGGCACGGTGATACATTCCCATAGAGCCGTCGTACAAAAACCTCCTCCCATTAACTCCCGTTGTGTCGACGGCTAAAACCGACCGCTTCCACTTCGCGGAGCAGAAAACGTCAACACTCTGCAGGTTTGTGGGACGACAGGACGCTGCAGCTGTGAAAAGTCTGTTTATTTGCAGGGAAAAGTAGAGTAAAAAATTGTTATGTGATGAATTTTGAAGCAAATTCAGAGCATCTGGATTCTTCTTTAACTGATCGTGACTCCTTTAAAAATAAACGTGACTTGATGAAACTCGTGTTGAACGTTAAACTTCTATATTCTGTGGATTTTTAGACGCAGTCTCGACCTGCTGATTGTGGAAAGTTTCGTGATTTTTTGCTGGAGGAGACGGTCGTTGTGACACTGGAAGTGAAGCTCACTTTGGAGCTGGAACTAAACTCACTGTTCTGGGTAAGTTTGAGTTTGCACAACTTTTCATTACTGTGATAAAGTTAAAACAACTAGAAATGTTGGTGGAAAGACTTTGGTGGAAAACTGTGATTATGACAAAACTGAAGTATTGAACTGGACTAAAAACACTGTGAACTACAATGATCCTGCTTACTTTGGACAAGGAACCAAACTGACAGTTTTAGGTAAATATTTCACATTTATTAATGTATATTTGTATATTTATAAAAGCCACATTGTTCTAGAGTCTTGGTTTAAATTAGAAAATCATTGTCAAACATAAATGTGGTAAAGAAAAGACTCTAGAAGAGTTTCATGTTCAGTATTTTGACACTGTGACAACGCCAACCCAGCGTACTTTGGAAAAGGAACAAAACTGACTGTTCTGGGTGAGTTTTGGTTGAAATATTGACACATTAAGAGTCTTAATGTACCTAATGTACTAGTATTAATCATAGTTGAGCTCAGTGCTTTTTGATGAGAAGCTCGATCACCGTGATAATTACGAAGCTCATTTCGGCCAAGGGACAAAACTGACAGTTCTGGGTGAGTAAAAGAGTCAAAACGTCTTTTAATGAGTTCAGTTAAAGCAGGTTTGTGCACTGTTTGAGCTTGAAGTTGATTTCTAAAATAAAAAATAAGAAAAAATTCTAAAAAAACACGTCGATTTGGATCCAAAGAGTTAAAGCGACGTTCGAGGCGATAAAGTTTATCTGAAAAATGTAAGAAATGAAGCAAAAATAAGTAAAGCGAAAGCGCTAAAAGCGGTTTTGAGCACTGATCCACTTCACCGTGACTCTGGTTCATATGAGGCTTTCTTCGGTGGAGGAACGAAATTAACCGTTTTAGGTGAGAGATGAAAATATATCACATTATCTAACATGGTAGCAGAAATGTCTTAACTCAACTGACTTAACTTAAATAAGATAAATCACAAAACGTGACCATGGTGGTGACATAAAATCAGTTTTTAGCACTAATCTACTTCACTGTGACACTGGTGGCACAGAGGCTTATTTCGGTGGTGGAACAAAGTTGACTGTTTTAGGTAAGAAATCAATTTAAGACGTTTAAGTTCGACTCAGGGTTTTAACTTCTGGATCTTTGATGGTGAGCTTTTTGTCCTCGAGCGTAAACACCGTGTCAGTACGAAGCTTATTTCGGCCAAGGAACTAAACTGACCGTTCTGGGTGAGTGACATGTCAACGCTTGTGAATCTGAGTTGTTATTAAAAAAAAAAAAAAAGGGTCACGCAGCAAATGATGGTTTCAGATTTAAAGAAAAGTTCCAATTTTTGAGTTAAAAGGAAGTAAAAGCAGCGTGTTGGGTTGTTTTGAACGCTTCAATTTCACTGTGACGCTGGTTCTGGAGGTGAAGCTCACTTTGGTGGAGGAACAAGATTAACAGTTTTAGGTAAGAAGTTTAAAAAAAGTATATATATACACATATATAGGGTAACGTTCCCACTGAAATATCTCAAATCTCATTCATTTTGTTCGAAGAAAAACTGCGTGTTCTTATAAAGTTAAAGACAAAGACGCAAAGTGAAGTTAAAAGCAGTTTTGTGCACTGATCAAGTTCACTGTGACCAATACTCAACCAGCTTACTTCGGCGGTGGAACAAAGTTGACAGTTTTAGGTAAGAAACGAATAGTTTTGAGTCGTCTGCGTAACGGCGAACTTTATCAGAGCCAGAGAATAAAACTAGATCTAAACGCTCTAAGTTGCTGGTATTTAGACAGTCAAGAGGTACTTTTGTGCACCGATCGGCTGCACTGTGCTTTTGGTGGCGGTGGTGCAGAAGCTCACTTCGGCGGTGGAACAAAGTTGACGGTTTTAGGTAAGAAAATGTAACGGGGAAAAAGTAAAGAGGCAGAGTAGAGCAAAAGCGGTTTTGTGCGCTGATCGAGCTCACTGTGAATAACAACGCAGAGGCTTACTTCGGAGGAGGAACCAAGTTGACCGTTTTAGGTGAGAAATAAGAAATAAACGAGGAAATTTCCTAACTGGAAGTGTTTAAGTCGAGTTTGAGTTCGAGCAAAAACACAAAACTCGAACACTTCTATAGCTTTGTGTGTGATGGAGGCAGATGAAGTAAAAGTAGTTTCGAACACTGATCCAGTTCACTGTGACTCTGGTACTGGCGAGGCTCATTTTGGAGCTGGGACTAAACTCACCGTTTTAGGTAAGAAAACGTCTTAAAGTTTATTAAATGTAGTTCCGCCGAGATGATTTTGGGTCACGTAAAAATAGCGGTAGAGGTAGAAAAGGTGGAGAAGAGACAGAAAGAGGTTTTGTTCCTGCTCAGAGTCTCTGTGCTCAGGCCAACGAGGCTTATTTTGGAGCTGGAACTAAACTGACCATTATAGGTGAGAAAACGTTTATTAAATTGTTTTTAAAGACGATTTTAATCATGTAAAGACTCAAAAAAGCTGCTCAATACTAGAATAAATTGTTATAAAAACAGCCAGAAAAACACGAGTAGATGTTTAGATTTTAAAATAAGTTGGAGATGATTTGTCTTAAAGTGGCTTTAACGCGTCAGAGAGAGAAAAGGTTGAAAATACTAAAAAGAGAAGCGACAGAAAGAGGTTTTGTTCCAGCTCGAAGTCTCTGTGCTCAGGGCGCTGAAGCTTTCTTCGGAGCTGGGACTAAATTAACCGTTTTAGGTAAGAAAACGCTTGAATAAATCACCAGAAAACAGCTGTAAAACTACGAGATAAAACGTTGAAAATAAGTTAATGAGTGGAAGTTTTAACATGTCAAAGGGAAGCGACAGAAAGAGGTTTTGTTACAGCTCTAAGTCTCTGTGCTCTGGCCAAGAGGCTTATTTCGGAGCTGGAACCAAACTGACCGTTTTAGGTGAGAAAACGTCTTAAAGTTCATCGAATCTAGTTCGGTTAAGATGGTTTTGATCGTGTAAAATGAGCTAAAACGAGGAAAATAAGCGCGAGATGATTTGTTTTAACATGTCAGAGAGAGAAAAAGGTTGAAATCAAGTCATAGAGAAGCAACAGAAAGAGGTTTTGTTACACCTCAAAGTCTCTGTGCTCCAACACCGAGGCTTACTTTGGAGCTGGAACTAAACTCACCGTTTTAGGTAAGAAAACGTCTTAAAAGTTTATTATTAAACGTGGTTTTGTTGAGGTGATTTTGCTCATTTAAAGATAGAGGAAATGGAAGAGGAAGGTTTAACGGAAAAAGGTGGAAAATCCGTGTTGAAGAAGCAACAGAAAGAGGTTTTGTTCCTGCTCAAAATCTCTGTGCTCAGACCAGCGTGAGGCTTATTTTGGAGCTGGAACTAAACTAACCGTTTTAGGTAAGAAAACCATTACATATAGTTTAATTAAGACGGTTTTGATCATGTAAAAATATAATATTAATGCTTATAGCCACTGATAGAATAAATAGTCATGAAAACGGCCATAAAAACACAACAACACGTTGAAATAAGTTGGAGACATTTGCCTCAAAGCATCAGAGAGTCAGTTTTAACACATCAGGGAGAGAAAACGTGGAAATAATATCATAGAGAAGCAACACGAGGAGTTTTGTTCCTGCTCAAAGTCTCTGTGCTCAGACCAGTGAGGCATATTTTGGAGCTGGAACTAAACTCACCGTTTTAGGTAAGAAAACGTCTTAAAGTTCATCAAATATAGTTTGGTTAAGATGGTTTTGTCGCGTGAAGATGCTTTAAGGTTCGAATAACTTCTAAAGATTAATGTTTTTAAGCAAAACTAAAATAGATTAGTAAAGTGGCTTTAACGCGTCAGAGAGAGAAAAGGTTGAAAATACTGATAAGAGAAGCGACAGAAAGAGGTTTTGTTCCTGCTCAAAGTCTCTGTGCTCAGATCGAGAGGCTTACTTCGGAGCTGGGACTAAACTTACTGTTTTGGGTAAGAAAACGTCTTAAAATTCTTTATTAAATTTAGCTGAATCGTGTACAACTGCTCAACTTTAATGTTTACATCCGCTATAATATAAACCATGATAAAATAGCTGTAAAAAGCACATTTTTTAAATGTTAAAATTGGGCCTCAAAGTATCAGAGAGGAAGTTTTAACGTGTCAAGATATTAAAAAAAAAAAAAAAAAAGCAGCACAAAGAGGTTTTGTTCCAGCTCAAAATCTCTGTGCTCAAACCAGGGCGAGGCTCATTTTGGAGCTGGAACTAAACTCACCGTTTTAGGTAAGAAAACGTATTAAAGTTTATTATTAAATGTGGTTTCGTTGGTCGTGTAAAGATAGAGGAAATGGAAGAGGAAGTTTTAACAGAAAAAGGTGGAAATCGTGTGAAAGGGAAGCGACAGAAAGAGGTTTTGCTCCAGCTCAGAGTCTCTGTGCTCAAGGCTACGAGGCTTATTTTGGAGCTGGGACTAAATTAACCGTTTTAGGTAAGAAAACGTATTAAAATTCATTAAATGTAGCTTTGTTAAGATGATTTTACTCATGTATAGATACTTTAAGGCCCAAACGACTCCTAAACACTGATGTTAATATTCAATACTGGAATAAATGATCAGAAAACGGCCATAAAAAAGTAATAAAAATACAAATGATGATAAAATACACATAGAGCAGATGTTTGAGATGATTTGCCTCAAAGTATCAGAGTTGAAGTTTAGAGAGAAAAGGTTGAAATCACCGAAAAGAAGTTTTGTTCTCTGTGCTCGGAGCGTGAAGCTTACTTTGGAGCTGGGACTAAATTAACCGTTTTAGGTAAGAAAAGCTGCAGAAATCGATCTAAAAACGTATATTTCGAGACCTTTAATTTGATGCTCTTTAACTATGTTTTGCACCTAAAAAAAAGTGCTTTCTGGTTACATCAAACACCTGGTTTACACCCAGAGTCTCGCTATAACCGTTGTTAAACTGTTAAACACTGTGAGCTCACAGTCAGAGGCTTACTTTGGAGCTGGAACTAAACTCACAGTTTTAGGTAAGAAAACTGGAATCTTATCAATTAATAATAATCAATA
This sequence comes from Polydactylus sextarius, assembly GCA_016801845.1. Classification (NCBI taxonomy): domain Eukaryota; kingdom Metazoa; phylum Chordata; class Actinopteri; family Polynemidae; genus Polydactylus; species Polydactylus sextarius. The sequence goes on from CM028931.1 coordinate 8,436,518, forward strand.
CAAACAGCGTATTCGATGGGTTTGATCTCCGGGTTTAGTTTTTTTGTATCTCCTCTTTACTTTTTAAACTTAAACGGGCTCGAAACGAACTCAAAAGCTTGCGTCGGTCTGTTTTGTTTCACCACGTTTTTGAGAAAAAAAAAGATTAAAAAAAAAAAAAATTCAAAGCTCAAAGAACAAAGTCAGACACAGGTTTTAGGCGCAGCCTTGTATCAGTGTGAACAACTACGACCCGGCTTATTTTGGCAGCGGCACCAAACTGACAGTGTTGGGTAAGAAAAATCTAATTTTTGTTCCTTTTTTTTTTTTTTAAATAATCAGCATATTTATTAGTTTAATTTCATTTAAATTAAAAAAAAAAAAAAATTAGTAAGTTTGAGGTTGTTAAATTGGTTTGCAAAAAAAAAAAAAAACTGCCCTTTCTCTTTTTAAAAACTCTCAGTAAAAAAAAAAAAAAACAAAGATCAGAGTCACTTGGGTTCAGGTTTGTTAGGTTCAGTTTTTTTGACATCAGCGACGTCAGCGTGCTCCGGTGGCGCTTACCCTGCTCATTTTGGAGAAGGAACCAAACTGACGGTTCTGGGTGAGATTACTGTAATAATTATATGTGGCGAAGAAATGAAAGGAAACAGTTTGATCGCGTTTTAAGGTTTTAAAGTCAACGTATAAGCAGCTTTATTTATCATTATTATTATCATTTTCTTGTAGGAGAAAAAGATATTGTGGTACCACCAAATGTGGCGGTGCTTAAACCGTCAGAAATAGAGTGTCGAAACAAAAAGGACAAAGAAAGAAAGAAGACCCTGCTTTGTGTGGCCACGAACTTCTACCCGGACCATGTCACCGTGTCCTGGCAGATCGATGGAGAAAATGTCACCAGAGGTGTGGCGACTGACAACGAAGCCCGGCTGGTCAACAACACAAGCTACACCATCACCAGCAGGCTGAGGGTCTCTGCCAAGGCCTGGTTCACCCCAGGGAAGAATTTCACATGCATCGTCAAATTCTACAACAACGACAAAACATATGAATCTTATGAAGACTCAATTGAAGGTGTTGAAGATGAAGACAAAAGTACGTATAACTTTGAGTGGGGGGGGAACAAAACACGCAAACACATCTGTTCTTATACTAATTTGCTGCTTTTATTTTATTTCCTTTAAGTGAAAGTGTTCGCCTACGAGACCAGAGGTAAATATGTTTCACTGCATCGCTTCACGTTCGAGCGAGTCGACTTTCTTGGTTTTTTTTTTTTTTGGGGAACTCAAATCTGTCACTTTTGCTCGCGCAGATGGATTTCTGAAAATCAAACAGAAAGCCAAACTGTCCTACGCCGTCATCATCGCCAAGAGCATCCTGTACGGAGCCTTCGTGGTGTTCCTGGCGTGGAAACTGAAGGTTTGTCCCGACGGAAAATGCGATTCAAAATCAAAAGCGAGCACGTCGTGACGTTTTGTTCTTTCTCTCTCTGTTTCAGGGTTCGACTAGCAAATACTGAAGTGACAAAGAAAAGCAGTTCTTCTACAAACCTGTATGTTAAATTCCATAAAGTTTATTAGACTGTTATAGTAGTCGCAGCTTATGCTTGTTAAAATGTTATAAGTAGTATAGATGTATCACATTTCGCTTGTTTGCTTTAGATTTTTGCCTCAATAAAAGTGTTTTGGTGAAACTTTACGAACACGTTTGGTTTTATTTTGTGTTTTTTAAGTCTCATCTTCCACTGAAGCGCAGCGAATTATTTTTAGCAGCTCACCAAGCAGAAAGATCAAGTGTTTTCCAACTACGCGTTCGAAACATCTCGGTCTTAATCTCAAACTGAAAAGTGACTCATTCGACGTTTTCTGGAAACGATTAAAAAAAAGCTCGCGTTCGAGAGAACGAGACGGTTTTGTGACAAACAGGAAATCGACATTTTTTTTTTTGGGGGGGGGTTTTCCCCTTTCTGCGCGAACAAAAGGAGGTCAAAAGCTGGAGCGAAGAGCGACAGCAGGAGCAGAGGATGTGGTTGCAGAGCGTGTCGAGAAATGGCGGAGGTGTTTCGCCACAAAACCTCCCGCTCGGAGAGCAGCACCTGCACCTCTGCACCGACTCGCTGCCGCAAGAGCAAACAGCTGCTGAACTTTCCACTTCTGTGTCAACTGAGGCAACAGAATAAAGTTAAACAGATGCTCTGCACTGGGATCTGGTGCAATAATGTACATTTAGAGGTTTTATGTCGAAGCTTATAGGATATATTACTAAAAATGTGACGCAAACGGCTTTTCTCCAAACGTGGGACATGTTTGTGAATGAATCTTTAAAGTTTAAAGTTGTTAAAAAGGTCAAATGTCTAAAATCATCTAAATCTAAATATAAAGAAAAACCTCCATCGTCTAAATAAAATAAATAAAGAATCTACAAGTGGGTACAACTGTTCGCAGGAGGAAAAAAAAAAAAAAATCAGCCAATAATAGAAATAACGGTCGACCCGAAACATCTTGAAGCTGCGGCCGTTAAAAAAATCAAACCACAAGCCGTCGCAACGAAACCAAAATAAAACAAAGCAGCAGCCATTTTGACTCACTGCGACAGGAAAAAAAATAAAAATAATAATAAAAAAAAAAAAAAGCAGCGACGTTACTAAAAATATCATTAACGCCGACCCCATCTTGTTCATTCGCACCTGCGTCCGCACCTTTGACAGCTAGCCGGTTAGCGTGCTAACGTCAGCAAGACGCAAAGAGGTTTTAGAAACAAACAAAACGAGTTAATAAAAGTATTACTTTCCCTCAATGTCTCTGCTAAACTAATATGTGGTATTGCTAATGCTAACACTAATAAAATTAGCCTCCATAATCTGATGTAATCTTCATATTTTTTTGTTAAAGTGATGGTCTGTGATGGAGTAATTTGAACCCCACCCAGTTTAACCGTCTTTTGTTTTCACAACCAAAAAGTTAACAATGAAAGTAAATGGGGCAGCCAGCCAAACGTATCTAAATTGTCATTTTTTAACCACTAATAAAGCTCAAGACAAGCTAAAGACTTAGTAAGTTACTGAGAGTTTATTAAAAACACTGTTTTACAAAACTTACCCAACGTCTAGTTTTCATAACAACAGGTGATAAAGGGTGTTCCACATCAGCAGATTTGTCACTTTTCTTGCTCTTCTCAGACACACCAGCCTCTTGTTCACCCCTCACACCCTCTGTCAGTAGTTATTATGAAAACAAGACGTTGGGTAAGTCTTGTAAAACAGTGTTTTTAATAAACTCTCAGTAACTTACTAAGTTATCAGTACTTCAGTTTATGTGTAGGGACCCTATTCATGCTACTGCTGAAGTGAAGTGATATTTTGAGCTTTATTAGTGGTTAAAAAATGACAATTTAGATACGTTTGGCTGGCTGCCCCATTTACTTTCATTGTTAACTATTTGGTTGTGAAAACAAAAGACGGTCAAACTCAATATTACTTCATCCAACGTAAATTATCTCTTGAGGGGGAGTTTGACTGGTTGTCATAGATCAAATTACTCCGGACCATCGGTTTAATGTAAATATTTGTATTTATTTTTTTTTTTACACAAATTTTTCATATATTGTTTTTGGCTTCAAGCAGCTGATTGACACATGTGACCTTGTTTATCATGTTGGAGGATCCTGTGGGAACAACGGGGATGTTTTTTTTTTCATTTATTAGTTTTTGTTTTTCACGTCCAAATAATTCAAACTGCCAAATTTCCTGTTTTTTTTTTTTTTTTAATGAAAATAATTTTTTTTTTATTATTATTATTATCATATAATTACATTTAAGATAGACACAGTCTGTCAGGATCCTGTTATAACAAAAAGAGAGAGCAGTAGCAGCAACAACTACAGCAGTTTCACAATATGTTAAATCATTTTAATGACCTGAAAAAAGAAAATATAAACGATATATGATTCTCTTAAAAACAGAGAACATGTGCAGTAGATCCAGTGAGTAATAACTTAAATTTTTGTTTTTTTTTTCCAAGCGTGAAAGAGAAGAATGAGAGTTTATCGGAAGATTTGTTTCATCACATTCAACAGATTTCAACGCGTCTCATGCGCGTCCATGTTTGTAACAGTGAAGCTAGTAAAGTAGTTCATAATAATAATAATAATAGATATTTAACAGGAACTAAAATAAGCAGTAGTTGTGTTTTCACATATAGATAATAATATATATGATATTTAACCACAAGCTTTTTCTTTCTGTCGTTGTGTTTTGTGTGTTTTGGTTGATTTTTTTATAATAATCAAGAAGAAAAAATAGCGTCTCTTTATCCAACTCATTCGTTGCACGTGTCCACTTGTTTTCCCCTCGTGACTGATGAATGAAACAACTACAGTTCCTACATTTTAAGGCACGAACGACTTATTTCACAGATCAAACTGCAGGAATCTGCAGGAATCCGTCCCTTTTACGTCGGGTTCTCGAGTGGTTTTTTTTAAACGTCCTTTTGGTAAACGCAGCAGTTCAGGGTTGTTGTTTTTCTTGTTTTTTTTTTTTTTAAAAAAAAAGCAGTCCTCCAACATCCGCAACCATCTGCTGATTTAGCCGAACCGACCAAACCTGTCTTTGCTCTGCGAGTGTCTGGTGCAGCTGGCGCAGCAGAAGCTGGAGTAGTACGAGTTGGAGCAAAGTCGGGCGTAAACGATCAGCTCGCAGTTGGCGAGCTCGGGCTGATCCACGCAGTCGGGTGGCACGTCGACACCTGCGGCGACAACAAGGACACGAGTGAACGACGGGCCGTCGTTTCGGTTCTAAACGCAGAAGAGAAACGAGAAGCGCTTGAACCAAACTGGGTCAACCGCGTTCCGCCTTGTTCCCACCTTGCTGTGCGTCTTTGATGACCTTGACCTCGGCGGTGGCGCTCACGGCGTAGATGCCGGTGTAAGCGTTGCAGGTGTAGGTGCCTTCGTGCGACGGCCTCACGTTGTTGAGGACGAGGCCGCCGTCGGACGACAGGAGGACGTCGCGGCCGTCTGGATGCACCGGCACGCCGTTTCTGTTGGGGAAGAAAACAGGATTCAAATGAAAATTTTTTTTTTTTTTTTTTTAATTTGAGCTGTTTATTAAACCTTCTAACAAAATTACAAAAAAAAAGTATCATTTAATTTTTTTTTTTTTTATTAATTTTTTGTTTTTTAATTCTACCTCATTGTGCATCATTTTTCTAGGATTTTTTAAAAATATTTTCTAATTAATTTAATTTTCTTTTGACAGAAGAGTTAAACTGGAACCGTTTAGAAGACGCTTGAAAAAAAATCTTTTTTTTTTTTTTGTTTTATTTTTTCAATTTGAGCTGTTAATTTAACCTTTGAACAAATTCCAAAAAAAAAAATAGCATTTATTTTATTTATTTTTTAATTCTACCTAATTGTGCATCATTTTTCTAGGATTTTTTAAAAATATTAATTTAATTTTCTTTTGACAGACAGAGATGGCCACGAAGAGTTAAACTGGAACCGTTTAGAAGACGCTTGTAAACAATCAGACTCTGCTTCATACAATAAAGATTCAAATATATTGAATAAATATCTACACATCATATTCACAAATGAATAAAAATAAAGATGCATCATCATGTGACTTCACTCTTGTGTTTTGTTTCTTACCAACCTTATCTATGCTGCTTTTTACAAGTTTTATTTAAACTGTTTGCATGTTCTGTGCTGCCACTTTAATTATCATTATCATTAGGAGCAGTAGTGTTTTACTTGGACCAGCCGATGTTAATATTGTCTCCAGACACCACACAGGGAAGGTGAGCTGTTCCTCCTTCCGCCACCTGGATGTTGTTGGGAGCTGTGGTGATTTTCAGATCCGCTGCAGAAACGGAGAATTACCTTTAATCTCCATTTTAATCGCTCGAATAAAAGTTACACTTCCTGCGGATGCTTTTAAAAAAAAAAACAGCAGCTTGGGTCCTTTTCCTGCCACCTGCTGGTAACCGAGTGGAACTACAGACTGAAACTGCACCTTGAACTTTGAGCTGCAGCTGCCTCTGCTCCAGCTGATGGTGGCTGGACGCCGTGCACGTGTAAACGCCAGAGTCCTCGGACTTCAGGTCGCCGATGATCAGGGTGCCGTCTGAGTTCTGGGTAAACCTGCAACGTGACGAGCGGAGTCATGTCTCGCTGCGGTTTTATTCTTACTACGTGGCAACGTGGAGCTTTACGAGCGAGACGTACCTGGAGTCGCTATGGGGCTGTCCGTCTTTCGTCCACTGAATGACGACGGACTGCAGGGCGGAGGGAGGGACGATGGTGCAGGGAAGTCTGGCGGTTTGTCCTGCTCGTATTTCTAACAGTGAGGCACCGGAGCGGTCGATATTGAAGCTGGGAGGAGGGTGTTTCATCATTTACAGTCCATGTGCGCGAGATATGACATCAAGATTTGCGTTTCTGTGGGTTCGTTCTTACCGAGGGAATGGACCATCTCTGGGTAGTGAGGTGGGAACCGGAAGAAACGATCCCTCTGTGGACACGATAAGATCATTATTCACTTATTTACACTCCTGACATCATCTACGACGTCAGGGCTTTTAAATTAAAGCTTTTAGAACAGATCAGGACTCAATTTGCTGATTAAACACAAGGTGATAATGTTTTATGACCTTTACATCAATGTAACCTTGAAACTACTGGATTATCTGCAGTTTTTATGTTCATCTGTGTGTGTTTTCTTTGACTAAAACGGCACAAACTTGGTGAAACAAAAACTGTTTGAATTTCCTGGAATAAATATTTATCACTGTTACCCGAGACGGAAAGGTAAATGTAGCGATGATCCCTCTCGCGCTCTCTGGTGGCCATGCACAAAAACCAACCCGAGTCGGATTTAGTCAGAGGACCGACTAACAGGGAGCCGTTGGGCTGCTGGTGATGCCTGGAGAAAAATCCGAACAAAAAACAGAATTAATGGCGACAAACGTCGTCACATGAAGACAGCGAGCGGTGTTTTTACCTGCGCGTAGACAGAGGGACGCTGTCTCTTCTCCACTCCACGATGACGGTGGAGGACGGAGGCGGACTGACTCTGCAGGGCAGGACCACGGTCTGACCCACCACGGCCTCGACTGTGGACGGGTCGCTTTTGTCGATGCTCACTCCAGTCAGGGTCAAACTGAGGAGACAATGAGGAGGACACGAGGAAGGAACGAAGGTGAAGAGAAGAAAGAAGAGTCGCTTTATGTTCTACTGTTGGCACTGGTACGATTAGTCACCAAAGCAGACATAAAGAGCGCCCGCAACCTGGCTGCAGAAGAGGGAAAAGACAGGAGAGAAACAGCTTCGGCACATGCAAACATTCAAACAAAACGAATTGATGTTAACAAAAACAAAAAAAAGGTGATTGGGATAGATCAGTTTAATCAGTGATGGAGGTGATTCACGTGAAGGAGACAAGAGTTTAGTGACGACACACATACGATGACGTGAAGCATCACAGCAGAATCTTTATTAGTTTTTAATCTAACGACATGGAGGTGACGACACGAAGACGCCCCGACACCGTGACAGCTGATGAACACGTAACAACGGGACGAATGACACAAACTCCAGACAAGACACCGAAAAGTCCCAGAAGATTAAAACAAACAAACAAACAAACAAACAAAGCAGAGCTCTCCGTTTACGATTCGCTGTGAAGTCGTCGACTTCTCTTGACAGAGACGAAGTGTTGCTACTTAAGCAGGTGTAGGGAAAAAAAAAACTAAATAAAACAAAAAAAAAAAAAGTGAAAAGAGTCCGTGGGGCTGGAAGTGTGTTCGCAAAGCGAGATTATGGGATTATATCAGCATCACATGAATGACACGTGTCTAAAATAAAACAAAGCGTAGCACATGTAAAATATTCTGTTGCACAGATCGTTAAAACAACAAATAAAAAAAAAAAAAAACAAGAGATTGACAATGTAACCGCAACCGACGGTGATGTCGCCATGTACTGACACAACCTGGTGTATATGTCACATCACTGCGTGACCACTAGAGGTCAGTAAAACAAGCTTTTTCCTCATTAAGCTCTGAAAACTCAAGATTTAATCAGTTTTCTTAGATTTTAACAAGGTCGTGGTGCAGGTTGGGATTATTTGTAAACATGACAGTGATTTTAAACAAACAAACAAACAAAAAAAAAAAATTAAACATCATCTTCATCATCATATTCTAGGATACGGACAGAGTTTTTAATCTCCTTCAGCTCAGCTGTGTGGCTCCACTCAGAATCAGAGTAGATCGGTGCGGATGAGGAATCCTTCAGCTGAGCTTTTTTTTTTGGCTGCGGCCCCCCTCCCTCCCTTCTCCTGAGACTTCCAGGGTCTTACCTCGCGGCGGGGCTGCTGTGCTGAGCGGCGGTGGCAGGAGACGGCCGGCGTCCCCGCAGGTAAACTCTGCCTCTGTGGGCGTTTGTTGCGGCGCTCGTCGCCTGCCTGCCGTTGCCGCCGGTCGAACCTCCCTGGACGGTGAAAACCCTCCCCATGCTGCGCGACTGATCCCCCGTTGATCCTCTAGAGGTGGATCCTCCTCTTCCAGCAGGAGTCCTCGCTGGGGTAGATTCGCGTCTAGATGTGGGCTCCCCGGCGGGAGCCGCCGGCCTCGGGCCCGGCTGGCTCGGCGCGGGCGCCTGACACGCCCTCTGGCACTCTGCCCGGGTCATGAAGTTGTTGCTGTTGCCGTAGCAGCCGCCGTACCAGAAGTGAGCGCACTTGGAGGTGATGACATCGAAGTGGTAGCGCGCTACCCAGCTGCTGCAGGAGCCGGCGGCGCGAGGCAGGGAGCAGATCGAACGCTCGATCAGAGAAGTTTTCAACAGATGGTTTCAAATGTTTATCAAAGGTTTGACTGCAGTAACTAAGTACTAAAAAAAAAAAAAACACAGAGCAGAAGTTTTCAACAGATGGTTTCAAATGTTTATCAAAGGTTTGTTTCAGAGCTGTACCGTAACTAAGTACTAATACTTCATTACTCTACTTCTACTCTAGTGTCTGTACTTCTACTCTAGTGTCTGTACTTCTAACTAACTACTAATACTTCTACTCTAGTATCTGTACTTCTACTCTAGTGTCTGTACTTCTACTCTAGTGTCTATACTCTAGTGTCTGTACTTCTACTCTAGTGTCTATACTTCTACTCTAGTGTCTGTACTTCTACTCTTGTGTCTGTACTTCTACTCTAGTGTCTGTACTTCTACTCTTGTGTCTGTACTTCTACTCTAGTCTCTGTACTTCTACCTTAGTATCTATACTTCTACTCTAGTGTTGTACTTCTACTCTCGTGAGACTTTCAGCTACTTTATAAAACACTATTGTGTCTTATGTAACAGCAGTAAAAGAACAGTCTGTGCAGTACAGACAAAACTTAATAGATGTCCTAACACTGCTTCTATCTGATGAAATTAGAATATAGAATTATATCTGACAACATAAATGCTAGCAACGTCTCTCTGGTGCCACAAGTTTGTTTATAGTTCATTTTCTTTGCGCTGTGAAGATGTCAACTCCCTCGCACAAAAGTTAAAGTGGGGCACCCTGACGCTCCATGAACAGCGGTGACCCCCAGCTACAGACCGTTGCTTTCTAAAATACCCCCAAAAATAACTACAAAAGAAAATGAGATCACTGCGATTGCACCCATGTGATGAAAGCTTTGCTATCAATCTGACAGAGGAGCTGTGAGTTATGGCGTAACGTGATGGAGAGCGACCCCGGCGCGGAGCAGATGGCGGGCGGGACCATGTTGCACGTTAACGCACATATGCTGCTTCGCTCTCTTACTGTGGTTTGGTGGGTTGGGGCAGCCCTCTCCGTTGGGTCCTCCAGCCGGAGTGGTGCGGTCGTAGCAGCAGCCGTAGGTGGTGGTTCGGCACTGGACTGCGTTCTCGGTGGGGAGGGAAGGAGCAGCCTGACGAGAGAGGACGACAAAAACAAAGAGGTTTTTTTTAATATATATATTTGATTTACTTCCTTTTTTGGTACATTTGAGTGGCCAATGGGGATAATCTCTGGTTCAAACCCATAAAGTGTAACTAAATCCAGCCTTTTATTTTTACTATGTTTTCACAGACCATAACAGCTCATCTTTTGTTGTTCTAGTCGGCCCAGGCAGTAAAATTCACAACACAAACTGTAATAACTTCATGTGTGTTTACTTACGGTGGGAGCGGGGGCAACATATTCGGCGCAGCCCTCCTTGTTGGGGCCCTGAGCGGCCGTCGCACCGTCTTGGCAGCAGCCGTAACTGACAAACGAGACAATAAAAATAAAAAAAACTGTTTGTACTGAAAGCGTTGACTGAAATAACAGTCGAGCGCAAATTTTGACATTTCTAGGAAAACCTCAACTCCAGCCTGGTCATTTAGTGGTGATCGCCGCGGCCGCAACGTAATCCCAAACAATCCCTGGTCGGGGCGGCCACGCGGCCCACACAAAGCCCGTAAAAGTGACAGCCAGACGATGACTCAGCTGTGGTGTAATGACGAGTTGGAGCTGGATACCTGGTGTGAGTGCAGGGCAGCTGGACAGGAGCAGTGGGAGCCGGGGCCTGTGGGCAGCCCTGATCGCGGGGGCCCGCGGCCGACGTGCGTCCGTCTGGGCAGCAGCCGTAATACGACTGGCTGCAGTGGAGGACGGGGACGGAGCCGTGGGGGTCTTGGACTGTGTTCGTCTGGGTCGGATCCGTCTCTGGCCTGCGGACTGAGGAGCAAAACCACCATGGGGGGGAGAATGAATGTATAAATTGAGACTCCACGGCTCATGTGTTTACACGTAGCTTTACAATTTCTACAATAGAGTCTAAGGTTTGGTGTTTGAGGCCACGCAGGAACTTGAGACACAAAAGAAAACAAAACGGGATCGCATCTTAAAAACAGACGCAGAAATTCCTGACCGCTGGAACAACAACACAGAACCGAAAAAAAAAATGCCAGAAACATCGACAGCCAGTAACAGCACACTTCAGTGCCTCGGAAATATTTTAATCAGGCCTACAATGCCCACGGACCCCAGAAAACATGTCAATCAGGCCTGGATAATTAGTGCTGGGACAAGGGGCGTGATGGGGACGGGGTGGGGGTGGTGCTGACGGGGACAAAGTGACAGGAGTTGTACTGGCAGGGAGGAGGGTGGAGGAGGAGGAGGAGGAGGAGGAGGAGGGGATTTGGAGAGTGCAAATTATTCGGATGCTGCCAAAACTACATTCAGTTTTCTTTGCTCCAAACTAGAGCTGATCGATGAATCGATCTCAAATCGGAACGAACCCAGAAAGAACTGGAAATGTGTCGACACCGACTGGTTTGCTTGTATTGGTTCATCCTTTAATTTCACAGGCACATTATCCACAGAAATCAACGGACAGACGCTCACCTGTCGCCTGATCTGGCACGTGGGGCTGGAAACCAGTCTGAGTGATGTCATATCCTCGTGGGTCCTGCATGCTGGGGACGACTACACAAAGAGAAAGATGTTAAATATGTTGCATATGTCTTATAGGATGAAGGAGATGAATTCGTGTGGGCTGTACCCTGTGGGCTGTGGCAGGGCTGTGTGTTGCAGCGCTCCACAGTGGGGGGTTTGGGGTGAGCGTTACACTGATCCACAGAGTAAAGGTTCCTCTCGCGGTCGGAGCAGATCACCTGGCGCTCTCTAGAGCCCGGCACCGCAGCTCTTAGTGCACTGCGGTAACGTAAAAGAGGAGAAATGATAACAAGTTGGCGCCATTGACGTTACTCAGCCACAATAACTGCTCTGTTTGTTTGTGTTTGGGCTTGTGTTCGCGGTTCTCCTTTCCAACTCACCAGTCCCCACGCTCCGACGTGCCAGCTGATCTGCGTCGGGCAGGCGGCCATCTCGCAGCGCTGGATGGCGAGGGGGCGGACCAGAGAGCTGCAGGACATTTCCTCCAGCTTCATCCCGTCGGAACCAACGCAGGTCACCGCTCTGGTCTGTTCGCCTGAACCACAGGTGACAGAGCACTGCAGAAGAAAAAACAGTTTTTAATAATACAACTGCGACAAAAAGTGTCAATTTAACAACAATCTGCTTTAAATGTTTCTATTTTTACTCACCGCAGTCCAGGCAGCCACTTGATACTCTGCACACTTGTGCATGTTGCACGTCTGCAGAGTGGGAGGAGCCTCAGCGTAAGCGGCGCAAATAGCGTCCTCCACCACGCGGGGCCCCGAGGCATCGTGGGAGACGCACTGCACGGTACGGATCTGGGAGCCTCCTCCGCAGGTCACCGAGCACGTGTTCCACTCCCCGGTTGTCCAGCTGAGAAAACGCATCAGGACACGAGGAGAGACGCGAGACGGTCAGAGGTCAGAGGTCGAACTGTGCGGCTGAGAAATAACGGAGGGAGTTTTGCTCCAAAATCAGAAACATTTTCAACTTTTTATCTGATGAGAGAAAGATGATAGAGGAAACTCGGTGCTTTCTTTGGACAAAGTGCTGCTGATGGAATCTGGTGCTTAAATTTTGTGCAGCTTGATATATTGCTGCATTAAAGGTGCTAATTTATTAGTTTCTTGCCGTCGTGGTGAAGGTGATAGCCGCTCGCCAGAGCTAGCTGGTTAGCGTGCTAACATCATTGGGTAGAAACTGCTAATGTTAACGTTAGCTATGTAGCGGCAGCAAAACCCGCAAAGCATTTGAAGGGAGGCTGAGTGTTTTGGACTAAAACCCTTCAAACACTTACAAAATGATGTGTTGTTTTAACTGAGCTGATTTCCAGCTACTGAAAAAAAAAAAAAAAAAAACTACCGGACACATCATTAAGTTAAAAACAACACGTCTATTTTGGAAACTGTAGCGTTTAGGAAAACCACCACCTCCTGGTTAGTTCCACTAATTGCTAGAAGCAGTAATTACTGGAAAGCTTTGCTAAAAAGAAAAGAGAAAAGACGCTCACAAAGGTGACCGTCTAGCGTTTCTGGTTTTAAATCTTGTGTATATTTAAATTGAGAGACAATGAGGGGGCAAGTTCGGGTCACCGAGCTACAGATGAGAGACATCTCAGGTTTCTGAGCGGCGCCGGCATCAAAGGGAAAAGAAGCAGGAAATACCAGAGGGTCGGCGACCGAAGCTGCGGCTGTTTACTGCCACATCACTGCTGCTGTGTCCCGTTCACGAGTACACAATACCGCGTGATGACCTCCCACCTACGAACACCTCGCAGCAAACCGGCTGCATTAACAAACAGGGGCCGAGAGTTTTGACAGGCGGCAGCCCGGCTCAGGGATGAGCTCAGGGACAAGTTGGAGGTTAAAGAGGAGAGGAAATCTGAAATCACGTGTCTAAAACAAATGAAGATCACTAAAAAGTTGCCCCACGCCTTCAAAGAAGAACAGGAAGAACACAGATACTACAATCTAATTTTTCTGAAAGGAGAGAGTTTGTGTCTAACATGTTGACCACCTAAACTAGTCACCCTAAAACTAAAATCTACGACCACAGACCCTGGGTTACCTGAATACAAAGGCTTTGGGTCTTTTTGAGGGTCTCCACAACTGTGGTGGATACAGGTACGCCATCCTTCAGTACAAAAAGTCAAGTCAAGTCAAGTCAAAAAAAAAAAAAAAAAAGCTTTTCACACTGATTTCAGAACACAAACGAGACGGCGCTAAGATTCTGGATCCTTCCGTTGAAGAATGACACGTTTAATTAGCGGAGTGCCACCGGACTTTACCTGCGGGTCTGTGGGCAGGCGTGAGGGTTGCAGGTACGGTTGGTCTGAGGTCTTGGCAGAGAAGCACACAGATAGTCGGGGTAGGCCTCGTTGTCGATGGTGCAGAAGACCAGGCGAGACTGGTAACCTAGCGAAGACAAATTAAAGAGAAAGTTGTTTCTTCACAATTGTATATCTTAAAAAAATTGGATGTGTGCGCGACAAAGTTGTGTGAGACTCTGACCTGATCCACACTCTTTGCTGCAGGAGGACCACGATCCATAGCTCCAGTAGTAGCCCTGTCTGGAGCGTCCATTGGGAAGGTAAAATTCATACTCGATGCCTTGGTTTGGCTCCTGGCTGATCAGCTGAAAGCAGACAGTTGTACGTGAATTTTGCAATCAGGTGACTGATTCTTAAAAACATCCCCATAAGAACATATCTCAAATGTTAATCGACTGCGTGTGGATACTCAGGGACCCTGGAAGTTAAACCTTTCCTCGGATTTGACAGATACACGTGATCCTACCTCAACGACGAGTGGTTCGGTGGTGGGGCCGCGGCCGATGATGGTTTCGGGGATGTTGTCTCCCTCGGCTCCTCGTTGGTAGTACAGCACGGTGCCGGCGACGGGTGTTGCTCTGGAGAACTCGATCACCCAGTGTCCGTTGAGGTAATACTCACCACGCAGGTTCTTGATAGCTGAACACGAACAACAGTAAAACTGCTGTCAGTTACTGCACCAACGTTAATAACCCAAACTTGTCATTTACTCTCCAACAAGTCAGCGGCGCTTTTACCGAGGTAGTTGCGTGTTGCCACGGTTTCTCTGATGCTGATGCTGGTGGCGCCGACGGGGATGATGAACATCTGGTTGTAGCCTGAGACGAAAACGAGGCATGAATATGATGAACGTGACGCTTCTGTGTGAGCTCTGAGGTGTCTCAGCGCGTTAAATGCTCGCCGTACCGGTTGGCTGGTCGCGTAAAGAGAAGGTGTTCTTGACTTGGTGGCAGGACTGGCCGTTGCCCCCACACTGCAGGCAGGGGTCCTCCTGCTGGGGAGACTCCAGCACGTTGTCACAACCGAGACGCTGGAGACAGAAAGAAGATGCAGAGATATTAGCGTTTACTTCAGCAGCGTTAATGTTTAAATGTCGCATGTTGATTTTTCCTAAACAAATCCAGCTCGATCAAGGTCGATTTCAGCCAGAGGAGGTGTTGAGGACGTGACGTCGCCAGGTTAACAGATGAGGTGCTCCGTGAGGAAAAGGGTTCGCAGGTGGCGGAAATAATTACATAAGGTCAGAGCTAGAGCGAGCGACGCGTTTTGACGTGAGCACAAAGTGAAACTAATCAGCGCGGCTCCTCTGACCGCGCTCGCTCCGTTTAATGAGGCGACTTTGTGTGAGCTTTGTGTGAAGATGTGAACTCAGCGTCTGACAGGAAAAAATCAAATATGGACGCGCAGACATGGCCGACATGAACTGACCCATGATCTCTCCCGTACACACGGCCACAGATATCTAATTAATGTTATATTTCATTTGCATAATCCGTTACAAAAAAAAACAAAAAAAACAAAGGGGGGTCAGGTGCTGAGCTATTTCTTGGCTGGACAGAAAAGCTAATATGTGTTTTCCCAACAATCTAAATCCTCTTCCAGCCTATTTCTGTCGGAAATCTGTGCACATTTGGCAAAAAAAAAATGCTTATCAGGAACAATCAGACTCTAAAATAACTGTGGAGAAATGAGTCACTTTTCTGTTTTTTTTTTTTTTTTTCTAAAGCAACGATCCAAGAATCTGTTAAATGCAGAAAATCTCCTCGGTCTCACAGTTTGTTCTTTTAGCGGATGTGGTTCGTGTCGTCGTTTTCTACACCACCCACCTTGCAGACTCCGCCCACGCACACGTCCTTGCGTCCTGGGTGACAGGGCGTGCCGTCCACCACGGCGCTGCGGTGACGGTAGTAAAAGTTCTCCCCTCTTGGCATGCAGTTCAGCTCGCAGGGGTTCTCAGCTGTGGCCGACAAAAGAAACGTCTCAGACTCAAAGTGCGTTTGTGTTCCACAAACACTAACCGCCTCAAACCCTCTGCTTTGCGTTCACCTCCGTAATAAGGCAGCCACTTGTAGCGTTTCCCCTGGAAGTCCGCGCCGTCGAACTGGGAGCACTGCTCCTCGCGGAAATCCCTGGATCCCTCTGGACAGTCCTGAGAAGGACGAAGAGAGGCGGCGGAGAGGTCAAGAGGTTAAGCGCGAGTCAGAAATGACGCGGCTTCCTTGTGCAATATTTGCAGACGGCGGTTGGTGTTTACTCACCTGGATGTTGCAGGTGCGGTACGACTTCTCCGGTCCGACACAGTTGTGTCCTCCGTCGGATCTGGACGCAGGAAAGAGAGACACTGTGACACACTGCTGGTTGTTTTTATGTTGGATTTTTGAATTTATTCTCTCTTAAAGCTGTCAGTATATTTTATATGATATGTAAACCCTCAGGTTGTAACTTTTCCACACTTAATGAGCAGTTAACTGTTATTTTCACAGGTTGAGTATTAGCCTGAATGACCTCATGTGTCTGTTGAGGCCTCAAATAGATATTTTCATTAACTTCACAGGTGCTGTAAAAAAAAAAAAACAACTCTGCCTCATTTCTGACTAACGTTACAATAAGACTTTATGGGTCATCACCGTGACGCAGAGGCACTTAATGTCTAGGTGAGACCGTATGCAAATATAAAAACCGTCGGGGAGAGCAGAAATGAGCGGTTTCAGCTCTGACTTTAAGCGTCATTCCTCTTTAATCTGCGGCCATAAAGCCTGACGTCTCAACGTCAACACCGTTGAACCCAAACGCTGTACAAACACAGCAGATTGTTATGCCACCCTCGTTTCCAGCCATGCTGATAACTCATGATTAAGTCAGCTCTAAAAGTTCCTGCCCTGGAGCGGAAAAAAAAAAAAAAAAAAAAGAAAGAAAGAACAGCGTACGCTCCTGTCACTGCGCCAAAACAGAAACTAAAACATGTCCAAACAGTCGTTCACCTCTCAACTTTTCACCGGGAGGAAAAAAAAAAAAAAAAAAACACTCTCAGTTAAAAGGAAGGCGGACAAAGTGACATAAGACATGAGTAAAATAGATTACAGTAGCGCACAAGAGGCAAGACGACAGCATTAATTCAATAACAATCACCTGCCGTGCTTTAAACATCAGGTAATTTTATGCTAAATTTCCTGTAAAGAGCACACACCGAGTCAGATTATAGTATTTAAAGGAATAATTCAGGGAAAACCTGGCAGACAAGATGCGACAGATTTCATCCGAGCAGGTATAGGTGAGGTGGACGTCTGATGTATTATTCATCGTTCGGTGTCGGAGACGAAACAGACTGACTCACTGACTGTGTGTACGGACATGCTGAGAACCAGCATCGAATGGGAGATTATCGCTCACTGCTTCGTTTTGTTTCAAACGCCGCTTAACGCGCAAAAGCTGCATTTTCCGACAGCTTGCAGTCACTCGAATGCATCGAAAATACCAAACAAGGTGGAAAAGTGTTTAAAAAAAAAGTGTTTAGACATGTTTTAGGGGTGGTGGGGGGCGCGTTCATCCTTCTTGTCTTTATAACCAAATTCCCCTCAGTGTTATTGCCCAATTATAATGAGGCGCACCCACATTCTGCACAACTATTTACAAGCAGGACTCCTGCGAAAAACATGACAGATGACTTGTTTGTAAAATACAACACGTTGTGGTTCATTTCAATAATCGCTCCGGGGCCGAAGATGTTTCATTTTCAGTAAATTTCACAACAAGAGAGAGAAAACGCCCGCACAAAATCCTGAAATTTTACCTAAACCTTCGAAAACGTATCATTAAATGTATTATTTTCAAGTCAGGGCTTGAGTATTTTTTACATAAATATCTATATTTTTCACTTTAACGTTACTTTTTTAGACCCAACCCTTCTTTGTCTCATTACTTTACGTGTTACATGAGGGAACATGTCGGCTGGATTCCAGCAAGAACATTATATTTACAGTGTAAGCTGGCAGTAACAGTAAGTGTGACCTCATTGCTCCGTACTGCATCATGTTCAGTCAAATGTGAGGACATTTCAAGTCAAACTGACGCTATTTAACGAAATCCTGCTTTGAAAATTATGAACTGATGTTGCCCTCTGTCTTTTCTTGGGGGCAGATAAAAAAAGAAAAAAAAGAAAATGTTCACTCCCCATCCGAACGTCTTCGGCAGCAGCGGCCAACAGGGCAACACCCAACAAAAGAGAAGTCCTTTTTAATGTTAAAGGGCCCCTCCCTGCCTGCCGTCTGTTTTTGGATGTAAGACAAGCCCATGTCCTCGTGACTTCAAGGCATTCTTCTACTATCAAGATACAGTCTGTGCCCATGAACCTCACAATTAGGTTTGTTCACAAAGGAGAGGAAAAAAAATGTGTGTGTGTGTGGTTGAGCCGGGTTTGTCAAAGAGACGCTGGCAGTGTGTTTATACACATTCACAGACATGTTGATTGTGTATGTATATACGGATGTTTAATAGATAAATACCTGAAAGTGATGCAACGTCTGGTCCTCATGGTCACGCCGCCACCACAGGTGCGACTGCATTCACCATACGGACCCCACGCGTCCCAGTAATCCACATTAGGCACCTGCACGTGTGACGACAGTTCATACGTTACGAAAAATGGAAACTTATTTCATTAATAGACGGGGGGATATCTGCCGAGGAGCAAACGTGATACGACTGAAAGCTGCAGACCAGTTTCTAAATGAACCTCTAGGTAAAACTGTTGTCAACAAGGACTTAATACTTGGACTTAATGTGCCCTTTCATCAGGCCAGACTGCATGTTGCAGTTAATCTCTATCTGAAAGTCACCGGACAGCTGGTTAGCACGCTAGCTTCAGTGGAAGAAGAGAAACATTATTGTTGCTGTTGCTTTCCGCAGCTCTTGATGAGTAAAGTAATGAAATTTGATGTTTAACTCACCGGTCAGTAAACAGCTGCTAATGCTAATGCTAGCTGTGTAGCGTAAGAAAAACTTACGCCTAGCTCCTTTTAGCGTTAGAAATACGAAGCTGAAACTTCACAAAATGTCACTTATCACTATATTATGAGCCAATATGTAATTTATTTTACATAACAAAAGCATAACTGATTATTCCACCTATTATTTTCTCATCTGATTTTTACTACATGTTGATAAATCGTCACCAAACAATCAAATGTGGCCATCAGAGCTTCTTAGAGCCCAACGCCTTTAAATGATTTGTTTCTTGCACCCTATAATCTAAAATGGAAAGAACAGAAAAGCAGAAAATATTCACATATAACCTATCTACTGTTGGCAAAACGGTTCAAACAATTAATGAGCTTTTTATCGTAACAAGCTGAGCTGATTTAAAAGAGAGAAAAGAACACTTAGATACGGCTTAGACTGATCCGAGCTTTTGGGAGGATAAAGACTTTGCATGCAACTTTCATTATCTTCCATTACTGCGTATTAATTTTCAGCGGATCCGCTGGGAATTTACCATGAGAGCTGGAGCCAAGAGCAGCTGAAGTATTGCCAGAGGCAGGAGCATCTTCATTGTTCCCTGCAAAAGGAAAAAAAAAAAAAAAAAACATCCAAGAGTTAGTCACAGTGACTAACAGAAGCTATTACATATTGAGCAACTTTTTTTTTTTATCGGAAACAAGCCGAGACAACGAGAGTTGAAACGGTAAATGATGTGAGTCACGAGCCAGTATACACAATAAAAAGATCTATGAGGGCAGGAAGGGGCTGTGAGAGGTTGTGAACAAAAAAAAAAAAAAACACAAATAGCTTCAGTTTCGACTGTAAACATCTGTGTGTCGTCGCCCTGGAGCGTTTCCTTTAACATAAATCTGTAGTGAATCGCGATTGATTTACTGTCGATCTTTAAGAGCTGCTCGTTAAACTGGATGTTAAAAAAACTGATGCGACATTTTGTTTTGCGGTTTGGTTCGGCAGCCGCCAACCGCGGCAGATGATCAGCAGCTGGGTCTGAGTCTGTGTCGCATCAAAATCCACACACTGCAAACAAGAACGTCCCGCTTCCACCGTCTCTAATGTTCATAAATTTGACTGTTTGTCACGCAGGATGGGGCATTTAATGATTTCATTTAGTGGTGAAAAAACAACCTATCAATCACTTAAATAATCATCAGATTAATGGAAAATTAAAGCCTTAAATCAATGATAAACCTAATATGACAACCCAACAATAACACAGGGATATATGAAAATGCTTAGCGCCCCTCATCCATCATTTCTAAGACACGTCTCCAGACAGGAGGAAGCTTTTAGCGAGGTCTTATCCAGGCTTATCGTTTCCCTGCATTATCTCAACGCTTCATTGCTTCACCAAGCTAAAAATGGATCTTTTGTGGCATGTGCAGAAGCTGTTTGTTTGTTTTTTTTTCTACCCCCCCCCCCAACCAGGACAAATGGAAGGTTTCCTGCAGAGGTTGTAGGAAGGGGAGGAGGAGGGGGGGAGTTAACTGGAGCTGCCAAACCACTTCTGACCTGATGACTGTAGCCACCGATTGCCCCCCAGTGTGAGGAGAGATACCCTGCAGCCATGAACGCCTCAGGAGAGAGAACACACGAGCACAAAACTGGACAATTTCATTACCTGATTAAAATACAGACTGTTTTTTTTTTTCTTTTCTTGGATTAATTAGGCTATTTAGCCTATAAAGTGTCCGAAATTACACTAAGTTTGTAAAGAACAAGGTGACAATTGCTAAACCGTGAGTTTTGCAATGAAAATTCATCAAAAACATTAGGAAAACAAACAAAATGATGGTAAAACCCAATTAAAACTTCCAGATCGTCCTTTTTTTTTCCCCCTGCTTGACAAATTAACATTTAATTCGCAAATCTTTCCAGCGCTGAGACAAATCTCGCTGATACCTTCTCAGATCAGATCAGATATTGTCTCAATCTGTTTTTTTTTTTTTTTTTTTTTTTTTTAAACAGTGCATCACTTAGCTTTTATTGTACAATCCCATAAAGCTTTTAGCCTCGGGGCATACAAGCTTTTATCCAACCAAATTAACAATTGTCAGCAAGGGCAAGCGCTGTCTTGTGTGCCGTGTACAGTGAGTCAGACGTGTCTGCAACAGCCACAGGGTCAGTCTAGAAAATCATCAGCGGATTTGTAATATTCTTGTGAACTTCCCACTAACTTAAAGTAAAGTTTAAAGATGTGTTTTATCTCGAATCTTTTATTTTACTTCTTACATGACGTCCGCTTTTTTATGAATGAACATGATGAATCTATAAACAAACTTTCTCTTTAGATTTTAAGGCATTTCCTTCAAATATTTGTCATCTGACACGAGAATAAACCTTCACAGACATTGAGGTGAAATCGTAAATGTCCTCACCGTGTTCAGTGGTTATAAATGCGGTTTCTCTGGAGTCCAACACCGCCTCTGGATCGGATCCTTGCGGAGCAGCTGAGGTGACAGGCGGCTGTTTTCTCTGCGGAGCTTTTAGACTTGAAGATGCAGCGCGAGAACTGCAGAGTCCTGGATTTATGAGGAGGTTTATCTAGCTGATCTGTCTCCCTCTCTCCAGCCCCTCTCTTTCTCTCTCCGCCTCACGTCCAACAGGAAACCGACTCGAAGAGGAGAAAGTCCCGTTGGTTAAACCTCCTCCGCGGCGTCATCACCGCGCTTTTTAACCAGCAGCTCCTCCGGCCCCTCCTGACACACACGGGGATCTTTTTTACGCGCACTCTGTAATTTCGGACTGTAAAAATAACAGTTAATCAGCGTGTTCGTTTGTCGCCGGGTCCATATAAGCGTTTGTGAAAAAAAACTTTATCCCCACATTTCTCAAACCAACGAGTCATTATCATTCTCTCCCGCTGTTTGCAGCCTACATGTAATACCAGGGTGATCATCTAAAGTCATCCCCCCTTGAATGTTTCTGGTCTTATGGGAGAAAAAAAAAACCTATGGGTTATAATTATTTTTGCTGAAAATGGTTCCCAAATGTTACCTTACTTATTTAAAACAGAAGCGATTCTACGATTCTATATTGAATTAGCTCCTACGTTATGTTTGTTGACATTTCCTACTTTACTTAAAAATGTGTTTTTATTTCCCTCTGACCCCATTAAAACTCTACAGTGTCGATAAGTACCGAGGTGGTAACTGGACACACACATACAGCTGAGAAAATACGGACATAACTATGAAGTAATGTTCCGTTTTTGTAGCTAAAAAAAAAGAGTAGTAATGTTTCATGTTTAGCGTGTTAATTGGCTAGCATGATTGCTACCTAGCTAAAGTTAGCACGAAACACCCCTTTACTTACGTCTGGCGTCCGTTTTCATTCTTTTACTTGCCGTTATACATATATATATTTTAAATGTTAACTATTGTTTTGCTTCTGTTTTATCGCCTTGTTTTTTTGCTGAAATTAACACGCTAACTAGCGAGCCGCGGCCGCGTTGCGTCAACTTTAGCGTAATTCAACTTCTTCTCGTCCGCTAGCGTTAGCGTGCGAACAAGCTAGGTCCTGGCCGCTCGCGTCACCTTTTGATGACGTCACGGCAGCGTCCGCGCTTTAGCTCAGTTTGCTAACGTGGCGATTTTAAGCTTCTTAAAGTCGTAAAAAGTATGGGACGAACTAAAAATGTTGGTGTTATGATGGAATTAAAAGAAATTTCAATGATTGGAGTTATTAGATCGTGTGTTTGACGTTTAGGGGATTAAAAACAAGAGGATTCATCCTCTGAGGACTATGAATGTGTGCAAAATTTCAAATATTTTACTAAATAAGTCAAAATTTTTACATCATGGTGACACAAAAACATTAGGAGATCAGCCCGACCATTATTACACCAAATAAATAAATATAAACTGTTTAATTTCTAAAATGTGCTGTGCAAAACTAATACGGTATGTTAAGTTTTTAATTTGAACCCAATTAAATCTGAGTTAGCGGCGTCGGCATCAATCACATCTTATCAACACATGTCTTACCAAACATATGCGATGCATCATGTTTAAAAGCAGCTCTCTTTAATCTAAAAAGAGTAAATGAGCTGATGAAACAACATTAAGTGTGTTTATTGAGCTGTCAAAGAGGGCCCCGCTGGCTCCTGGAGCCCAGACCTTATTCGTTAATTTTGTCTTCTCAATAACTATTTATATTTGATCTCAAATTAAACAGTGACATAAAGTCTCTCTGCTAAAAATTTGTCTAATAAATCCCTGTCATCCTGAAAAATGTGAAATCTACATGAAAACACCAGAGAAAAGTGATTATTTTGGGCTTTAAAGAGGAAACCGCCACCACTTCTACCAAAGCTATGTTTAAACAAATGTTCCTACACCCCCACTCCTTCCCCTCCCCACTCCTCTTTTCTCTTTTGGGGGATGAGGTTTTTCAAAACATCCCAGTGGTCTCTAAAACCAGACAACCCAAACTACTGAACCAATGTGTAGTTATGTAATTGTGGGCTCATATAAAAATACTTCTTGGGTGTAATGTGTACTTGTCTTGAACAAACTTTTCTACTGTTTACATCTTAGATGATTTTTATTTATTTATTCTCGCCTGTTGAGATGGAAACCTTTTTTTTTTTTGCATAAGTGAATCACCAAAAGCGCCATTTTTAACAGGCAACAAAGTTTGTTGATCTGGTCACATTGACAGGACCTTTGACATGTTTAGATCAGACCGAATGACGGTGTGAGCATAAATATGCAAAATCATAACATCACCTTTGTGTGTTTGTATTTGGTGTCTCATTTCAGCAGAAACACCACTTAAACTCAGTGGACCATCAAAAGGAAATTCAATTACCTCTTGAGGTTCATAGAAAAATTACATTTTGTCATGTAGCGTGTATTTACCGTCTTCAGAAAAGTATATCATGTCCATCAAATGCAACTGAGCAGCTGATGCCACATGATTCAAGTGGTTCGAGCAAATGTGCAATATTTACCACAATATATTTTCTGCTCAAGAACATCAGTGAAGGAGAAAATACTTCTGTCCTTAACTTACAGTCAGGGACAAACTAGCACACTGGGAACTGTTGTGGAGAAGAAATATAAAGTGAAACGTAAAGTAAAAAAAGTTTTCTGAGTCGGTCACAGTTGAATTTAAAGTGATGCAGAAGCTGGCAAGCTTGTCATGGGATGTGATATAACTGAAACAGTACGTGCTCCTCGACCGTGGCTAAATGTTTTATTTTTGAACGCTTCCTGTTTTCATGCATAAGGAGAAAGTAAAGGGCGCCGCTCTGCTTAGGAGAGAACGTTTTTGCAAATTTATGTTTGACCAAATCTGTACAATTACGGACTGACACTAAATTTTGGGTGGCTCGCATTCACATTTACTGAAGAGGAAACCATTTGATTTTGGCAGCTGTGTTTTGAAAAATGACTCCCTAAATTAGGGGACTTTGACTTTATTTAGATATCATTTATCTTATGTTGAAATACCTGGATTTCTTAAACTCTGGGTCTAAAAAATGCCTTAAAGTTAACGTTAAAGTTTTCAGGTCCTTATTTATATAAATAGCAAATGTTATAACTTAAATCACTTAAATGAGTAGTTTGGTATTTGAGAAAATAGACTTTTTGTTTTCTAAGAAATGCTAAATATAAAGCTCCAGCCAGTTAGCTTAGTTTTTCTGAGCTTAGATTATCTTAAATTATCTTAGCGTGGTGTAAAAATGGCAGCTACAAATGTCTTGCACAAACCATTACTTGTTGTTCTACGCTTTTGTTTCTGTGCAAATTAAACAAGATGCAGATTTATTACCTTTAGACAGAGCTAGGCTAATTGTTTATAGTTGTTATGCTAAGATAAGCTATCAGCTGCTAGCTGTAAGCCCCACATTTAGCACACAGTATTAATCTTTTCATGCACTTTTCCTTGAAAAGAAAAGGAATAGCATGATAAAGAGTTCGTATAAATTTAGCTCCTTATCCCTAAAAAGGTAAACACACACACGTAAAAGAGGATTGAGACTCTATAAGCTCATTTAGCTCACTTGGTTTAGCTTATCTTGAATTAGTTTAGCACTGTGTAAAAATGGCAGCTACAAAATGTCAACCAAAAACCATAAATTGTCATTTTACGCTTTTGTTTCTGTGTAAACTAAACAAAATGCAGATGTATTACCTTTAGACAGAGCTAGACTAATTGTTTATAATTGTTATGCTAAGCTAAGCTAATCAGCTGCTAGCTGTAGCCCCACGTTTAGCA
Organism: Polydactylus sextarius; assembly: GCA_016801845.1. Lineage (NCBI taxonomy): Eukaryota > Metazoa > Chordata > Actinopteri > Polynemidae > Polydactylus > Polydactylus sextarius. The sequence goes on from CM028931.1 coordinate 8,461,471, forward strand.
TAAGGTGTCAATCTTTTCATATACCTTGCCTAGAAAAGAAAGCGAATTGCATGTTAAAGAGTTTATATAAATTTACTCCTTTTCCCTAAAAAAGGTAAAACCACACACACGTAAAAGAGGATTGAGACTCAATAAGCTCATTTAGCTCACTTGGTTTAGCTTAGCTTAGCTTAAATTAGCTTAGTGCAGCTACAAAATGTCTAGCACAAACCATAACTTTTTCAAGTTTTGTTTTTGTGGAGAAATTAAACAAGATACAAATTTATTCCCTTTAGACAAAGCTAGGCTAAGTGTTTATGGTTGCTATGCTAAGCTAAGCTAATCAGCTGCTAGCTGTCGCCCCACATTTAGCATAAAGTGTCGTATACCTTTCCTAGAAAAGAAAGCAAATAGCATGTTAAAGAGTTTATACAAATTTAGCTCCTTTTCCTAAAAAAAAAGGTAAAACCACACACATGTAAAAGAGGATTGAGGCTCAATAAGCTCATTTAATTCCAGATTCAGGCTCAATAAAATCCTATCAGGCCTCAAACTTAAGTCGTTGCATTCTTGACTTGAGTCATCAACACCACAGGGTTAAATTACAGAGTCTTTAACACCAGTGATCGTCAGTTTTGCTGATGATTTGCAGTATTTAAACAACACACGGAGCAGTGAGCAAGACTTTTTCTGTGGCGTGTTAATAACACATTACACACTGCTTTTCTTTGGCCTGTGACCCAGTTAGGCGGGAAGCACCTTGAAGAGATAATCACGTATATGTACTTTTTTTTTTCTCTCTCTTTTTTTAAACATTTTTTTCAAGATCCAAAAATAGGTGGCCACCCACTTCTTCTGATCACAGAATGGCTGAAAATAATATCCAGTTGGGTGTCGTCAAATAAAATCTTTTACAGGGGCGCTGTAGCCCTTCTTACCGCCATGTTGTTGTTTTAATTATAGAAAACCTAATGAGCACAAAGTTTTGGGCATAATGTCATCCCACTTTAAAAAGAAAAGAAAAAAAAAAAACTTTTCAGCCAAATTCCACACTTTCCACATGCACATTTCTTCAAGACCTCCACTTTTGATTCCTGGTCTTTAAGTCTAGCCATAGTTTTAAAAGGGGCCCTAAACCACAGGATTTAAGTTAACATTCAAATTACTAAACTTTACATCCGTCCTCCTCCGGGACCTAAATGTACACACATGGACACAGAAAAAAAAAAATAAAACCTTTCTACTGTATATGTCACAGAAAACAGCTGTGCCCACTTTAGCCTCCATGCCCACCCAGTCTTTAGAAATCTTCAACAACAAGCTCTTCCTTCCACCATCCACCTCGTCCGGCTCATGTTTATCCTCCAGCGCGCCCAGATCACGTCCACCTCTTTGTTCTTAGGCCTTCACAGCTGCCGGCTGAGCTTCTGCGCCTGCCTCTCCTTGGCGTTAAAGGCGTATTTCGTGTCCTGCAGCTGATCTATTATCTCCTTTGCTTCCTTCATCTCCACGGCGAGCTGGTTGTATTTCTCCACCAGCTCTTGGTTTTCTCTGCGGAGCTCCACCACCAGTTGACTCAACTCCTCGCTCTGCTTCGCACAGTGAAGTTTCAGCTGCTCCATCTCGGAGAGCGTTTCCTCCATTCGCTTCACAAGGTTCTCCAGCTTATCCCTAGACATCTTCTTTGAGCTTTTTTAGCTTTTATCTGAGCTTTCGTCTCTTTTCTCCTGCGTTTCCACAAGTGTATGTGTCTTGTTTCTTGTTTTAGGAGATTATTGAAGTCTTAATCCTCAACTCCTCAGGACTCACATGGAGCAGACATCCCGCCCTGCGTTGTAATCCCCTTAACAGAGCTATCCTGGGAAACCTCTGATGCACATAGGTGCAACACAGTCTCCTGTCTCCTGCTTAAGTCCACTCCATACAGAAGATGACGGTGATTGACACATCACCTGAGCTCACGCTGCAGCTTCATCCACCCGTCAGTGAACGAGATTAAAACCCCTCAAGAGGTCTGACAATTTATGTACAACATCTGTAAGGAGAGAAGCCAAACAGAAACAAAAGAGTCAAGCTTCTACATCATCACTGGGGAAAAACACAGGTCTATTGCGTTAATCTCGTCTGGGAACGTTTCCCAAACAGATTCAAGTACATGGTGTAACTTAATCTGAACAGAGCAGGTGTCTGGAATAGATGCAGAAGAGGCCTTATGGTCTTAAGGATTCACATGCCAGAGTGAGGCCTCGCTAGGTGAATCCCTGTACGAGGCGAAATATTAAAAACTGTGCCGTACTGGTGCTACTGTCCCCATGGTGACAGCCAATGCATCCAGCGCTCCAGGCGACGTGCCAGCGCACCCCGGAGGGAGGAGGGGGGGCGACGATGGTGAAGCGCCAGTGCATCGGCACGTCGAGGAATTTCCACAATGTTCCCACTGTCTGCTGGAGACGCTCTGCGTCAATTCACTGGAAATCAGCACAAACGAAGCGCGAGAGGCGGCAGCATTTCGTCGAAGTGTGACGGTATCAAACAGATCTGAGGGCGCTGAGCTTGACCTATGACCTCTGAGAGAAAAAGAAATAAAAGCTCATATCACACACTTAAATCAACTGTTGCATCTAATGTATGTACTAAGGTAGTTTTGTAAGAGCATAATATTCCACTCACCTTATTAAAGAGTAATAGCTACTAGTTATATCCAAAAATAATACCTATAAAAACTCTTAAGTACAAAGGAAACAAAGAATCCTGCATTCTCTGACATTAGATGATGAATAGACCGAGGATGAGCTCTACCTCTAATTACTGAAGTCTACTCTGTGATAATCAGTGCTATAACAATGCCTTGCTACTAAGGAGGTTGTACAGCTTCTAATTTATCACATAGGTAAGAATCATCATAATAAGGTGCTACAGTAATTTAATACTGCACCTCCATATAGTCAATGGACATACGAGGTGCAGAAGACAAAAGAAAATAGCCAAAACGGAAGTAAAGTTTAAGAAAATGTGGCATCTTTTTGTTAATGTTTCCCTCCTGGTAAATGCTCCAAGCATGTCTTATGATGAGCTCGCTCTTTGTGAGTTTTTGGCTTCGTCAAGAATAAATAGAAAGAAACTCATAAAGTCAAACTCCCCCTCAAGAGATATTTTACGTTGGTTGAGATAATATCGAGTTTGACCGTCTTTTGTTTTGGCAACCAAATAGTTAACAATGAAAGTAAATGGGGCAGCCAGCCAAACGTATCTAAATTGTCATTTTTTAACCACTAATAAAGCTTAAAATATCACTTCACTTCAGCAGTAGCATGAATAGGGTCCCTACACATAAACTGAAGTGAACTGAGAGTTAATTAAAAAAAAAAACTCTTGTTTCAATAACAACTGGGTGTTCCAGATCAGCAGATTCAACATTTTCCTGAACAACAGGCCGATGTGTCTGTGGAGAGTGAGGAAAATAATTAACCTCCACATCCATAGGGAACCTATTAATGCCTAAACCTAAAAATGACAATTTAGATACCTTATGGCTGGCTGCCCCATTTACTTTCATTGTTAACTATTTGGCTGGAGACAAAAGACGGTCAAACTCGATATTACTTCAACCAACATAAAATATCTCTTGAGGGGGAGTTTGACTCGTATTTATGGTGAAATAGACTCTGGGTTCACATGACTCCGCACCATCACTTTAAAACGCAACACATTGTGAGTTACGATGAAAACATTGTCTATTTAAACATATACATGGATGGGAATCGATGTGAATGTGTGAACAAGGGGTTAACTGTGCTCTTCTTGCGCTGGACATTTTAATGAAAAAGATCAGAACAAAAAAAAAAAAAGAATAAACGCAAGCCCAGTCAGCATTTGGCATCTAAACTCGGAGCCAAGACGCTAAAACCAAACTATGATTTCACAGATTACCAGTTGAAGTGTCATATTATGGTCCACACCAACTGCAAGGGCTGAGAAAAAATAAAAAAATACAAATGAGAGACTTGAGAGATGTGTGACAACCATAAAATAAGGGCGGGATTGTTTTCAATTACATTATTTATTTAAAAAAAAAAAAAAAAAGAACAAAATCTGAATTGAATAACCTTGCATAACACACATATGCATGTGAAGGACAGGAAGAAGAAAATTAAAGAAAAAAAAAAAAAAAGCCTCTCGACATAATCCCCTTAAAAATAAAAAAGGGAAAGAAAAAAAAAGTCTCAGAACAAATATTATTATTTTGTTCCCTGTTTTTTTTTTTCCTCTGCAAGCGTGAAACTCGAGTGCAACAACAGAAAAAAAATAAAATAAAATAAAAAAAAAGAGCAATCAGTGCAGCTCGTCTTTTACTCTACCACTCAACGTTTCACACCAAAAATCATTATTCTCTTTATGTCATGTTTAACTTTTTGTTGTTGTTTTTTTTTTTTTGTAATTTTTATTTTATTAATACTTGTTGAACGCTCACAAATCCAACATTGTCTACCACGTTTTTTTTTTTTTTTTTTAAACGATTAAAACTCGCGTTTCCAAAAGAAAAAAAAACAGCACAAAGTGTGTGTTCTGCATATCTTGAGGAAAAAAGGAAAAAAGGAAAAAAAAAAACCCAATACTAACAACACAAGAATATAATTGTGTGATTAGACAAATAAAATAAAATTGAAAAAAAAAAAAAAAAAACCATTTCAGTGTGTGATGTAGCATAGTTCAAGACAGCACCAGGCGAGCATCATGAGGGCAGCTAGTAGAGCCTAAAGGTTCAGAGTTTGTGACCGGATGATCACGGGTTACAATCCCTGGACAAGGTTTTGGGGGAAAAAAAAAAAAAAAACACATAAAATAAAACATTAAATCTCAGTCAGTCAGGGTAGAAAATGAAAAGCAACGTTTCTGTCCCACGATAACGACGACGACGACGACTGTTACTACTACCGAAATGCCCTTGAACAAGGCACTGAACCTCCGACTGCTCCGGCAGAACTGCTCAGTGGTTGACAGTGCATGGCTGACACGGCAGGCAGGTCTCAGGTGTGTGTGTGTTTGTGTGTGTGTGTGCAAATCCGTCAAAAATTAAAGGGCAGATGTGGTGAAATCAGTCAGTGTCTAAAGTGGATCTTAAACCATTCTTATCAGTGGTAAAAAGTAAAAAAAACAACAACAACAACAAAAAAAAAAAAAAAAGCACGCTCCGGTGTCCGACAGCTCATACACAGTCAAACTACACATTTATCACTTATCGATCTATGTTCAATATCATCATCAAGTGTCCGTTATGTCGATGAAGGCTTGTTTTCTTCAGTTTGAGTTTGAGGGGTGGGGGTTTGGGGCGGTGGTACGCTCGTACGATGGGGAAAGATGTTTGATGGAAGTCGAACTTCTGCTCATCGGCTGCCGTCCAGGTGTCCACGATGAAGGCACCTGCTGTAAAACCCCCAGCTGTTAGAGGACTGTGGTTAAACTGGGCAGCTCCCAGATATGTATGAACGAATGTGCGCGCGCGGAGGTGGAAGCAGGGCGCTGCCGGAAAAACAAGAGGAGTGGATGAGCTCTCGTAAAAAGCTTCCCTGGATAAATAAAAGGTAAAACATCCTCGCTCGAGTTCTTAAATTGTGCCTGAGACCGGTGATCCGCAAACTATTTGAAGACGAGGTCCCGAGTGGATGTGAGAAAATGTCGCGTCTTGGGTTTTTTTTTTGTTTTGTTTTTTTTCCGAAAACAGAAAAAAAAAAAAAAAAAAAAATGGGAGAACAGAGCTGTCGTGGTGAATACCCTCTTTGGCGCCAGGAAAGAAAGGCAGAACGAAAAAAACAACTTGTGTCCCATCAACGTGAGCTCTTAGGAAAGGACGTGTGGGCGGGTGGGGCCCCTGCACCACCCTTTGTTCCCCGGCTGGGAGGCTCTCGTGTTGTTGGGGCCAGAGAGCTTAACGTGGGTGAGGGTTATCAGGGCCAGCGTCCTGCTATATGTAGAACTGGTGCAGCGCCAGCTTGTCCATGAAGGGCCGTACCAAGTTGTCGGTGGCGAAGTAGAAGACCAGGCCGAAAAAGATGGAGATGGGCAGAGCGGGGAGCGCTTTCTTAAAGATGGCGAGGAGGAGCAGGGTCAGACACAGGCCCTAAAATAAAACACAGAGGAAATGGCACATTCAGCCATTGTGTACCAAACAAAATCAGCTCCGGGGGATTTAAAAAAAAAACGAGTAGTTATACAATCAAGTGGTTACATAAAACGGGGTTAGATATTGTGATGAGAGGCGAGGATGAGGTCGCGGCGACTCGAGGCTGACACCGAAATAAGCAGTTGCGGTCACTCACAATGAGGATGGCTACGAAGCAGGCGAGCGTGGTGTTCCAGTCACCGCTGGCTGCGGCCGAGGCCTTTCCCACCAGCATGCTGTAGAAGATGAAATCTCCGAGCCCGAGTTTGACGCCCCCTGAAAACACAGGAAGACACCGCAAATTCAGGGTGGAGTCAATTCAAACACGATGCTCCCTTCAGTCCCACGCCCTCCAACCCTCATAGAAACCTGTTTTTTTTTTCCCTCTCAGCTGTAATTACAATGCAAACATGACTCCATATTTACTGAAGCTTTAGGTTAGAAAAAAAAAAAAAATAGACAGAACAGACATGAAACCTAGCAATTGCCATGAATAATTGCTTACTAATCTGCCTGAGCTAAAAACAGCCCGACACATGTAAGTCGCATTTACATACGCGCTAATTTCACAGAAAAGGGAACGCAATTAAAAAAAAAAAAAATTCCTAAAATGTTTTATGTGTTTGGAGAAGAGGAACTAAAAGATGATGATTACACAGTTGAGGAGGAGGCAGACAATCGGGAAATTAAAGAGCTAAACTTAGTTTAACTCGTGTATTTGATGTGATAACGATGAATTTATAGTTTGGTTTTTTTTCCACCGGAAAAAGACTAAAACAAACCTGCACAATCTCTGATTTGTTAAAATCTTCTACAACAGTGTCAGAACTCACTCTCTTCATCGTCATCGTCGACAGGAGGACGGGCGGAGGGCATCTGCTGGATCTCCCTCCTGGTCTCGTCGGTGGACTGGAGCGGTCCCAGCTGGTGCTGCTGCTGGTTGACCCAGTTGGGGGTGAAGCCTCCGTCGTCCTGCGACGGACTGGAGGGGGCGGGCGACGCCGCGGCTGCGGACAAATTGCAATCAGCCAGATGTAACAGCGGCAGCGCTGCGCAGGAAAGACGACCGTTCAAATTTCAGCCCTGCTCTCGCTCGCGAATAACGTGACGCCGCGCTCACCTTCTGGATTCTCTTGTTGAGGCGGAGCTGCTTCTGTTGAGTTCCTCTGCGGCCTGTCGGTGTCGGCCATGTTGACGAGCCACACCATGGTAGCTGGGGAAGAAGAGAGCGAGTCATAACAGTTTAGGTTGTGTCGCAAAACACTGATCCTTGTACGTTTCCCCCCCCCCCACAGATATATGAAGATACCAAACCAAATCGGTTGAAGTTGTATTAAAGGTGAACTCCGTCACATTTGAACCTATATTCTACTGAGATGATTTGTTGTCATGGTAGCGGAGATATTGCAGTAGCGGTGAGTCTGGTCAGGCAGCTAACAAGCTAAGTGATTGGGGCAGATCTCTAATGTCAAAGTAAATTGACATTTCCTGTCCGCACCAGCGAACTAGCAGGAGGCTTTTATTGTGAAGTGCAGACAGGAAATGTTTTGGACTTTCAGGAATGTGTCAGAAATCAACGGGGGTATGTGACGGCCTGATTAAACACTCGTTTCCTACCGTTTTCTTTACCACTGAGGCACAAAAACACTGTTTACTTTGGCGTTAGAAATCTGCCCCATTCACTTAGCTTATTAGCTGAAGCTCCCATTTAAATAGAAGAGTAGGAGTCTCATTTTAAGTAACTGAGAAAGTCGCCTTAAGTGAATTCGCTAATACAAGTGTCATCCTAAGAGACAGAAAAAACTGCCGGTTCGTAATGAATCGGTGGAAAAGCTGCGAGTTGAAGTGTTAATTGAAGTGAAAGCGCCTGAAGAGTCCACGAGGACATCGAGTGTTCGTTAAGGTCTCGCCGTTTTAAAGCAGCTGGAGTGAAATTTGCGATAAAAGTCGCGTAATCGCGTGAAGGAGTTGAGAGCCGAGCGGAGTTCAAGTGTTAGTTCAAAGCGACTGAGGCAGTATCACTTTTAGTTCGTGTATGTTTCCTCTATATTTAGCTTTTGAAGCGTTTCATTGCTTCTGCTCTGTTTGATTAAAATAACGTGTGGTTCTTACAAGAGTAGATGAGAGCGGGAAAGATGGGTTCGTTCCTCTCCTGAGCCGTCTCCACCAGGATCCTCAGAGGCCCTTTGGGACAGAGCACCGCTAACAGATCTGCGAGGGGAGAGAAGACACAGACCAGACGAGTGACGTAAACCTGCAGCACGGACGACTGTCGGGAGACGCTAAAACACAGCAGGCAGACGTGACATCGGAGATAACAGGAGGCCGAGGAGACTTCAGTCAACGTTCTGACTCGAGTTGACAGATGGTCTCCAGGTAGAGTGAAAATAAAAGCTAAAATATGCGTAAAAACGACAGGAAAATAAATTCTAGCGAGGGATTTCTAGGTTTTATGCCTGAAAAAGACAAAGCACACTTTTTTATTATTATCATTATTATTTTAACGTACAAAACAACATTAGGATTGGAATTGGTTTCCTCATAGAAACACATTTCCTTAAAGCGTTTGCGTAAAAGCTTTAAAGCTTAAGACACATCCTTCCTTTCAGCACTAATGATGACATCTGTCCCTCTTTAGAGCGTAAAAACATATATATATAAACTAGCTGTAACACAGCGTGTTTGTTTAAAAGTTTTACGTTGCAGTTTCACTTCTTATAAATGAAGCTTTGGTTTTAATCTCCGGCTAAAAAAGCGGTACAATGTTTTCCTCGGTTTCCTTTTTTTCTCTAATAAAAATCTCTCGGAGGTTTCCCCCCCCCCACTCTTTTTGTCCTCGAGACCTAAAAAGAACCAGATGACTTGGATGTTAATGTACAAAAAAAAAAAAAAAACATCAAGGTTGAAGTCGAGATTTCATCTTTCTTCTGTCACGGCACGCAAAGGTCAAGAAGTATAAGGAAGAGCAGAGCGGAGCGGAGTGAGGGGGGGGTTTACCGTAGACCGATATGACGGCTAATATAAGCCAGGCGGTCCACTCTGGCAGGTACTTGATGAAAACCAGGGCCATGAGGGCGCTGATCATGATGAGGTAGGCCTGCTGGAGTCGCAGAGGTCCTTTCCAGTGGATACACATCATGCCCACCACCCCGAAGTTCCAAATTATTATTGCCAGGGTGAAATAGTCCATGGCGACGTTGTAGGTCTTGAAAACCTCCCTGTTGGACAAAGACGAGACGAGAATTACAATAATCTATTAGACAACAAGGATTAGAAAATGAGACGTGAAGCGGTGCGGGTGTGGTTTACTTGAGGTAGATGTAGGAGAAGAAGAACAGCAGGAGGAGGGAAGAGACGAAGAGCCAGCCTTGGATCACCTGCGAGGACAAAAGATCCGAGAGGTGGGGGTTTTATTTATGGCAACGTCTCAAATGGATCAGCGCTCACTTGCGAATACTTGTTAGCGGTGTTTGTTTTAAACTACCGGGACTGCCAGAAGGGTGTGGTTTACCACGCGGAGGGTAAAACGACAAGCACGGGAGAGTTTGGACAAAGTGAAAAATCCATTGTCGTGTTGCGTTGAGGCCCCACCTTGTCTGATGCTGCGGTGACTGGCTTTAACCCTTAAAACCCACGAATCACCGCATGAAAACAAAATAAAGTCGACTTCATTCGCTGTGACGACTTTATACTTTATTCTAGTTTTCGTTTGATGCTGATAAACCAAGTAAAACAGTCAGATATGGTGATTAAACTCACGTAAAATGTGTTTCATTGTGTCATTCACATACGGTTTTTATCACGGGAGACATTCTGGCTTGTCTGAGCAAGAAAAGAAAAGCACAGGTGTTATAATATAATAACATTAAGGAAGACTGTGTCCCAGTCCGTCACGACAGTGTCCCGACATGCAGAGAGAACAGGAAGGTCGGCACGCCTACATGTACCGCTGCCGCTTTAACTGGAGTTACACCTGTGTTTGTCGAGTCAATACGTCGCCCGTGACGACCAGCGCGTGGAGTCAAACATGTCTTCATCCGAGGAGTGCCGTGAGTGACCTCCAGGTCCTACAGGCGAATTCACATGGGAGTTTTGTATTTGTGTTTTTTTATACATGGACTTGATCAGAGGATTAATAGTGAATCATCAGTTAATGATCATAATGTGTGAACAGATCTAACGACTCCATCAGAGGCCGTCGGGACCTGGTCTGAGACCGGGACTGGATCTGTCGTGTTGGAAAACCGGAGGAGTCTGAAGAGACTGACAAAGAGCGACGGCCAATCAGAGGAGGGATGTGAGATAAATGCTGCTGCCGTCTCACTGATTCACTCACAACCACGTTTAAAAGTCTGACATTTTGACGCTTTTTGTTTCATTTTTCACTTTCTACAAACTCCCCGCGTCTGATCCAGATGTTAACCGGTACCGGGGAGGTCTGCTGCTGATTTCAGCTCCACCATGAAAACCAGCGTGTTGCCATGGTGATGTTTACACGCTGGTTTAGCGGTTTAGCAATAGTTTCCATCATAACATTAGTTTTTAATGTGTAAGTCCAGTCTCCTTGACTGTAGCTGCTATAGGTAGTCACCAGTCAAAGACCTCAGGAATATCCACAATGATTGGTTGAATTAGTGTTAATAGTTGTGATTGTAACGTCATTAAATCCTGGAGGATCTGATCAATGAGTAAGAAGATTGTTTTCATGTGTTTTCACATCTAAATGTCCTGTTTTCCCTGCAGCGTCTAAATGTTACCCGGTATCAGTGATTTCAGTTCCACCATGAAAACCAGCGTGTTGCCATGGTGATGTTTCCACGCTGGTTCAGCGGTTTAGTCTGTGTCGGAGGCAGCGTCTTCACCGGTGCTCGTCAACAATAAACGGCTGTAAATCACGGTGAGAAGCAGCGGCTACATCCTGTCTAGTTCACGTGACCAGACGTAGAGTTTGGTGACGTCACGGTGTGATCGGGAGTCGATCACTGACAAGTCTTGTAGTGTGAACACTACAGGTCTCAGACCAGTTGTTGAGACTCCAGATCATGGGAACAACAAGTCAACAATGATCACGACAGAGACAGAGACTCACTGATCTTTGGTGAAGTCGACTGGTGTCAACTAAGATTTATTCTCTCTGATCTGAAGTGGACAAAACTCAGTTTTCAGTTCAGAAAAGATAAAATAATTAAATCTGAATCGTGGTTTGTTGAGTTACCAGCTCTGATCAAACCACATCCTCACAACCATATAAGTTATAATAAGTTATCAGCAGAGAGATGCTAAAATTTCACTTCTAAATTGATTTGTATTTAGGCTTTTTTGTCAAGATATCTCAGGTGTGCGGTGAATAGGACAACAGTATAAGTGATGTGATGAGTGTGTGACGTTGGTTTGTACCTTGTAGCAGCGGTACTTGTATAAAAGCACCAGCACCAGAGTCATGACGATGATCACAGTGATCATGATGGTGGCGTTCAGGATGGAGTTGACGGCTCTTTGTGCTACCGTGTCTGTGTCCTCGGGGAACGGCGTGTAGATCCTGAGGGAGACAAATCAAGGACACAAATGAGACGACGCGCCTCGGTACGTTTGCTAAAGTATATTTCCATGCGGTGCCTCTGCGCCGTTGCCTTCGGTGTGGCTCTTATTACAGCTGTTTGACCTCAGTTGCAGAGCTTGGCATTTAAACATTTACTGCTATTTCAGGGGATTAAATTGCTCTGGATAAGAGCTAACGATGTAAAATGTTATGTTTGTGTGCTCGGAGCCAGATTCAGGCTCTGCCATTATGATATTATGCAATTACAGTAATGTCATGGCATTCGAACTATGCATGAGAGGCGGTGCAAATTGCATCAACGCCACCTGGTGGTACTGCAGCTGCATCGCGTTTGATTCGATGAGCTGTGGGTCTGGCTCAGGTCCCGCATCATTGCCCTGCCTATCAGTCTGATAAAGGGTCCTAACACTCACAATCTCTGCCCGTCGTTCTGGGTGTAGAAGCTGACGGACTTGATGGTCGCGACCACAACCACCATGCAGAGGGTGACGGGAACGAACAGCATGATGACGTGCTTGGCCCCGTATTTCAAGGTCAACTCGTCGTCCTCGTCTTCCTCGGCGTCAACGACGCGCGGGGGACGAGCGGCGGGAGGTTGTCCGTTCTGCTCCGGTCCGCTGCCGTTACCGCCTCCTCCTCCGCCATGACCTCCTCCTCCTTCAGCTCCTGAACTTCCCCTGGACCGAACTCGGGTCACCCCAGCCTCTTGTGGTTGCGGGGCGGGTTCAGGACCCGCGCTGGACTCCCGTTGTTCCTGCTGCCAAAAGAAAAAAAAAAAAAAAAAAAAAAACAATTATGTGATTTTCTGCACTCTGGATTTTTTTGGGAATTCCCACAAAGTTGACGTAGAGTCAGTAAGTTTAAACGGTGCGTTTCATTACATTTAAAATAAAAATAAAAAACAAACGCAGGTAATTACAGATGCTTATGCGATCAGAGCATAACGACTGCAGACGGAGAGCAGCGAAGACAACGCCAGGGATTTCTCAGAATCACCAGGGGCACGTCTGTTGATCACATTTTTCCATCTAGGCGTGGTTTAGTTCAGCCTCATCCACTGATAAAACTATGGAAACTTCTGGGACGTCCTGATGTAATAAGACACACAGGAACTGTTCCAACATTGTGAACCCGATTCAGTATTAATCAACTGGAGGAATAAACCTAAAAAACAAACATCGACACAATAAAACCTTTGTGTGTGTTTTTTTTTATACAAGGGGCTGTGAGAGAGGCAACGTGATACTTTCTCTTTTCTCTGATTTCAGCAAAAAAAAAAAAAAAAAAAAAAAGCAGGAATATATGGGCCTTGAAGGACTCAAGAGTTTTAGCAAAACAACTCGGACATTTTGACAAATATAATCCTAGAAATTACCACATAAATAGTCCAAATTTTATCTTATCTTTATCTCCAAAAGTCCAGATGAATCACACATGTGAATGCTGCCGCCCTATTATTAGACATAGCGTAATTTATTGTTGTTTGTTGCCAAAAGTGCGAAACATTACAGTGAACTGTTATCAGGCCAGAGCTTAACTGGCACATTTGCACTCGCAAGACGAGTTACGCCGAGGATAACAACAGCGTGCTCGTTCCCACCAACCCCGAGGACGTGTTCTGTCAAGGAAGAGAAAAAGAAAAAGAAATAAATAAAGAGAAAATTCAAGGACACCGCGTGAACTAAAACTGTCAGGCTGCCAGGCGAGTCGAGACAAGCGGCAGCCCAGACGCGAAGCAATCTCACCAGGTACACAGAAATTAAGACCGGGGGGTAGCGGATCTCCAGAGATGTCTCTGAATAGTGAAAGCTGCCACGACTCTTAAAAAAAAAAAAAAAAGAAAGAAAGAAAAAACAGGCTGCCGTATGAAATGACCTCACTGTGGTACACCACATTGTTTCTAAGTCCTGGGAATGAGGCCACCGCCAGCAGCAAGGACATGACAGATACAGACTACTTGACTGAATTAGTCTTAAATTGACCAGTTATTAAGGGTTGTAACGCTTTAATTGTGTCAAAATATGTGTTAAATGTCCTTTATAGATGAACTGAACTGACCTCGTTACGGCCCGAATGACCTCTTGACCGTAAAAATGGTATTTGAGACAATATGAGTCCTAGAGCCAAGAGATAATGTTGTACTGTATATACACAGATGTTGTGGGGTAAACAAAAAGAAAAACTAGGGCAGCTATGGGGACTATGGCCGTAAGATGGGACTTTGACTCCTTGAATAAGCCAAAGGAGGCCACACCTTATTTACAGTTAAAGCAAAATACAGAGAACAAAAAAAAAAAAAAAAAAAAAAAAAAAAAAAAGGCCGCTCGCATTTTCGTCCCTCGTCTTTCTGCTTCAGTCATTCTTCCCAGAACACCACCATCAATAATGATCATTTCATATGTGACAAGCCAAATAAAACCGCAGTTACGAGACTGAAACTCCTCCGCAGCTTGTGGCGTCACGCGCTGACTCCGCCGTCGCCGCCGCTGTGCGACCGAAACACTAAAATCTTAGCTAATCATTACCCAATACGTTGGCACAGACTGATAAAGAGTTTGAAAATCACTGTGACACATCCGCTCATGCTCACCATATTGTTTTCGATATCCGCTGCATTGTTCGCCATCGTCGGCTCGGCAGTCGCTTGTCCTCACATGCAATCCAAATTCTTTTACCCTGATGAAAGAAAACGGGAGGCGCTATTAAATTTACAGCAGGTTGTCACATTACAGGATAAATTCACATTCTATCTTAATTCCCTGGGATTATCTGGCTACTTTTAATTAATCCCCTCATATTCAAAGAGTTACTTGTCTCTACAAACCTGCGGTCCTTGTTCTGTCTGTGCTTTTTTTTTTCAAAATGCATTTTTAAAAGCAGCCAAAGCTGATACAAGACACTATCAGGTTTCAAGAGTCTTGATTTGATTCTGATGTATCGGGCGAGTTTCTCCCAAAAGTTCGGTTCAGCTCTTAACATGAAATTCCTTCTTTTGTGTTTCATAAGACTCTGTTGCTCTGCCAAGCTGCCGCAGAGACAGATGCAGACAAAATGACTGGGGGAGATACGAGCTGTTGAAGACTGTTATTTGTGAAACACTTGTCTTCGCGGTAGGTAGGGTTCTTCTTTTACCATACGAGCTTGCGGGTGAAAATGAGAACACTAGAGAAGAAATATTAACAAGAGTTTCGCTCGTTTTCACTTCAGGTTTCACATTGCACAACCTTCTGTAACATCTGTCAATAATAACGAGAAAACTACAAACATATATACGTGTAAAAAGTCAATCTACAAAAGAGCAACATATTAAGGAGGATTACTACTCAGCTTAACACAGTTCTGCAAACTTCACAACAGGTTAGATTACAGCAGTTATTTCAGTGCACATATTGGTTTAATTGGTTTAGTCCACTTGTTGCCAAACGACAGATCGGGCCGATGGAAATGGTCACAGGATAAGTGTGGGTGGTCACGATCTAATTAATGAGGCAGGGAAAGAAGAAAAGAAGTTAAAGGTGGTTCGAGAAAGCAATAGCTGTGATTAGCACGACTCGTTTCATTCAGTGGCCACGTAATAAAACGGTGGTAAGATCAAAACACAACCGGTTTCAATGTCGTACCAACCGTCTTAAAACGTGAAAGAAACCATTGTTTGACGTTTTTCCTGATAGTGATCGATGTCTCCCTGATAAGAAATATTGTGGTTATTGTGGTAAGTAATTAGTCACACAAATCTGTTCCCATTGACCGATCTCTCTCTTATCTTTGCTGTTTGTGTTGTGTGTGAAATAGTGGGAGATGTTGCCATTTAGGCTCTTTAACCATCTGAGGGAAAACCATTTAAGTAGTTTGACAATCATCTGAGTGAAAACATTTTAGTTGGTTGGAGAGGAAACGTCTCTGACAGACATCTGAGGTCATTCCCGTTTATAAAACACTGTTTTTAAGCCAAATAACATAAAAAAAACCAGCTGTTTATTAGTCACAACAGCTGTGATTTTAGTGTAATCGTCTAGAATTAACATCAAACATACTAAAATACAACTACCTCAGATATTAAATTATCGTTTATTAAACATAACTGCAACATTAGTGGTAATAAACGACCCATGAGGTAGTTTAATAAACCGCTTTTTATCAGCTTGTGGTTTAAAATAAGATAAACATTAACAGCTAACTCATGCGTTAAACTAACGTTTTGTTAACGATTAGTTGTTTGTAATTTCTGGTAATTATTTGTTAAAATGCTGACCACCGAATATGACTTACAGCTAACGTCGTTTGGTAATTATTAATCATTTCAACCGTATATCATCAGTCACTGAGCTACTTTATCATTAGCGAGTCGCCCAAAAGGCTAGTTAGCCAATAAACGGCAGAGCAGGCAGCGGCCGCGCTAGGTGGCTAACGCTACACAACTTACACCAGCTAAAACTAAATATAGTGCCGAGTAGCGATGAGTTAGACGAATAAAAACTTACCTGCTACAAAGAGCAGATAATGTCCTTGATTTTTTGTTTTGAAGTAGGTTTAAAACCAGGCGCTTTCCCTTCTTTGTTGTTCCTGTCTTCCCACTGAACATCCGGCCGCTGGTGTAAACTACCGTTAGCTACTTCCGCCTGCTCGCGCTGATTCAGAGGCGTTCAAGGTAAAACCGTCATTTCAGTTCTCTTTACTTTGTCCTCTATTACGTTAACATTAACCTATTTAAACTAATCCATATCCATATCTATAGTTAAATGTATAATATTATCTAATTATATAATTAAAAATACCTATATATAGCCAAAAAAGGACGATTAACCGAATAAAATTTGCAAAAAGCAAAACATAACCGCCAATGTCCGTTTTTCAATTGTGCCAACCTTACTTGAATGCACCACAAAGGGCCAGTTGTTCTTCCGGTGTCAAAGGTCAACTCCGTAAAGAAGCAGCAAGAACCGAAAAAACCGACTCTAAACGACCTGAAAGCTTCATAAAACATGGTTAGTATGTTCCGGTACAATATTTACAAAATATTTTTTGTGTGAAATTGTTTCAAATTAATCTAGTTTAGTCGTTTAACCGCTTAAAGAACAGGTGTTGGATAAAGATAGAAGCGCTAAGCTAACGTTAGCATAAAATGTGGAGGACGTTTGGCAGCTGCAACAAAACCGACGCACCATCCCCGACTAATAAAGCTCAGATTTACAACACGCCATAAATTAAAAAAATACTCTCGTGTGACACATTTTAACTAAATAACAGTTACGAGTACGTAAATGCAACAGCTGCACTAATAATCTAGAAAGAGCGACGCTGTTATATAAAATAAGCTCCATTTTTATACATCAATATTCAATCAAACACATATTCAGACCACGTGTGTGCAGTGGCACTATTACTGATGATTGTTTTCGGTTTGTAAAAGGCAAATCTGCATCTGTATGTGTATTTTTACTACATTATTTATTGATTAAACCACCTGGATTGGATTTATTTGGTCAAATCATATCACTAGTTTAGTATCTAACTATATTTGTGTGTTTATTTTTCTTTAGTCCCACACCATCCTGCTGGTGCAGCCCACCAAGAGGCCAGAGGGAAGAACATACGCTGATTATGAGTCAGTCAACGAGTGTATGGAAGGTGAGATGATGGTGATTTTGCGTCCCAACCCTTCATCTGTCTTCTATCTATCAATCTAACGAGTTATTATTTCTGTCTCCTGCTCAGGTGTGTGTAAGATGTACGAGGAACATTTAAAGAGAATGAACCCCAACAGCCCGTCGATAACGTACGACATCAGCCAGCTGTTTGACTTCATCGACGACCTCGCCGACCTCAGCTGCTTGGTGTAAGTCGTCTTGACGCATACATTCAGTCTTCAGTTCATTTACATACCGGTGCCATAGTGATGTAACGCTCCGCGTGCGTCATTCGGTTGTAAAAAATCACGCTTTTCGTTTTATTTCTAACACCTGTTGTCTCAGAGGTATTTGCAATTTGCTAGTGTGGGTAACCATGGTAACCGGCGGAGGTTGGCACACAGTGTTCCACAGTTTACCTGTTTGTTTACACCTTCCCACTGGAAGTAGCTCCAAAGCTGTGAGTGTGACTTCATGCGGAGTCATGACGCGTGTTAGACCAGTTTAGGGAAATGTTCTCAGTCTCTGAAAACAAATAGAATAAAACACAATCAAACATAAACTCACGTGTATTAGAATTTGTGGGCGAGAGATACAAGAAGATTCGATTCCTTTAACAGCAGTTAACCGTCCGCGTTCAAGTCAATCACATCTTCACCGGCAAATTCATCATGTTGCTGATCTTGGCAGCGGTTGCTTCGTGCCTTATTGGCATCGATCCCAATAAAATCAATCCACTTTTTTTTTTTTTTTTTTATGTTTCAGACATTTTTACACCTCCTACGCCGCACACACTGTAGTCCAGTTTCTCAAAGCTGCATCAAAATGTAGTAATTTTCTCTTGGCTGTTACATTAGATAAATAATCGTGAATGTTTATTGATGCTTCCAACAAATAAGCTTAATCTTGTTGACAGTTAAACAACTTCAGGTAACATAGTGACTCCATCAGTAATCTTCTATAGAGTCCGTACATTTACAAAGTTAACGACAATTTGGTTTGTCTCCTCACTACCACACAAGTCGAATGTTATTTTGAGTCGACTCCATCTCATCCCCACTTCAGTCTCAGTCTCTTCAGTCTACATCTCGTTCTTGAAGGTGCGGTCCAGACGGTGCCGCCGGTGTTTGGCTTCTCTTAGATATAGAAACACGAGCAGACGAGGCTCTCGGGAGCCTGAAGCTCAGTTGGTTCAGGGCGTTTTTGTTTTGTCGGTTTCACGAGGGGAATTCAAGCCCAGCTCTGTTCAAGCGCCCTTGAGCCAAAACGCCGCACTCGGATTCGCAGCAGCTGCTGCGGCTCTTCTCCTTCTTTCTAGTAGCTGAACTTGATTTCTGGACTAAACCACAGATGATAAGCTAAACGGTTTGATTAGCCGTAATAAACACAAACTCACCATCACGTCTCTTGTGCTGCCTCAGGTACCGCGCCGACACGCAGACGTACCAGCCGTACAACAAGGACTGGATCAAAGAGAAGATCTACGTGCTGCTCCGCCGTCAGGCCCAGCAGGCGGGAAAGTGAAGCCTCTGAGGGAGTTCAGCATGTCGGGGAGGGGGGGTGGTCGATGTGGGACTGTGGGGAGGGTTCATATTATTTTACTATCTGTAACTTGTTCGAGAAGTTTGACCTAACTTGTTTTGAGAAATTTTTCTTTCTTTCTTTCTGCATGGAGAGGAGGTGTATTTTGTATTTTGATGTTTGACTTATTAATAAAGATTTCCTTTAAATAAACCTCGTTTTGGATTTCTTTACTTGTATTGTGAGGGTTTATTGTGTTTTAATGCTTTTCCTTTCCATTTTACTGTTAATCTTTTTTTTATTATTCATACAAACAAGCCTCTCGGTATTGATTTTTAAAGCTTTTCTTCTCGCGTCGCCTTTTTCTGTTTTTTGTTTTATTTCTGCTTTTCAATCTGATCGTTTCCTCCGGCGTTAGCTCAGGATACTACGACCGACTAGACTGACGATTTTAAAACCACAGATCTTGTCTTTTCTCCTCTTTTTTTTTTTTTTTCCCTCTTTCTTCCCTTCACCTTTCCTTTCTCTGTCAGCGCGGTGGTGCTGACTGTAGAAAAGTGCCAGATTGCTTTGCACCTTTCACTCAATACAAAATATTGATTTTTTTTCTAGCTGCTGGGTAAAATATTTTTAGTTTCCTAGACTTTTAAAACAGGTGTATTATCTTCACTTGAAGTTCCTATTTTTTTTTTCTTCCTATTGTCATCACTCTACATTTTCTGTCTTGATTATTGTTAATTTATTTATTATTGTTATTTTTAACTTCCAATTTTATTTATTTATTATACTTTTTTTGTAGAATATTGCCAAATATCACTTTTTTAATTTGGGAATAAATCTTTTTCCCTTTTTGCTACTGTTTTTGGCTCAGTAGCAAACAAACACGCCTCGTTACATTGATTTCTCATTAAATTGATTTTTTTTTTTTTTGAATAAGTGCAAAAAAAAAAAAAAAAAGTCAACCAAAAGTGGGTGGAAAACATCTGGCTGCGGGGTGAAGTGGCGGCGGCGGCGGCGGATCCTCCGCGCAACGACGCGGCGGCGGGGGGACGCGTGACGCGCCTGCCGCCTGACGAAGCTCAGGAGGCGGCCACTCTCGCCTCGTGCTGCCGCGCTTCTTAAAACCGGATCCACTATCACCTCCACCTCCTCCTCCTCTCGGTTGTAGTCTATTTTTTTCTCCACCTTTGTGTTGTGATCGTCTCTCTCTCTCTCTCTCTCTCTCAGCCAGTCTGTTTCTCACACCCACCCCTGTACCCCCCCAACCTCCCTCCCTCCCTCCCGCCTCCTCTTCCCCTTCACCCCCTCCTCTTTACACCCCTCCTTCTCCTTCTCCATCCCACCCTACCCTACCCTACCCCATCCACCACCACCACCACCCCCCTCTCCTCCTTTTAGCATCTGAAAAGACCACTGAGTGAGAATCGATGGCGCAGAGGCCCGCTTGACAGGACAATAAACCACAAAGAAGGGGTGAGTTTTTTTTTCCTCCCTCTCTCTTCCTCCTCTTCTTTGCTGTGTAGTTTTTTTTTTTTTTTCTCTGAATTGCGGAATTACTCTTAATGGCACACGCGCGATACGTGAAATGGCTCGAGGGGGTTTGGAGAAGGCTGCGCTGCGCTGTGGAAATGATATTTTAACACAAGGCATCTTTTGTTACCGCGATATGATTTACAAGCAGGCGTCAGCTGCTCGTGGTCCCACTGAGGAGGGAGGACAGGAAACATTATAACCATCACCGCCGCCGCCACCATCATCATCAGCACCACCAACAGCAGCACCAGCATCATAATAACAATAATCAGCATCACAATAACAATAATAATAATAAAGGAGGTGATGTGATGAGGAGGAGGAAGAGGAGGAGGAGGAGGAAAGGTGCAACCAGCGTCTCCGCATCCTTACATCTCCGTCTTTGCTTTGGGACATTTTAATTTTCACATGTTCATTCACCTTACGTAACCTATAAACGCATCAACTGTGTGTCCACAGCTGCTGCTGCTGTTGTTGTTGTTGCCACAGAAGAAGAAGAAGAAGAGGAAGATGAAGAGAGAGAGAGGGAGAGAAAGAGGGGGGAAAAAAAGCATCGCGCACTTGTGCCGCTGCAGATTTAGATGAGGGGAGCTTCGTTTTTGCCTGGATTTTCATTGGGCGATGCGGAACCTTCAGGGTGTTAATGCGGCCGTCGTGTTGTAAACAAAAATATGTCACAGGGATCGTGTGTGTGTGTGTGTGTGTGTGAGAGAGAGAGAGGGAGAGAGGGAAAGAGAGAGTGTGTGTGTTGTTGTTTTTCTTCTCACATCAGACATCCTTTTGGAAATTGGGCGCAAAAGCAGCGAGTAATGTTAGAATCAGCTCGAGCTTCTCCACATTGCTCCTGTCTGTGTCTGTCTGTGTGTGTGTGTGTGTGTGTGTGTGTGTGTGTGTGTGTGTGTGTGTGTGTGTGTGTGTGTGTGTGTGTTTTCAGCCATGAGGATGAGGACGAGTCACATCATCATCACAGGCGCAGGGGGAGCCGTCTATTTACAGCTGAGGCGGTTCAGATCTGCCTCTCATGTCTGTGATACCCACAACAATAGCTTCCATACCCCCCCTCCCACACACACACACACACACACACCTCCCCTCATCATCAAGCCTTTAGCAATAATCAATAACACAGCCAATAATAATACACAACCCATGCTAATAGGAATAAGAAGATAGATGATGCTATAATTCAGACAGATGTCTGCAGCAGCAGCAGCAGCAGCTGGAGAGAAACTGATGAATCATATATTGATCTTACGTCTCAGCGGTGAGATGAGAATGTGTTTTGGCGTGCGTTAACCTCAGCTGACCCGGCCGTGGGCATGTTGTTGTCGTGTTAGCGTTTGAGTGTGTGTCTCCAGTCTCACCTCCACCCTCTTGTCTCCGTCCGTCCGTCCAGCCTCTCCACGGTGAGGACGCAGCAGCGATGCCCCAGCGTAGGGAGGACCTGGACCCGTCTCCGTCGTCCCACCGCCTCGGCCTGGCTTCACCTCGACTACAGACACCGAAGAAGCCCGACCACGACTTCCCATGAGGCCACCACCAGAACTCAGCCTGACTGCTCTGTATGGGGCCTCTCACATATGAAGTAGGTTCACGTTAGTGTCACTAGACTGGTCCAGACAGATCAGAGAACCCACCAGACATTAATCATACCCAAAATAACCACAATTTCATCTCCTCTGGCCTCTAAAATCTAAAAGTGACATCAATATTCAGCCAAACAATCCTTATATTAGATAAATAGTTTCATTTTTACTGCTTGTTGTGATCACACCAATAAGAGGATCTTAAACTCTGAAAGCAACAGGTTATTAGTTTTTATGGACCAGGATGATCAAGTCTGGTTTTAGTTTTAGGGATTTATAATTTCTCACATGTCAAAGATTGTGGTTGTAGTCTAACAGACGTTTGTCATTGTTTGGATTCATTTAGTCTCAGAGGAAGCAGGTGAAGGTCTTTGGTTTGACTATGTCATAGTTATGGTTTAACCACACTAGTTAAAAAGTAAAGGTCAACAAGGCGAAGACTTTTGTCTTGACTGTGGTGGATTTTGGACTGTTTTTTGGGGGAAGTTCAGGCGTCGTTTTGTACCTCTAATTTGGCCGTACATCCTTCTGAAACTTTGGCCGAAATCAGGTCAAATTTGGCCTGTAAAGATTTTACTATCTGGGTTGGGATTTATAGCACCTTGTAACTTATTTTGGGTTATAACTTATACAACAGCTTTTGAATTATTAGGGTTGTATTAGAGTCTTGCAGGTTTATGAGTCAGTAAAATTCTTTCTTAGTTAAAACATCTGCAGAAGCTAAACATGATAATAAATATTGATCTAAATCTTTTATTCTTTTTAATAAACTTGTTGATGAATATCACCTGAGGTCTTAATGATCACTCCTCTTCCTCTAGTTGACATGGAGGATGAAGATGGGACTTGTCTACTTGATGTTTTGTGGTGAGTTTGTCTGATTCTTGCAGGAATAAATTAAAAAGTTTTCTCACTGGAGTGAACACGTAACCGATTGTAATGATAATCTCCTCCTTGTGTTCGTCTTCTCAGTGACCCCCAAGCCCTGAACGACTTCCTTCATGGGACCAATGAGGTAACAGAAGTGGCGTTAAATAGAGAAAGAGTTCAAATCAATAGCGTAAATGATAAATGTGTGGTGGAAATATTTCTCGGCGCCATGATGTGTGGAGGAGGGATGAGGGTGTGAAAGGAGAGTTGTAATGTAATACGACTGGTGTGTTTCTCACCACAACTGTGCGAGCCCAACCCAAAAATGGTCTGATTCTATCCCACCAGCTGCAGACCGAAGACCTGCTCATTAACTCCTCCTCTGGGGAGCCCTCCCTCTTCACAGATGCCCCGGTGAGTGTCTGGATCTGCAGCCAGCAGCGTCACAACAACTAGTATTTTCCCCAGGAGAGTGATTTTCTCTCTCTCCTTCTGCGCCTGAAACTGCTTCCTGTTAACTCCTGCTAATCACACAATTCTCCCCTCCTTTTCACCCTTCTCTTCCTCTCGCCTGTTGTCTGCGTCTTCCCTTTCTATCTCCCGTTGTTTCCCTCCCACAGAGCCCCGTCTCTCTGCTGGGAGACGGCAGGGATTCCCCAGACACGCCTCCGCCCGGGTGCGTGGATCTGTCCTTCCTGGAGGAGGCTCTCCTGTCATCGCCGGAGGGTGGAGACGACCCACAGGTGGCGCAGGGCGGGCCGCCTGTGGATGGCGGAGGCGAGGCGAAGAAGGGAGATGTGCAGGAAGTGGAGGAGGCCGAGGTGGCGTGCGACATCCTCCAGCAGAGTCTGCAGGAGGCTGAGATCACGGAGCAGACCATGGCTCTGGAGGCAGCAGGTCTGGCTCAAACTGGGGACAGTCTGTCCCTCTACTCACCCGCCCCCCTCCTCTCTCCTCCCACAATACCATTTGTGTCCAAGTCTGTGACCTTACCCGTCACCCACAGTTTGCCCAGAGACACCCAGGCGGCGGTGGAGCCGCCTCAGCCCTCCCTCCTGGCTGTCGGACCAGGCTGTCCTTCACTAAAACCTGCTGCCCCGCCTCAGCTGATGGGGCTCCTGCCTGGAAACGTGTTCCCCGCTCCTTCTCCGGAGACGGCCTTCTCTCTGAGTCCTGCCCAAGCCTCCAGTATGATCATCCACAAAGCCGTTCCCAGCATGACCAGCCGTCCTCTCATCACTCCAACGCTGAGAGCGACGGCAGCAGCACCAGGCATCGTCCTGCAGAGGGCTCCTCTCCCCATCCAACCCAAACTCCCCATCAGCATTCAGCCCAGACTGGTTCAAATTAGTCCCAAACCTTCTGGACAGAAACCAACCCCGGGTCTTACATTTGTCCCTGGGACCGCATCACCAAATATCTTACTGTCCCAACCTCCAGGACAGAAGTCGACAGCTCCGGCGTCACAGCCCACCCAGCAGCTCCCCAAACCAGTCAGCCTGCAGCTCGTCAACCAGGGCGGCTCCTTCGTGCTCCAGCCTCAGGGACTCTTCCAAGGCCAAAACCAGTTCCTTCTTCCAGGCCAGTGCCCAGTCACCATCTCCCAACCAGTCAGTGCGGCTCGACCGCTACTGACTCCCAGTCACCAGGGTCCGTCGGTCCACGGCGTGGCTCCGTCCACCGGACAGCTCGTAGACGGTTCCCAGATCCTGACTGTGCCGCAAAGGCAGCTGAACTTCAGCCCCGTCTTCACCACCCCCACGGGGCAGCTAGCCCTCCGCCAGGCCACTGTGCTTTCAGGACCCTTGCATCTGCAGTCAGCGCCTCCTACTGTCTTCCAGATGCCAGCACAGCTGGCCGGAACCTACACAGCAGCGGGACAGGGGCAGCGCGCCACTCTGGTCCACAGCCCCGCTCTCGGAAACCACATCACGTTGATCAACAGTTCGGGGGTTCTGCCTCCAGATCTCACGTCCATCTCGATCGTCAACGGCCCCTCGGTGGTTCAGGGGCTGCCCTTCGCCGCCCCGGCCCCGGCTCCTCAGGCGGCGGTGACGGAGGGACAGCTCAGCCTCCAGCAGGCGTCTGTGGTGCTGCTGCCGGAGAGAGCTGTTCAAGAGGAGAGGACCGGTTCAGAGGAGACTTTTCACCAACTTCCACAGGTGAGTTGCCTCCTCCAGAGACATGATCAGCACTACTTTATATTTTAGATTATCTGGGAATTAAATTGAACGGAAACATGATGATACGAATGTCTAGTTTTGGCTCGTGGAGCAAATGAAACATCTGACAGATAAAGATACTTCATCACACTTATTGACAAACCGTCTATTGCTCTTGATTTGCTCTCAATGACTTGCTGTAACCACACATCATACACTCTGGTCTCTCTTTGCAAAAACTGCTGCCAAATCCTTTTCCACTGATGATATATTTCACTATATTGCCTGAGGCACAACTTCGTTTTTAAATTTGATCTATACAAAGAGACGTTCACTGCCTCAGACAGATGTAAACTCACATCCCGGAGTAAAAATACTAAACCGTACGTTCTCGTCTCATGTCTCTCTCCTCCTCAGTCGTACGGACATGTGCTCCAACATGTCGCGGTGCAGCCGGCCTCTACGGGGCTGCCGGCCTCCTCTCCTCCAGTGGTCACGGTCCTGCAGCCTCCTCCTGAACCACCTCTGGCCCCTGATCCGGCTGCGGAGATTCCCAAACTTCTGATGCCCTCGGCAGAAATGACACAAGTAGTGGAAGAGGTGGCGCACTCGATGAGTCAGAACCAGGCTTTTATGCAACATCTGCAACAGGTTAGAGACTCGACAAAGTCACGGTGGATTTTCTTTTATAAATAAAGTGAGTTTTTAATCTGGACTGAGATTGAGCTGTGTTTGATCCTGACTTGAGGGACCATTAAAGGATCTGTAAAATCTGTGTTATCCCCAGTGCTGTATAAAGTAGCTGACTAGAGTAGAAGTTCAGACATGCAGTCAAAAAATGGCTTTGGTAATAAAGAACAAATACTCCTGAAACATACTGAAGTACAGTAGTGAAGTATTAATACTTTGTTACAATAAATCTTGTTAATTTTCTGTTCATTTCAACCACAGCAAGCACTTAGCTCTCCCATCTCCTCTGAGCTGCTGGTCGGAGCGCTACCAGTCGTGCCCATGGAGCCTCTGGCCTCCCCCGTGGCCAGTGAGAGAGAAACCCAGCCTCAGACCCATGTGGTCCCGGGTCAAGACGCCTGCACCGTCATGTCTGACCAGTGCGTCGAGGCTTCTCCGCTTCACTCCGACCCCGAGGAAACGTCGCCGCCCTGCCCCTCGCCTCCATTCCAGGATGCCGGGAGAACGGCTCCAGCAAACTTCTCTCCTCCAGCCGGACCTCAGATTACTCCTCTACCTGGACCTGAGAGTTCAGTCCCACAGACCACAGCTCCACAGCCCCTTATCGAGACCCAGGTCCAGTACCAGGTCCCTCACCAAATCCAGGTCTCACCGGCCTTATTCGCCCAGAACCAGGTGCAGATCCAGCCGTCTGCCTCTCAGCCTCTGCCACAGGTCCAGGTCCAGACTCCGTCCTCGACTCACAGCAGCCCGTCCTCTCTGCTCGCCAGCGTCTCGGTGCCTCAGCAGCAGCCTGATCCCTCGGCTGCTGGTCTCTCCAAAGGAGGAGACGACTCCGCTGTTCAACAGCATCTCACACAAAACAGTGAGTTTCATCTTAAAGTGACGGTTCAGAGTAACATGAACCCAGGGTCTATTTCACCATGAATACGAGTCAAACTCCTCCTCAAGAGATGTTTTACGTTGGTTGAAGTAATATCAAGTTTGACCGTCTTTTGTTTTCATAATCAAATAGTTAACAATGAAAGTGAATGGGGCAGCCAGCCAAACGTATCTAAATTGTCATTTTTTAACCATTAACATAACAACTAGTGATGAAGGGTGTTCCACATCAACAGATTCATCATTTTGCTCGCTCTTCATGGAGACACTGGCCAGTTTGGCTGGCTGCCCCATTTACTTTCATTGTTAACTATTTGGTTGTGAGAACAAAAGACTGTTAAACTCGATATTATTAGATATAATGTAAAATATCTCTTGACGGGGAGTTTAAATCTGACCCTGGGTTCAAATTACTCCAGATTATTGCTATTACCCTCTCCAACATGACAACTCCAACTGTCTGATTCTAACACCGGTCATCACTGTAATCATTGTTATCATCTTCAATCCAATCACCATCATCATCATCATCTCTGTGACCTTTATCAGAGCCAACAGCTGCCTTGGCCGTGGAGAGTAAAGCGTTTACTCTCGATGTCCATCCGTCCTCTCCTGCAGCCCAGGGTGTCCAGGCTCACGGGCCCCCAGCTCCCAGGGAGTGTGCCCCCACCCAGAACAACCAGCAGACAGGCACCAAGGTGGGGGGATCACTTCACTTCAGGCCCAGATAATTCAAGAAATTTCAAAATAAATACATTAAATAATTGGAAAAGACGAATTTCAAATCGACCACACCCAAAAAAACATAATATAACTTCAATTTAACTTTAATTTATGTGTATTATATTACATTTAATGCTCCTATTATAAATTATTTTCATTATTAATTCATCAGTTATTTTCCTCAACTAACTGAAAAGTATTTTGCTCCAAAAATTGTGAAAACTTCCTTCACAGTTTCTCAAAAGCCGACATTTTTAAATGTCTCATTTTGTCCGACTAACACTTTAAACCTCAAAGCTCTGAAATATATTATTATACAAAAACCTGCAAACAGTCACATTTTTCAAGGATGAGGAAAACTAAAAACTCATTAAAAGGACAAAGTGTTTCAGCTCTAATTATATTACACCATGTAACATACCTTGTGTGTTTTTGTTTGAATAATTTCGTCTCTCGTTTCGGTTAAATTGGCTCGGCCCTTTAAAAACGGAGACGACGAGCTTTGAAATGATTATTTGTTAAACGCAGCGAATTCATTATTAATGACTTTCCAAACGCGCCCTCCCGTCTCTGCCGCTTTGATCTGATCCAAAATGTTGTGTGTCTGCCAGCTGGCAGGTCCTCGGGAGCAGCAGAGAGAGGAGAGGATCACACCAGCAATGCGCCGGCACAGGTAAGAGACGCAGAGTCGACGGCTACAGACTCATCCTGATCCACGTCGGTCCGAGTCCCACCATCGTGAAGTTGCGCTTTAATTAATGCTCAGATAATGTTGAAACTGATGCCACTTCATCAGTCTTCATCGAGACCTGATGCACCACACAGGCGATTTCTTACCTCAGTTAATTAATGACTTTATTACCAGTTGGCTGGTTTCACCGCTTCACAGCTGTGGATTAAGTCGGATCCTGTTCTAATGTGTTTTTATAATCTCAGTCCTCCAGGACGCCTCTTGTTACCGTTCACTACATCGCCTACTTCTACAGCAACTGATGCTGCTACAGTCGGCGCTAAAATACAGCGATGACAAGATTGTGTTTTACTACCTCCAGTATTTCTAACTCAGTGTCATCTAGTGTGGACTATCAATTACCCCAAAAGCCCTAAATACCTCAGCACATCAGTTACAGTAGCTTCTGGTTATTTGGTTTACTTTTAAAACATGTATGAAAGGTGTTTAGTGGAGTAGATAAACAGACAATTAAAGGTGAAGTCTGTCACAGTTGAACATATGTTCTACTGTTAGAGTCTTTGAGTTAAAGATAATTGACAAAAATTAAACAGATAGTTGCTATGTTAGTGGAGATGTGGTGGTAGTGGTGAGTCTGACCAGGCAGCTAATAAGCTAAGTGAATGGGGCAGATGTAACTAATGTTTTAGTGTCACTAAATAGGCTGAATGTCTCTTTCTAAACCCTGTTCAACAACAACCAGGAGTCTCACCAACATAACACTACGTCTGTTTAACTCAGTGGTGGTAAAGAAACGGTAGAAAACCTCTTTAGTGACACGAAAATGCTGTTTACTTTGACGTTAGAAATCTGCCCCATTCACTGATTTCTGACATGTTCCTGAAAGTCCAAAACAGTCGACTGTCAAGGGTCCTGATTGACAACTGTCCACAGAATAAGTACTGAATATATGAGCTAGTTCCAAATCTTATAGGTCTAAATTAAACAGGATATAGGTTCAAATGTGACGGTGTTCTCCTTTAATATATGATTAAAAACTAACTAAAACCACCATCAGTTTGACGCCAACCTGCTGTGATGATTCCTCAGGTTCCAGCAGCAGATTTGTTTGGATCAAGCGGCGGTTCAGCGTCCGTTCACCGGCCCGGCCTTTTCCACGTTGAAGGACGCGGTGAGACGCCTGCTGCCGTATCACACCTGCGCCGGTCACCTGCCGACCCAGAGCGACTTCACTTTAGGTGAGTGACGGGAGCGAGGCGACAACTGTCGTCTAAACCAACGTGGCAGCAGCTGGTAACAGTTGGGCAAAAACAAAACAAAACAAATGAAAATACATGAACCCAGACGCTGTTATTGTCACTCAAGTCCCAGGTAGCTGATCTGTGATGATGTTTCTCTTACCACAGTGGACCAGGAGTTTGACACTGTGTCCGGTTTCCTGCTGAAACGAACCAAGGACATGGTCAACAAATACAGGCAGCTACTAGTCAGAGAAACCCAGGTGAGACCCCGATCGGCCTCTTTATCAGTCTCTGTGCCTGGATATTAATTATCTGCCAGTTCAGATTGTTAATTAGAGAGTTACATGCAAATATATGCTGCGTTGTTAGTGATACTCTGTCATTAAAGCGTCACACTTCATTAGCAGATACCTGTTGAGAAGCAGGCGGCTTCTGTTTATGCATCCTCCTTCCGTGTTTACACGAACAGCGAGAGTCTGATCGAAAGCAAATCTAAAAAGCAGCGAGACGAAGCCCGTTTTGTTTTGGTTTCGTTCGTTTGACCGGATGCGAATCGGTTTCCCACAGCAGGAGAGTCCGTCGGCGGAGATGGTGATGCTGGAGCGTCTCTTCCTCCAGGCCGAGAGATTCGCTTTAGCGGAGGACAGACGGAGAGCCCGCAGAGACCCAGGTCAGTGTCCTCCCGGCAGGAGATGACGACCATCATCACCGCTTCATTACACTAACACTGACTGACTGAGTGTGAGTGTGTTTTACAATGAAAGATGTTTTTCAACTCCCACGACCGAGACAGGAAATGTAGAGAAGTGAATTAGTGAATCTCTATTTCCTTTTTTTTTTTTTTTTCCTTTCTTCTTCTTACAAACTAATTTAACGGAGTCTCAGGGCGCGACACTTAACCTCTATATTTGCAAAGGAGCAGCTCCCGGGTGTGAGTCCGTAATTAAGCCGCGCGAATGTGGAGCAAGGTCATCGAGCCGAGGAAGACTCATCGTGATGACGGGAAAAATTTTTTAAAAATTACACGTGAGAGGTCAAGAGCAAATTAAAGTAGGGTTGTTTATGTTAATTAAAAGTTGGGAAAAAGTGGAAGGAGGAAGGAAAACTGGATTATTATTATTATTCATAATAGTGATAATAAAAATAATATATTGGTGGGAGATATGGCATATTTACATTAATATAGAAAATAAAATAAATTATCAAATATTGAATGAATATGAATAAATATAAATGTGAAGTATAATTTTAATAAAAACTATATATATATACATATATATATAAACTACAATTTGATGAATTTGTTTCAACCAAAGAAATAAAACGATTTAAAAAAAGTAAAATAAAATAAATAAAAAAATATAAAATAAAATATAAAATGGTATATCTATCTATCTATCTATCTATCTATATATATATATATATATATATATATATATATATATA
Organism: Polydactylus sextarius; assembly: GCA_016801845.1. NCBI lineage: Eukaryota > Metazoa > Chordata > Actinopteri > Polynemidae > Polydactylus > Polydactylus sextarius. The sequence continues at coordinate 8,492,142 of CM028931.1, forward strand.
TATATATATATATATATTAAAAATAAAAATAAAATAGAAATAAAAAATAGAAATAAATCAAATTAAACAGAATAAAAAAAAATTACAGAAAAAAGACAAACGGTAGAATTTCAAGCTCCACAAAATAATTATAAAACAGAAATAAGACCAGAAAAGTCTTAGTTGAATTGAGAAATAAACTATGATAAAGTTTTAGGGACAAATGTGGTAAAATTCAACTCTGGGAACAAAGAAAAACAACAGAGTATCATCTGCATAAAGGTGAATAAGTTAAACTGTTAAACACTTAATAAAGAAAGAAGAAGAAAATAAACCAGGACCGGGACTAGATCCCTGAGGTCCTCCAGCAGCACCACTATGTGCATTTAAGCCAGAGGTTGAAACTAGAAGTGATGCTGTTAAATCTTCCTTCCAGAGTCGTTCATGACGACCTTGGCTTCATCAGCGTCTTCCCCTCACGGTGCTCACTCCTCCAGCTCCTCCCACCTCTACTCCTCCAGCAGCCCCTCCTCTCCACCAGCGTGGACCAGACTGTCCGACCGGCCTCCAGGACTGAAGACGTACCGCTCCAGCTCCCGGGGGGCTCTCAGGCTAACCATCAAGCAGGAGTCCGGCTCCCGTAAGGTGGTCCATAACTCGGCCTGCGACCCCGGACTCAAAAGGGACCACACGGGTCAGCTGACCAACGGCGGCGGAGCAGTGACCGAACGCCAACCCCAGACGCCAAATGGAGCCTCCCAGCGTCCTCAGCACGACGAGGGGATCTCCAACGGGGCAGAGGAAGTCCCCCGGCCAGCGCCCGATTCCAAAATAAAAGCTCCAAATCCTCTTTCTATGCCAGAACCACAGGCTGCTTGTTTCGAGTCGCCCCCAAGAGATGTCAGCGCCCCGAAACTGAAATGTTACCGTCTGGACGCGTCGCCGCCTCAACCGGAGCAGCGTTTCAGCCCGCCGCCCCCACCGCCGCCCCTCCAAGAGGACAACATGCTCAGCGAACATCTACAGAGTGCCATCGACAGCATCCTGGAGCTGCAGCGCCTGCAGGGCCCCTCTGCAGCCCCGACCAGGGCCACGTCAGGCCCGTCACTGGACCAGGTCACCAGCATCCTGGAGGGACACCTGTGAGGTACAAACACCCAAAAAAAATAAAAAAAAAAAAAAAAAAAAAAGGAAGGAAGGAAGTTCGACTTCTTTCTCTGTTCCCAGAACTAAAAGAGATTTCTCTTTCTGGGTTTCCAATTTTTTTTTATTTTATTTATTTATTTATTTATTTTTATTTTCTAAAAAAAAAAAAAAAAAAAAAAAAAAAAGAGGAAACTGATCGTTCGAAAGAAGAAGAGGCACTATAAAGAGATGCATACCAGACAAACAGCACTATCTAGAGTCCCATAGATGTTAGATACTTCATTTTGATGTACGTTTGTGGACGACAAAAAGAAAAAAAAAAAAAAAAAATAGAAAAAAAAAAGTCTATTTGAATAGGAGCTATATTTGTTTCAGTGGTAGTTAAGTCATTCAGAGGTTTACGACACTGGTGTTAACCTTCATCAGCATATAGTATATAAGTAATAGTGAGGATTAACGAAAATGTGGAGTAGACTGAGATTATTCAATAGTTTTTTATAAGATTTCTTTCACACAAACAAAAAAGAAAAAAAAAAAAGAAAGAAAAATGTGAAGTTTTCTTTTGCATAGTGCCAAGCTTCCAGGGTATTTATTTTGATAATCTGTGCCAACTGTGTTGCATTGAGAAAGGCTGCAAGCGCGCGCGCGTGTGTGTTTAATTCAATTTAATCGCGTGGATTTTACAGAGAGAGCGTGAACGCATCATCGCATCATCTTGAAGAGGGGGGTGGGAGGGTGGGGGTGTTTCGGTGACATGATGACTGGGACGGCAAGTTTAAACGAAAACGGAAAACTCCAAAGAATTTGTGACTTCGCTACATCCTGAATACACCAGCAAACAAGAACAAACGTACAAAAAAAAAAACAAAAAAATGTCCATGTTGTGTCTGTTCCCACAAACTCTGTGTGTGTGTGTGTGTGTGTGTGTGTGTGTGTGTGTGTTGGAAAGAAACCCAAAAGGGGGCACAGGAAAAGAAAAAAAAAAAAAAAAAAAGTTGTTTTTATTGTTTTTATTGGACCCTTGTTGTCGCTCATGCTGGAGTCTGACTGTGAAATAGTTTTCTATCTAATGTTTCTGGTCTCCCACACTGTATGTATTAACATGCAAGCAATAATGAGTTAGGGTTGGAGTGAAGAAGAAGAAGAAGAAGGAGAAGAAGAAGGAGAAGAAGAAGAAGAGGGAGATTTTTGCCTGTTTTGCTTATCGTCATTATTGGACACGTTAAAAAAAAAAAAAAAAAAAAAGAAAAAATTCATGTTTTTCAGGAACGAACGAAGCGCGTTTTTGTCGTCGACGCCCGTGTAGTTTTAGAACTTGTGTTTCTAACGCGATTCAAGGGCTCGAGGGGTCAAAAAAGGGGGGGAAAAAAAAAGAAAAAAAGAAGAGAAAAATGCCAAAATTTGCAGCAGTTTTTGTTTTTCCCCTCCGCAGCCGCCGCAACTCGCAACTCGCAACTCGCAACTTCAGCCTCTCTGCATCATCAAACAGCCTTTGACCAAAACAACAACAACAACAACAACAAAAATCATCCCGCTTCACGTTTTCACAAAGTATGGGTCCGTAGCGAGCTTTCTGCTACTACAACTACGTCGAAAGATTTATTTTCACGCGGCCATTTTCTTCTTCGAGCAATATATATATATATATATATATATATATATATATATATATATATATATATATATATATATAAATGTATGATTTTTGTCGGGTGACGTCTTATCTTATGTTAATGTGACAATCTTATTGATCCGAGTGAAAAAGAGAGAGAAAGAGATGTTTAGGTTAAAATGTGAAGAATGTCTTTCGTTTTTTTTTTTTTTTTTTTTTTGTGATATAAATTGATAGAAGAAAAAAAGAAACCGTCACGGGCAAATTTGGTTAAACGTTACGAACATGCCTTTAATTCAGCGTAGCTAGCTACCTTTAAGGAAAATTGAATCTGCAAAAAAAAAACAAACAAACAAACAAACAAAAAAATGTTCGAAAATGTGAACCCGTCCCTTCAAAATAAGACGACGACGAAGAAGAAAAAAAAAATGTAAAAATTGGGGCTAAATCAACTTGTCATTTCTTTGTTTTTGTTTTGTTTTTCTGTTAAATACGTAAAATTGTCTTTTTGTTTGAATCGAACAAAAAGGAGTAATGATATGCAGTAATTTAGTGCTGAAACTTTACGTGGTAGTTCGGTTCGGACTCACGCCGGAGGATTTATGAACAAATGAGTTCGATCTTTTAGGAAATTAGAAAATGTTTTGCGTCTTGTCACCGAGTTTGTCGAGGAAGTTTGACATCGGTCACAAGTCTGTGTTGTAAATATAAAGCTACAGTTAGCTTAGCTGGTTTTATCTTAGCTTAGCTTGTTTTTATCTTAGCTTAGCTTGTTTTATCTAAGTTTAGCTTAGCTTGTTTTGTCTTATTTTAGCTTGTTTAGCGTAGCTTAGCTTAATTTGTTTTAGCTTTGCTTGTTTTATCTTAGCTTAGCTTGTTTTTATCTTTGTTTAGGTTGCCTTAGCTAAGCTTGTCTTAGCTTAGATTGTTTTATCTAGGTTTAGCTTAGCTTCTTTAGTCCAAGTTTTACTTAGCTTGTTTTATCTAAGTTTAGCTTTTTTAGCGTAGCTTAGCTTAATTTGTTTTAGTTTTACTTATTTTATCTTAGCTTAGCTTGTTTTATCTGTTTAGGTTGCCTTAGCTAAGCTTGTCTTAGCTTAGCTTGTTTTGTCTAAGTTTTACTTAGCTTGTTTTGTCTAAGTTTAGCTTGTTTAATGTAGCTTAGCTTAATTTGTTTTAGCTTTACTTGTTTTATCTTAGCTTAGCTTGTCTTATCTTGGTTTTGCTTGTTTTAGCTTAGCTTGTTTTATCTAAGTTTAGCTTAGCGTGTTTTGTCTAAGTTTTACTTAGCTTGTTTTATCTTATTTTAGCTTGTTTAGCGTCGCTTAGCTAAATTTGTTTTAGCTTTACTTGTTTTATCGTAACTTGGCTTGTTTTTATCTTAGCTTAGCTTGTCTTATCTTAGCTTAAAGATGCATCAGGGGTGGAAAAAGCTAGCCGTCCTTGTGCAGTTTCTACTGCCCCCAGTGGCCAAAAATAAGATGACAACAAGTTTGAGGAAATAACGTTCAACTTAATGAAACAAAAATGATATAAAAATACGTAACTAATTAGCTTTATAAATAGTGGTAGGTGGACTGAGACGAGCTAGCCGTTAACCCAATTTCTGGTCTTTATGCTAGGCTATGCTAAGCTAAACTATGCTAAGCTAAATGGCTGTTTTGTATTTGCTACACAGGCATGTGAGGTGTCAATCTTCTCGTCTTTTTTTCAACTCTCAGAAAGCGAATGAGCAAATTTCCTAAATTAAAATCGTTATTTTGAATGTGGGTTAAATCTTCAGGTGTGTTTCCGTCCGGCGCGGAAGTTTTTGCTGTAATGCAGTAAAGATGTCAGAGTGTCTTTTCACAACAGGATTGCACTCCTTGTCACCGCTTATATATATATATACATATATATCTATATATATATATAAAAGAAGAAGGGAATTCCACCAAAATGTACTTGTTTTATTTTGAAGAAGCACTTCAAAAAAATTGCCAAAACCCCTTCTCTTTAACAATTCAACCAATTAGAAATAAACTCAAGTCAAACTTTGGTGGAAAACTCCTTGAATGAAGCAGCCTAATGTGCCATTTTTATTTATTTTTTATTAATTAATCGTTGTCGTAGCATCACGTCAGCAGTGTCGAACACTGAATTTTTTTTTTTTTTATTTAGGACAAAGGGATTTACATCTGCATGTTGAGCCATTTTGTTATTTATTTGTAATAATGGTAAAAAAAAAAAAAAAATGTATTTTAATTTTGTTTTTTTCCTGACTGAACTGTGAAACCAGGGGAGCTCATACACTCTTTACACTAATTCAACTTCAGATTACAAAAAAAAAAAAAAAACTAAAAAAAAACAACAACATTTGACTGACAAGATTGTTCTGATGCCAAAATCAAGAGGCCTTAATTCAGCAAAACTAGATTGTACGATAATAATAATAATAATAATAATAAAATAAATAAAAGAAAATAAAAAAGAAAATGACGTTCCTGACAAAAAGGAATAAAAAAAAAAAAATCTTTGACCTGAAAGTCACGATGAGCGATTCATATATGAAATGTTAAGAAAAAAAAAAAAAAAACAAAACAAAAAAAAAAAACTGCTTTTGTACTCATTTTTACAGACTATTTATTAAACTGTGATTTTGTAAGAAATAAAAACAAAAACAAACGTTGAGTCGTGGTTGTGTGCGTTTCTTTCTTTTTTTTTTTTTTTTCCCTTTTCTTCCCCCCGAAGCAGAAACGAGTCACATACAATTAGTACAAACATGATTTTATTTCTCTTTTAAACATTCACAATTTAGGAAAAAAAGACGAATAAAGACGGAAGCAGCTGTTTTTTTTTTTTTTTTTGAAATTTTTAGTTCATTTTTTTTTTTTTTAATAATAATAATAATAATAATCACATCGTCGGCGTTGGCACCATTCTCTTCACTGTGCAGTTTGGATTGTGTAAAATGAAAAAAAAAAAAAAAAGGAAGTAGTGTAAACTGAAACTGAGGTCACATGATGTTCTGATGTTGCCGCCGCGCCGCCTCCGCTTCGGGTTTCGAGGATTTAAGGAGGCACATTAAAACATGAGCCGCGGGGGGGAAGCCTCGACCGTCGGGAGGAGACGAAGAAGTGGCAGCGACTTGAAATGAGCCGAAAAAAAAACGAGACGGCGGCGACGAGATGACTCCTGGGGGAAACTTCGTTTATCATCCGTCGACTTAAAACAGACAACAGAGTGAGAAACCAAAAGCGGGGTATGATATTTATTTGAGGGTCATATTAAAACGACCCACTCTCTAGAAAGCGAATCATTAATTCTCAAAGACTGACGGGACTTAATTAAGCTGCTGACCTACAGAGGGGACAAGGGAGGAGGGGGCGGGGCTTGTTTTAATTTAAATTTTAAAGGGGGAAAAGATTAAGAGCAGGATGCAGCTTCTTCTTCTAAAAAAAGGAAAAAATCAGTTCATAAATTTCAATGTTTTATCCGTTTTTGTTTTTTTTTCCCCATAAATAAATAGTTTTTTTTTTTCTTTCACCATCATAAAAAAGTGTGCATATACAAGTTCCATTTCATAACATGTTTCAGGTTTCAGGTTCAGTGCTGGTGCGCAGCGTCTCTGCTCAAGTTTCATCCAAGTTCCACGTTAATAACACGTCGGAGCTGCCGCGCCACACGCTGGTAACATTTTTTGGTCCCGGCTGGTTTCGATTTAGTGCATTCGTTGGTTTCATTTCATCCGTTCGCTACAAAAAAAACAAAAACAAACTGTTTTGGCTTTTTTTTTTTTTAAAACCGGCAGGATTCATCTGTCGCAACCAGCAGACGAGACAAATCCAGGATCCCCGGGTTCCGTGGAGTCAGTTGAGTTTGATGGGCAGGTCGTCTCCGTACTTGCGGAGCAACTTGCCGTGGTTGTGGTCCACGGACCAGAACGGAGGGAGGTGGCGGGGGCTCATGGTGTCGAGGAAGTGCTGCCTCCAGCGGCGCTCCAGGTCCATGAGGGCGCGGAGGCCTCGCTCGGCGTGAGCCTGCACCACCTTCAGGCCGTGAGGGACGTACGCCTCGTTGAAGATCCTTCGAGAGGAGAGAGGGAGAATGAACAGATACAGATCTGCTTGTTCTTTCAGGTAGAGGTGGGCGGTATAAACGGTAAAAATGGTCGCGCGATATGTCATTAAGTCATCAAAATGAGTCACGCTTGTTATGGTTTGGAAAAATGGCTGCAAGCAGTGAGCGCATGGAGGAGGAGCTTGTCAAAAAGACCAGTAAAGCTTCCATAAAATGCTCATGGTTTGGATTTGACCTCTTCTTCCCTGATGCCCCCAGTACAGGGGATAGAGTGGGTCACATCCGATTTCACGGCGCATAAACATGTTTATATCCTCAGAAATGTCAGAATTTCAGCTAAAAGGTCATGTAAACTGTTTCTACAACAAACAACAAACACAGCTAAAGCTACAAACAATTAAAGGAGCAAGTAAACAAACTCCACAAAAGACCACAACCCACCCCCCATCTCCCATGCTCTGTGAGCAGTTTTTGCTTAAAATTGGCTTTTCCTGCCTGGTATCAGGCTGTGATTAATTGATTAATTATATAATATAATTTTAAATTCATTTTAAAAAAGTGAAGGGAACTAAATTAAAAAGAAAAATCCTGTACGTCTTATAGTAAAGTAATATGTGTCAAAAGCTTGGGTCTCTTAAATCATAAATTCAGGCTGATGTGGTTCATTAGAGACAAACTACGAGTAGCCACAAAAACTGAGAGCAGATGTGTAAAATGTTTTTTGAGGTAGTTTATTTGGATCAGTGAGAAGAACCAAGTTCATCACTTTAACATTTGTCTGTTTTATTTTGAAAAGGTAATTCCTTCAAATAAAACTAAGCCATAAATATTTGTGCTGGCAAATTCAGAATTAAGTCGTAAAAAACTACTATCAGGGAACTTCAAACATTTTTTTTTTTTTTTTTTAAACGTGCAGTTGCTACTGCAGAAAAATATCTAAATAAATAATAAAAAATAAGATATATTCATGTAAGTTTAATGAGTTTATAGCTCATTAAACAGCTGTTATGTGCTTCACTTTTTTCCTGGTGGTAGTTTCCAGCGCTTCTCCAGAGTGTTAACCGGTAAGTGACTCACCTGGTCTCCAGCCCGGCCGCCTGCTGCAGCACCTCGTCCGTCAGCTCCTGCTTCTCGTCGACGCCGAGGAAACCCTTGATGAGGACCTGCAGCTCCTCTCGTCTCTGCTCCGGCAGCCCGTCGCCGGCGCTGAGCAGGGCGCGAGCTGCCGAGCGGACGCGGCGCCGGTCCGAGTCCTCCAGGAGGCGGACGCCCTCCTCGCAGCCTTGGGGCGCGGCGAACTCGTCGGCAAGCTTCTGCTTCAGGAAGCTGTCGTGCACGTTGCAGGCGGCGTGGCACGAGGTGCACAGCAGCAGGATGTCGTGGGAGTTGTGGTCCTTCATCTCGGTGGGAAAGTGGCGCCGGTACTCGTGTGGCACGATGTTTTTCCTGCGTGGCCACAGAAGACAATCATTTCAGGGGACATAGAGTGGAAAACCATATTTTCCCAGGACAGACTGTCGTGTCCAAAAAAACAAGAAATCTGCTTTTTTATATGTAATTTCTAAAAGTAGAAACTGTTGCGGTAAAACTGTCTGCTCTGGGAAAAGCTCAGTTATGACGTCATGGTTTAGACACACCCCCAAAATATGAATAGCCCCACCCACTTTTACAAGAGAACAGCAAACTACTATCAATCACGTGTGAAATAATGTTAATAAACCTTCTGACACCAGGGCAAGAGAGTAGATATTGTGGCTGAGTGGTTGAGGACACAAATTTGAGACTTGTCTCTCTGGAGTTGAGGGTTCAAATCCCGCTTGTACTTTTGTGAACTTCTCCTCTGTGATTTTTTATCAAAGATTAGACAAAGTTGTGCTACTGTCAACTCTAGGGTGTAATGATGCGGTTACACTTTACATGTTCATCTTTCGAGTTCATCTCCTCCGCGTTTATTCATGTGCTTTCCGATGGCTCCTGAACGCACCTCGAGGGATTGACGTTTTCTACTTTAACCTTCCGTTTTGATTTTATTTTGCCGCCCGCCACGGCCGACAGCCAACCAATATTACAAACGCTATTTGGAGACGTCGAAGAGCAGTTTAAAATATTACAATAAATGTGTCGTATGTTCCCCCTTTAACCGCTTGCGTTCGTCTCGTGTCGCTGACCTGATGTAGGAATCTGCTTTGCCGCAGACGACGCAAAGATTCTCTTTGGCGGTCAGGTAGTAGTCCTGCTCCGAGTCGGGACGTCCTGACGGCTCGAACAACAACCTCACCACAAATGGATCTTCACTCTGCAGCACTGAGGATAAGAACCAAACACCACAATCACGATGGATGAAGCGACGATCATGAATAAATATCAGAAACGCGCCTGGATGTTGTGTTTCTGGTACGGTTTCATTTGTTCAGAAAGAGAAGCGCGTTACCTCCTATTCCTTTATCCAGATACCACTTAGCTTTCTTCTTGTCGCAGGTACACAGAGGCTGACCGTCAGGAGCGTAGAGGAAGCAGTTGTCATACAGAGGAGACTTCCTGAAACAGACAGACAATTCAATTTCTAAACTTTTGTTAACTTTTTAAAGAAAATAAATCAAATCTAGTAGCGCAGCCCCGCTTTCTCACCTGGCAGAGTAACCCACACCCAGCGGTTTCCTCCGGTTATTCTTCCGAGGGTCTGGGACTTGCTGATCTCCAGACTCTGGGCTCTCATACGTGGGTTTCCTCGTCCTCCGTCTCCTCTCTCCGTCGCCGGCCTTGTCGTCCTTGTCTCCTCGGCCTCTGAAGGGCACGTCCACCAGACCCTGGCAGCAGGCGGCAAACTCCGAGTACAAGCTCCCGCTGGAAGAGTCGGGCCCGGTTTTGGAGCGGAAGCCGAGGAGATGGAGGAAGAGAGCGACGGAGACTTGGGCGTCTCTGGCGGCGTACGTCATCTGAGGGGAGAGATTTAGAGGAAGACAGGGACAATGTAGAGACCTTCTAGGTCTGTCTGTCTATTCTCTTCTAGACGAAGGGTGAGGGGGTCACAACCCTCCAAACGAGGCTGCTCCAGGACCAGCGCTTCAAGCGAAGGAGGTACAAAACGAAATTTCCCAGCATGCACCAGGACAAGGATGGCAACAGAGGGGAAACAGGACACCTCTAAATTTAAAAAGTTTACATTTTGATTGAATTAATCAATTTTTACCTATCGAGCTAACCGCTAATCAATTAGCAATTATCGTTGCTAATGTCGCTAACATTAGCATTCATCAACATAGCCCTCAGAGGAAGCTAACGTTAGCTAGCGATCGCTTTGCTAACGTTTTCCATTCGTCTGATAACAGGATCTTTTCCGATGAAACGTCACATTAAAGTAAACGAACGTCTTGTCAGTTTTTAGGGAAGTAAACGAGTGTGTAGACGCCATCTTTGTTTGTTTGTTGTCATTCGGTCGTCATGGCGACTTCTGAGGACGTGTAGCGGTAAAGTAGAGGAACGTTTTCACCTCAACGCTTTGTTTCAAGGGATGATGGGTAAAAAAAAGAGAAATGTATTTTTGTGTTTTGCTTTATTTTTTTTGATCTACTTCTGGAAGTTCCCGGGATAAATCCTCCTATTAAATACCAGCTTTAAAAGGTCCGTTTATTTATGAAAGTAGAAGAGAAATGTGAAGAACGCAGCGATGTTGTGAATCACTACCTGCTCCAGCGTCAGTTCGTCTGCCTCCCAGTCGCTGCAGCGCAGCTCCAGAGATTTATCTAAAGAGATGTTCAACAGATCTGCTGCCAGAGACTTCAGACTGAGGCCGTTATTCACCGCAACTTTCCTGAAAAATGGAACCGGGAGAGAAGAAATAATCATTTACGAATTCACATCAATAAATAAAACATCTTTGAAAACGGCTATGAGACGAACCGTTGCCTCGAGGCGAGGTAGCGCAGGTCCACGGTGCACGACAGGGACAGGCCGTAGTCCCGCGTCAGGCGCTTCCCGTCTTCGTAGCAGCCGACGCCGACTTTGAAGACGTGAGGGTCTCGCAGGACTTCCACGAAGCTGAGCGGGAACGACCGGCGGCCGCCGCGGAACGGCAGCAGCCTCACCAGGACGCACAGACCCGAGTACGAGGCCATCTGGAGCAGGGAGACGGCCGACGTCTGGCCCTTCACCGAGACCTGAGACGAGGAGACGTCACGTCAGATGAGAGAACCAGATGCTTTGAAATGTTACGGGATGACGTTTAAAAGGAGAATTCCACCCTTTTTGACCATTTTAACATTAATAGAGATAAATAAAAAAAGTAAATTGTGGCAATTTCTTTTAGTTTTAATTTGTTTCACCTCAAATTTGACCGACATTGATCTTAGTAAAGTGATTTTTCAGATAATTCAAGTGAACTTTTAGTTGATAATGTGGATTTTTTTGATTGATAAAATGTCTTAATTTCATAAAAACCTTCATTATTGATTAATATGTGGATCATGGTGTTGTTTATGGGGCTAAAATGTCGAGAAAATACAACCAGATGTTGATGTTGAATCATTCGGGGCGGATTTTTCCTTCGTCGTATTCTAAAAACATGCAAAAATCATTCTTACGCCTTTGGTCTTTACCCATTCACAGTCAAGTCCCAGCACGGGGACGACCGACAGCTCCTTCTGCATCAGCGGCCACAGCTGCTGCCATTCCTCCTCGGAGCTCACCATCACCGGTTTCACCCCCAGCAGCTGCTCAGAGGACGGGACCTGCACCGGAGGAGGTTGGTGTTGATGTTGTGTTGTCTGACGCTCCAGAGCCTTCACGTCTTTCTCTACGAGGATGTTCTGCGACTGGATGTGTTGGTGTTGCGACTCGGCGGCCGTGATCTTCGTTTCCACGGGACACGGAGCCTCCAGAGGATCGGCCGCCTTCTGGTCGGAAGGCAGCCTCTTCCTCTTCGTTCGGTAAACTCGCCATATGAGCAGCCCTCCTAAGGTCGCCCCTAATACTGTCGTTATGACGGCGGTTAAAGGCCCTCGATGAGACATACTGACGTGTAGTGATTTAAACGGGCTGAGAAGTGAAAACCTGGAGTCAGAAGACATAAAGATAAGTATATTTTGTCTCCAGTGGCCACATCAGTATTTCCACTATACCGTTCTAGCGCTACTCAACTCTACTCTACTTACTTGTTGAGTCGATACTAAAACAAGCGAGTTGAGAGCAATGAAATAAATCGACCTCGTTGTGAGCTAACCCAGCAACAAGTACAGCATCTCCTCCATGTCCTCCATTAATGTTTACTGATGTTTTAGCGTCTGGTGCCGAACCGAATAGAGTCGATTAGAGTTAGAACAGTCTGGTGGAAAAGTGACTTGTGTGGCCAAAAAAACATTTTTTTTTTTTTTTTTACCTCAGCAGCAGGATTAGGTGTAAACTGGCTCTGTTGCTGTGATCTAGACAAACACCGCGTCCCTGCGGAACAAAATGACAAACACCACAGATCAGTCAAGAAAATGTCAACTACTCCGCGAGCGAACATCACTTCCAATTGATTTCTGGGGCAAACTGAGGCTCGTTTGAGCGTTTAATCTCTCATCTGAAAGGCTTCCTCCACTTCCACGTCACTAGTGGAGATTCAGCTGTTTAACCTCTTGCGGCTTGTGCACGAATAACTTAAAGTGCACATATGGAAGTGACAGTGAAAAGATGATTAAAACTTGATATAAATGTACTTTAATTACTCATAAAGCTTGCACATGTTTAGTTTGAAGTCTCCTTCTCTTTTGGATATTCCCACATTTACCAGATGAGATGTCAAGACTCTGATGGATCTACTACAGTGTCTGACATCAAAACAACTTAAAAAAAACAAACAAAAACAAAACAAAACACACACAATCTGACTTCCCACACGTGTCACAGGTCAAGTTGTCACGTTAGCCACCTGCTAACATGCTAACCTGCACCACAGCAACCCGAGTTAGAACTTGGCACCGATTCAGACCAGAAGCTAAAGCTTAAAAAAACCCGGGCGTCAAAAGACTAAAAGAGTAAAAGCCCGAGCTCATTCACAAAAAAACTCACAAAAGTCTCGTGCGTTGTCAGTTAACCGATGAAGTTGAAGCTACCGATCAGCGGGTAAACACCTGCTGACATTTAACGACTTTATCATCAAACACTAACCCGCACCACCTGCCTACTTATTGTTTACATCCGTTTCGAACGTGATAAATTATTGTCATCAGTTGTTTTGTCGTTAAATCGAAGTTATACCAACGTTAGCCTGGTTAGCCGCTGTAGCTAACTTGCTAACTGCAGCTCGTGCATCCCGGTGACCTCAGTCGGAAGCGGTTCAGTTTCCCACCGTTTAACGTTTAAAGCGGCGCTTTATTTATTTATCTTTCGGTGAGACGTAGTTTTTTAAAATCTTACCTTTACGTTACGAACCAACACGACGCCGGTGTCGCACACATGTACACTTGTTTGGCTTTGCTGAACTAGCCCATGTCTCCTCAGCTGTATTTATAAGGACGCTGCTGCACCGGGGCGCTGATATGTGAGCGGCGCCACCTGGTGGTCGGACGGACTAACAACACCGCAGCACTGTGGAGCCACTAGGTCAATTACAGCTGTTTATTTATATTATTTAGCTTGAAAATAAACTATGTTTTCCATCTTTATATATTATAAAAAATATTTATTAATAATTCTAATAATTTTAAATATTGTATACAAGTGTTTTTGCTCTGTAGTGCAATTAATTAAATGTATAATTTATTTTAAAAAGTCTTATTGTCATTTTTGTTTGATAAATATATAAATTGTTTAATATTTTCAGTGTTAAAATATATATATATATATATATTTTTATTAAACACAATATATGTTCAAAATGATGGGAACACACACACACAACAACTGTTTTTTTTTTTTGTTTTGTTTTTTCCTCTACCACCATCAATTTATTCAATCTTTTTAGCTTCAATATTTCTCCAAAGAAGTGGAATAAAAGTAATGAAATAATTACAAAATGGAAAAATAGATCAGAGAATAGATCAATCGTATTCACAGGTTTGATTCCAAAAAAAAAAAAATAATAATAATAATAAAATAAAAAATAAAAACAGAAAAGAGAGAGAAATCAGACAGTGAGAAATGAAAAAAAAAAAGTTTTTTGTTGCCGTTTTTAAAAATCTCTGTAGTTTTTTTTTAAATTTTTTTTTTTTTTTTATTTCTTCCCACTGACCGTCGAGAACCACAGCAGGCTAACGGAGGTCGGGGCGGGTCAGCATGCAGCACCACGACTGACTCAACCCAACGCTGATCGAGGTCACCTGTGAGGTCAGATCGACTACTTTAGTGCTTGTGCGAAATAAACAAAAAAAAAATAAAAAAATTAGGAAAAAAAAAAAAAAGGTGGAGAAACAGGAGATGACGCATCCTATTGTGTTAAATAATAATAATAATAATAATAATAATAAAATAAAAAAACAAGATCGTTACCCCCAAAAAAAAAAAAAAAAAAAGAATGACTGAAGACTTGGAGGAGTAAAATGTAAAGTACTGATGTGTACTAAACTATCAAAGACTGAGCACAGGTAAGAGAGGCAACCGGTCGGGCACCGCCACCATTTGCTAGGTCCACCATTGATTGTTGCTGCAATGATAACCGTATTTACAGTGAGATGCTTCGCATCCCATCGCGGGATGTCGTAGACGGCGATAAAGAGATTTGTCTTTTTTTTCTTCTTCTTCTTCGAAAATAAAACGATAAAACACAAAAGTAAAGCAGCTGTCCCTTCACAAAATCTCTTTACATCACATTAAAAATTAGCACTGCTGTGAGCTGTGTGTACAGTATAGATTCTTTATAGATATATATATATATATATATTTATGTATAATATATAGGGTCATTTCTTGTATACACCAACATAAACTTGTCTCATTGTAGCTAGCCTGTGCCTTTGGCAAGATTACTTACAACTCTTCTGTTAGATTCCAAAGCTATTTAAAATATACTTAATGCATAAAAATAAAGATTTTGGCATTGTCTCACTCTTCTTCTGATCGGGAAGTTATTCATGACAACTTCTCATCTGGAAGCAGAGTTCTCTCAGTGCTGCAGTTCCTCTGCCAGGTGAGGGAGGTGTCGGAGGGGAGTGGGGGGGGCTGACGGGAGCTGGACCAAGCGAAGGAGGGCAGGGGGACGGCTGGGGAGGGGGGGGGGGCTGACAGGAGGTGGGAGGCTCCGCGCTCCACAGCACAAACAAAACTATACAGACAATGCTAATGAAATGCCCGTGGAGCTGCGCCCACGTCGACAGCGACCTGTTCCGTGTTTTTATTCTCATTTTTTTTTTTTCCTTCCTCCCCCCTCGTTGCTTGCACCGAGATCCGCTCCCCGTCGATTCCCCCGCTGCTCCCCTCTGTCTGCCAGAAGCTCGTCCGCTCGCAAACCGGGATGAGAAGAGGACGAGGCCCCCCCTCTCTTCCTGTTGTCGATCGCCCACCTTTGCTCAGTCAACTCTGCATTGTCCGGTGCTTTTTCCTCTCTCGTCTGAAGCGCGGCCAGTCTTCAGAGCTGGATCTCGAAGGTCTTGTGCAGCTCGGTGGAGAAGGGGTTCGTCGGCGAGGGGGTGGTGCGTTGGCGCGAGCGGCCCTCCAACGCCGCCCACTGGGCCTCGAAGGCGTCTTCCTGCTGCTGCGGGGGAGGCTGGGTGGCGGGGGAGGAGGGGGCGAGTTGGGACGGAGCGGCCCAGCTGTCGGCGCCGTTGAAGGTCACGCTGCCGTTGGAGGGTTGGAGGTGGACCGGGTTGACGGCGACGGGCGGCGGGGGTTTGATGAACTGGGCCACGTCGTGCTGGGGCGTCGTGGAGGCGGCGGCGGCGACGGGGAACGGCTGCGGCTGCGCGGCCGAGCCGAACACGTTCGCCACCATCTGCGAGGGGGTGATGCCGACCACCGGCACGCTGGGCTGAGGGAACGGCAGCCCGTTGGACACCGGGTAGGACGCCGGAGCCTGAGCGTGGAAGGCCGGCTGGCGCGGGGGCAGCATGGGCACGGCGGGGGGCAGGGAGGACATGAAGGGAACGGAGGGAACCGGCACCACGGGGATGGGCACCGGGGCGGTGAACTGCTGGGTGGGAGGCGACGCCGCCGCCATGATGGGGTTGGCCGGGGCTCGGACCGACTTGGAGACTTCGTCTAACCACCGGTCGGCTTCTGACGGCGTGCGTTTGTGAGAGGGCATGGCCGGGGGGGACGAGGGCGGGGGCACCATCACCGCGGTAGGAGACGACCAGTCGCTTCCTGTTGTCACATCACGGACAGAAAAAGGAAAACAAGTCAGTGGCTCAACCAAGAACGTGTGACACTTATTTTGAAGCGAGTCCTGAGGGTCGATCTCACATCAGTGAGTTCAGATTTAACTGGGTCGCGACTTTGAGGAGGAGAGAACGATCAGTTTTGTGCTTTAATTTTACGCCGGCGCCACTGCTGCAGCTCAAACTGCTGACTGCTGATAAACCAGCAGGTCCAACCACAGTGATTAACAATCTGCTGCTCGCGACATCTGTCCCGTTTCTCTCTCTCAGCTCCAACTGTTTTACGCCATTCTGACTCTAAATCGTTAAAGTTTTAATGCATAATTAAAGCAAACACGTCTTATTGACATTCAGACGTCTGCAAGTCAGATAGTTTCCATCCTCCTGCTGCTTACCTGGCTGTACGGAGGCCGGGGCACCTGCCGGGGTTTTAGCCCAGGGGTTAGTTTCTCGAGCAGGCAGAGCGGGGGGCAGGACTGGGGGGTTAGCAGCGGCTGCAGTTGCAGCGACGGCAACAGAGAAGGGAGGAGGAGCTGTGCCATTCACTACATCGGGTAGATAGAAGACAGATGCTAGTACAGAGCCGAGCTCGTTAGACGTGCGTTAGACATGCGTGATGTTATCGTGCGGTTAATCGGCGTTAATCTCAAAAATGTGATGAGAGGATGCGAGCAGATGCATGTTTTTTTTTTTTTAACTAATTGGGAGAGCGTTGGTTCACATTTGGAGGCTAATAGTGTAAATTTAGCCAAAATCAGCTCATTTATCAGCTGATTACACAAATCTGGAGAGTCTGATTGATACAAGACGCTTAAAAAAAGCAAAATGAGCAATTCACTATGATAAAAAAAACAATGACAATGTGTCTCCTCTCATTACAGTTTGCAGTCGATTCACAAATTCTGGTTAGAGCGTAAGCGGAGGTCGTTACCTGGCGCTACGGGAGACTGCGGCGACGAAGCGGGTTTGGGCATCGGCGCCGAAGAGAAGGGGTCTTCGGGGGGTCCGCTGAACGCCGTCGTGATCTGAGTGCACAGCGAACTGATGCTGTCGCCTTCACCTTCTACTTCCGGTACTAAAAGGAGACAAGTTAATCGAGAGTTAAAGCTTTTAAAGGACAGGAAATAGTTTCGTTTCCTATCCGCTGATCCAAAAACCAGACTGAGACTGAGACTGTGAGGAAGAGTTTTTATCCCTGAAACTAATCCTACCAGACAGTGAACTTGAAGGTTATCATGGAGTCGCCTGGGGACGCAGACAGTCGGTCTGGATCCCGGACTCACCTGTGTTTTTCATGGGGAAGTCTGACTTGCGCTGCATGGTCGAGGGCAGCTCGTTCATGCGCAGCGACAGCTGTCGCTTGAAGGGGGACGTTTTCTGGCTGAGCGCCGGGAAGCCCCTGAAGGAGCCCTGCCTGGCCAGAGCCTCGGCCGGCGCGTGCCTGCGGGGGATCGCCTGGGGGCCCAGCGTCGCCACGGAGAGCGGCGGGGAGGACGAGGGCGACGGCGAGCCTGCCGTCTGGTGCGCCGCCGCGTTCGTCACGCCGCCCGACGTCCCGGCGACCTTCACGTCCGTCTCCGCTGTAGGAGGAGGGAGGTGGTATTCAACATAAATCTAATGTCACACTTCATCTGTTCCGTGTGGGAAATAAATCAAAAGTAGCTGGAAGCGGGAGTGAAGGTGCTCGGTCTGACCCAGGTCACACGTTGACGTGATGAATACCGACCTTTTTTAGCATCCTGTAGCTGCCTCATGACTTCCTCCCGCTCCGCCGCCTCCGTCGCCGTGGTAACGCGGAACGAGCCCTCGCGGGTGAAAGTGGTTCTGTTGGCGTCGAAGGTCGCCGTGACCCCGCACTCCTTCTCCCGCTTCTGTTTTCGCTCCAAACAGGCGGCGAACGCGCAGCCGACGGCGTGACTGAGACGCTCTCCCTGAGCAGAGACGACGAGGACGGAAAACAAACACCCTCAGTTTTCTCAAAGTCGCGTTTCCCTCATTTCTCGCGCATCAGAACCTCCAGGATTTCGCGACGTCACCAACGATCGACTCAAAAAACGCCGAAAAATAAAAACAAAAACAAGAGAAACAGTATCCGGGCAGATTTCACCAAAGAAAGAGGAGGAAAACTATTATATATTGTTGTGGAGCAACAAGAGGAAGTTGGAGACACATCATTCGAACACACTGGTTAAACTGTTAAATTTTAAAATCGCCGCAATTTTTTTTTTTTTTTTAGAAGAAATCAGGCAAATTTGGTCGCAAATATCTCGAAAAAGCCTGCGAAATCCTGGAGTTTCCTTCACCCTTAGACCGTTCACGTTATTAGTCTCACTGAGTCTTTGATGGCCATGAAACAGTGGCATATCCAGCGTCGCGTGGTGCCGTCCCTGCAGATGTAAGAAAACGCCCTCTCGAAGTTCCGGTCCGGAGCGCAGAACGACACCTTCTCTATCGTCTGGTCCAGAATCAGGTCCTGCGACGACAGCGACGAGGAGGAAAAAAAAAAAAAAAGGCTCGTTATCATGTTATCATAAGCTTAAAAGCAGCGGTGAGGGGTTAAGTGACTCTCACTCGAGTCGGATCAAACCGCTGAGGAATGATTGCGCGGTGAACGGTGCTTCAGCCAGAGGGGCCTCGACACAAGGGTCCTCGAGAAGGACTCGGCTCCGCGGGCTCGGTCTGTGTTAAATCACAGCCTGAAGCTCACGTGCGCAGAGACCGACGGAGGAAGACGTCGGGATCTTGGTTTTTTTCTTAATTTAATTCTCAGAAATAACAACAAAACTGACCAAGTCACGAGGGGAAATCTGTTGTTTCAGATATACGACCCATAAACATTTTTTTTTTCTGTTAATAAAATAAGATTTAATCGATTCTTTTCTGAATTAAAAACGGATTTCTTCGCAGCTTTAACATAATTTACGCCCACTGGTGATTTAAGATCATGTTACTGGCAGGAAAAGCTACGAAAATGAAATAACAATACATAAATAAAAGCGAATTGAATCAAACGAAGAAAAGATTTTGAGATTTTCCTTCTTAAGCTGCAGTTATAAAATCATATAAAATGTTCCTGAGGTTCAAATGCAGCGCCGGTACCGTCCAGCAGGTGTCAGTAAAACCTTTAAAGTGACGCCTCCAATCTCCCGCAGGTGCATGGAGCATAAATTTAAAATAAAGGGCCCTTTAGAGGTCACTACGCCAGATGTATAGCGGCTACAGAACCGTTATTAAGTCCCAGCGTTAAAGCTGCTAAACAGCCACGTGCGCGTTTCCTCCGGCTGCTTCCTTTCGTTTTGATCCAACCCTGCGATAGACGACTTGAAGGGACCAATTACCTTTGTTTTGTCGTCTACGACGCGGAGGCCGTCTGCCGACACCCACAGCACGGCTCGCACCGGCTTCTTCCCGGCCTGCGAACACAAACGCACACACACACACACACACACAAAAAAAAAAAAAAAAACAGGGAACAAGAACCAGGTAAGAAACAAAGAAAAACTTCCAAGTGGTTTTCTATAAATCCCCACCCCCATTTTTTATGATGAGATTGACTTTTTTTTCTTTTTTTTTTTTTTCCCTATTCCGGTACCTATTCAACACAGAGAAACACACACACACACACCTGTAAAGAAAAGAGAAATCACCAGGTGAGACGAAAAGAGACGTGACTCACGAGTGGGAAAAAAAAAAAAAAAATAGTGATAATAAAAAGAAACGAGGAGATTTGGTGCGCTGGTGAGTCGACAGTGGCGGACCCATTGTTTAGAGGAACAACAACAGAAGATCAGTGTGTGTGTGTGTGTGTGTGTGTGCAAAAAAAAAAAAAAAAAGGAAAGGAAATGTTCATTCACACAAGCTGGTCATTGTTCCATTCTTGGTTTTCATGGAAGAAGAAGAAGAAGAAGGAGGAGGAGGAGGGCTGGAGGGAAAGAAGGCGCGCCTGTTAACACACACACACACACACACACACACACACATAAAAACACACAAAAAGGTGCCCCGCCCCGGCCTAAACCACCCCACCTGCTCACAGACACATGCATCATCGTGTTTGTCGCTCTGCAGACAGACTTCTCCCTCGTGTGTGTGTGTGTGTGTGTGTGTGTGTGTCTTCCAGCCTCCAGACACGATCAAAGGGTGAAGTGTTACGTGAGAGAGGAGAAAGAAAATCATAATAATAATAATAATGCTGCTAACACACACACACACAAAAGCACAAAAACTTACTTTTGCAAAGAATCCTTTGAAGAATTTCCTGTCCTGGAGGGTGGGTGAGAGGGGTGGAGGGAGGAACAAGGCATGAAAATGTTACCTAGGTAGGAAGGCTAAAAAAAAAATGTCTGGAGCCCAAAGGAGAAGAGTTTGATTTTTTTTTTTTTTTTGAGAGGGATTTCTTGTTTCTTTTTGATGAAGGTGAAACTGGGTTATGAGTGAGTGAGTGAGTGTGAGAAAGAGTGAGAGAGCGAGCTCTATGTGATTTTATGCCGAGATGTTTTTTAATTGGATGGATACTGTGGTTGTTATTGTCTTGATCAGACCCTCCAGGATTTTTTAGTTTTTATTATTATTATTTTTTTTTAAGCGTTAGCTGCTCACTTCCTTGTTTGTTTAGGAAGACGCAGGAAACGATGGAGGGAAAAAAAAAAAAAAAAAAAATTTACCTTCCAGCGTCACTGCTAAAGGAGCGAAAAGCTTCGAAATTTCAAAATAAAAGCGCGCACCAGGCGCAGAAACCCCCGAAAGCTTTGCTGATTTTTAACTATTAGCTATCAAAGTGGAAAGACGTGAATTTAAACAGGCGTAAGCGACCAATTTTATAAAATTATTTCACTTAATAAAAATAATAAAGTTATCCTTTGTCCTGTTGCGGAGAAGGAGAGGAAGTCGTCAGTCGCGAAACGCAGAAAGATAGAGGGACGTGACACTGAATTAATTGTTAAAGTATAATTATAAAGATTATAAAGGCGATTTTTTTTACCCCCCTCAAACAAAGCGCCGAAAAAAGCGGCGCGACTCTCGTGTGAAATCAGCCAAATTGGGCCCGCGAAATCCTGGAGGGACTGGTTTTTTTTTTGTTTTTGTTTTTTTTAAATGGTGATCACTGTTAGTGCTACCGCGCTGGAGGCGAGTAAAAAAAAAAAAAGAAAAAGAAAGAAAAAACACTGCTGATCTCACCGGATCCCCCCACCTCACCTCACACACCCACACGCCGCCCTGATGGCAGGAAATGACACCCCCCACGCTCTTTTGTGACTTAAAATAAACAGCGACGGCTAAAAGACGGCGTGACGATCCGCCTGGACGGAGGAGATAGAGACGGCAGGCCTTCAGGTGTGTGTGTGTGTGTGTGTGTGGAAGGGATAATCCCAAATCCCATTTGATTCTTTCTTTCTCCGAAAACTTGTTTTCTTCCCCTTTCCCTCCGTGTGTTCAGGAGACAGAAACGGATTCCCACGGACGGCGGTTTGACCCAGGTCAGACGAAGAGTCGGGGGGTCAAGTTTAGGCCGCCGCCGCATGTGAAGACACCGCAACCGCAACCGGACCCAGACCCAGCCTAGCCTCGTCTTAATCCGCCCCCCCCCCAGCCTCTCTGAGAGCTCCTCTCCTCCCTGTAAGCTGTGAACAGGAGTGCCACTCTGCTCCTGTTACACAGCCGCGGCGGAGACAGCACTCCGAGCACCGTGTTAATGCATGATTTAACGTGTTAACCAGCGCTGGAGATTCAGCGATTCATTGTGGAATGAGCTAAGCGTTTATTAGCGGCGGTGATGATGGCACAGCTAGTGTTAGTAACGTAAGTGGTTAGCGAGAAGAAGAAGAAGAAGAAGAAACAAACATGTAAATAAAATATCTGTCAGGTTATGTCGACTACGATGTGAAAGTAAGTGTGGAAAAGGGGAGAAGGGGGGATTTCGGAGGCATTTCTCTGCAATAAAAACCTGCTTAAAAAAAAAAAAAAAAAATGGATAACACCAACAAAAGGTAATACAATATTCAGGTAGTCAACGTTGTGAATTGTGATGAAACTATAGTAGGTGGGGGTAAGAAAAAAGCTTTATGGGCAGAAAAGAGAGCTGAGTTTTGAAATATCAAGGTGAAGTCAAATCCGAAGCAGGAAACTTACTTCGTAGACAAAGAGCTTTGTTTCCATCTGGAAGAAGTTTTTTTTTTTTAAACAAATTTAGCTGATGCTTTACATTAACTCACTTGTCCACTAAAAAAAAAAAAAAAAACAACCTAAACCTAATTTAAACCACCAACACGTACACATCCTCTGTGATGGTCACACCTTCTTACCAGCTACACCAAACATGACAAGACGACGAAGACGCCTGTTACTTTACTTGACTTGACGGGTTTCTAAGAATCTCAAACCCCCACCCTGTGGTTGTAGTTGACACTAGTCGACTTTACCGACTATCTCCAGTGGTGGTGTCTGGTGGACTTGGTCCTCTGATGGTTGGTGAATCATCAGTTAATGATCATAATGTGTGAACAGACCTAACGACTCCATCAGAGGCCGTCGGGACCTGGTCTGAGACCGGGACTGGATCTGTCATGTTAGAAAACTGGAGGAGTCTGAAGAGACCGACAAAGAGCGACGGCCAATCAGAGGAGGGATGTGAGATAAATGCTGCTGCCGTCTCACTGATTCACTCACAACCACGTTTAAAAGTCTGACGTTTTAACGCTTTTTGTTTCATTTTCACTTTCTACAAACTCCCCGCGTCTGATCCAGATGTTACCCGGTACCGGGGAGGTCTGCTGCTGATTTCAGCTCCACCATGAAAACCAGCGTGTTGCCATGGTGATGTTTACACGCTGGTTTAGCGGTTTAGTAATAGTTTCCATCATAACATTAGTTTTAATGTGTAAGTCCAGTCTCCTTGACTGTAGCTGCTATAGGTAGTCACCAGTCAAAGACCTCAGGAATATCCACAATGATTGGTTGAATTTGTGTTAATAGTTGTGATTGTAACGTCATTAAATCCTGGAGGATCTGATCAATGAGTAAGAAGATTGTTTTCATGTGTTTTCACATCTAAATGTCCTGTTTTCTCTGCCGCGTCTAAATCTTACCCGGTCATTTCAGCTCCACCATGAAAACCAGCATGTTGCCATGGTGATGTTTACACGCTGGTTCAGTGGTTTAGTCTGTGTCGGAGGCAGCGTCTTCACCAGTGCTCGTCAACAATAAACAGCTGTAAATCACGGTGAGAAGCAGCGGCTACATCCTGTCTAGTTCACGTGACCAGACGTAGAGTTTGGTGACGTCACGGTGTGATCGGGAGTCAATCACTGACGAGTCTTGTAGTGTGAACACTACAGGTCTCAGACCAGTTGTTGAGACTCCAGATCATGGGAACAACAAGTCGACAGCGATCATGGTGACACTTTTTTTTTTTTAATCTGAGGGGAGGTCATGTCGTGACTGATAAACTCTTTCAGACCAGATGCAGCTCTGGGTGGAGGAAAGTTTTTGTTTTAAAGTTTCCAACATTTGGTATTTATTCAGGACTGATCTCTCGCGGGGGCGGGAAGGAGTCTGAGACTTCTCGTATCAAGAGAAAAAGTAAAAGTTTTGCACGTACACGCACACAGTTTTGACGGACTTGGATACATTGTCAATGATGGACCCCGAGGCTACTGGGTGTTGATGCACGAATACAACTGAAATTCTTTCGGCATGTCAGCATCTCTTGGCGCGTTGGCCCCACCTAGTCCACGTTGAGGAAACACTTCTGGCCTGTATGAGCTTCTGAGTAACAGCTCAAACATCCCCGGAGCCAAAAAAAAAAAAGAAAAAAAAAGGAACACAAAACATGAAACACACCTCCAAACCCTGGGCCGCCGGCCAAAGGCAACAGCAAGAAGTGACGTGATGATGACAATGCAAAAGAAGGGTAGATTTGGAGGGTGATGGTGGTGCAATGCAGCCTCCTCCACCTCCTCCTCCACCTCCATCCGCCCCTCTGAGTCACAGGTTGCAACGCTGTGAGAAAACTCTCATTACCGTCTTGAAGGCTGATGGGAAAAAAAAAAAAGAACGAAACAAACCGAGCTCCTAAGTGCCGTTGACCGGCAGCATCCTCTCATCAGATATTAAATGTCTACTGGTAAACGGGCTTTTGATTCCTGAACAATTTAGTTATTAGTTCCTGGAAGAAGAAGGAAAAAAAAAACAAGACTTCACGACTTCACAGCATCAACTCCGGTTAAAAGAGTCGGAGAGGATGAACTGGGATCGATCCGAGCTCGTTCTGGTCTGGACAGACGCGACCCGCCCTCCGCCCCGGGAAATAGTTCCTCCTAATTAATAACGTCGCTTCGTGTTACTTTATCGCTTAGCTTGCAGCGTGCGCAAGCGTCTGTCTACTATTTTGACTCTTTATAAACGCTTTTTTGCGACGACCACATTCGTCGGCTGCTAGCGCTTAGCGATGCAGCGTAGAACTAGAAGATGAGTTAGCGATCGAGCAGCTCGGCCCGGACGTAAACGTAACAGAAAACTGAAGACACAGAGAGGACATGCGCCGCTAAACACGTTTATATTATAGACCTATTTAGCCTAATTACTCTATTAACGAAGCATTAGCGACGCTAATATTTATGCTCACGAGCAGCTGTTCCCTCTATGATCTATGAGGCACTTTCGGTTTCGCTGCCATCTCAGCTTCTCCTCCTACTTTTTCCTAAACTTTGCAATCACTAAACTATAAAAAGTCTGCTCTCAACGTCCAGTGCTGAATGTTAATATTAATACTGTTTTCTTTTAATAATGAGGATTTAGTACTTGTTAAAGTTTGCGATAAGGAAATCTGGTTTTTCGCTGGAAGGAACGGACGTCATCTTTCAATACGTTCTTCCCCGAAAACTCAGGAACGATAACATGTAGAGGAGGAACATGATGATGCCAGTCTGAGTCATACTTCAAACAAAAAAAAAAAAAAAAGGGGAGGTGAGCGATAATTTCCCACAGCGCTAACGAACACGGATCAATCAATCAGGGCCTCGCCCGCGCTCTCTCCACCGAATGGAATCGAATGTGAGGTAGCGAGGGGAGTGAAACGTGGGGAGGAGGCGCAGAGGAGGAGGAGATGTGATTAGGGTCGAGGAGGTGGAGGGGTCAGATGGGCGAGGGCCGCGGGAGGACGGAAGGCAGAAAACACACACGCCTCTTGACTTGGCTCCATTTTGTCCGCCTCTTTTAAATTAACTGTAACTCAATAAGATCTCACCGCCTCGGGCTCCGTGTGCGACATGTGACCTCATCAAGGCGGCGGCGTGCACGTGTGTGTGTGTTCATTAACCTTTTATGTGTGTGAGAGCATGTGCTTTACAATTGTGAGTGTGTACACAGACGTGACTTGTGTGCGTCTAACATAAATTAGACTCACCAGTGTGTGAGTGTGAGGAAGCGTGTGTCCTATTTGCATTTTGCGACTTCTGTTTTATCGCCAACCGCCACGAAAGGCGGTTTAACTTTAAGTTAAGCGTTAATTTCATTTTCCACACAACGACACGGCAAGAGAGAGAGAGGAGGAATAAACACTGACGGACTCTGAGTCATATCTTTTTTTTTTCTTTTGTTTTTAAATTGAAACTGAAAAACAATCACTGATGATTCATGATTCATGCAGGAGTTTCATAACTTAGTTGGCATAAAAAAAAAAAAAAAAAAAGCCTTTGGACTGAGACGTGACGTGCTGATCCTCCTGAACAGGGTCTAACACACACATACGTGCACACACACACACACACACACACACCAGAACGCCAGAATCAGACCTGTCGACTCAGGTTTGGCCCCGACTTCAGAGAATCAGTTTCATTTACCCAAAGGACTTTATAACCAGGGTGGGGCATTGGCAAACAGCTCACAACATGGAGAAGCAACTGCTCTACAACCCTCCCACCCTTCCCTTCCCTTCCCCTCCCCTTTGCTCCCCAAACTGGAATTTGTTCTTTTATTTTTTTGTGCAACTGCAGCAGGAAGTTCACGCCGGCTCTATCTGCTCCGGCTAAAGGGAAAAGAAAGAGCGATGCGCGCGCGCATGGAGGAAGAAAACGCTCGGAACCCGGAGACCGTGACAACAGCGGAGGTTGTGCGAGGGTCACGCTGGGCGGAGACCCTCGCTTAGCTGACAAATGGTAAGAATCGGCCACGCTCCCGGTCCTCGACGCACAGGGGGCAACTTTGACAGGGAGGAGGGGGAAAAAAAAAAGGAAAAAAAACACAGCGAGGAACAAAACTCGCTGCCGTCTGAGTTGTGATAATGTGACAGAGAGGGAAGTGAATGGAGGAAAAGATAAGAGAAAGAAGGAGATTAAAAAATAAAAAAAAAGGAAGTAGGATGTCTGGTTTTTTCGCAGCCTCCTTTCCTGGAAGTAAAACAGGTTTTTTTTTTTTTTTCCCTAACGAAACCTACCGTCTTCAGCCGCTTCACTGCCTCCTCGCAGATGTGCATCCCCCTGGACTCCTCCACCTCCACATGGCCCAGGTACTGCAGGGTAGGAAGAGGAAGAGAGAGGTAGAGAGTGAGTAATGCGGTGACAAACTCAAATGAAGTATAAGTAAGGCTGCGATAATAAGCACCGGAAACAGAGCGGGTATTTAAACGACTCCAGATTGCCTCCCCCTCCTCCTCCTCCGGTACGCCGGTGCTGGTGATTTATACAGCTAATTAATTAGCTTTTTGAGGTAAATCGTAGTTCAATCGCTCCCTTGTTGGTCCCTAATTTTGTCCGCGGAGGAAATGCTGAAACGAGAGCGACGAAAAACAGAAACCTGAAGGGCTCTTTCACCGTATGCTCAATCGGGATCGAATATTTTTGTTCAAAAAGATCAAAAAACATCTTTTTTACAACAGGTTTCCAGGCTTCATCCGTGCTGCGGCTGACGAGTCTTAATATCATCAGTTAAATCAGTTTACTTAAGTTAAGTAAGAAGTTTTGACCTTTTCGGATTATTTCAAAAAAACAAAACAAAACAGCAGAGACATTACATCGCATATGTCACTGATTTACCAACGACGGAGGTAATTATTAAGTCTAAACAAGCATCTAGTGACTCATTATTGGACAAACAAGAGGTGATATAATTCCTTTATCAGTGGCCGTGATGAAATCCTACGTGAGTAAGTGAATGCACGGAAAAAGCCGGACCCCCGCCTCCCTCACTCCCTCCCTCCTTGACCTGAAGCAGCATCACTCCCTGCTGAGTGTCAGTCTTGACTCACAGCCCTGACCGACCCAGAAGCCATTGTGCGCGAGAGTCCGGAGAGGAAGTCCTTACCCTTTTCCTTATAGATACACACACACAGAGCAAGTGGCGCTGACCTACGCCTGTCACCCTCCACCCTCCCTGCTATTTTAAAACTGTGACGCCACATCCGTGACTCACACTGTCGCCGTATTGGGAGCACACACACATGTACAAAGTAAATATAAAGAGATATGTACAGAAATGTGCGTGGTGAAGACTGTGCCAAATTCGCTATGAATGCGTAGCCCAAAATCACCCAAAATTAACGACGTCCTCCGACTGTCCGGACGTCGTTAAGGTACAGGGCGACGCGTCAAGAATGAAGCTGTATCGATATGAATTGTAATGAAGGCGGAGCTGCTGCTGTTGTTATTGATGTAAATCCTCTGGATGGTTTCCAGACGGATTCCGGGAATTATCTGTGGGTATCGGCTCATAAATCAAGTTAAGAAAAGAAATCTGCCAGATTCAGTCGAAAGTCTAAAAATCCCTTTCGTCGCATTTCTAAACAAATACGTCTTGCGCTTTAATCCCAGCACGGACACACGCGCGCGCATGCGCACACTTGTCCGTCTTGTCTGCGTTTTACTTTGTAAGCACAACACACACACTATTCAATCTAATTTCACATTCATCTCCAACCTTCAGCGGCCTCGATAAGACGTTTCCATTCAAAACGGCAGCTTCGATTATCGCCTTGGATCGTGAATAATTGCTCGTCTTCGGCAATTTCTGTACACGTACAAGTACAAACACTGCTTAGTATGACTGGGAAATAACAGGCAGGTCAGTCAGTAGAGAGCTGGGCTGCTGCTTTGCCTGTTAAACGCATTATTGTAAAGGGGGAAACCCCCAAGAAATAAAAAAAGGCTTCTTTTCCCCCCTTTTTCTTTCTCTCTTTCATGTCTTCGTTTGATAGCGAGCGGCAGCGACACAGCCTAGCGGCGCGGGCGCTAACCGCTTCGCGGTTAAAGGTTGATTTTCCGCCGCGCCTTAACGTCAACACCGCCTCAGAAACACACACACACCACTGCATCTACCCTATTGGTTACCCTGTAGTGCAGCAGTCGCTGATAATTTCACTGCACTGCAACTACACACACACACACACACACACATATAACTGGGCTCCTCTGAGGCACCTAGAGCAGGAGGCAGAGAGTGGGAGGGGGAGGAGGGAAACGAGGGAGTAGCATGGTAGGTTGCGCTGGCACTTTGAAAGCGAAGCCAGTGCAGAGGAAGAAAAACGCTGGTGCTGGTGGAGAAGTAGGAGTGTGTGTGTGTGTGTGTGTGTGTGGCTGCAGAAGTAATCAGAAGAATATTAACTATGTAAGTTTCATTCGTCCGCAGCGGATGACAAATTCTGCAGTGCGCCGGCTGCTGCGACTACTTTTTTTTTTTATCCTTTTAGAATAGAAAATTTAAGAAAGATCCTGCGACGCCGGTCGGGTTTAGAGAGTTTTTTGTTTAAAGAAGAATTAAAAATGTAGCAGGGTGCGTTACACGGCCTTGTTTGACTCGCGCGCTCGAAGAAAGTAAAGCGGGATCAGTGCGAGAACGTCTCGTTCACACGCACCTTTAGAAGCGTGAACAAAAGAGTAGAGAACTTGCTAATAGTCGGGGCTTTGAGTACGGTGATGAGAGAGAATTTATGGGGAGCAGGTGGTAGAGGGAAGGTGTGTGTGCGCAAGAGAGAGAGTGTGTGTGTGTGTGTGTGTGTTGAGGGGACATTTGGAAGACAGCTTAGAGGAAATCCTGAATCTAGGGCATTTCACACGCTGGCTGAAATGCATGCGCGCGCTACTTAAAGCCACGAAGTGACGCGTGCACGTGGAGTTCCTATCTGCTCCATCTAGAAAATCTGCTACTTCCCCCCCCCCCCTCATCTGCTTTTTAACAGTTAACCTCCACCTCCGTCTGAAAAGCACCTTCCTGCTTCAAATGAAGCGGGATTGCGCAAACGTGAACGCAAAAACGGGACGTTTCGAACAAAAAAAAAAAAAAAAGCGGTCAGGGAGTCCATCTGTTTCTCGATTCCCCTTTCACCTTGGCGAGGTGTAGATAGGGAGCCGCGTGACGAGAGGAAGCGTACCATTGCGCTTCTGTTTGCAAAAGTGGGAGGTTTTTTTTGTTTTTTTTTTGTTGCCACAATACAGCAGCTCTTCCACTTGCACGTCTATTTCTGATATTTGTAAAAAGCTGCTGTTGATCAGAGCGAGGAACGTGGCTTCCACTTTGATTTGAAGTCCGATTTATGGTTTTTTTGTATATTTCAGGAGCTGTAGCAGATCGGACCTAGATAAAAAAAAAAAAAAAAAAAAAAAGCAGCTGTACTCACACTCTGAACGCTTGTGATTAATCACGAGCGGCGTCCTTGGGGAGCTGGGCGACACCAGAGTTCCTCAGAAGTACGAGCGCGCTGCTGTAAGGTCAGCGCCGCACTTGTGTGTGTGTGTACGCAGGTGTTTTTGTGTTTGTGTGTGTGTGTGTGAGAGAGGAGAAAAAGCGAGGACGGTCACCTTGACTGCGAAGCTGCATTTGCCGCTGCGGACCGCCTCCTCGTCCGTCTGCCACTGGTGCGGCCGACTCGACTCCGGCACGTAGACGTCTTTCTTCCGGCGGAAGCTCTGCCGTAGCTTATTCATCGCTGAGCTCCCTGTGGAGGAGCGAAGGGGAAAAAAAAAAACAAAACAAGCGGCGAAACATTAAAAAAAAAAAAATTTTTTTTTTTTTTTTTTGCAACACCCGCATGTTGAAATACAGTTCAAGACGACGGTTACACAGATGACGTAACAAATGTCTTGTCAACAGAGAGTGTCAACACAGAAATTAGTAAACTTCCCGTGTTTGATAACAGATAAGAGGCTGGTGATTGCGTTCAGCTACGGTGCGAAGGCGACTGCCTCGAAAACGGACGCGTCGCATCACAATGTCGTCTCTCGCAAGGACGAACGAACAGTCGCGCAGCCTGAGTCACCGCGGCGTCAGGGGGAGTCGACGCGGCCCAAATTAAACGGGAAAAAAATAAAGGGGAACAAAGCTGTGAGGAAAGTCTGCCGCACCTGCTGAGAATATATGTATAGATATATTTTAAACTGTTGATCGCACCTGAGGAAAATATTCACAGATTTTCTATTTTCGATCATTTGCAACTCCGACATATTCAATTAAAAGACATTAAACGTAAAAAGCACACTTGACTTGGGATATTTAATGATCTATATGTGCGTTTAGGACTTGTGGGGGAAAACTACAGCTGTTTTTTTTTATTATTATTATTTATTCGTGCAGCTCTGAGCGTCAGTTTAATTGGATGTGATAACGCCGCAGAAGCCAAAGCGACTGCTGGGATCTTGTAATCACTTCAAACGGGACCAACAGGGTAACAAGCAGACGATCAGGCAGGTTGGAAACAACATCTCAGACTTCTATAGAGCCGCGGCCAAACGGGAAGGAGAGCCAGGACGAATAAAAACAGTAGTAGCGGTAGTTTTTCTTAGCGTTAAGGATAAGTTTATCCACAATTAATAAGGATAAACACACCTCTGTGTGTGTGTTTGTCTTCTGGGCTTCGAGAGGGATCGCGAAGGCACGGAAAAGCAGAGAGAGACCCAATTAAAAAGCTGCTGATCCAAACTAAAAGGACAAAACAACAAAAAACAAACAAACAAAAAAAAAAAAAAACAGGTCTTTAATTCTGCAGCAGCGACATGAGCCTGCGCACACGTATGCACCTAATTGACTGCACACACACAAGGCTGGACTGTCTGTTTGCATAATGAAACCTGTCCTGTGAGCCGGTAAAGGCTGGGGGTAGAGAGTGTGTTTGAGGTGAGTCCGTCTTAT
This sequence comes from Polydactylus sextarius, assembly GCA_016801845.1. NCBI lineage: Eukaryota > Metazoa > Chordata > Actinopteri > Polynemidae > Polydactylus > Polydactylus sextarius. The sequence goes on from CM028931.1 coordinate 8,523,345, forward strand.
CTGTCCGTGCCAGGCTGCAGAGCCGTGGGCACCACACAATGAGGCTTTCAGACCCGACCAGGCCGCGGCTACGCGTCCAAATACACATCGAACTTCCTGGTTCGCGCTGAAAAAGCGCGCGCGCGAGGAGAAAGCGGACCGGGCTAAACAAAAACAAAATAAAACCAGCCGTTTGAGCCGTTTTAAAACTGAAGCATGACATCTAAATTACAGCCGGTCGACGGGCCAAATGAATGCTACGGTGGCCAAGCTCAAAACCAAGCGAGCAAGAAGGGAAAGACGGGAGATTTTGGCCGCATTTCTATTTTTTTTCCTCCCCCCACATGTTCTGTAACGGAAACTAGTCGTCTAGCTTGTGAGTTTTACTGCCTTGTTGTTCACAAACGACGATCATGTGAAATAACAGCATAATGCAACCGTTTTGTTTCCCCTTCTCTCTGTCTCTCAGGTGCTGTGATGTAAACACACCCAGTTGAGCGAGTTGAAAAATGCGCGTGTAATGCGTGACCGCACGCACAAGGCATGTGAAAGTTGTAGCCTGCAGTGGAGTGGCATGTTTGAAAACAAGATGACCGAGCCAGAGAGAGAGAGAGAGAGGAAAGATATTGCTTCATCTCTCTCTCTCTCTTGCTACCAACACACTCGTTTATTTAGGTCATATCATGTTTGGGCTCACTGCAGCGCCAGTGACAGGCTGCATGCTTCCAGCCTGCAGGAAAAAAAAAAAAAAAACACATAAAACACACACGCACACGCAGATTCGTCCGTTCTTCAATCCCTCCCTCTTTTCGTCTTTTGCTGCAACAAATAACGGCGACTGTTTCCAACGCACGCCGAGTGAATGTTGCCATTTTTGTCATGTATGGCACGTATCTCGCCAAAACCACAAACCAAAAGTGTGTGCATCTGCGACGCTGCAGAGCGTTTGACAGTTTGACAAACGCGTCAACGACGCGGCTTCTCGGTTAATCGACCGACGAGGCCGTTCGTAAACCTAAAACCTTCTTGTTGAGGGGCGCGCCGAGCTCGTAGACGGAGCTTGGTCTGGCGAGGATCCCCAAGGACGGGAAGTTCTCGGAGGTTTGCTACCGGACAGAGCTACAACCAATCAGACGGCTGGTTCCCGTGACGTATGCGTAGCGACGGAAACTGAAAACCTTTAGCTCAGTCAAGGAAAAAAAGTCGCTGTTCAAATCCGCTCCACCATGTTGGCTCTAAACAAATGTGTTTGAAGCGGCGCCAGCGTAAAAGCTCATTTTTCATTGGTTCCAAGATACATGTAGTATGGGCGTGCCCAGACTACAACAGAGGTAGAGTATCGCATCTGATGCTAATAGCCACGCAACAATAGCCTGATTTGCATTGAGTAAATGTGAGAACAGAAAGTCTGACTGGTAGACAGATTCGTCCCAAATAACGACTCAATGTTTAGACCCAGGTCCACTTCCTGTCCGGATGTTCTCAGCTTCTAAAGTCTCAAGACGCCGCAGCCGCATACTTTACCTCATCCCGCAGCACTCAACTAAACTCACCTTCTAAATCACTTAACACTTAACGTCGCTGCCAGCTTACCAACCCACACATCTTCTTCTCGTGACTGCTGCAGCGTCGAAGAGAGACAAATAAGGAGGCAGTGGGAATGTGAGTGAAAGCAGATATAGTCGCGTGCGTGGGAAAAAGAAAGCGTACAAACGCTCGGTTTGTGTACATTCGGGTGAAGCGAAATGACGAGCGCGTGCACCCGAAGGGTGAGCGAAAGGGAACGTGGAACCAAATTGTGAGCACGGGGAAGAAAACGATTGTGAGATTTAGTCTAAAAGGAAAAATAAAAACATTTCCTTTGTCCTGCAGACAAACAGTATTTATCCTGCCTCTTTACAGCCATGTGTGCTCAACTACAGTTGCAGCTGAAGAGGGGACGTCTGTGTCAACATCGACAACCAGGGATCAACCTGTAAAAACACGGCGGTGGGGTCAGAAGCGGCCTGAACACATGGTCATTATCCCATGTCAAATATGGGAGTTTGTGCATGAAATCTGCTTTAACCAACTCTATTGTGTGTGCGTGCAGAAAGGTGAGCAGTGATAGGGATTGGGTGGGGGGGGGTCTGGCTGTGTTTGACTGCCGCAGAGAGGGGGCGGGGGTGGGTTAGAGGGTGTGTATGGGTCATGTGAGGTGGGTTTAGCCTCTCGTTTGGCCCCAATCCAGAGCGGGGAAGGTAAGAAGGGAGCCAACTTCGGAGACTGAACTAGAGCAGCAAGTTCAGACGGGGGGAAGGTGAGGAGAAGGGGGGGAATAGGGACAGAGGAAGAAAAAAAAAATGAGGTTGAGAGCTAGAGAAAGGTGGAAAGCGGTGCAACAAAACGTATGAGCAAAGCTTCCTTTAGGCGTGTTTTTTTTTTTCCACGATAAATCTCCTTGAAAAAGAAGTCGTTTCTAACTGGATTGAAACGTTTCATTCGGCGCGACCTCACGACCTTAAAGGAAACCTGACGAAAACGTCGCGCGTTTAATGGCGTTAATGGCAAGGAATCAAACTGGTGGTATAGAAGAAGTTGCGCTCTTTATGCAGCAAGTCACTCAAAAGCTGATCTTTCTATTTAAGTAGACGTTGTTGTCGTTTTTAGCTTTTTTTTTTCCTCTACCGCTTCGTAGGTTTGAGATGCAATTATTTTTTACCGTTTCGCAGAAATAAGCCAGAAATGAACGTGAACCTCACAAGAGGTAAAATGATCACAGATCAAAAATAGCACGCGCCTCCCTTTCGTCGCTGAAACCTGTCAGTCTGAATCATGTCAAAAAAAAGGCACATAAATGACCAAAGGCTAGCTTTTTGCAGCATCAGAAATAAAAGTGCTTAAAAATACTTGGGTGGTTTTTAATGGAGGACGTGCAGGGGTGGGAAAGGGGATTGGGTGGGGGTGGGGGGGGGGGGGGGGGGGGGGTGGGGGGGTTAGAGACGAGGCGGGTGGGGAGGTGAAGGCTTTGGTGTTGGAAAGCAGGATCTGAACCCTGCTGGAGCTGTCACAGCTCTTATAGTCCGGTGCCGTGAGGATCTCTGGCCGTTCTCCTAGCGCCGCTAATGAGGACAATTACACAATGACGCGTTTATGCTCCGCGGGCCGCGGCGAGCGGCGGAAAGAGCGCGGCCCGCGGACGCCTGTCCGCGGTGGCGGTAACGTTTCAAACCAGAAATACGCAGACGATGAGATACACAAACTGGACAAAACTACAGAAATAGAGAAGGGGGGCGGGTGGGGAAGAGTTTTCCCTGAGTGCTGCTGCCCTGAAAGAAGGGGTGGGAGTATTGCTGCTACTGCTACTACTGCTACTGCTGCTTCTGGCTGTGGATGTAACAGTATTTGAATAATCTCTCCAGGAATGGAAAACTGATTAATCCTTGCAGAAGGATCCTAGGGATGAGTACAGCGGTTGGGTTTCAAATAAGAGATAGAGAGAGAGAGAGAGAGGGAGGAGGAGGTGGTGGGGGTGAGTCTGAGAGAGGGAGCGTGAGAGCCAGAGAGGGAGAAAGAGAAAGAATGGGCAGCGATTCAAGACAAAAAGGCCCCACTGTTTCCTTTCATGGCTCGCCCCACCGCTGCGCCAGCCGATACTCTTCATCCTACTTTTTTTTTTTTATTGCTCTGTTCAGGGAATTTCATGTCATCTGCGTTCACACTGAGCGTACAGTTTGGAGAGTGACAATGAGACAGGATAGCCTCGATCAATAGGGGCCCGGCCGTCCGTTCGCGTTACCTGCCGAGGCTTCGTTATAAGGCGACGGATGGAGAATTCGGAAAAAAAATGCCGCCATGTAATTATCCGGGCACTGGTTTGCGGCTTGGTGTGGTTATGTAACAAGAGCGTCAAAATAATAAATCAAAAAAAAAAATCACGACGTTACTCCACACGCTCAGGGCTGCCATTGATTTAATTACAGTCAAATATCGACATCCGATGTTCAAGAGCACGAGAACAATGAAGGATGGGAGGGGGAGGGAGGCGTCCTGCAGCTCCCTTCATTGTCTCTAAACCCTTAAAAAGTGACATTTTAGGTCAAATACACGGGTGCAGAGTTAATTACTACCAATATCTGCGTGTTCAAAAACATGCAACGTTACCAGAGTCTTAACTTTTGAAAACTAACAACTGGAAACTGCAAATGTGTCGACACTAAAAGCATCTTCCTGTGGTTTACTAAGAACAAAAAAGAAGTCCGGGAACTTTCCGATGGGAATTAACGGGAATAAACTGGGAATGATGAAAGTTGAAGGTTAGAAACATAAATATAGTTGGTAGGAAAAAAAACTTTAGAACAAAACAATTAGATTTGACGTGAATACAGTTGAGGATAATACTACTTCCTGCAGATCTGTTGAGGCCACGCCCCCTACATGCATCGTCCATTCGTCCTCCATCACATGCACAACGATTTCTGGAATTCTGTTGGTTTATGAGTCGTATATTTTTATCTAAAAATCATCCCGAAATTCCAGTTATTTCCTGTTAATTCTCATAAATTAACAGGAATTCCCTGTCGGCCATTGTTTAGCTAGCTGTAGCAGCACCGTGGTTTAAAATTAGCATCAATGAAATGACCCAGATTTTACCAAGAACCTCCTCTTTAATCTAACACAAGGGACTTCATTCAAACTTCAACAGGATCACAACTAACCAACATATAAACTAGATCATCCTCAGTCTCCTCTACTTTGATGGCATTTAAAGATTTTCTTGCAAATCGGGTCTCGTGGTGACAAAACTAGCATCCCACTTGCCGAAAAAAAACGATAAGCAGAAACGATTACAACCAATAAAACGGCCGTGGTAACAGCGTATCCACGACCCATCGTCAATCGAGTGTAACTCATCACCAGCTGCTCTGGCTCGCCACGCCGCCGTCCGCTTCGATGAGCTGTGCACCATCAATGTCCCCAAAATAGTCAGAATCGCTTGATGTGATAGGTACGGCATGTGTCGGCGGAGAGATCCACAGATACAACCCGACACCCATCATCACCCCGCAGCCCGTAAGGTCTCGACCTGGCATTTAACCCGCCCTTAGCTGCAGCACACCACCGCGAATGTTTAGATAAACGCACAAAGCATCACGGGGCATGACAGGAAGCTGAGCTGACAAAAATAGTGAAGCGTGCGTCAGCGGGGAGTGAGTCAATATTTTCATTATTCCTGAAAAGGCGTCTATTTTAGGAGGGAGGAGAGAGAGAGAGATCAGGACTCCAGGACAAAAAAGGGCGGCGCTGCACAAAAGGAAGGAAATGATGGGAATAGGAGCGCTGGCTACTGTTTGCATGGCTCACTCTCGCCCTGTCTGACACTGAATCATACCAGAGTCCTTCAATCTGTTCCCTGCCCCCAGCGAGACACGGCGACCCCCGTTTCCTGAGCACACATGACTGAGCAGGCTTGAGGTTGAGACGCAGAAAGAAAAATAGGACCCGGGCTGCTGCACAGGGGATATTGAGTTGCTCTTTACTTCTGCCACTTCTTACTGTGTGTGTGTGTGTGTATCGCTGCATATGGGACTTTCTTCCGTGCGGTCATGCTCGTGTTTGTGTACGCCAGTGTTTCCAGGAGCGGCCAGGCGTGGTATTAAAGGGGTCCCGCGCTGACAGCGAGTCCACCCAACCCGCCAGCAAGGCCCGGCCATCCAACACCAAGAGCCACACATCACTTTGGGCAACAGCTGAGGCCGCATTTAAACGGCCGGGGCAGTGCTCTGGCGCCGGAGGAGGAGAAGCCAAATCGCTGTCACTTTATCGTCTCCCCTCAGGCGTGCCCCGGCTGTGATTCACAGCTTAAAATTTATCTTCCTCGCTTTTTGCCTCTAAACAGCATCTTTATTATTATTATTATTTTTTTACATATCGCCAGAGGAGACAGTAAGCCAAATGGAGTGGACTTTCTATTAAATGAATAGTGGAAAAGACGGGGCTGCTGACTGAAAGAGTCTGATGTACTAGTCTGAGTGTCCCAGCTCCATCAGTCCAGGCTCCTGTTTACGCCTGACGACATAATATGGACCCGCTCATGCGGCGGCGGCGGAGATGTCTTTATTAAAGCTGCTGTGACTTTGTCCTTTCTTTCTCTTCAGCTGAGGAGAATCACAAGCACCGCCTCCCTCGTTTGTCCGGAGGACAACTGATCGATTAAAATCAATTATTAAATTAGTCGCAAGCTATTTTAATAATGGATTCGTTGGCAGCAAAGCAACGTTTCGATAAGAAGAGACGCAGAGGGAGAGGAGGGCCAATGAAAAGCCTGGTGTGGGTCATGTGATCAATCTCTGGAAGAAGAATGGAGACAGCAAAGGAGGCTAACGTTAGCTTAGCGCTAACGGAGAAAGTCATCAAAAAGCCTGGGAGTGACTTTAAGGACAGAGGGCATTTGTGTACGTTCATCAAATAAAGTGATGTAAAGACAATTTATTTGTCTTAATAAATCAACAGATTACTTGATTATCATAATAATAACGTTACATCGGTCTCGTGCAAACTATAGGACACAAGTTCACCCTTCTCGGTACAATAGTCCACGACTGTAAAGTGAACTCTGCACGGAAACTTTGAGTAAACCCTCGAAGCTAAAGAGCTACTCATGGAAACCATGTTTACTTTTTCCCCTTGACATCATTCGCATTACACACACACACACACACACACACACGGTGCAGCAGCAGCAGTAACAGCAGCAGGACACGAGGACACGAGCAGAAATGGATACGCACAATCGCATAAACATGCACCTGCCATTCACCCGCGAGTGTAAACACAACCCTCGACGACACAATACTCAACGTCAGGGGACTTAATCCTCTTTAAAAAAAAAAAAAAAAAAAAAAAAAACTAAACTAAAAGAGAAAACAACATGAAAAAAAAATGGGTTGCAACAGCGACGAGGTGGAGGAAAAAGCAAGAAAAATGAGGCCAAATACTACACACCGGGTATCTCCCAAAGCTCCACAGTGACCTCGGGAAACTCAGACAATGTTACATATTTACTAGGCCTCAGCACAGCGCTGTTAATACATGATCTATAAATCCTACTTGTGGTTGACTCGCGAAAAAAGGCGAACATTAGCACATTTATAGAGTCTCTAGAGGAAAAATGCTGATCCAAGTATGAAGACTATATCCCCCCCAGGCTGTGAATATTCTAATATAATAACCTTAACAGCTAAAACAAATAGGTGACTATTCCTACTGTGATTTTATGAACTTGTGAACTTTGCTAGCTTCAGCGGATAACAATCTGTGGACTTTTGCTAAAATCCCACGCGTGACAGCATTCGCTTCACAATCGACCGCAAAATGTTTTAGATTTAACCGCGAACTTAGAAGGCAATTTTCGTCCCCCGGGCCCCCGACACCCACCCAAAAGGAGGGAGGAATGACTCGGACCTCGTTACATCAGGTTCGACACAGACGAATGTGCTGCTTCTGTCAAATTAAAGGGTCCGGTTGTCGCAGCGTGAGCTCAGTTAGCATGCAGGGCAGAGGCATGAAAACTGACAGGCAGCAGCAGAGTGCACTTCCTGCAGAGGTGCTGAGAGAGAAAAAAAACAACAAAATGATGAAAATCAGATGATGTTATCGATAGGTGAGCGACGTGTCGGAGGCAGGCAGCTGAGGCTGTGTCTGGTTTACCGGGCCTCGGCGATCGCGAGTTCCGTCGACGCCGATTTAACCACAGTGCGCCGAGTGACAAGTCTATAGTTGGCTTTCTGAAACACAGTCATCACCGCTGACACGCTTTGACTGCTGCCACCTCCCTGATCCTGATGCAAAAATGTACAGTGCTTTACGGTTAAACACGGATCCAAAGCCTTGAAGGGTTTATAGAAAGCTTTTATTTATTTGTTTTTTTTCTTTGAATATCATAAACTGTTCTTTGAAGTGTCCAATTAGCATATGTATATTGGTTCTGCTGAAAAAGGCCCAGGATCCTAAACGACCTAATGAAATACACATTGAGCTGTCTAGGAACTATTAAAGGGGGAATCTGGTGTAAACTGATTGTTGATAAGTAAAATATGATAATGAGTTGTTACGTTTGCCGAGGAGCTAAACTACGCTAGCCCGTTGTGTTATGAACATTGTTATTTTCATCGCTTTTGTCAAAAAGACTCACCATGCAAGTGAATGGGGCAGCTAGTCAGTTTGAAGAAGTCGCTATTTTAAACCATTAAAACAGCTCAAAGTAGCTCCAACACCTCCTTGCTAGTAAAACAAGGGTCCTGACATTTAAAACGAGGCGTTATGAACTTTTTTAGTGAACACATTGTTTATTAAAAAGACTTTTTTTTTTACAGGTAGGAACTAGCGGTAGTTTCCGGTCACCGCCATGTTGGAAGTAAGTTCTACAAGTCGATTGACGAACATGATTTCATCTGTTGGTGACAATATCTGGTCATATTACACCTCCTTGTCTCTACTCGGTTTCTAGTGTTTCCACTTGGTGCTAGTTCCTGGTACCAGCTACTTTTTTTGCAAAAGCGGTAGCCATCGTCCTTGTAAGCTAACCCAGCAACAAGTATAGCATCTCCTCCTAAACTATAATCCTGCAAAAGTGGGTTGGGGTATGTAAATTTTGATGATGCCAGAGGAGGCGGAGATGTGGTTTCAAGGTCCTGGTTTCTCCTTTATCCAGCACCACCGAAGCAGCCATGTTTTTCACACTATGACTCCTTTAAAGCAGCGATCAAAAGATCAAAACGGGGTCAAACAAAACCTTTAGTCAGATTAGTTAACTCACGATCGCACGTTGATGTTTCAGCAAGTTCTTACATCATTTTCATGACTATAATCATGCTGTTTAATGGTCACAGTTACTTTTATGTTACAGTCGAGTGTTTATTTAATGGCGGGAAGTTATAGGCGCCTGATCGCCCCACTGTGCGCTCTCATCCTTCTCCCCTCTCGCTCAGATATCAGCCCTGCAGCTGGAAAACGACTTTACAGCTTTAATACGAAGCATCCACAGCATCACAGTGGTTGTGGTGAAGCGACAGCCTCAAGAGCCTCCGGCGTAGGGGAGGTGGTGGTGGCAGGGAGGCGGCTCTCAGTTAATATCAGCATGTATCGATTAAACGCGGTGTCTGTTACATGTTCGCAAATGCAAAAAGAAAGCAAGTCAATGCAGCCTTCGAGGAAAAAAAAATTACACAAGAGAGAAAAATGATCCAGTCATCGGAGTCCAATTAACTCGCTGCCGGGGGGGTCCGGGGGGACTTAAACTGCACGGGGGTGATTTTCTAATTTTTCTGTCCTTACACATGTGGTGCAGTTAGTAGACCCTTTAAAACAGGCTTTAATGTGGCATCATCATCATTACAAGTCTTTCTCTAAAAAGGTAAACAGAGATTAAGACGCCGACGGAAACACGTTACGCTAGCGTTAGCTTAGCTGCAACGGAAGATGTAACGAAGTAGTTTAAAAAATTATTAGGAGAAAACCGGGAGAAGAAAATAGAGAGTGAAACCGATAACGCTGAGAAAAAAAAAAACACAACTTTAAGAGTTTGTTTATGTGGTAAGAAAAATCGTTCAGACAGGCTATCCGAGTGTGTGAGAGGCGAGGAAAGCCCCGCAGTGAAGAGTTGTGTCAGTGTGTGTGTTCGCTGAGTGATGACGGCCTGTCACTCTCCACTGCTCTCCCAATCATAATCTAGAAATGGCTGCGGGGGAAGAAAAAAAAAAAAGATTCTGCTGAGGCTTTAAACGCAGAGCTGCCGCTTTCTGACACACACACTTTTGACACGTTGCGATGCGCTTGAGCGTGTCACGTAGATCAACGCAACGCCAACACAGATCAACAACAAAAGGGTACCAGCATGGAGAGGATGTGAGAAGTAGTCAAATGAAATTTTGCCCCTACCCATCATCCCTAGGGGTAGGGGTAAGATCCATAAGTGTTAAGGGGTGAAAACGTTGCTCTACTTTACCGTCACGCGTCATCAGAAGTCGTCGCTGGTCGCTATGTAAAAAGACGGCGCGACAGGTTTCCGTGACGACACATAAACAAAGATGGCGTCCACGGACTCGCTTGTGCCGATCGAGTTGGTTAAAAACTTCACCACAAATTTAAAAGACTCCTGTTGTCAGATGAATGGAAAACATTAGCAAAAGTGACGACTAGCGATCGCTAGCTAATGCTAAAGCTAACGTAAACAGACGTTATTGATTAGCGGTTAGTCAGCGATAAGTTTGCTTAATAAGTTAAATATATTGATTAGTTTATTAATTAAATCGCTAACTTTTGGGACAACTGCATCCTTGTCCTGGTGCATGCAATTTCCCATACCCCTTTATTTGAAGTGCTGGTCCTGGAACAGCTTCGTCACCCTTCATTTAGAAGAGAATAGAGACGGATCGACCTTCTGCTGAAGTGGACGTGCAACAGAGAGGGGGCGGAGCTACGAGGTAGCGACGTGATTGGCCAGAAGACGATGATTAGATGGAAAAATACTCGCAGAAGAATCAATAACACACGGAGGAGTCACTCCATGGTTACAGCTGCTGTGTCAATGATACGGCTTTTCATCCAAAGAACACTACGGCTAAAATGGCAACACATTGGTCAGCGGTCAGTAGCACTTACAGTGTGTGTGTGTGTGTGTAAGTGTGAGTAAGTGTGTGTGTCGGTAGCGGTGTTTGTCTAGCAGCAGGAGTGATGAGAGGATGGAGTGGAACAGGAACTTCCTGCTGAAAGAACAGACATGCTAATGCTACACTGCCCCTGTGACCAGGCCAAGACACACACACACACACACACACACACACACAAACACACTCACAGAGCACGAGCGTGTGCAAACACACACACCAATCACTTTCTTCTAGCCTCATTTGCCCTCTGAGTCAGGTGAACTGATTTTCAAGCTGAATTATGTAATAAAACCCAGAATAAAACAGATCGCTGTGCCCAGTCAGTCATTCGAGACTACAAAACTTTTTAAAGAGAAAAAGGAAACCGAGTCGAACTGTAACCGGAGTCCACATGATGCGAGGTGGGTCGTTTTCACGTCACGAAGCGGCCGACCAAACTGGTCTTACGAGTGCCAAACGGAAACGGACGCGGCCCGTTCACTCGTTTCAGGAATTACTACCGCGTACACGCGAGCGCCGCTCTTTACGCCGCGGTTGCGCTATTTGTCCCCCCCCCCTCTTCAGGGGGGGGGCAGCCTGGAGAAAACCAAGTCACTAAAGAGCGACAGATTAATCCCACCTGCTGGTGGTTGACCAAGCAGAGCTGAGGCTCAGAATCAGAGCGCAACTTCATTTTTAGGAAACTGAGCATGTGTGTGTGTGGATTTTACCTTCTGCGACAATGTGATGTTTGTTATTTCTGGAGCCTTAATGGCCGCAATTGCGTTAGCTGTGTGGTTAAATTAGATTAGATTAGACAGAGCGACGTCTCTAGAAGGAGGGGAGGCGGTGGCTTCACGGTTGCGGTTATTTCCTGGAAAACGCGGCGCGGAAAGCACCTGTGGAGGTGTGAGGCCCGACTCTTGGACTTCGGGAATGTTCTTTTTAGTTTCAGTTTGGTCCTATAAACAAATGTGATTCTTGTAAAAAAAAAAAAAAAAAAAAAAAAGAAAAGCTATTGTTTGTGTTTATGTAAGCAGTGTTCTCTAAATGGCAAGCGTCTTATTCCATGTCGAGCTTTTTTTAAAAACGCGTTTGCCAGGAATGACTCAGCTGTCGTGGTAGATTTCTTCTTTTTCCAAAAATATTGGACAACTCTCCCTCTCGCTCGCTCGCAACTCACAAACACAGAAGACTGTAATATGAACACAGGGGCTCAGTTATTCTGACAAGCTGCTCTCTGCAGAGAAAGATCAAAGTCAGTTAGGTGATGGAGACATTTTAGCGAACAGTTATTGTTGTTATACTTGGGTTTTCATTCCAAACTAAACCAGGTAAATGCCACTTTGCTTCATACCTCACCACACCCTCAGGCACAACAGAACAAACTAATCAGTAAATCAGTCAGACACCGGCTGAACTGAAAACCTGCACGGCACATGACTGAGGTTTAAGAATCGGTGCCAAGTCACATGTCTGGAGGACAGACCGGCTCCAAGCCTTGAACTTCTGACCTCACCTTTCTATTTATTGATTTTGAAAATCTGATTTTCCCACAAACATAACTTGATTTTACTTCTGTCTTTCTTCTTCTCCTTTTTTTTTTTGTTCCACCCCAAGCCAAGCCAGGCCCCCGTCACGTCTTATGAGAAAAGCAGGAATAATGGAGCCGACAGACGTCGAGGCTTCCCTTCATCGGCCAAAGACGGGGCAGGAAGACTGCGGAGCATCGAGAGAATGGAAAATTACCAGGGCTCCGCGATCAGCTGGGCACCTTTGATCAGCCGGAGCCCAGGCACCAATTACTGTGGGATAATCGGTAGCCCTCAGAGGCCTGACAAGCTGCAGGCACTTTGGGCACAACGGGTCAGTGACCAGCAGGCAAAGGCCTGGTCAACAAGGCTCGCCGAGCCAAAAGCCGGCGGTGCCCCTCGCTGAAATGCTGCAAGAAGGCGGCCAAACAGACGAGCAGCACAGCGAAGCCATTGTTCCCCTCCTGTCGACTCAGCACAGTGGCACTCTCACAAGCCAGACATCCTCTCCGCAGACCGCTTGGTGGAGGAGGAATGGTGCAATGATGTGTGTATGTGTGTGTGTGTGTGTGTGTGTGAACCTGCTACTGCTAAAAGCTTCTGGCTCCACACAAACACACACACACACACTCTCCCCTCCTCATCTCCGCAATCCAACGTACACGCAACGAGCGTCGAACAAATGCGTGTGCGTGCACATGCTGCTCGCGCACCTGCCCCTGTAATTCTGTGGTAAACACACACACACACACGCACAAAAAAGAAGCTGCAGAGCTCAACGCAGCACAACACTTACTGCACGGTGATGCAACGCACAGGAAACGTGTTCTGCTCTTTCTTCTCGGCTGATAAACCCTCCTCTAACCCGGGTGCAAGACTTAAACTACCTGTTTGTGACATGTTTTACATCATCACAGAGGAATGTGGTAAATCAAACCTCCGTGACCTCTTGTGTGTGTGTGTGTGTGTGTGTGTGTGTGTGTTGGACACAAAAGGCAAAAGATTTATAAACAAAAACTTAGCCTGTCTACCTGAGGCAGAACACGATATTCAGCTCATTAATAATTGACGTCTTCCTTGTGCCGGGGAACGTTCATCATCGATTAGACCAGGCTGTAGTGTGGTGTTGGCTGCCGCCGCTGCTCCTCCTCCTCCTCCTCCCTCCACCGTCAACAATTCACTGACCCGAAACTGTTCGTAGACCGCCGCAACAATAACTCTTCAGTCGCCGCTGCAATGAGAAAAATAACTGGAGGTTTCGTCGATCCGAATCTCTGCTCGCAACCGTGCGGTTATCTAACAGAAACACAGTAGCCAGTGGACTTTGGATCGGACGCGCTGCAGTTACACAACAGCCAGAGCCGGTCCAAGTGAACCCATATGGGCCTGAAGGAGCTTCCCCGTTCACTACGAGTCAGCACAACAGAGAGAGGGAGAGAGAGATGCGCTATTTTTGATTAAAGACGCATATCAGTGACATCTGAAGCTGAATGTAAACATTTTATTTTGTTCTTAAAGAAAATAGACATGGTGTAGTGGCGGCGGTTTTATCGTCGACGTGCGAAAAAACTGAAACAAATCTTCGTCAAACGGTCGCATTTTCTTGCGTTTGCCTCGACTGGTTCATCTCTGATCGTCCAATGAGGATGCGCGATGCACGTCTGGGGCGTGGCCTCAATAGCCTCTGCGGTAAGTAGCGCGCCATGTCAAATCTGATTGTTTTATCCAAGATTTTTTTCCCTACCAAACTATATTTATGTTTCCGAAGCATCAACTTTACTGAGGATTCCCGGTTTATTCCCGTTAATTCCCATGGAAAGTTTCCAACCCTGGCTGCTAGCAAGCATGAACACAATGTAGCCTCTTTAATTTGCTTTAATTAGTTAAGGTTTGTTGTTTTTTTTCCCCCGTTTGTTTACCGCTATGGCGCAACACAACTATTGGCAGTGAATTCCTAAGCAGTCAGCAAACACATTGAGCGCGTTTCCTGCTTATCTGCATGTTTTGGTGCAGAAGCCGTCTGCGTGCGTGCGTGTTTTTTGCTAATTTATGCACACAGAAAAATCAGTCGACGAATATTTTCACACGTTTGGCGAGCGAGCCCCGTCGGCGGACAGACGCTACGATGATGTTGACGCGGCGAGTGTGAATACAGGTAGTCATTAGAGGCGCGCACACACCCATGCGTCACCTCACACACACACTAACCGCACGGTGAGACCAACAAAGACGAGTTACCAAAAGAAAATCTGATTGTCAAACAAAGTGTTTAGTTAAACTATGAGTCTGCTTGCAGGTCGAGTCTTCAGCACACATGTTGTAAATGTGTTTTTAAACGGGTAATTAAAGATTTAGTCACAACACAAATGGGCTAACCCTCTGGCCAAGTGACCTCACACGCCCATAAATTATGCAATTAATCATCATATAAAAAAAAAAAAAAAAAAAAAAAAAAAAAAAAAGGGAAGGGGGGTAAATAAATAAAATAAAACGAAACGACGTGATGCAACACGTCGTAAAAATTGCGAGTTTTTTGCCAGTTTGTTTAAATAAATGTGACCTCAGCCAACGGTTAACACATCCAGCGTCCTGCCTGGCACCAGTAGTTGCCACCTGGGGAGACGAGCCACCGGGTCTCCGGGTCTTTCGGTCGCTAGTAATTAAAGCAGAGATCAGAGGCCTGAATAAAGCATGAGCTCCTCCAGCTCGGGAGGCTCAAGTATCACCGAGCGCAGGGGCCCGGTGAGACAAAAGGAGTCCCAGAGTCCCCGTACCATAGCCAGGTAGGAGTGATACCGACACAAACCTGAAAGACAACTCCTAACACACACATACACACACCCCACCCCCTCATCTGAGCTCTAATCCACAGTTTAAACAGTCAGGACACAAATTGAGCAGATCAATGCCCCTTGGACCTAATTAAGACACAAAGATGTTGTCCCGAAAGGGGGACGCTGAAAAATAATATCTTCAAAGTAGTAAAACGCCGTGTGACATCCTCCATTAAAAGTGGAGTTTTTAACAAAAAAGTGACGAGTGATTGTTCAGGTTTTCCAGAGACAGAAACTACATAGATTGCAGCTTTAAACGTTATACACCTGCGGCTGCGATAGTGTGAGTTACACCTCTTCGTATTGACCTTTCATTTCATGCAGTTAATGATCGACGGCGACAGCAGAGCAAATAAACATGTGATGTGCGTTTTCGGGGGTTGTTTAAAGTGCGTTATGGAAATTATACCTGCAAATGAAGTTTCTGAATTTGATTATGCGACCGAGGTATTAATATTCTGATTGATCGACTTAGTTAGATCTCGCATCGGCGTTGACGTCCGCGCTGAAAACACATCTTCTGAATTTCTGCGGGAAGAAAAACCCACGAGGAAATCTGTTTAATCCTTGTATTTTCACACCCTTTTGTTGTTTCGTTCATTACTTCTTCTATATTCCCGTGGCAGCATCTCGGAGAAGCTGTGTTTTGATCTTCTATATGTTCTCTCACATGGAGCAGAATTGACAATAAACAACAATAACAGCAACACCAATTTCCCCCCACTCGATGACAGAGGATGAGTCTGGGACATTGAAAAACACAAGCTCCCCAAAACAACTCCTCGGTCCCGCAGAACCTATTTTCGGCTCTACTCGCATAGAAACGGGGTCAGCTGCACATTTGAGATCCTGATTGTAAAAAACCTCCTCCTCCCAGCTCTGGATGAATCGTCTCAGAGTGTCTCTCTGCTGGATCTGGTCCCAATCAGCTCAGAATATGGAGCCAACAAGTGGCGCATGGTTACGCGACGTCTGCGCCGCGACGCAAAGGTACCGGTTGCCACATGGACCTACATGTTAGTGTTAATGACGCCTGCACAACATTTGTCCTCTGTGGGGATCATTACTATAATTTCCCAACATCCCCCTTGAGTGCTTTTTGCCGTCACAGGTCATTTTCTCTGCATTTAACCGTGGAAGAAACAGTTGATTTGGTGTGTTTTTTTTTCCCCGTTTTCACAAATTAAACACACACAAACACACAAGTTGAGTGTCCTTATTCTCACCGTCCTCATGAAAGTCAACTAGAACGGTTAAACATGCGAGTATTTTGTGTAGCCACACTTCCTGCCAGCTCTTTCAATGGGCCGCATCGAAAACCGGAACAGAGAGTGAAGATTAACACGTCAGGCAGGCGGGACAGGTGAGCAGTCGGGATTTCGGGAGACAAATTGCCTCCGATCCGAAAAGAAGAAGAGCAGAAACACAGGGAAGCGTCTCCCGCTGCTGTCACCTCTTATCGATTCAGTTTTTGCAGAGCTGACACCGACACTCACTCCGCTTTCGCCGTAAGAGGCGAGGAGCTCCGCAATCTCGCCGCTATCAGGGGGCTGCGGGGCGGCCGTTTGATTGCGTCGTCGTCGCGCGGCGCATTTATCATCCCCGCTGTTGCATCACTACTCAGCATTCACATGTTCACCTCACCACCAGAGATAAAGGCCTCTCCTTTAAGATCAGCCAGAAGTGCTGGTTTCTCCCACAACGTTGAATCACAAAGCTCTGGACAGAGACCTACTCTCTCTCTCTCTCTCTCTCAAACAGCTGACAGACTTGTACAGTGGGTTTCTGGTGGCAGATAGCCAAACCTACCTCCCTCATTCTGCGAGATAAGCTAAATCACGAGCTGCTTTCAAAAAGAAAAAAAGAAAAAAAGAAACTCCACAAGCGATTCTCTCTTCGAATGGGAGGGAATCGTCAAATCTTCTTGCCAAAAGACACACAACAACATTAGCGGAGGAGGAGAGTTGTCATATATGGTTGTAAACAGACTTATCTGGATTCTTAACCTGCTTCTGGGCAAGACTTTGTCCACGTATATGTGACCAAAACCATAAAAAAAAAAAAAAAAAAAAGACTCAAAAAGACTAAATTATCAGCTTTCACCTTGGAGTTTGACACAGCTATCTCTCTATCTATGAGCACAAAACACAAACCTATGACTGGTTATTTCCAGATTAAATGCAGATAACAGTGAGTCAGCCAATATCTCAGCTTGTATCAATGACTTAGGATTTAAAATAATGGCGTCCAAACACAGTCGCAGCCCAATAACTGTGATATTTCATTAAGATATCTTTATCTGCATGTGGAAGGAAATCTGGTTAGGGTTTTGCAGACCAAAACCAGATCCAGATCTAGAACAGGAACCTTTCTCTTTGTTTGTTACATATAAGCTAAAAGGTTTTTTGATTATTATTTTTTTTTTTTTAGGAAATAACACTATTTCCTTATAAGAGCATCTAGCACACATTATCACACCTCACAAAAATCCAGTGTGTTAACACACAATGAGTCACGGTTTATTATTAAATCTACCTCCACTTTACTGGACGTATGAGTAGAGCAGCTGCTTGTGTTTTAAAACCATTTTTCGATCATAACCGGAAACACAAACATATTTTTTTTAATTCTTTTTTAGAAACTTGCCAAGTCACTAAACTTAACTGGTAGTAAATTTAACGTATTTACGATGACATAACACAAAAAAGCAAAGCGATTGACAAGTTTGGGGGATAATATCATAATTTATATGCAAGTTGATTGATATATTTGTGGTTTTAATCGAAGTTTGGTTGATTATTTTTGCTGAGTAACGTTCACCTCTTAAAGTTAACCAGGTGAGTTGTGTATCGTTAGCTTCTTTACTGACGTTAGCTAGCTAACTAACTATCCGCCTAGCTTATTGGCTAACGCAAAAAAAAAAAAAACTTTCAAAATATCCGCGATAAAACTAAACAAGAAAAGGACACAAACGCTCAAATATTATATGGGCGTTATTTAGCGATATGGTGGTGTTAGCAAAGCGAGCTAAACGCCGTAGCTAACGTAGCTGCGGTGGTGCCGCATCCGAAAAACACACACACACAAACACAAGCTAGTGCTGCTTTAGCTTGACGAGCTAACAAGCGTCCACCGGGTGAAGCTAATTACCCAAAATAAAACACACACACAAAAAAAAAAACACGACAGGTTTTTTTTCTTTTTTCCCCACTTACCTGTGATCACCGCTGCGACCCAGAAGACGCCCCCGGTAACGCCGTCACCTGTGTATCACGAACCGTGCCGTGCCGAGCTGAAATAATTCAAATTCCACAGAAAGTGCAGGGAGAGACCCTCGCAGTCCAATCGCTTCAGCCACCGCCGCTGAATGGCTGCTACTCAGAGACTCAACCAAACTTCCTCCTTAGCAACGGACCGCCTCCGCGCGACCTCATTGGACGCCGCGCGCACATCGGGGGAGGTGATCGATAGACGATAATGTAACCGAGGATCGAAACTGGACTTTCGCTGCATTTCTCGTTTAGATTTAATTATTGATTTCAAGATCAGCTGTCTCTCAGTTATTTATTTTATTGATCACTTTTATTATCGATTATCGTCTTAATAATCAGTTATGATGAAGCAAAAAAAATTATATTATATATATATATATGTATTATCTTAAAGTAATAAAATATATAAATAATATATATTAACCATATATAATAATGTATAATTAAATAAAAATGTTTATTATATTATAATATATTTATTGTTTAAAAAAAGAAAAAAAAACAATTAAATTTGAGCAAATATTAAACATTTATAATTAAAAGCCACATAGTAGCCATCCATAACTATTTTCTATAATAAAATAATAAAATAATATAAATTAAACTGAATTAAATTAAAGTTCAAATTCAACTTAAATAAAAAAAAAAAAAAAAAAAACCTCACTGATTATTTTGGCTTCTCTGACTGCGTTTATCTATATTTAAAAATATTTTATTTAAATAAGAAATTAAAAGAAATAATTTTCATCAACAAATATATATATATAATAATATATAATATGTATATATTTTATAATATATAATATTATTATTTATGTATATATTTTATAGGCTACTAAAAAACACACATATATATATATATATATATATATATATATATAATAAATATAATACATTTTTACCACTTTAAAATCCATTTACAGAGAGCTCCTGGGGTTTTGGGAAATTGCTTCACAGTGGATAAAAAAAAAAAAAAAAAAAAAAAAAAAACGAAATTAAATCTGGTATTAGTTTAGTTTTTTTTTAAATTACTTTTCATTCATCCTCCAACATATTTATTGCTTGCACTTGTTAGCGTGTTTTTTTATTTTTTTTTTGCTCCAGTTTGGACGCTTCATTTTTTCTTGACTCACCACACTGGTGTAATATCCTGCAAATAAACTCGAATAAAGATCTTCTTTTATATAAATAAGTATTATATCAAATCAAATCAAATTAAATATATTTACTTTTTCTTTTTTTTTTAAATGCCACACATTTATATGTAAACTTTACTTTTAAAACATAAGATGAGTTCATTAAATACAGTTTGTTTCT
The DNA here is from genome assembly GCA_016801845.1 of Polydactylus sextarius. Taxonomy (NCBI): domain Eukaryota; kingdom Metazoa; phylum Chordata; class Actinopteri; family Polynemidae; genus Polydactylus; species Polydactylus sextarius. Next base: position 8,542,907 of record CM028931.1, read on the forward strand.
TAAGATAAAACCTTATAATAGTAAAGCAGTGTCTTCTTCTTCCACCTTTTATTTGTCGTCTTGTTCTTCTTCTACTACTTATTGGGGGTATAAGTTGCTCAAGACTTTTGTATTAAATTTTATGTACTTTTTTCTGAGTCGTTTTAACCTCTTTTAACAATCAGATAATGAGGAATTGAATGAGTGCGGATTTTAATTTTTGATTGATATTTGAAGACAATTATCAGACAAATCATTTAATTGAGAAAACATTGAGTATATTTGATCTGAATTTATATTTAAACTGACGTTAACATCTTAACATCTTACATCTTAACATTTCGTAAGAAGACAACTTGTGACTAAATTAGGTATTTTGAAAGCACTTGTACTTGTAAATGTACTTGGCTACGTGTCTCCTGACTCACTCTTCGTTACGTATCGTTCATGGGGCTGATATGTAAATTAGCGCCGGTAGAGTGAGCTCATAAAACCAGAGTTTAAAAGCCTTGTTTGCGTTAACACCTCACTCTTTATAATCCACTTCCTTGTGTCTATTAAACCACTTGTCAGATGTTGAACTTTGACCACAGCAAACACTCATTATAACTCTTTATATATATATATATATATATGTTTATCGTCTCCTCTCCAGCTCCTGCTGTAATGATGAAACATTGGCCCCTTTAAAAGGCCACAAGTTTATCAGCATTAAGTTGCATTCCTCACATAGCAGTGAAGCTGACTAATCTGCAGCGTAGCAGCTTGTTCTGACGCTCGGGAAGGTTTCAAAACCAACACAGTAACAAGAAAGAAAAAAAAAAAAAAAAGAAAAAAAGAAAAGCTTTGTTTGACAAAGTCGTCCAGCCTGTTGGGTTGATGATCGTCATTCCAAGGAACACAAACGCAAACGCAAACACAGCGTCTTCCTCCTTTCCACAACTATACTCCCTTTTATTCTTAATTATCTTTAGCCCGATCTACTTTACGACTTTTCTGTTTTACTACAACGAGCGCTCATCCATCACCCTGTCAAGGTCAGTCATAAAACGCTGTTATGAGCCTCTTTCACATCTGTTATGATCTTCTGCCCCCTTGTGGTTCACCTGTATAAGTAAATGAGATTGTAGCTGAACAGACTGACACCATCCATCACCAGCCCTGTTAGTTTTATTACACCTGTTGGGGCTGTATAACTTTCACTTTTATCATTTTTTATCTTCAACATGATTTTTTTGTTTTGTTTTGTTTTTAATGAGCCTCAATCGACATTGCTGCCGCTGACTAATTTAAAAAAAACACATCTGTATGAGTGTGCAAAGACTTAATTAGGACATATTAAGATTTAATTCTGTCTCCATGGAGGTTGTTATGATCAGACGGGTCAAGTGTGGTTTGATACAGTTGTTAAGCCATAAAGACTCTTTACAATGGTCAGTTTTTGTTTATTTTTAAAAATATTTTATCTATTTCACCATGAATATGAGTCAAACTCCTCCTCAAGAGATATTTTACGTTGGTTGAAGTAATATCGAGTTTGACCGTCTTTTGTTTTCACAACTAAATAGTTAACAATGAAAGTAAATGGGGCAGCCAGCCGAGCTTATCTAAATAATTTTTTAACCACTAATAAAGCTCAAAATATCACTTCTCTTTAGCAGTAGCATGAATAGGGTCCCTACACATAAACTGAAGTACTGATAACTTACTGATAACTGTTTTTTTTTTTTTCCCGGTCATTTTCCCGAACAACTGGCCGATGTGTCAGTGAGGAACAAGGAAAAATGATGAATGTGCTGATCTGGAACACATTAGTGGTTAAAAAACAGCAATTTAGATCCATTTGGCCGGCTGCCCCATTTACTTTCATTATTAGCCATTTGGCTGTGAAAACAAAAGACGGTCAAACTCGATATTACTTCAACCAACGTAAAATATGTCTTCAGTTGGCGTTTGAAGTTCAGATTACGTGTTTCTGCAAATTAAAACCAGATATTTAATTTCTGTTACAACATTTTTATTTTTCAAACAACATATAGAGTACTTTACACAAAAAAAACAAGCCATTGTCCGCTTCAAATATTTACATAAAACTTTGTAGAGACAGGAAAAAAAAAAAAAAAAAAACAATCTTTGGGTCTGACCATGCAAAACAATAAATAATGTTCCTGACAGCGCTTTGCATGGTGCTTTCAACAGACTGCTATAAAACAAAAAACAAACAAAAAAAGCTTTTTTTTTTGTTGTTTTTTTTTTTAATTGGCTATACATAAAGCTGCCCTGGTCCACACAGTCATCAGACATGCCTTAACCTAAAACTAGGCAACAAGACGAGCAGTGGCTTTGACTCAGAGTAGGTCAGATGCACCTCAACACAATTGCTACAGTACGTCACGCACTCATTTGTTATGAGGCCATCCACACTGTTCCAATTTGAATTTGCAGATTTGTTTGACCAGGATAGATAAGAGAAATGAAAAAGATGTGAGATGTGCAACAGTTTTTTCAGTGAAAAGCTTAAAGATTACGCGAGAAGAGCTGCGGCGTCCCCCGGGACGGGACGAAGCACTGTACAGGGGAGTCCTCGACTCAGCGAGGCCTTCGGTTGCCGTCGGCGACACGAACGAGCAGGAGCTTGAAGTTGACGTCACAAAGAAAAAAACAAACAAAAAAAAAAAAAAAGTAGTTCTCACTCCTTTCATCCCTCGAGGGGGCGACAGACAACGTGCAGATCTGACTGAGTCCCTCTGAAGTCCAGGTCCAGACTCTGCTCCTCCCTCTCCTTCCTCCTCCTCCTCCTCCTCACTCGTCATCTGTGGCTCAGGTGATAATTTGTGGCTCCCAGGTCTGGCTTGCCATCTGGGGGCGACACTGCGCGATGACCGGAGGACCCGTCGGGGTCTGGCTGTCCAGGCAGTGTCCGCTGACCATGTGCTGCAGAGCCGGACCTTTTGGCTTCCACTTCTGCACGAGAACAAAACCAATCGGTGTCAGTTAGTTTGAAAGGAAACGCACACGTCCTCACACATCCTCCGCTTGGTAATATCCCTCCTCCCCTTTGAGCGTAAATGATGTGTGTCAGCACAGGAGGTTCATGTTAGTAGTGAGTAATGGACTGAGTCAAGCCTGGATTACAGTAATCAGATGAATGATTGACCTCCTGCGCTCAGTGGAAAAATCATAGCGGCGAGCGGCAGCCTGCCATCCCACAAGAAAAGAAACAATTTGTTTTTTTCTTTTTTTTGCGGAAGAAAACGTCCCGTACGCGCTCCATTTGTTGGCCAGGTCAGCTGGAGTCGGAACGTGACTCCTCCGCTGCGTTTCGGCAGCTACGGCTACAAGACGCTTTAGATATAAAAGATATAATGATATAAAAAGATGAAGGTAAATCACGGCTGATGAGGGAGCAGGTAGAGCTTGTTAACCCTTTAGCCAACTGTGAGTTAATTACAATCATCAACATGTATCAAATAAAGGATAAAATAAAATCATTTAAATTATTTATTTAAAATGTAAAAATCAGAAAAAAAAATTGATGGTTTTAATTTTTCATGTTTTTTTTTAATTTCTAAATGAAATAAAAATAAAATACAATTAAAACAATCATTTTAAATGAATGAATTAAAAATTAATTAAAAGAAAAACCATTTCATTAAAAATAAAAGCATTAAAGTATATCGTTTAAATAAATTAAAAGAAATATTTCGTCTCATGAATTAAATTAAAAAAAAAACCATTTGATTAAAAAAAAAAAATAAAACCATTAAAACAATTTACCAAAAAAAAAAAAAAAAAAAAAAACTTTTTAATATCATAAAATAAAAATATAAACATTTTATTGAAAATAAAACCATTAAAATAAAATTAAATAAATGTAGCATTTTCTTTCCTTTCATTTTCTGGCTACGATTATTTGATGTGTCGGGCTTTAAAGGGTTAACAGACGGCGTCAATGTCAATAAATCAATAAATCACACGACATGAGTGGTTTCGTTTATTAGCTCGCTGATCAAACAAGTTGAAGGTGAAGTCATATGGAGGTTGGTCAAAGCGAAGGGTTAATCTTATATAAGTTCCACAGGGTGTGTGTGTGTGTGTGTGTGTGTGTGTGACACGTAATGTAAACGTGCTGTATGAGTTTATGAAGATTAATACATCACTAGCGTTGTTGTAAAACCAGAACTGGCAGACGTTCTGTTTGGAAACGTGTCGTTTTCCGAGATTTTCATCACATTTATCCTCCGTCGGACGAAGGTCGAGAAAGCGAAACATTTATATGTGATCGACCTGTAAAAACTCATAAAACTAATAAAACGGTTTCGTGTCTTCCTGGCGGGTTTTTGCTGATCGTTGGAGGAGGGGAAAAAAAAAACCCCTGATGGATGAATCATGTCACGTATTTATGTTTTGTTTTTTTCGCAGAAAAACTGTTTTTTTCGCGGGATTAAAAGACTCAGGACCAAAGACGCCAACTGATTGCTTGTTAATTGGCACGATCCCAACGAACTCTCGGAGGATTGGGGCCTGCAGAGAGACGAGAGGATCGCCTGGCGCTCGCTCTCGCGCGCGCACACATGGTTGGAGTTAACGACTCCCTCCTCGATGTCGTAAATCAAGCGTCCTCGGCCAACACGTCGTCCACATGGGACGCGAGTGTTCGACATTCGCTAAAGCGAGTGGGGAGAGGGAGGAAGGAGCAGGGTGGGGTTATGTTACGAAGTTATGGGAGCGCTTGTTCGACCGCGTCTAATAAAATCAGCTGCTCTTCCTTTTTTTTCCCCGTTTTTCGCTGATGGGCTGCTGCTGCTTTGCGTCGTCTCCCTGGAAACGCCGCACTTACCTGCGCATCTTTAACGCCTAAATGAGGACGAACGGAGCGTTTGGTCCGTCCCGAAGTCCTGCTTCTTTCTTGAACCCTTAATGTCATGAATTTAAAAGAATGTTTCATCTTTTTTGAATAAACGAATCATCGTTTCTCACCTGTCGGGGCTCTTTTGTGTTGCAGGGCTCCATTTTGACCTTCGACCCCGCTGTGAAGGCCGTAATGGCCAAGCAGAGATCCTGCTGTCGGATCAGAGGCTCTATCAGTTCCCATCTCTGGAAAAAAAACAAAAAAAAAACAAAACAAATATATCAGAGGACACAAAAAAAAAAAAAAAAGCCCCAACTCATCTCACACGTCTCATGTTTCTGTTCGGCTGATTTACGGAGGAACTTAGTTGGATTTCGCTTCCCGGAAAAAGGAAAAAAAGGGAAATAGGAGCGGCTGCATTTCGTCATCGGCGACGTATCCTTTAGTCCCTTTGTGTCGCTCGCCTGCTTTTTTATTCGAACCACCGGTTTGGATAACAGCCGCTGATGTCCAGCTGTGTTGGTAAAATATCACTGCAAAATCCCCTGTGAGTGATTAATGTTGACTAATCTGACTTAACATAAATTAAGGACTGGCGCTGTCGCTCCTCGTACGATGATCAACAGCATATGTTTATCAGTAGCGTAACTAAGCGACAGACAGTATTTTTTTTTATTTATTTTGGCGGCGAGAGCGAGGGAACTCGAGTTCAACGCCTTGATGGATATGTCTTATTTTCCTGCAGAAAAGTCGCCTACATGCTCATGCGAGCGCGTTAATTGTTAACGTGGCGTTTTTACAGCAGCGACCCCGGAGCGACGGCCTCCCGGGGAGTCCTAACCTGTGACTGCGGCCTGTTGGCGCCGATGCCCCTGCACTCTGCCAGGCCCAGGATGTCGGTCCCACGGGTCTCCAGACACAAGCCGCCTTGTTTCAACACGCTGGACACCGCTTCCTGCTCGGGGACCCTTGATAGGGGGAGAAACGGGAACATGTTACAGAGGAGTGAGGTCAGAAAATAGTCTTCATGCAACATTGTAAAAAGAACACATGGATTGAATTGACTGGATCTCACAGCACTTGCTTATAAAAATATACAATCGCAATTGGGAAAGACCACAGAGTTTTTTTTTTTTTTTTTTTGGAAGCGAGCTGCGGCAGAAACAGCAGAAACAGCTGGAAGGGACACGTGCTGATAAAACCACGCAGTGATTCCCATCCACATCAGATATATTTAGATCATTATTGGTCCAGAGCTCCAGGGTCATGACACCCCGAGGGGCTGCGGGATTATTATTATTATAGTTATCGAGTTGAAATGATGAAAAAATGTTTTCTGCCTTTCTGACTTTTGTTTTTTTCGTAACCTAAACAGAAGAAGCTCGGCTTCCACTTTTTGGTGGACGCAGAATTTCACAAAGGTCGAAGGTCGCGCGCGTCACCAGGGCACGCACTTGCGCTTCTTGTTCTTTCTCATGGATGTTTGACCTTTAAAAAGGAAAAAGAAACCGTCCGCCCGTCGTACCTCAGCTCGGGGTAGACGTTCTCCATGTACCAGCGGAAAGGTTTGCAGTTCAGCTTCCGCCGCAGAGTCAGGCGATCGGCGATGCTGCGCGAAGAAAACGACACGTGGTTAAAGGCGAGATGGGGAAAAGCGTCTCTTCCAATACACCGTTCTAGCGCAACTCTACCACCACTCTCTGGGACCACCCATGTTTTTTTCTTTTTATCATTATTTGGCGGGAATATTTGCCTTTAATGACAGAGACAGATAGCGACAGATTGACCATTAGCATTATGGCTGCCAAGGAGCGTAATGAGGATGATAATTACCAGCCCCAAATTTGAAACTCTCTTGTGAGAAACACTGTCTCCTCTGTTGTTTGTCAACGTTTGAGACGACTCGTCTTTTTCCGACTTTTTCTGGGGGGAAAAATCTCTCGTCTCTCAACTCTGACAGACACTCCCTTTGGCCAATCAGCGGCCAGCCGGTCTGTTCAGGAGAGCACCGGGTGCAATTTCTAACACAAAAGTCGAGCGGAGCTAGAACGGTGTATATAAGAGACACAGTGAGAGAGAAAACTTCAAATTTCATTAACAGCGTTAAACCTGAGATAACTGAAATAAAAACAGTATCAGCATGAATGATACGATATGACAGCGTGAAGGTATAATGTGAAACGTAACATATCCTGTGCCCGAGCTGATGTTTCAATCTGTATGAGTGGAAGAGACGAACCTCCCGAAGGCTTTGCCCTGAGCCGACGGCCTCGCCGAGTAGTAGTACTGTTTATACTCGTCCATCCACACCTCAGCGGCCCGTCGGGTGTTCCTGCGTGGACGCACACACACATAAATACAACACCTGCTCAGTGACAGTAATGACAGCGCTGCGGGCATTCCTGCAGACAACTCTAATGACATGTGTCGTGTCACACGCGAGCGAGAAGCGAAAACACCTCCGTCTGGAATTTTTACTGTTTTTAAATTGCAGGTGAACAAGTAGACGCAATGTGTACACACACACACCTACACACCTATATACTTGTGTATACCCACGCGTACTGTATGTCTGAGAAATATAGACACTGAACCTACTGAATCTTCAGTTTTTTGCAAACCTACCACAATATTTTCAACATAGGCTCATTTAAAGACATTAAACAAGACAAAAGGCTAAAAACATTCTACTAGCAGAGGAATTTCTAACAGAGTAGCAGCCTCACAAAGGTTTTCATGTGCTGATGAATGTTAATGAGTGGTTAACAATCACTATATTGTTGTTGGGAGCGTTGAGTGGAGCAGTGAAGAAAGACGGGGCAAATAAATTCTAAAACATCCAATAAAGTGATGCAGATCGTTCATTATTTCTTATTAAGCTTTCGTTGATAGATGGATAAATAGCTACTTTATTGACGGCGCCAGGGAAATGATTTATTAAAGAGGCACTGCTGGGATTTGAACCCAGGATCTCCTGTTTACAAGACAGGCGCTTTGACCAACTAAGCCACAGCGCCTGCTAGCGGCACTGCATTATATCCTAATACGTTTTGAAGTTCAAAAGAATTTTAGGTTTGATTAATTTTGCTGAGGACTTGGGACCAATCACATTTCTGCCTCTTAGCTCCGCCCCCTCTTTTGCACAAGGGTGAGGGGCTAACGAAGCTGTTCCAGGACCAGCACTGCAAACGAAAGGGATATGAGAAGTTTCCCAGCATGCACCAGGGCATGGACGGCGACAGAGGGAAAACGGGACACCTGTAAATTCGCAGGCCAGTCGTCAAAAAAGTTAGCGATTTAACCGAATCAATAAATGAATGGAACTTATTAAGCTAACTTATCGCTGACCGCTAATCGATAACGTTAGCTAGCAATCAATAGTTTCATTAATGTATTTAACTTATTAAGCTAACTTATCGCTAACCGCTAATCAATAGCATTTGTTAACATTAGCTAGTTTGCTAATGTCGCTCACATTAGTGTTAGCGACAACGTTAGCAAGGAGGAGTGTGTGTGTGTGTGAGGAGGCAATCGATAGTTTCATTTAATATATTCAACTTACTAAGCTAACTTATCACTAACCATTAACGTTAGCTAGTTTGCTAATGTCGCAAACAATAACGTTAGCGACAACATTAGAAAGGTGTCGATAAATAACGTGAACATTATTCATCAACAGACCCCTCAGAGGAGTGTGTGTGTGTGTGTGTGGCGGAAGCTAATGTTAACTAGCGGTCGCTAGTTGTCACTTTGCTAACGTTTTCCATGCGTCTGACAGCGAACATCTTGTCAGTTTTTAACCCGTCGCCAACTCGATGGACGCAAGTCTGTAGACGCCATCTTTGTTTGTTGTCATTCGGTCGTCACGGAGACTTGTCGCGTCGCCTTACGTAGCAACTAGCGACGACTTCTGATGGCGAGTAACGGTAAAGTAGAGGTGAATCATTTCCCAGAGGAACGTTGTCACCCCTCAACACTTTGTTTCAAGGGAGGAGAGGTGAGAGAAGAGGAATGCGATCAACCCTCTGTGTTGAAACATGAGACACTTTAGATCTTAAGGCGGACGGACGAAAGATTAACCTCCTCCGCTCTTGGCAAATTGTTATGTGGCGTAATTATGGCCGTGCGGCAGACAGGATGTCAGCTTTAGAGCGGATCAAAACCCACTCACTTGATGTAGGTGAGCGCGTTGCCGTCTGGGAAGTCGTACGGGTGTCGTTTCCTGAACACGTGACCCACGCGGCTGCAGGGAAGAATCTCCAGACTTCCTCCGCACATCCACACCCGGAAAGACAGCTCTGTAGTGGAGAGGGGGGCGGACATAAAGAGTGAGGTACATGTAGTTATCTGAGGCGATGTCTGTCTGTCTATCTGGAAGTTGCACGCTTTAATTTGCACCCTCCCCGTCCTTTTCGTCTCAGCCGCTGTTTGCGTTCACCTGCTACATTTTTCATGCAGCAGATGGCCGTGATCTGTTGACACGGATAAGTTAACGCTCTGCTGCTTTGCAAATTCCAAGGACACATTTGGCATTTTTATGCGCGCCTGTGCCGGACCTCTGCAGCATCCAGATGTATCTGCAGTCATCCACTTAACACACCCTCAATAAAAAACAACTCGGTTCATTTTTCAATCAACGCCGTATTCCCGAAATTAACATCAGTTTTTTTTTTTTTGCAAATGATATTTGTGTCTAAACCTCGCAAACAAAAGGCTCTTTATTAGCGTACACTGAGCGGGTGAAGCGTTATTTTCTCATTATGCACACTAATGGGGTGAATCCAGGTCAAACTCATTATGCCGCATTGATTTTTCCTTTTAAAATAAGTGACCTGTAGCATGTTTAATTCTAATGGCACACAGGAATTTGGTTCAATATTCTAATTCAATATATATCTATATTTTTTTTAGAAAACGCCGCTGTATAAATTACCAACTGAAACCAAACTTATTAGATCATTTGAAGGAGAATTTATCTTAATTAGACTCAGTGAGATTAGAAAGAAGAAAAGGCAGAGGGGGATTTTTTTTTTGACTCATTTAAAGATAGTGTGTGTAGGATGTCAGTGGAGGATTATTAACAAAAAAACCCTCATTATTCTGAGTCGTGAAGTTTTTAAAGTTCACGATCATCCGTGTGAACTCACCGAAGTTCTCCCCTCCCCAGATGTCCATGTGGGTGTCGTACTGGCCGAGGTGGTTGAACCAGCTCTTGTCCATGACGAAGATCCCGCCGGCGATGACGGGAGTCCTGCGTGGTCGGAAATGGAATACAAATTTTTTTTTTTTTGAAGAGGTTTTAGGAGCTTGTGCCATATTTTAGTCTAAGTTATATGATCAAAAACAACAAATAAAACAGTAGTTTCTGCAGGAAACGTCAAAGTAATTGAAGTGATGGTCCGGATTAATTAGAACCCCGGGTCTATTTCACCATGAATACAAGTCAAACACACCCTCAAGAGATATTTTACGTTGGTTTAAGGATTTTCGAGTTTGACCGTGTTTTGTTTTCACAGCCAGTTCACAGCCAGCCAATAGTTAACAATGAAAGTAAATGGGGCAGCCAGCCAACCGTATCTAAATTGTCATTTTTTAACCACTAATAAAGCTCAAAATATCACTTCACTTCAGCAGTAGCATGAATAGGGTCCCTACACATAAACATAAAAGTGAACTGAGAGTTTATCAAAAAGACTGTTTTACAAGACTTACCCAACGTCTAGTTTTCATAACAACAGGTGATGAAGGGTGTTCCAGATCAGCAGATTCACCATTTTTGTGAACAAGAGGCTAATTTGTCCGTGAATAGTGAGAAAAATGATGAACGAGCTTTATTAGCGGTTAAAAAATGACAATTTAGATACGGTTGGCTGGCTGCCCCATTTACTTTCACTGTTAACTATTTGGCTGTAAAAATAAAATAGCTGGAATTTTTCAGCCAGTGTAAAATATGTCTTGAGGGGGTGGTGAAATAGACCCTTGGTTCATGTTACTCTGGACCGTCACTTTAAGCTCAGTGTGGTGTAATAAGGTCTCAGTCGCAGGTTTTTGTTCTGTGGACTCCTGGCTGGTTAATCCTACCGTGGACAAAACAATCGAGTCTGAAAACAGCGTCACATGTTGCTGTGTGGAAAATGTCCATTGTCACATCCCTGCCACCATTAGAAAAGCATCATAGTCGCACCTGATTGGCTGCGTGGGGTCACCTCTCGCCATTTTCTGCTCGATTGGAATCTGCTCCCACTTGAAATGGAGACTCCAGTCGAATCCTGAGGAAAAAGAAAAAAGGAAGGCACAAGCACGAAACAATAAGTCAAATCCAACGTGTTAGATTTACTGCCACTTTGTCTAGACGTCAGTCCAGAAGCAGCCAAGAAAGGATGGTTGAGAATATCCGGCTGAACGGTTTCACCCTCTGAAATTCCCTGATCTTCATACCAATCATAGCCACAAGCCCTAATAAATCACTGCTGTCCACAAACTTCATATCCACTGACTTAGAAACATTTTTTAAGATTTCCCTCATGGGTTTAAGTTGATTTGGCTTTAAAACATGGGTTTGTGAAACAGGTTTTTTTTTTTTTTTTCCTCGACTGCAGCTGCACGCAATCAGCTGTTACTGTGCAACATTTGGGTTTCGTGTCCTGACCTCCTCTCAAGTCGGCGGAAGCAGCCAGATACGCGAAGTTATCCAGGCTGATGACGTCAATGATGGGGCTCACCACTCGCGTATGGTCCTGCAAGAATAAGGGGGAAGACAGACGGACATGTTATTAATAAAGTGAGAGTGAACGTACTTGAAAACAGGAAGTTTTACGTCATAATCCATCATTGTTACATCAGAAACTGGGTAGTTAGCTTGACACTAATGTGGCTCGTTGGTCTAGGGGTATGATTCTCGCTTCGGGTGCGAGAGGTCCCGGGTTCAAATCCCGGACGAGCCCGTTACGTCGCTCCTTTAAGGACCTAGGATAAACATGACAATGTGATGCAGCAAACCGGCACCTCCTTGGCTCGAATTGACTCAGAGTCATCAAAAATAATCAACCTCCATTTTTAAACACCGGCAAGAGCGATAGCCATCGTAGTAGCCTATCTTGTCGTAAGCTAACCCAGCAACACCCAACAGCTTAGCCCATTCATGTCAAGGAGGCACCGCTGTAATGGAAAACAAGTGGAGTCGAGTAGTGCTAGAACTGTAGAGAGGAAAAGAGACAAATAACTGTTGATTGTGGTGTTTTCTCTAAGAACAGCTCTGCTGGTCACAAAACAAAATACAATAGGTCACGTCAATAGTACATGTGACCTCTCAGTTCCCACCATACTTTCAAATCAAATTAAACAACGGCTCGTTGGTCTAGGGGTATGATTCTCGCTTCGGGTGCGAGAGGTCCCGGGTTCAAATCCCGGACGAGCCCGAAACCGATTCAGTTTAATTGGTTTGCTTTCACCTTGGAAAGCTGACCTTCACATTGAATATTACATGTTCCCACTGTTGCACAGTGACTGCAGTTAGTGAAAATATATATATTTAAATCAAACCATGTTTTGATTACATTGCATTACATTGACGAGTATTAAATGTTGCACCACTCTCTGGTCGGATTAGTCATCCAGTTGACAAATATGACAAACACAGGCTTCGTGATTAACGAGCTGTTTGGATCTGTTGGTTTAATTGATGATGTGCACATGATTACTGGAGGAAACCCAACTGGATTAACATACTGTACTGTAACAAACAGCTTTTTCGACTTGATTAAAAAAAAAAAAAAAAAATGAATTTCCAAGTATTTGAACGTGAACGTGCCCAAAACTTCCCCGTTATTCTGCGAAAAAAGTTTATGGCTTTTTGAGAACTGAACGGACAAACCCAAAGATCGGTTTTGTCCGCGGATGTGAGTCCGTGCCAACGCTGCCGTTTGCCCATCAGGCATCTGTGTCGCGCCGCTTCGTATCGGGACACTCCAAATGACTGTTTCCAATTAGAGCTGCCCCCCCCCCCTATCACCCCTCCTCTCTTCTCTGATCTGAACCCGTCCTGAACTTTGCGCTCGTTGTGACAAAAAAAAAAAAAAAAAAGAAGAGAGAGAGCGTGACATGCCACTTTGTCAGAGAGCGATTTAGAAAGCGACGCCCTCAACAGCTTTAAGCGACAGGACGTTTATTGGGTTTTTAACAAGCTCCTGTAAATTGGCGAAGCGTGAAGAGAGGCCGCGCTTCCGAAAACGGATGTCGCCGATGATCTCTCAATATCTCTGCCCCCTCTTTTGTTCTCTCCTCCTCCTGTTGTTTGAATTTATTACCGTGTCGCCGTGCTGTGATTTTGTCGCAGATAAAAAGACTTTTTAAAGATTGTTTTTATTTCTTTTGTCTGTAAAATGCGATAAATATATCTGTGGACTTTGTATGCCGCTTGCCGTTTGACATGGGGGATTTTTTTTTTTTTTTTTAATCAGCCAGTAATGTCACATCAGTGTCTGAGTAAGTGAGCAACAGAGGACACACTGTGCAGCTGAGGCTAAAGGTCAGGAACCAGACTTGTGTTTTTCTGTCTTGACTCATGTTCTCATCATTTCATACTTATTATATTGTAGACTATAAGGAGATTTTACATTTTTTACGCTTTAAAACTGACATCAGTGTTCTCAACACATACAGTCTTGAGTGATTAATAATGAAATCTATGCAGCAGATTAGAATTGGAAGTGATTCGCCTGCTAATGAGCACATTTAGCTACAGGCGCTGGCGTTGGTAGAGTTAGTACGAAACCTGGATGATTCTCTGCTACTTTACATTTCACATTTCACATTTCAGTCGACTTTACCAACTGTTTCCAGTGGTGGTGTCTGGTGGACCTGGTCCTCTGATGGTTGGTGAATCATCAGTTAATGATCATAATGTGTCAACAGACCTAACGACTCCATCAGAGGCCGTCGGGACCTGGTCTGAGACCGGGACTGGATCTGTCGTGTTAGAAAACTGGAGGAGTCTGAAGAGACTGACAAAGAGCGACGGCCAATCAGAGGAGGGATGTGAGATAAATGCTGCTGCCGTCTCACTGATTCACTCACAACCACGTTTAAAAGTCACGTTTTAACGCTTTTTGTTTCATTTTTCACTTTCTACAAACTCCCCGCGTCTGATCCAGATGTTACCCGGTACCGGAAAACCAGCGTGTTGCCATGGTGATGTTTACACGCTTGTTTACCGGTTTAGTAATAGTTTCCATCATAACATTAGTTTTAATGTGTAAGTCCAGTCTCCTTGACTGTAGCTGCTATAGGTAGTCACCAGTCAAAGACCTCAGGAATATCCACAATGATTGGTTGAATTTGTGTTAATAGTTGTGATTGTAACGTCATTAAATCCTGGAGGTGGCTATGACTCTTGCCGGTGTTAAAAAATGGAGGTTGATTATTTTTGATGACCTTGAGCAGGTACTGAAAAAGGAGCTGGTACCAGCACCAAGTGGAAAACACTAGAAAATGAGTTGAGCTAAGGAGGTGCTGGTTTGCTGCATCACATTGTCATGTTAATGGCTGCCTGCCCTCATTAAGACTAACAATGCTGTCACTTGAGGGAGGTCCTTAAAGGAGCGACGTAACGGGCTCGTCCGGGATTTGAACCCGGGATTTGAACCCGAAGCGAGAATCATACCCCTAGACCAACGAGCCATAATAAAGAGATATTTAACAACATTTAAATGGGACTTTTCCGTAGGTGACCTCTCTACAACTTACATTACATTTACAAACCGATTTTAAATCTACTATCTTTAGGCCTTAGGGAACATGGGTTGTTTTGCTTTATTTACCAATGAATCATGAACAATAAAACCTTTACACTTTATTTTACCACAGAAGACAAACAAGATAAAGCAGCTGCTGTGTTCCTCAAGTACATAACTACTGTAGCAAATGATCTTCAGCACATTATTGTTATCCGTTATCCTCCGATCTGCTACGGAAAACGACCACACTGGAGAGGTCATACAATTCAATGAACTTCAGCTCTAATTCGCCGGCATTTATGAGCATTTATGAGCACGAGAGGTCGTTATCGGTGCTTAAAAACTAATTATGCTCACGGTCGTTTGTAGCTCCGGACTAACAAATGAAATAAAAAGAACAAAGTGGGACTCGACGCTCTCGAAGGTCTTCGTGAACAGACGGGTTTGTGGTCTCGAGATCGTCACCGCTGAGCCCGGACTTAATGTAACGGCAACTGCTCACTTTATTTATTTTTTATATGTTAAATAAAATCCTTCTTCTTTTAATGGTCTGTGGATTTTGCAGTTTGCTTAACATAACGTCGGGAAAAAGGAAAGGGAAGGTGGAAAAAAATCAACCTATCTTCACCTTTAAAAAAAAAAAAAATTACACTAATTATCACATTTTATCTAAAAATGTGCTAATTAGTTACATTTGCAAGGTGCTAACGGATTAAATTTACAGTCTTTAGAGGTGCTCGGCCTTATGCTAAGCTAAAATAAGCTAAGCTAACACTGTTGTATATGTATTTATAGGAGTGGAGATGTGATTTAGAGCTGCTGAAGAGAAGCAGAGCAGCTGTAGAGAGTTTTAATAGAGTCTCATGAATAAATGGTACAGTGAGAGACAGATGCTTCCTGAAACACCAGAGAGGAGGGAGGGAAAAAAAAAGGGAGTGGACGGAGAAATGAAGCTCCGCTCTGGAAGCAGCTTTGTCATCGTGTCAAGGCTTTTTCGTGGGAGTGGGAGCGCGCGTGATGGGAGGAGGAGGTTACCGAGGGGGAATCTGCTGCTGAGTTGTTGGGGAGCGTTTGCCGGCGACGGGTGGTGGTGGATTCAAGAAAGCAGCCGCGTCAGTTGAAGCTCAGCCGCAGGTAACGTCAAGGAGAAAGCCAGCAACAGTCGATTAATCATTAGTGAGTGATGAAGGGTTCTTTCCAAGTCTTTATCACGTCTGGGAAAGTCTATTCCGTGTGTGTGTTTACATTCGCTTGTGCGATTTTGTGAAACTGATACAGAAAAGCAAACTGAGAAGGAAACAGCGAGGGGCTCGCGGCCAAAATCCCTCTGATAGTTCACATGGAAATACCAGAGAAATTAAAAATGACAGCGCGGTGCAGAAATCCCCCCATTTCCCTGGCCTGATAATGACGACTGCGTGTTGGATTTCAGCCTGTTGACTTTTTTTTTTTTCTGTTACGTTTTGCGATTACGAAAAAACATTTGTGCGTGTAGCGGTAATGTCCCCGATGAGCTGCGTGGTGATTTCATTTGTAGTCTGCAGTGAATGGGAATATAAGTGAACAGAAGAAGCCTGAAGCAACAACACAAACCCCCCGACAGACACACATCGCTGTGACACAAAACAGGCCGACTGATCTGGTGCAACGCGTCAGGATGGAGAGGAAAACGCACCGGTTATGAGGGGAAAAAAATGCCACCGCGGTCTTTTCCAGGAGTGACATGTGATTTATAATGACTTAAATCTTACCCGAACAAATTGAGTGTTTATTTAACGCTAAGCAAAGCCAGCACATTACATCACAGCCAATAAACTCTGCCCTGGAAGGGAGTAAAGCCCCCTGAAGCTTGAGATCACAGGGGCAAAGTGTGTGTGTGTGTGTGTGTGTGTGAGCTGCATGTATTAGGTGTCTAATTGGAGAGTGTGAACGACGACGGGCAGGCTGTGAGCGAGCTCCTACCTCCTTGACTCGCTGGATCATGGGCTGCAGCCAGTCGGTGTTGACCTCGCAGTGACTGTCCAGGAAGGTCAAGATGGAGGCCGAGGCCGTGTTGGCTCCTCGCACACGTGATCGGATCAGACCTGAGGGAGACAAGGGATGGGAATGACACTGAGGCCTAATTCAAGGCTGCACCTTCTGGTTCACTGTTATATACACGCTCTGTTGATTTAACATGTTACAGTCAGTTTACTTGGCACAGTGACTACACTCCTCCTCGGCCTGTGAACAGCTGTTTAAAATCTTCTGTGACAGAGTTTGAGAAAATCACTGATGAGGAAACTCTGGCACATTGTGTCCTAAAGAGAGGTGCACTTCAGTGTGTTTTGGGAATATCTGTACTTGACTTGAGTTGTTTTTCTCTTAAAATTTTTTCTACTTTTTTACTTTTACTCCGACACGTTTTCAATGTTCGGTGTCGTTACAAAAGCGGCCAATCAGAGGAGGGATGTGAGATAAATGCTGCTGCCGTCTCACTGACAATCACGTTTAAAAGTCGGACGTTTTAACGCTTTTTGTTTCATTTTTCACTTTCTACAAACTCCCCGCGTCTGATCCAGATGTTACCCAGTACCGGGGAGGTCTGCTGCTGATTTCAGCTCCACCATGAAAACCACCATGTTGCCATGGTGATGTTTACACGCCGGTGTAGCGGTTTAGTCTGTGTCGGAGGCAGCGTCTTCACCGGTGCTCGTCAACAATAAACGGCTTTAAAAGCAGCGGCTACATCCTGTCTAGTTCACGTCACCAGACGTAGAGTTTGGTGACGTCACGGTGTGATCGGGAGTCAATCACTGACAAGTCTTGTAGTGTGAACGCTACAGGTCTGGTTCACTAGTGTGAACTAGGCTTTGGGTGCGAGACGTCACATTCAAATCCCAGACAAACTCACGTCAATAGTACTTGACCTGAGCTTCTACATGACCACTTTGACATTTGACCTCATCGGCTCGTTGGTCTAGGGGTATGATTCTCGCTTTGGGTGCGAGAGGTCCCGGGTTCAAATCCCGGACGAGCCCGAAAACAAATCACTTTAATTGGTTAGTCGTCCAGTGTGAACTAAGATTAAGTCGACCTGTGACTGTTCAGACTATCAACTCCATGTTTGAGGGTGGATGTTGCTCCATCTTAGAGGTGGATGATGGAGACACTTTAGTTGTTTAGTTCAGACTCATTCATTGTCTATGAAGATTGTTGCAGCTCCATGTTTTAAAGTGCTGGATAAACTTCATCATATTCTTCTGTTTTATTAACATGTACTTGTATTTTCTACATTTAATATAGTATTTACTTATAGATTACTGTCATACTTAAGTACAGGAAATACTAGATACTTCTATACTAGATATGTTTGTACTTCTACTCTAGTGTCTGTACTTCTACTCTAGTGTCTGTACTTATACTCTAGTATCTATACTTCTACTCTCGTGAGACTTTCAGCTTCCTTATAAAACACTGTTGAGGTTAAGTTGCTCTAATTTCATCTCAGATCTTTCTCTTGATGATCCGGCATCTCTGGGTTTAGATTTGTCGCCTCGTTTCTCGACAACATGCTCCAGATTTACAACAGAAGGTCTTCATTTCACATTAGCTGCGACAGATACATGCACGCGGTTGTCTAATAAAAGAAGCTATCAAACTATTATTTAGAGACTTCTCCGCAGATTTATTTGCTCTGAACGCAGACAGACAGAATCATCTTTTGTTATTGTTTTTATCAAAACCTGGTGTCCAATAACGCAATACAAGCGTTTGACAAACGTTTATTTCTAAATGTTTCTTTTATTTTATCAGATCTGGCAGCAGTAACATTTTTTCCCCACATGTGCAACAGTCGTCTGACTTCCCTTTAATGTGAAGTTAGACTAACGCATAAATATCAACTATTAAAGTTGGAGTATTTGGACTTTAATTGTTGCTCCGTGTCCTTGTAACTTCCTTGTCCTTCAACTACGGTTATGGTCATTTCCTTTGCAGGTGAACAGGTGTAAACTGCGTTTACAGCTCAAGGGAACAATCATAAAAAAAAAAAAAAAATATATATATTTTTTTCCTCATGACTGCATCACATTCTGCTGCACTGAGGCAACTGTTGACAGAAGAGTTGGCCTCTCTAACATACTGCTGCTACAATAGATTTCTGGCACCAGCTGGAGAAAAGATTTTGATTTTCGAGAAACTTGATGCTTTTTTTTGTTTTTTTTTTCCTGCCTTTAGCCTCTATTTAAACTACATCCAGAGAGGGTCATTACAGTTTTCTGTGCAACACAAGGTACATCTCTGATTTGTTTTTGTCGTAGCGAACTACTTGAAGCCTCCATCTGTGTTTCTGGGATACAAACCGCTTGACTTTAGCTGGCAAAGCTTTCCTCGCACAAGAAACAACCTTTAGAAACCAAACCAGTTAATTGGATTAATCTTGAGTAGATACCAGAACATGTCTTGCTTTTTTTACCCCGGCAACCGCTTTCAATTGCTTGTTGTGTGTGGGGAAAAAAAAAAAAAAAAGTAAAAGAAAAGAAGTGTTAATTTAGAGCCGAGAAGAAGCAGATCAATTTAAGAAAAGAGCTGTTGTGGGAGCAAAAGGAGAGTGACGCCAGTAAAGGTGTAAATCTTTAACGTAATTTGCATCTATGCTGGAGATTTATCATCTTTTTTACTTGTTGTCTGAAGCGTCTGCGGTTAATTAAAAGAGACGCATCTCATCGTCTGACATGTTTTCTGCCTGAAGTCAAAGATCATTAAGAAAATAAAATAAATAAAAATAAAACAATCTCGTTGAACTCTGGAGCCGTGATTGTTTGTACCAGTTATATGGAAAATATGAGTCATAGCTTTTTAAACATATTCCTGAGAGACAAATACACCTCTATCTTTAGAGGTTGTTATATATACATATACATGTATATGTATACATGTATCCAAACCAAGCTGTTCCAGGACCAGCTACTTCAAACGAAGGAGGGATGAGAAATTTCCCAGCATGCACCACTACAAGGACGGCGACAGAAGGAAAACGGGACACCTATCAATTTACAGGGCAGGCGTCAAAAAAGTTAAGCTAACTTATCGCTAACCGCCAATCATTAACGTTCGTTAGCGTTAGCGAGCGCTAGTCTAGTTTTCCATTCGTCTGGTAACAGGATCTTTTCTGATGAAACGTCGCATTAATGTAAACGAACGTCGCCAGCTCGATGGACATGAGCGAGTCTGTGGACGCCATCTTTGTTTGTTCGTTTGTTGTCATTCGGTCGTCGCGGAGACTTCCTGCGTCGTCTTTTACGTTGCGTAGCAACTAGCGACGGCTTCTGATGACGTGTGACGGTGAAGTAGAGGAACGTTTTCACCTCAACACTTTGTTTCAAGGGATGATGGGTAAAAGAAAAGGGTAGGGGTAAAAAAAAAAATGGAAGAAATGGAATTGGCTCTTAATATCTGCTCTTGTAGCACAACATCCACTCTTTTGTGGCTGCGTTTAGACACTTGTTTAAGTTTACAAAACAATTAAGTTCTGATTTATTGAAGAAAAAATTGACAACGACTTCAGACACTAAATTTATAAAAACAAAACCAATCTTTTCCAGACTTAAAACAGCATGTTTTTGTTTCCTAAATCAAACCATGGCAGTATAATTACCAATTCTGAGTAAGACAGCTGCTGATTTACACGTCCAGCACTTACAAATTAACATTATCATTCATTTCCAGTCATGTTTGAACTGGTTTTATTCTGTTTTTATTAATTATTGGCTTTTTTCAACTTCAGCTCACCCGTGTCAAACGCTTCAAACTGCCTCTGCGTCGAATTATTCACGCTCTGTTTTTGGTCTCCGCCAACTCCTGAGGGAAATTGTGGAAATCTCGCACGCTGCTAAATGCTCCAAAGTGTTCACCAGCACGTCTCTATTTGCGTCTATCCGTTTTTATTTATTAATTTTTTTTAACAAGATCTATGAGCGAACTGAATGTTAAATCGCCTCATAGAGCCGACAGTGACTGTAAAACATTGATTATCGCGGCGTTTAACTGTTTCTTAAATAGATTTTAAGAGGTTACGTGTCAAGGATTTTTTTGCCGTTGGCGTCTCATCTGAAATAATAAAAACTCCTCTTGCTTTTTTTTTTGTTGTTGTTGTTGTTGGTACATTTACTGCTCCGGTGCTTGATGACATCCGGCAGCATTATGACACATTAAAGCAGAGAAATTCAATGATGCCTGAAGGTGCGACACCATCTGGAAGGTGGCGGTGTGAAGGTGGATCAAATCTTGAGATTAGTCTCTGTTCTGCTTTTTTTTTTTTGCTTGTTTTGCTAAAAAAAAAAAAAAAGCTGCAGCTGCATTTCATTTAGTCAAAAACAGACAGAGGTCAATCTCATCCAAGTTTGCTGCATCTAGTTAAAAAAACAGACTCTTATTTAATCAGACGTTTTTGTTTTGTTTTTTTGTTTTTTTTTTACCTTGAACGCTAAAATCAAACTCCTGGCTCTTGTAACCCGGCTGCCGGTCGGGAACCGCCGGCCTACATTGGACACGCTCATGTTTTGTCAGCGTGTGGTTCATAAGCCCAAACAAAGTCTTTACTCACAGCGGCAACAGCAACATAACAACCCGAGGTCGGGTTTAATCTAATCCAAAAAAAAAAAAAAAAAAGTAATTAATTCAATTCTGAAAACCTGTGGGTGAAGACTCAAAAAACAATGCTTACGTGTTTTTCTACAGCCTTTTTTCTAAAGAGGAAGCTGCGATGGAGAGAAACTGTGACAGACTTCTGCAAATTAATTTTCTCAGCATCAGGTGTGAGGAGAGGAAAATCAACATCAACCTGAACCGACGTGAGAAACTGCATGTGTACCTGAAACCACACATACTGTGTATTTAATTAATATGCATCTATGCATTCTTGTGTTTCATTGGACGGTATTTATGTTGATTTATACCGTTTACTCTCTTTTCTTCGCTGACAGCCTCTGTCTGTAGATAGTAGATGTTGGTTATTTTATATTGATTTAAGTGGTGATATAAAGGCTTTGTAGAGGTTTGGTTGATGCTCATATTGGATGATACTACTTCCAATAAACAGTAGAAGAAGAAAAGAAACAAAGGATGATTTGACCATCCATCCATCCATCCATCCATCCATCCATCCATCCATCCATCCATCCATCCATCCATCCATCCATCCATCCATCCATCCATCCATCCATCCATCCATCCATCCATCCATCCATCCATCCATCCATCCATCCATCCATCCATCCATCCATCCATCCATCCATCGGTTAGCAAAGAATTTTCTTTATAATATTGTAACTCCATGAAATTCTATCCTGTGTCTATTATTTTATGCCTATCTTCCTCTTATATCATTTTATTTTACTTTAAGTGTTTCTAACACACTCTTTATTGTTCCAGCACATTTCCTTACCTTATAGAAACTGACATGACCACCACACCATGTGTCACAGTGCAAGAAAATTATGCCAGTTTTTGTCCTCTCCCCCTCTTTCCCACCCCGTCTCCCCCGTCGTTCCACTCACCCTCTCTCCTGCCGTTCCTGAGGCAGCGCACTTTGGGGATCTGAGCGAGCAGCTGGCAGTCCTCAGCTAGAGGAGGAGAGCAGAGGAGATGGGATGTTATGGCAGGAGGCAGAACCCACAAGGAGAGCAACACTTCTCCTCGTCTCGCGCTGTCAGTCACAACACAAACCCCCAAAATCCCACCGCATTCGTGCGCACTCGCATGAATTTTGGAAGCTCTTAAACGCACATAAATACAGATACACAACGCATCGCATTCGCAAACACAACATCCATCAGGGCTCCATCCCGCTCCTGCAGATAATCAGAGACGCATAAACACTAAAAGTGCAGTTTAAACAGAGTGAGTGGACAAAAATGACAAATTAAAGTCGAAATCCTTTTTCCACTAACAAGAAACCTATTGTCATGATCCAGACCTTTTTGTTGACGCACATGACCTGATATCATCACAAACAAGCACGCTCACACACTCTTGAGAGGATTAGCGGTAGCGGCAGAGAGTGAGTGTGATCTTGCTAAGGGATTGTGGGTAGATCAAGCGGACCTCCTTACCTGCCCCTTCAACGCCGTCAACACGTCCGCGTGCTGACAGAAACGAGCATGACGAGCTGTAATCCCGTTTGATTAAATTTGCCGTGTGTACAAAACCTGTTTGTTTGCATTTAAGCTGACGTATGTGTGAGAGTTGAAGTGCCCCTACCGGGGGGACAGCTGGCGTGTGTGTTTAAGTGCGTGTGTGTGTGTGTGTGTGGTGAAGCAGGCTTTATCCACTCAGGGAAAACGAGCCCAAAGTCATAGATCACACCCACTGAGCAGATGTTGTATACTTTTAGCCAGATTGTGTGTTTGCATATGTAGATGCCTGCGTGGTTTGTATACATTTCCGTGCTTTCGAAAAATGCATATTTGAATATAAAACGCATTCGCACGGGAATTGGAAAAATCAAATATGATAATAAAATGCGAGGCTGCGTGCAAAAAAAAAAAAAAAAAAAAAAATGAAAAGGTACGAGCTAATCTTGAAACATGGCCCCCGTGTGCATTTCAAAAACAAAAAAGAGCAAATAAAGAAATACGATGTGTAGGAATGTGTTGAATTTATGATTAGCAGCAGTTGATCTAAGCTTGGAGCTCGTTGGGTGTAATTGGGACGACACCTTGTATGATTTCCTGTCGGTGCAACACAGTCGACTCCATTCATTTTATTCATTTCTTTGACCCAAACTCACCACAATAGTGCAGTGTTAGTACATTAGTGCATCAGTACATGGGGTTTACGGCGGTTTATTCTCGTCTCAGCGCTATTGGAGTCACATGTTGTGGTCTGGATCCGCGGTAAAGACCGCCGTCCTTGATTGAGGACGGTATTCTTACGATTAAGGCGAGCCTTAACGGGATTACACTCAAGAAGACGACCCCTCCTCCTCCTCCTCTTCCTCCTCCTGCTGTTACTGCCGCTGACCAACATCTCAACCCCTCTCTCTATCTGAGTGTCTGTCTGCCCCCAAGGTCACATCGACCGTAAACAATCAGCTCACACTCTCAGCTCTGTCTGAACTTCACCTGCGGCGGAAAAAATCTCACAGATTTTGGCTTCGACCGGAAGAAAATATAAGGTTTACTTGTTTTTGTTTGTTTCTTCGCCGATGTTTAGAATCTACATGTCTCTTTTTTTTTTTAAAGCTGGAAGCTAAATGACGAAAACAAGCCAACAAGCCATGTAACCTTTGTTTACTTGTGGCCGAATGGAGATCAACAATCGCAATCACTAAAGCATGAACATCACTGTCTATTTATTCCTTTTTGGCTTCACTGTGGTGCCGTTTCTTTTAAATGTTTACCGTAAATTAGTGGTTTTAAAACCACCACAACCAGAGTTTTGTTTAGTTTTTTTGGTAAAACGACTAATTTATTCAAGGAGCTGTGGTCGAAGTTGCGCGAAAGAGTCCGAAAGAGTCTAAGCGAACGCGCCACACGACGTTTAAAACAGTCGCTGGTATTTCTCTTTTCTTTAGCGAGGATTAGTGACACTTTAAACACAACACAGCGTTAGGAAATGGCATCATGAGCAGGGGTTGGGTTGGGTTGGGTTGGGTTGGGGGGGACAACAGAGCGGAGCTGCAGGGAACAGATTAGTCGGTTCACGGGAGGCTTATTGGTTCACAGCCAGAGCTGAGTTGAAACTAAAGAGCCGCAGCCTGGAACCGGAGCGTCACGTGATAATTAACGTGGAGGGAGGGAGGGTTGGAGAAAATGAAAACGGAAAAAGACAAAATAAATTTAAACCTCGCCGACGTGTTTTTGCAGGTAAACACGGGGAAACTAAACGAGGAAGTAGGGGGCTAATTGAGCTGCCGCTGCTGCTGCTGACGCACTACTGTTTAGATGTCTGGCCAGCTCTGACACCTCAGTGTGTGTGTGTGTGTGTGTGTGTGTTGGCGCGTGCACGTGGTCGTGGGCGTGCGTCGGTGCTGAGCGCACGGTGAATGTAGGTCACTGTGCTGTTCCCACAGACTGAAGACGCATGTGTTGGTGATTACTGGACAGTGAGAAAAGCGTGAGCTCATGCTTGTTGTTGTAAAAAAAAAAAAAAAAACGTGGTTTCTCCTGGTTTGGTTTCATAAAACAACCAAACCGACCTCCTTTTAATGTGGTGCCGCTAAACTGATTCATCCCCTCGTTTTATTAACGTCGAGCTCGATTAAGCGGCTAATTTGCTTTTACGTAAAAAAAAAAAAATAACTACATAAGCAGGTTCTCATGCTGAGCAGCTGTGTTGTTTGTCTTTTTCCAACCCTCAGCAGCAGCAGTGGCATCAAAACTTCAAAAAAAAAAAAAAAAAAAAAGGGAGCAACATCCCCGGGATGCTCTAATCGCCTGCGATATGATATTAGCCTTGACGTTATCCCTCCCTCCTCTTCCTCCTCCTACATTTTCTTCCTCTTCTGCTGCAATGTTCCTTTTGTAATTCCAATAAAAAAAGAAAAGGAAAAAGAGCTCGACACCTGGCGACCGAGGATTAAAGCCAGGATTATTACAGAAACTCTGAGTCCAGATTCCCTCAGTGCAGCCACACCCTCCTCCTTCCTGACACATTTTTAATAACCCAAAATAAAAAATTGTTCCATTAGTTCTCTCGCTTCATAGATTTTCAGAGATAAGCAACAGGTCACAGTCAGCAGCTTAATGCCAAACGACTAAAATCCCTTTATTTTAATTAAATAAACAAAATAATCCAATTTAAACCCGACGCGGCAGCTATAGCTCTTGTTTCGGTCACTTCACGAAGGACAACGCTGACACATTATCGCCCGGCCGACGTTTTTTTAATCCTATTTAGACGCCCAACACTCACGGATGCAACATTACCTCGGCCATTTAGAGGCGGCTTCTCTGGCCAAATGGTGAGTTTAGGTCCCGAAATAATGGCTCCGGTTCTCTCCAGAGGAGGAATATCTGACTCTTTAAGTGCTCTGTTGTGTTTATCACCTAGTTGAGAATTTAGCGCGTCTGCCATTTGGTGCTGAGCTGGTAGAGCAGCAGCAGCAGCAGCGGCAGCAGCAGCAGCGGCGGGGTTTATTTTTAGAGTTTTAGTGAGTTTTTCAGCTGCCTGCTGAGGTTAAGTTAAGGGGCAATGTAAAAAAAAAAAAAAAGAATCAGTTGAAAGACAATTAAATGCTGCATAAACTGGGATGTGGATGGGATGATTCTCGGTGTGGCTTCACGGAAACAATACAGATAAAGTTGTGCTCAGTGGCACCTTGGCCTTAGCTTCACCGGCAGTAAAACAACAGAAACTCACGGTCGGAGCTGAAGTCATCGATCAGGATTATCTCTTGTATCAGGGACGGAGGACTTCGCATCAGGACGCTGAGAGGGAGACGGAGAAGACAGAGAAAGAGATTTAGATCAGGGGCGACGACAAGAGTCGGCGTCTCCGCGTCCGTCTGATCGGAGCCTTTTATGTTCGAGCTCGTTACCTTTTGACGGTGCGAAGCAGAGTGGAGCGAGCCTCATTGTGGAAAGTGATGATGATGCTGGTGGAGGGGAGGTCGGAGTCATAACTCAGAGAGGCACACCTATGTAGAAAAAGAGGGGGGGGAGAGATGAATGAGCGTGAGCTGCTTTGACTTCCTACTTCTGTAGGAATCGCAATCACGTGTTACATTTTCTCAGACAGAAATATCCCTCAACACATACACACACACAAACAAGCACTGGACCGCTGGAGTCGCCTCGACGTCGTTGCTGTAGTGACGCAGAAATACATCAGGTTGCCAGGCAACAGCTGCACAGATTCCTGACCCTCCTGCTTTTACTCCGATACCCGTCGCCGGGAGCTGGAAACCCCGGGGTCACGCACGAGACGTGAACGTGAAACGTGAAAAACCTCGCGCCAATGAATCCGCCGTGTTTTTGTTCGAATTTTCTTACTTTGTTTAGTTTCTAACGGGAAGTCTCACCGCTCATTGGTAAGAACAGCTGATGTATAATCATCTCTTAACCACAGTTTATGTTCGTGACTCACTAATGTCCTCGTGTTCCTTTATTTCTCGGTCTTACCGTTAACACGGCGACGCTGTGATAAATAAAGCAACAGAAATACATGATTCAGAAACAGCTACAGCTGTGGCTGATGATCATTTTCATCACTGGTGTTGATTATCGTTGTTGTCATTATTATTTCCATGAATTAAACGCAGAGTCAAATCCTCATTTTGATGAATTCGACTGAATATTCGACGTTTTCGCTTCAAAATAAGATCTGATGTTGTAATTTTCCTGTTAACAGACAAACTGATTGATTGATTAGTGGCTGTTGCAGCAGCAACAAAACAGAAATCATAAAGACATAAATATTGATTTTCTTTGCTTGACAATGGCTAAAGCAATCATAAAAAATGTTATTTAGCAGAATTTATCAGACGCAAGGAGTTCTCATTCAGGTCAAATATTCTGCTTCAAGGTTTCCTTCAAAAAAATATGACTAGTTAAGTGTTAAAATGAAGAGATTTTTTTTATTTACAAGATCCCTGACCTTTGCGAGGAGTTGTTGTTATTCAATTAATAAAAAAAAAAAAAAAAAAATCCTTTCAGGTATTCAGCGCACCAAACAGAAGGCCGAGCTAAAACCCAAATTAAGCGAACAAATTAGGCTTCGCGGTTCATTCGTGACCTTGTAGCAAAAACAGCTTGACAAGGAAGAAATAATTTATACACAAGGTCGAGCAAACAGTGGCGCGAGAAGTAATTTGTACCTCGTGTGCTAATATCGTACACTCAGTTTAGAAACTGTGTCTTCATTCAAATGCTATCAAACTAAAGTGTTTTTGGATACACACGTCAGGTTTGGACTTTTAGGACCAATCACATTTCTCCTTCTTAGCTCCGCCCCCTCACTTTTGTGCGTTCACGTCAGCAGAAGGTCGATCTGTCTCTATTCTCTTCTAGATGAAGGGTGAGGGGGTCACAACCTCCAAACGAAGCTGTTCCAGAACCAGCACTTCAAACCAAGGAGGTATGAGAAATTTCCCAGCATGCACCAGGTCAAGGAAGCAGTTGTCAAAAAAGTTAGCGATTTATTTCATAAACTAATCGATACGTTTAAGCTAATTTATCGCTAACTAACCGCTAATCAATAACGTTTGTTGACGTAACGCGATCGCTAGTCACATTAATTTAAACAAACGTCTTGTCAGTTTTTAACCCGTCGCCAAGCTCGATGGACGCAAACGAGTCTGCAGACGCCATCTTTGTTTGTTTGTTGTCATTTACGTAGCGACTAGCGACGACTTCTGATGACGTGTAACGGTGAAGTAGAGCAACGTTTCACCTCAACGCTTTGTTACAAAGGATGATGGGTAAGAGAAGAGAAATGGAATTGGCCCTAAATATCTGCTCTTGTCGTAAAATAACCTCTTTAGACACCTGATTAAAGTTAAGGAACAGTTAAGTTCTGATTTAATAGAGAAAAAGTTGAGACACTAAATTTACCAAAAAACAATCTTTTGGGTTAGGGAAAAGGGGTAAAAGGGAGAAATGGGATTAAATCTAAGACAGATTTTTTTTTACACAGCTCCAAATCCATGTGCAGCCTGAGCTTAAGATTAGTTCCTTGATCTTCTTGCTGGGATCAAAGCAGACTCTCGGTACTCCTGCTCACCTGTAGTGTCGGGTGTCTCTGATGGCTCGCTCGCTACCCAGCCGGTCGCTCTCCTGCAGGTTGAAGGCGTGCTCCCTGTACGGGTCGTCACCCGGCTTCAGCTGCTTCGACGCCAGGTAGGACTTCTCATCGAAGGCGCCCAGGAGGTGGTTCTGCTGCTCGGTCCGCGGCGGCTGGGTCACCTGAGGGAGGAGGACGCGGAACATGGAGATGAGACTCAAAGGGAAGTCTAATCAGGGAATAAGTGATACACAGTGAAATCAAAGTAAGAATAAATGATTAAAAAAATGAAGAACGTTGCGACATCGAGTCATAAATCGTCTCTCAACGGAGCCAAACGCATCAGCGCGATTTGCTGTTTGGTGTCAACACTCTGCTCCATCACTGCGCTTCTGTCAACAAACAGCTCCACTGCCACATAAGCAACATCCTCAGAAAAACAACTAAGCCTTTGACTTAAGAGGAAGCACAAATACAATATAAACATGTTTTTTTTTTTTTTGATGTGCTACGTGTTTGTTGCAAATAAGAGCAAAACTGTTCTTGAGAGTGAGGAGTAGTTCACAAAGCACAACACAAACAGGTCAATTTAGCAGCTTTTCCGAACCTTGTTTTAACAGATCTGACGTTTAAGGACTTCTTGACCATGTTGGCTTCAAAGCTGGGATTAAAATAAGGCTTATGTTGTATATTTTATTAGAGGGATTCATCATTTATTCATTGTTCAATTAAACATTTGGTCTAAGCGTCAAAAAAAAAAATTTCAGCCCAAAACTTGCTGCAGACCATGTGATGCTGTTGAAAGACCAAGAAATCTTACTTCTTCTATTAATTAAAAAGAGAAAAATGAATCCACAGCTACTAATTTGAAAGACGTATTCATCTTTTAATCACTTTAAAAGCAACTGTCTGGCTGCATCTTTATTAAATATATAGATTTTTGTTGCTTTAAATTGTTTTACATTAGTGAACTTTCTTTGTGAAGACATCATCTTCAGAGTTTAAAACTTTACTTTATTAGAACTGTTTTTAGTCCAGCTGAGCTCTTCAGCAATTTCTATTATTCCCTGACATTTAATAAACCAACTAAACATTTGATTAATTGCGTTAAAAAATAAATAAATAATTAAAAGAGTAATCAATAATGAAAATAATTGTTGGTTACGGACCTACGAGCGAGGCTCTTTCAGTAATAAATGACTTCCAACGCTTATTATATTAACAAATTGTTGCTTATTAAATTTCTGTTAATCAACAATGATTAATAGCGAATTATATCACTTGTCAACCTCAGTGAACGAAGCACTTTATAATTTCTCAAGGCAGGGGACTGGCATTGCCACTGGGAGCAATTTAGGGTTCGGTGTCTCGCTCAAGGACACGGTGGTGTGTGAAACAGGGAGTTGGTGATCGAAAAATCAACCCCCCCGAGACTGATGGATGACTCTCTTGACTTCCTGAGTCAAAATTAAACCACATTTATATTCAAGTAATGTCTGAAAAACCTAAAAAAATAAAATACATATAAGGTCCCTCCCTGCTGCAGTGAAATCATGGTGCAACGCTTCTCAACTAGGAATTACAGTCTATTGCGCTTTAACTTTTTTTTCAACCAGCCTGAGGGAAACTATCAGTCAAATGATTAAAATTTAAATGCTATTTTCTTTGCCACGTCGACGTGTCAGGGCTAACAGAGCAAAAACGGGATGGGCACTCGTCAAATCAGGATACAAAGTCGATAAATCCTCTGTAATACCCCACGAGGAGGTTTAACACACGCCGACAGCCGCCTGGGATGGGTGAGTGGGAGGTTAAAACGACTGATGAATAGGCTACATGACAGGGGATGATAGTAGAGAGGCGACACAGAGAGATGGACAGATGGAAGAAAAGAGAAAAAGACAAGTCGGGAGGCTTTGTGCTGCTTTGATGGAGGATTAAGAGGAAGCTCCTGGGCAGGTTCAGGTGAACGCGATCTCATTTTCAGTCTCCAGAGGACCAGCGTGACCCTGAAAAAGCCTCAGATGATTCATACACAAACATGCCCTGCAGTGTTCAGCAAACAGAGAGGGTGGATATGTGTTAATATGTACCAACTTAATACATCATAGCTAAAATAAACAAAAAAAAAAACACTGCCTGCTCAGGAGCAAACACAGACAGAGTGGCAAGCTAGTAGCTCATTAGCAGCTAGCTGGTAAACACAATGGTGCATTTAAGATACAAATATTTTATTATATGTGAATCAATATAGACAAAACCTAGAGCTAATATTTGACCAAGACCCACAAACGATCAAACACACAGACAGAAATGGCGGCTAGTTAGTAGCTAGGTAACAGCTAATTGGTAGCTAGTTAGCAGCTAGCTAGTAAACACTTTGGTGCATTTAAGAGCCAAATATTTTTCTCCATAAATCAATAAAGACAACATCTAGAGCTGATATTTGATTGAGACTCTCAAGCGACCAAATACAAAGACAGACACGCCAAAGAGCAGGTAGCTAATTAGCAGCCAGGTAAAGCTAAACGACAGAAATGGCGGCTAGCCGCTAGCTAGTTAGCGGCTAACCGCTAGTCAGTTAGCAGTGAGCTGCCGAACACAGTGGTGCATTTTAGAGCCAAATATTTTCTTAGCGAATTAATTAACTAAACTAAAATGACAGGAAATATTCGACTTAGCCTCACAAGTGACCGAAAAACACCGATAGAATCACGTCTGTTGGTTGCTTACGCTCCCAACCGTTAGCCAACGTACGTGTTTGCTAGCGCTAAGCTAGCGTTAGCATTAACTGCCATTTAGTAACTAATGAAGCAGAAACTCCTCACCTCACCTGTTTTCTCACCAAAAGCCGCCAACCCGAATTTAACTCTTGCTTCGCTTCCGTTTCCATCACCTCTTCACTTCTGCTGAAGTTAGTTAGTTAGTTAGCATGCTAACAAGCTAGCTCCTGACAGCAGCCATAGTAGCTCCCAGTCTGACGTCACGTAATGTGTGCGCGTTGTGTTTTTTTTGGTCACGTGGGGGCAGCAGACACCAACTGTGAACGCAATTTCAACATAAAATGACCTTTTTTTTTAACAGTTAGAGCCAAATTAATATCAAATTAGAGTCATGTTTGTGTGCATATTTATATATTCATTAGGGAAACACTAACTTTGTGTGCATGCAGTTTGGTGTTGAGGAGCAGGGAAGATAAAACTGTTTTTTAGGACGATTTCTCTTAGAACAGCTGGTTGCTGTGGTTAAAAATGACACAATGAGAGCAGAAAGAATGAACCTAAACCATGAAGTTGTGGTCCAGATGGATAAAGAAGCAGAAGCTGCAAGTTCAGTTGGTGATTTACTGTTAATTCATCAACCTAAGTGGAATTTTTTTTCACATTAGCCCAGTTTTTGAAATTCACATCGTCATCTGATACCTTGTTATTATAAAAAATACCGATTGCAGCTGCTCTGAGTGGCCAAAACATCATCTGATGCAGGTTTAAACTGGCCTGGCAGGCAGCTGATAACAATCATTTACTTTGAGGAGGTGAGGAAGTTGACAGACATTTTAATGCTTTGAACAATTTGAACAATTCGTTCAGCGTCAGCAAACTAATTCAAGCTAGCAGATAAATCACCACCTGCTCTTGACACCCGAAGCTTTTATTTGTTTTTATACATTTGGGGCTGATTTTTTAAAAATGAAAACGTCGCTAATGCTAATTATGCTAATGACGAAAAATATAAACTTTGCTAGGCTAACAGCATGCTACCGATATGGATGGATGGGCGGGATTGTGGCGGGCTAAGGTCAAAGGTCAAAGAAAGCAGAAGTACATTTATAGAAGCAATGTGCTTCTATCTACTTACACTATCGTATAATACTATAAATATTACTTAAGATTAAAGATATAAAATGTAATCAACCAATCAATTAAGCTACCCAGCTGCCCCAGTATATGAAATTAATTAAAATTAGTCTATAATTAAAGTGATGTATGTATCAAATATCTAATGAAATCCAATAAAGTACCATATTTTATTTTTAATAATGACAATAATGGTACTTTTCCACATTTGGCTATTTCTTTAATCAAAATACTTAAATGTTTAATGTTATAATAGTCAAACACCTCATAAATCTGGTTTGGAAATAAAATTTACTTACTGTCTTTGTCATGTACAACGTGAACCAACTGGTTTGGCAGAAACTTCTTGTTTTAACACTTTAAATTTTTTATTTATTTATTTTTTTTTTAACTTTCTTTCTTTGTAAAGAAGAACATACATATTTATTTGTAGTATCATTAATTTTAGATTTTACTGTATAGACTAGAACTCTATACTTCTCCTCCTGTGCAGCTTTGTCTGATTTAATCTGGCCATGAATAATAATGATCTCTACCTCATCTAATACGATTAGTATGTACATGTATTTATACATAAGGTTCCTTATAGGTGGTATAGCTATACTGATGCCATATGACTAGAAATATAAGGTTATAGCATTAATTATAATATCTTATCTTTAAGACATCGTTATGTCAAGATTTAAAATCAGATCTGCTTAAGTTGAGACCACGACTGTCAATCAAACTGTAAAATGTCTATTAACGCATGTTAATTAGCAATATATCTGTGGATGGATCTGACTCTTCGCAGGAACACAAACACGGTGGATCTGATCCACATTTTTGCACCAAATTTATCAGATAAACAAGCGTAGCCATTAGCATTTTTCATGTTATTGTCCCCACATCACCTTGTGGAGGACACCAACAGAGCTACAGAGGCCTATATTTATCACTACTATTAATTTTAGCAATCTTATCTCTCTGTTTTCATGAGGAACCAAGCACATTAAGATGACAGGCCATGAACTAGAAACCCAAGAAAACAAATAGAGTACTACTCTGTATTTTCTTGTCCGGCTTTACGCGATTATCAACAGTTAATAAGATTAAACAAGTCACCTGTAATGTGAGATAACGGAGGTTTCGCTCGTTATACCTCGGTAATCCGCAAAAAACACTATCACCATCATCATCATGACTAAATAGGAAGATAATAATAATAAGACAAATATAACAGACGGCACTTTGTGGCTCACTCCTCTGAATTAAATATGAATCTCTTCTGGAAAACGAACACGTCTGCCCGGGCTCTTTCAAGTCGAGTTAAAAGACTCGACAAATCACGTACAAGTATAACGTCTGCCTCTCTGGCTGCAGATGAAGCAGATGACGGATGATGAAGTCCCCGCTGAGGGACAGATCACATCCCGGTGATGCGTTGGGTTCGAGTCCTATTTACAATCTGTTTCCTCGTCACCCACAATTTTCATAATTAATTCACCTCTTTCATCTAGTCTGGTGGAAGATTTTCCTCATGAGAAATAGATTGTTTCCCCCCCTAATTTATGTGTCTCCTGTGTGCAACCGCAAACTTTCTTTTGGGTGGTGGGGGGAATTTTCAATGTGTTTGTTTCAAAGTTGTTGTTGTTTCTTTTTTCAAAACAAAGATGCCTGAATATATCGCGCTGAAATGTGAATTCAAAATGAGGCACGATACATCTGGGATATTTTTATATCGTTCTCAAACTGCAAAAAAAAAAAATGGTTGTATATCTCTCCCAGCCAGCTCAGTTGGAAGAAATTAGAGCTTGAAAACATGTTTTGTGAGGACACTGGGTCACTTTGACCTTTGACCTTCAGACACCAAATTAGAAATAACTCAACTTTAAAGTAGAAATTTGGTGTAAAATGAACTTTGGGTATGTTAAAACATGATAACAAGTTGTTATGTTTGCTGAGGAGCTAAACTACACTAGCCTGTTGCATTATGAACATTGTTATTTTCAACGTTTTTGTCCAAAAGACTCATGCAAGTGAATGGGGCAGCCAGGCAGCTTGAAGACGTCGCTATTTTAAACCATTAAAACAGCTCAAAGTAGCTCCACACTTCCTTACTGGTATAACAAGGGTCCTGACATTTAAAACGAGGCATTGAGAACTTTGTAAGTGAACACATCGTTTATTAAAAAGACTTTTTATACAGGTAGGACCTAGCGGTAGTTTCCAGTCGCTGCCATGTTGAAAGTAAGTCCTACAAGTCGATTGACGAACATGAACCAATGGACAGAATAGGAGAGATGGTACAAATTAATTTATTCCCTTTGTAGACATTGACCAGATATTGTCACCAACAGATGAAATCCATGCATTAATTTGGAATTGATTTCAACTATCTCTCCTCCTTTAAAACTGGCTGACTGGCTGCCCCATTCACTTACATGGTGAGTCTTTTAGACAAAATCGATAAAACTAACAATGTTCGTAACGCAACGGGCTAGCGTAGTTTTGCTCCTCAGCAAACGTAACAACTCATTATCATGTTTTAACATATCCAAAGTTCATTTTACACCAAATTTCTCCTTTAAGGTCAAATGAAAATTTGCACATGATTTTTAAGGATTTCCTCAAGGCGATCTTGTGATATATCTCATTATCATATCTCACAAGACAGAGGTGGAAGAGCAGGTTTTATCCAAGGCTAATTTTTTTTTTTTTTTTTTTTGTTTAGGCTTTGATCTTAATTCAAGACAAGTAATATTAAACATGGACGCACTGATATGAGTTAAAACAGTTTGTCTCAGGACCTTGACACACTTTGGAGAGTAGTTATATATATATCAATAAACTATGTGGTGGAGGTTTATTAGAAAAGAAGCAGGATTATTTCACAAGATGTAAATAAGGTTAGTTGCTTGTTTGATCGTGACACGGTCGATCAAATAAAACACTGACGCTCTGTCCAGACGAAGCCGATCAGTTGATTATATGATCTTTGATCACTGGACATTTTGGGGCGGTGTGGCTTTTTTTTTTTTTTTCTTGTGTGTGTGTGTCCATAAGTCAAGTCATGGAAAGTGTAGCTAATCCAAGACTCAGACAAGATTGTTAACAGCACATTTAACCCAGTTCTCTTGTGAACGGTTTATACAGTCACATGCTGAATGAGAAAAGTTTAGTCACAGAAAAAAAAACTAAATA
Source organism: Polydactylus sextarius (assembly GCA_016801845.1). NCBI lineage: Eukaryota > Metazoa > Chordata > Actinopteri > Polynemidae > Polydactylus > Polydactylus sextarius. The sequence goes on from CM028931.1 coordinate 8,578,216, forward strand.
AATCCAAACTGTTCAGGATCTACAGATGGATTCAAAACGCGGTGAACTGCAGACATAAAACCCCAACAACTGACGATTTCATGCACCGAAAAGAGAATGATGCGTGGGGGAAATTAGAGCACTCAACAAGAGGAAATGAAGGGAGAGAAAATAAAACAAGAGGAGCCAGTGCAAACTGACTTCACAGATGATGTCATTAGAGAATCAAACGTCGCTAATGAACGGGACTTAGAGAGAGGGAGAGGAGTGAAGAGCAGAGAGAGAAGAGGGAGGGAAGATGAAGAAATATTGCAACAAGAAGAAACAAGGGGCCTTCTCTCTTTCTGTGCAGCAGCAGCAGGAGCAGGATCGAGATCAGGATCAGGATCCCGGTCTGGTTGATGAACTGTTGGACCCTATCGTTCAATAGCTGGCAGCCTCTGAGCCTCCAGGTCAGATTACCAGGACCAACTACAGCGAGGAAAATTTCAGTTTGGTGACAAAGGTAAACGACCCCAAAAGATTACACAAAAAAAAAAAAAAGAGAGAGAGAGGAAGCTTCAAAATGTAGACGGTTCAAAGACTGATCTGATTAGAGGCGACGACGTCTGTTTGTGGCTCAGCTGCAGCATTGACCTGCCTGGAAAACTGACCTGCAGCCATGAAATACCTGCTGCTTCACAATCTCGCCATCGGACGCTACGATTTCCTCAAAACACTTCCGCTTTTTCCTCCTTTACCCCCCCCCACCAATCCGATCACTCGCTCACAAGCCGAATAAACGCCTCAACGGCTCCACCAGCGTTTGACATTTGCCCTTGAATTATTAAAACCCCGTGAACAACATTGTAACTGTTACTGCTGTTAGTGTTTTAGTGTTAGTGTTGCTGCTGCTGGAGTGAAACATCCTGACATGTTGGCACACATCCTCGTCCACAGCTGAGACTGATTTTTATTGGTCTAATAAACCGTGTAAAAAGAAAAAAAAAAAAAGAGGCTCCGGCGTGCTGTATTCCCTCCACTAAAGATACAGTTGGATTTTTTTAATTGATTCATCCGTCAGGGTGGTTACAACACCAGACAGCTGCAGAGATAAATTATATTTTCTTGCTCTAAAAATCCCAGATTCTTATGTTGAACAATGTTGGATCAGATTGTAGTTGCAGATGGTTTATTCTTAAGTTTATTGCTTATTTAATAGTTGATGATTTGATCTTTTAAAATGTAAAAATTTAAGTTTCAAAAGCAGCATTTCCCACATGAATCGTTGATTGTTTCTTTCAGGCTATTGACTAATCAGATGTCCCCGTTTCAAGGCTTTTAAAAAAACACACAATCTACAGGTCCTGTATCTCTTTACACTTAATGCAACACAAAACCCTTAAAGCCTCGTATCATATTATAGACCACATCCCCTAATCTGAGCTGGCACGGACCCAGAAACCTGAACCCATCCAGTCTAGATTGGAGAGGGTTCCGCACAGACCACCACCACCTACACCAGAGGTTGTTTTCACTCCTAAACAGACCTGATCGGACTGAGACAGCCGCGTAAACACAAACACAAACGACAAGACTCAGCGTATCATGTGGTTTTACGAGGCGTTTGTGCGCAAGACGCGCAGGACGGACTTATGGAAAGCCTCTTATACGGTAACGGCCGCTCGAGGGGTCTGTCGGGGCTGAGGAGGCGCGGACACAAGGCGGAGAGAGGTGTGTGTGATCAGGCTGCTGGTGGTTCAGCCTGTGGATCAGTAGGAGGAGGAGGAGGTGGTGGAGGACGCTGCTGACACCGATACATGCAACATATTCCTGCTGTGACACCCAGCTGTGCACCATCCTCATCCTCACGCTTCATCCGCCAGGTTTACACACACACACACACACACACACACACACACACACACACACACACATATATGCACATCAACATGCAGCACACACTCTCCTGCAGCGACAGTGTCGCCCCCCTCCTCCCCTTCTCCTCCCCCTCATCTCCCTTCACTCACTATCAGCGGGATGGTCCTGTCGTCCCGGTGGATCTCCAACCGTCCTGGGACCGGTTTCTGTCCTCCGTGGCCCCTGCCGCGGGTCTGCGACGCGGACGACGACGACGACGAAGACGACGACGACGACGACTGAGGCTTGTTGTCCTGCCACAGGTAATAAAACGTCCCCAGGATCCACGCGACGGTCAGAATCGCGATGGCGTTGGCCCGTATCCTGCGCATGGTGAGCCCATATGGAGGAGGCTCCTGGAGGAGAGGAGGAGAGGAGGAGGAGAGCCCGCTGCTGGTTCACGGTCCGTCCGCGGCTGAAGGTGCAGCCTCCGCCGCTGGTGATGCCTTGAATCGCACGGACAAACCTCTCTCTCTCTCTCTCTCTCTCTCTCTCTCTCTCTCTCTCTCTCTCTCTCTGTGTGAACAGCGCTGCCTCTGCTGGGATTTGCGCACTGACAGAGCCGAGGTCCTAGCGCCGAGTCATATCACCCACCTCCCTCCCTCCCCTACCCCTCACCTCCCTCCCCCGTCCACACAAAACACACACACATCATCATCACCATCCATCTAGTGGCTACAATAAAATAGGAAGAGGAGAGGATGTTCAGGATCATCAGACCATCATCATCATCACATGTAAGAGAAGGTGTCAGGTTCGTTTTTACTTCCTCGTCCTCCTCATGATGAAATGATGAAACGATCCACATCATCATTTCGTCCTCAGTCACTCTCTAGTGTGTGGTTTCTACCTTCCCCTTTAAAACACAAAGACCTTCCCTTTGTTTAAACCTCTCTCTGTGACATTAAACACATCACATCCATCAACATCTGTAGTTTTTCATCCTATTTCAAGAGGAAATGACCCACAGTGCACTCATCAGTATATAATTTTTAGATTTTATACACTTGCTACATTCATTTAAACATCTATCTATCTATCTATCTATCTATCTATCTATCTATCTATCTATCTATCTATCTATCTATCTATCTATCTATCTATCTATCTATCTATCTATCTATATTTGTATCTCCTATTATCTCTTACACTTCGATTGAATGTTCTACTTGGCAATAAAAGTGTTTTTTTTTTTTAATACAACGGTTTTATTTTTATTTATTTATTTATTTTCTTCCTAAGGTGTAATGTGGCTACAGCTGATGTAGTTACAATCGAATTATTTCCTTAATTTAAGTCTACGGACGATCAAAAAAAAAAACAGCATCGATCGATTCAGCGTCAATCATGGTCCAATAAACGTCTAAAATCAGCTTGGATTCACTTATATTACATTATGTTATAGGTCGAGTTTCACTGAAAACTAATACAATCTGTATGATTAAATTAAAGTGGAGCGTACCTTTAATATATATATATATAAATATATATATCATACTGTTTCTCCTGCAGCTGGCATTAAAGAAAAAAACTATTTAATGCAACATTTATTCAACCTGTATAAGAAGACTCATTATCCTGCCTGTGTGCTGCATTTAAATTACATATTTAAATAAAGAGCCTCTAGCTCGCACACACACACACACACACACGCTGAGAAAACTGAGCGATGCAGCTGAATTGATCATGAATTAAAAAAAAAAAAAAAAAGAAACATTTACAGCCTTTGAACTCCAGCTCCATGAATATTCAACTGACCTTTGACTTCACACCTCCAAAAAGAATTAAAAAAAAAAAAGAAAAGAAATAAAGTTTGAATATATTAGACTTAGAGGACCCCTCTTCTTCTTCTTTAAAAAAAAAAAAAAAAAAAAAATCCATAACGGCCTTTAAACGGCTGCAGAGACCAGCAAAAGATATCAGAGCAGAGCAATAACACCCCAGAGGCATAACAGAGTCGAGGAGGCTGAAAAATTCTCATCTTATTCCTTCTCTGCTAGAAGAAACATAAAAACAGTCCACAGCATGAGCTCATCCAACCCCACCTAACAGCTATACACGCTGTGAGTGTGTTTGTGTGTGAGTGTGTGTGAGGCTCTCACACAGCTGGGCCCACCACCACCACCACCACCACCACCGCCGCCGCCGCCGCCGCCACAACATCAGGAATCAGGAATGCCAAAGTTTTCTCTTCTCATTGGGAACATGAGCGTAAAGAAATCTGATCCGGAGTCAGTGTGGAGCAGAGAGGCAACACAAAATCAATAGCTGAGAGAAAAAAAAAGAAAAAAAAAAGAAAAAAGAAAAAGACCCCCCTCCTCCTCCTTCATCTACAGCTGCCCTCTCTGTTATATCAGTAACCTGTGATGTAATTCCAGCGGTTATTCTGTGATGATACACGATAACTTTAATTGGTTGCTATAACGACGATCTATCTAAAAAGTGCCTGGTTTGCTTTTATTCCTCGGTGAGTTGCTACGCTTAAAAGCTCCACTTATCACAGACCTGACATAAGCTGCGAGCGGCGGAAGTAGATCAGCAGCTGCAGCTTCGTACATTAGTTTTTAAGAAGTTAATAAGGAGCGCGCTTTATTTTGACGGGTTGGATCATGTGATCATTTATCCTGCTATAACAACATTATTACTTGAGCAGAAAGGATAAACTGTTAATACTGGATGTAAATAATCAACTGAGCCATATGTTACAGTTTAGTTTACACAATGAGAAATGCCTGTAAATGTAAATATTTGTTCTTCAGCCCAGTCCGTCACATAGGCTGGTGACCTGTAACCTCCCTCCTTCAAAGTGAGCTTGGACAGTGTAGAGACAATGGATGCATTCATATGTATATGTAAGTGGCTTTATCCATCTATCACTGGCAACTTACCCAGTTCTGCCGCCTTGCAGTTTCTCCTGCAGGATCCCAAGGTGGAGGTCCGGGCAAACCAGATGACAGAAACACTTTAAAGTGAAGGTCCAGAGTAATTTGAACCCAGAGTCTATTTCACCACAAATACGACTCAAACACTCCCTCAAGAGATATTTTACGCTGGTTGAAGTAATATTGAGTTTGACCATTTCACAACCAAATAGCTGACAAAGAAAATAAGTGGGGCAGCCGGGCAAATGACGAATCTGCTGATCTGGAACACCCTTCATGTTTTATTTTCCTCACTCTTCACGGACACGTTGGCCGGTTGTTTTCACAGCCAAATAGTTAATAATGAAAGTAAATGGGGCAGCCAGCCAAACGTATCTAAATTGTCATTTTTTAACCACTAATAAAGCTCAAAATATCACTTGACTTCAGCAGTAGCATGAATAGGGTCCCTACACATAAACTGAAGTACTGATAACTTAGTAAGTGAACCGAGAGTTTATTAAAAAAGACTGTTTTACAAGACTTACCCAACGTCTTGTTTTCATAATAACTGGTGGTAAAGGATGTTCCAGATCAACAGATTCATCATTTTCCTGAATATCAGGCCGATGTGTGAGTGAGGAAAATGATGAATCTGCTAATCTGGAACACCCTTTACCACCAGTTATTATGAAAACAAGACGTGTGCTATTTTGAGCTTTATTAGTGGTTAAAAAATGACAATTTAAGACACGTTTGGCTGGCTGCCCCATTTACTTTCATTGTTAAATATTTGGTTGGGAAAACAAGACGGTCAAACTCGATATTACTTTAACCAATGTAACATATGTCTTGAGGGGGTGTTTGACACATATGGCTCCACCCATGCAGGTCCACCACCTGCATGGGTGTAGCATTGATTTCCTGTTCATGCTACTGGTTTTGAAAATCTATCTATCTGATCAGTATCAGGTTGATAAATGATGTGTTAAGTATTAATAAAGGTGGTTGGGTTGTTCCCATCAAGGTTTTGACTGCTGAAAACTACCATATTATCATGTAGAGGTAAAGTTTGACAACTGCAGTCCAATAAATGTGACATTTGTGTCACCACATTGCACTGCGGCCTGTTCAGGCTGCTGCCAGCGTCGACACGGTGTTCTGTAATTGATTTTTTTTTCCACCCCTTCCTGTGTTATTATCAAATGTTAGCGGCGAAAGATTGAGTCTGGAAGGAAGCTGTTTCTTTTTGATTGTTTCGTAGGGAAAAAAAAAAAAAAATGAAAGGAGCAAATTTGGCCTAAAGAAAGCAACAGAGTACAAAGAAAAGCAAGAACAATGTGGCAGAAAGGATGAAAAACGTGTAATTAAAATGTGGCTACAGGACTACGGATGAGAAATGAGAAGCAACGTGGAGGCATGTGGGAGCACGCTGAGGCAGAAATATACATGAATCCTAACTTTGTCAAAGGATAATGGGGTAAAATATGTCGTATGAGTTAAATGGAGGTGATGTGTGCCCACCTCAGCGGGATAAAAATGACATTTACTGTCCGTGTTTTACAGCAGGTTGCTGCATTTTGTTGCCCATATTTCATCAGATATGTTCAAGTGAGGAAGGATAATGCAACAGCCGGCAGCAGAAATGAAAGATGCATAACGACGACTCTCAGGTTGGATTTTGTATATCTCTTTGCTTAAAGGAGAAATTCGGTGTAAAATGAACTTTGGATTTGTTAAAACATGATAACCAGTTGTTATAACTACACTAGCCTGTTGCAGTACGAACATTGTTTATTTTTTATCTTTTGTCGCAAAGACTCACCATGCAAGTGAATGGGGCAGCCAGGCAGCTTGAAGACGTCGCTATTTTAAACCATTAAAACAGCTCAAAGTAGCTCCACACTTCCTTACTAGTATAACAAGGGTCCTGACATTTAAAACGAGGCGTTGAGAACTTTGTAAGTGAACACATCGTTTATTAAAAAGACTTTTTATACAGGTAGGACCTAGCGGTAGTTTCCGGTCGCCGCCATGTTGAAAGTAAGTCCTACAAGTCGATTGACGAACATGAACCAATGGACAGAATAGGAGAGATGGTACAAATTAATTCATTCCCTTGTAGACAATGACCAGATATTGTCACCAACAGATGAAATCCATGCATTAATTTGGAATTGATTTCAACTATCTCTCCTCCTTTAAAATTGGCTGCCTGGCTGCCCCATTCACTTACATGGTGAGTCTTTTGGACAAAAACGATAAAACTAACAATGTTGTTTTGCTCCTCAGCAAACGTAACAACTCGTTATCATGTTTTAACATATCCAAAGTTCATTTTACACCGAATTTCTCCTTTAATTCAAATACCACAATGTAAATGTATGTAAAAAAAGAAAAAAAGCTCCGGGGGTAGAGATCTATCTGCCGTGTTTCTGCAGCTTTGCACATGAAGGTTAATCTCATTATACATGTAAGCCGTCTATTCCCTCTGCTGCTGTATACGGAAAGAGAAAGACAGAGCGAGTGAAAGGTCACGGGGGTCACAGTCACATCTGGCTCAAGGCTGGTAGATATTTGTCTTCATCGGTACGGACGACGACGCTGCTGTCGCTGTTATCTTTAAAAAGCAAAAAAAAAAAAAGGCGACGGCGACGCTGGACAGCAGGCGGAGAAAATAAAAAAAAAAAAAAAAGTCTGCGTATTCAGACAAAAAGGCAGCAGCAGCAGCAGTCAGGGGCGAGGTGTTGGTACTGGCAGCTTTGTAGGGAAAACTGCACACTCTAAAAGTCAGCTTACATCTTTTTTTTTTTTTTTTTTTTTTTTATATCTGGAGCTGGAGAAACCCAGCCCTTCGATGTTCACTTAACTGACTTGGGTTATGTCAAGATTAGCGGGTTCAGAGAGGAAACGATGGCTCAGTCAACAGTCAGTTTCTCTCCCACCGGGAAGGGAGGAGAGGGCAGGGGAGGGGGATTATTGGAAACACAAAGCTTCTTCACGTTCCCATGTCGACTGCAAGAAAGTTAAACTTAAGTTAGTGGGTGGGAACTGAGATGGAGTCGGAGATAAGTCACGATTAGTGAAAAATCAACAAAGCAAGCTGAGAAAACAAAGCAGAAAGACGATTGTTTCAGTCTTAAAAATGGCGCCGCTTTAAAAAAGGTTATTAGAAATCTTATTAGAAAGTAAATTTCTTGAAAAATAAATGTCATGGAGATATATTTGCACAAGTAAGACATCATAAAAACCATTTTAATTAATTAATAACTTTCCCGGCCCTGGTTTTCAATTATCTAAAGAAATTTTCAGCCCCCTCCGATGTCTGATGTGTCCTTGAGCAAAAGATCGAGAGAGCGACCTTTCTGTCAGTCCTAGAAAAATATAGATAATTTGCCCACAGGGATTTTTTTTTATTTATTTAGTTTTTTAAATCGTCAAAAGCTGCAAGTAGACAGTAAGTGTGTGTGTGTGTGTTTGAAGAGAGCCCCTCCACACACACACACACACAAACACAGCCCTTCTTCTTCTTTCCAGTTGAGCCAAGAATCTCTGCTGGTATTTCAGACAACTATGTAAAAAATTGTGACTCCAGAAAAGCGAACAAAGACGTTCACAGAGATCACACACACACACACACACTCCCACATTACCAACAGTGGACTGTCATATTACATCAGCCGACTATGGACCATTATTTCATCATTTTGCAGCAGAAAAACCACCGTCTGCTGATGTTTTCCTGCTTCGTTTAAGTGCAAACATTTTAATAAATGGATTTTAAATGTTGTGTAATCGTTCCAACTCCACCTCGCATTTCTGAAACACCTGACATGTATCTGCACGATGTTATGAGCTGTTCTCGCATTACCAGCTCGGTTGGAAAACAACACTGCACGGATGTGTTGAAATGTGTGTGTGTGTACATGTCTAACTCTCTGACTGTGTTTGAGCCAGACATTAAAATTCACTGAATTATCAATAATAATAATTAAAAAAAAAACCCAACAAACTCTGTGACACCTTGAACAGTCCGAGTCACAACGCCGCAGCGATTTGGTTAAAAACTTCTTCAACTATTTCCCATTTCCAGAGAGAAAAAACTAAAAGTCGAGACCACCTTTGGGATGTGATGCTCGGCCAAGTGGAGAGACTAGAGAAAGTAACAAAACCATTGAGAAGTTTTGAGGTTTGTTGGGTTTTTAATCCTCCAGGAAAACTCGTTGGACCCAGAGGAAAAGACTTGATTGCTGCAAGAAAAAGAACAAATTCTGCTGCAGGATCGAGCTTCTGCTGCTGCTTCACTGTTGGATAAACATGCAAGCAAATCATCATCAATCTAAACAGAAGTCTCAAGAGTCGCATCGAGACAAATCTCTATATTTTTTTTAAAACCACTGTTAAGAGTCAAACACCCCTTTAAGAGATGTTTTACGTTGGTTGAAGTAATATCGAGTTTGACCGTCTTTTGTTTTCACAACCAAAAAGCTAACAATGAAAGTAAATGGGGCAGCCGGCCAAAAGCATCTAGACCGCTATTTTATAACCACTTCATAATAAACCGAAGTTTATTTTTTTAAGCCAATTTAAAAGTCGACTGATCCAGACACTCTCAGTGGACGCCAAGTGCAGCAGAGCATTTCCACGGTGACGCACACAGATTCTTATAAGTTTGTGTCAATACAGACTAGTATTAAAGTGGAAACAGAAAGGGAGCTGCATCCAACATCACCATCTAACTCTGCATTCGACAATCGACTTTTACAGACTTTCAAGACGGCGTCGACAGGAAAACAACTTCAGGTAACTCTATCAGTCTCTATCACGAGTCAAATGTTATTTTGAGTCTTACAGCAGTTTAAAAATGCGACTCTATGCCCCTATTACTGCCATTATAGCTCTTTAGGTTGAAATCGCAAAACTCAAACTTTCTCAAAACTCTTCCGATTGACGTGATTTTGCTTCCAACACTAAGTAGGACCTCGTTATCATCTGAAACTCCTGACTTTTCCTTTAAACTTGAAGTAGTTACGGACCAAACAAGCTCACACATACTAATACACTCACAATGGAATTCCTCTGTGATAACAGAGGAACCGCAGCCAACGGCCTCGCGGCTGTAACCAGCCATCATCCGGATCTTATGGCGAACAAGTCGACACAAGCCTTGTGCATGCACTGCGCTTGCATAAATGTGTGTGTGTGTGTGTGTATTATGCAAACACAAGAGTGTTTGCAGTGAACAGAAACAAACCCGAGCTTTCCCCAACCGCAGGTTTCCCATGCTGCTTCGCTGCAGACCGACGGACAATAAGCAGCTTTGCTGACTCAACTCTCCATGTTTCATATTTAAAGTCGTCCTCCACCTAAAATATCTCTTCAGACTATGAAGCACTCCTTGTTGGCTGGAGAGAGAGAGAGAGAGAGAGAGAGAGGAAGCTGTAAAACTTTGTGGTCGTGTCACTGACAGAGACTGTAAACTTACAGAATTTAATCATGACATGTTTTCACAGCAGGAAGGAAAAAAAAAAAAAAAACTTTTCAAACCACTCGATCCACTTCTGTTTGTTCGGGCAAGTCACAAATCATCACGCGGCACCAACTATTAAAAACTACACAGCACCAGCCGGACTTAACTTGACCAAACCCTTTTGAAGCTCGGCTTCAAACAATTAAATATTCATTCATAATGGATCCAACTCAAGGAAAGTGAAGATGCATATTTGCGGAGAATTAGACTAAAAGATTGATGCCACCCTTGTACCTGCTGGTTAAAACCAGGAGATGGTTCGCTTACTTTGGCCTAAAGACTGGAAACAACTGGCTCTGTCTAAAGGGAACAAAATCTGCTTACCAAGACCTCCACAGCTCAATAAATAGATCTATTCTTTAAAATCTGGACATGGTTGTAGCTTCATATTTACCAGCAGTTGTCTTGTCTGACTCTTAAAGTGACGGTTCGGAGTAATTTGAACTCAGGGTCTATTTCGCCACGAATACGAGTCAATATTTTACGTTGGTTGAAGTAATATCAAGTATGACCGTCTTTTGTTTTCACAACCAAGTAGTTAACAATGAAAGTAAATGGGGCAGTCAGCCAAACGTATCTAAATTGTCATTTTTTAACCACTAACAAAGCTCAAAATATCACTTCACTTCAGCAGTAGCATGAATAGGGTCCCTACACATAAACTGAAGTACTGATTAACTTAGTGGGGAAAATGATGAATCTGCTGATCTGGAACACCCTTCATCGCCAGTTGTTATGAAAACAAGATGCTCCTGAATAAATACAGTCTTTCTGCATTGTAAAAATGGAAAACTCAAACATATTCACACAATTTCTGATTAATGACAGGTTGTTTATTCATTGGAAATAGATTCGGCATTTAAAATGAAATAAAATTGTTTTATTTCACCTCTTTAGTGATGGCAGGTCATTTTTGACCTGGAGGATAAGGAGTGTATACAGAACACGAAGACAACAGGAGGGTTAATAAACTAGTGTGAGCTTTATTAGTGGTTAAAAAATGACAATTTAGATACGTTTGGCTGGCTGCCCCATTTACTTACACTGTTAACTATTTGACTGCAAAAACAAAAGACGGTCAAACTCAATATTAGCTCAACCAACGTAAAATATCTCGATGGGTGTTTGACTTGTATTCGGGTTCAAATTATTTCCGACCGTCACTTTAACAACAAAGTTAATAAGGATTTTTGTTTCTACAAAAAAAATGTTGATCGGTCCCTTTAAAAAACTCATTCTTGACTCTTTTGAACCTCAAACGAATCAACTTTCAATCGCGTCCGTGATTTCTGTCAGGAGAGGAAGATCAGGGTGCTTTTTGAGGCGACGTATGTAAACTTGTCTTGAGTTGCTGACAACTTTATAACGAGCGTCAAGACGAGGAGAACTTTTCTCAGGAGGTGGGAACATTTCGCTCTTTGATTCTGAGGGATTTGACACAAAAACCCTCGACACCGACTCAGCGCGACGTTGAACATCTATCATCTGTCGTCTTCTGCTTTTGTCCAGAAACCAGCGAGGAAAGTTAAACATCTCACAAGCAGATACGTACTGCTACTACAAGTGCAACTGTTTTGTTAATCAGTCACTTGTGGAGAGTCGATACAGCTTTTTTCCAAACACTGACGTCTGACGGAACAAAACATCATTTGTGGTTTCTGCTTTAAGTAAGTCGGAGCAGACGGGTGGAGCTGCAGGATACGGACACTTACGAGCAGGAAAAGCAAACTAACCTGATATTAACGTATTGTCAAGACGGGACGGCGGCGCTCGCTCCCGAGCAACTCCACCCATCGTTCACCTGAACTGAACGACGCTTAAAACAAAGAGAGCAAATATTTGAAACGGATTTAAGCGGTTTTGTTTGAGGGGATTAAGACTTTAAAGTGGACCGGACGATTGGAAACACGTGGAAGTTAATGATATATATTGTAGATGAGATAAGGTCAAACTAAACGCAGTTTATTCCAATGGAAATTACAGCAAAAATGGGTATTAATACCTCAATTGTAGCCCTGCTCCTGCTGTGGATTAGCACGCAGCCAGCTGTCAATGTGTGTGTTATTATAAGGCTGTGACTGTATGCGCCACAGTAGGAAAAAAAAAATGTAGTCCTCAAACTGTAAAATGCAGCTGCGGGTTGTTGAGGAGCTGGAAATAAACTCGGCAGCTAACATGAAGAATCAAAGCTCGTGGAGTCGCTAGAGAATCCATTAAAGATTCATCCTACGGGAACCACGAACGTTGATTTAAAAAAAAAATATTCTCACGATTTCCGTGACGGATGTGAGGAAAGTCAAAGCATCACCGATGAACCGTCGAGGGGTTCATACTCTTGGGATAGTGACTCAAACGTTCTGTCGAATACGATTCGTCCTCCGAGGACCAAGAACGGTTAAAAAAAAACAAAAAAAAAAAGACACAAAATCTCCGAGCGGGAGCGGTAGCCAGGACGAAACCGAGTCATTCATCAAATCACTCATCGCGTCATCATCGTGATTTGTTCACTATTTACACAAATAATTCAGCCATGAAAATAAAAGAAATAAATTCAAATAAATAAATAAACCGAGGAGGTGTTTTTCTGTCTGCCAGCTCCGCAGAACATAAAGACCGAGGTGGGCCTGAGTGAAACTGGGCAAACTCTTTCTGGAACATCTTTTCCATTTGCACACTAGTGCACCAGTCCAAGACATGACAGCATCCCAGTAAAACACACACACACACACACACACACAGATATATATACAGTCGGTCTCTAAAAAAGAGCCACAATAATTCAGAGCGTCGATAAATTATTCAACGTTTTCCCCTCAGCCTCGTGGACACTGCTTTTTCACAGTCGCAGGGGACCGTACCATCGTGTCAGAGCTTCCTCCATATGCTCCAGCGCCGCATCTCACGGACGAACATATTCTGCTGGACCGGGCCGAGTTCTCAGGCCGGATCCTGTCACCCTGCCCAGACGGAGGAGTCATCGAGATCCATGCGAAGCCCCGATGTAGAGAGAAGTTGGCAGACTTCACTCTGTGTGTGTGTGTGTGTGTGTGACTAACAGCGTTGCTGAGCAGTCAGGCTGTTGTGATTTTGTTACTCCAGCTGGCTCGGCTCAGCGTAGGAAGTCCATTAGCAGGACAAGTAACAGTGTGGGCATTCTCCGCTGCCTCAGCTCCGAGGATAATGGGTCTGTCTGGGAAAAGACTTCCAGATGAGACGTGGACGCTCTGGGAAGAGATGAAGAGCGGAGGACACAGGAAGAGGAAGAGGAAGTGGAAGTGGAAGTGCTGCACATCTCAGGACAAAATGAAGGAAGAAGTTGTGCGATAACTGTAGAAATATTCTCTTTACGTATTATTGAATCATAATCGTCAGTAGCCGACATCACTAGTGAAATTTGCATATTAAAAGTACTTTAATAAATCTAATTTATAATAATTAATACTAATGAATTGATTGTAACGGTTAGATTTTGTATCAATGAGTTTGATTAGGATGGATTGATGTTTAATTGGCTCGTGTCTCATTTTAATGGAAGTTCAAAAGCGGCAGGTAAAAGACAAAACCGATGAAGAAATAATAATAATAAATATATATAAAAATAAGCTAAAAATATAACATTTGACATTATGATCCGTCCGTCTGACACAAATTTAAGACAAAAACTGAACTAAAGTTAAACAAATGAAATTAAAATCGTCAAAAATAATGACAAAAAAGTATCATTTTTTTTCTTCTCATTACATGATTTTCCAATTTAACTGTGAATAAAATTTTTATGAAGCATGTATAATTTACTAGTGGGAGTAAACTTCCCTAAATTACATTTTTAGTATGAAAAAATTAATTTACTTATTTTCCTCCGCACTTACTAACTTTCCATCCTCATTATCAATTTTAGGTTCAATTAAAAGAGGGAAAAAAAAACAAACAAAACAAATCCAGATCCAGCTGCTGCCGCTTTTCGCTCACGATCAAATAACTTTAATGAGAAATTCCGTCGTTAACACCTCTAAGTCTGTAGACAGTAAACACACCGCGGTACAAATGTTCCCGTTCAAAAAAAAAAAAACAAAAAACAAAAAAATGACATTGAAACAGTCTTAGCAGAGAATGTGTGCAAACTTGTTTTTTTTAAGAGCAGAAGAAGAAGAGGAGGAGGAGGAGGAGCAGGCAGATGTTTAAAAAAAAAGAGTTTAGACATCGTAGAGTTAAAACAGTCGCGTGGTTGAACGTCATTAATGACTCAGTTTAAAAATATTACAATCGTTACTTGAATTTCAGTGACCTGGAGGGTGGGAGGGTGGGAGGGGGGGGGAGTCCTGCTTCTCGAGTCGAGGCGGACTGTAAACACACACACACACACACACACACACACACACACACGTTTTATTACCGATGATGTCACCATTGAATCGAACTGCACGGATCAATCACAACTTCCGGCTCATTCGCTCACGTTTCCGTTCCAGTTGTGGTCAGAGAGGCGCAGACGCTCGTCCGCTATTAAAGTGCAGTGAGAGTGAGATTGTGTAACAATCTTCCTTCAAAGATCAGAGGAAATAAACGAATCGAAAATCGTTCCGTTTTACGACTTATGTGATAAAACGGTGATTACTCCATCATTACTGATGAATCTGATGTCTTTAATTAGCTTGTTTTGACCAATCAGCTGTCCAAAACTTAAACTAAATATTTTAAATTCAGTTTCATATATATATATATATATATATAATGAAAAAAAGAATCTGTTAACACTTTTTTTATTTTAAATAGTTTCACTAATCAACCAATCGTTGTTGATCTTAGTTAAAGTGATGATCCAGAGTAGTTTGAACCCAGGATCAAGTGATATTTTATACGTTGGTTGAAGTAATATCAAGTTTGAGCCTCTTTTGTTTTCACAACCAAGTAGTTAACAATGAAAGTAAATGGGGCAGCCAGCCAAACGTATCTAAATTGGCATTTTTTAACCACTAATAAAGCTCAAAATATCACTTCACTCCCGAAGATTCATCATTTTCCTGAACAACAGGCTGATGTGTCCGAGAAGAAGAAGGAAAATGATGAATCTGCTGATGTGGAACACCCTTCATCACTAGTTGTTATGAAAACTAGACGTTGGGTAAGTCTTGTAAAACAGTCTTTTTAATAAACTTTCAGTTCACTTACTAAGTTATCAGTACTTCAGTTTATGTGTAGGGACCCTATTCATGCTACTGCTGAAGTGAAGCGATATTTTGAGCTTTCATTAGTGGTTAAAAAATGACAATTTAGATACGTTTGGCTGGCTGCCCCATTTACTTTCATTGTTAACTATTTGGTGTTGAAATCAAAAGACGGTCAAACTCGATATTACTTCAACCAACGTAAAATATCTCTCGATCCTGAGTTCAAATTACTCCGGACCATCACTTTAAACGGTGATTCTCACGTTATAAAGCTTGTTTGAGAGACGACTTAAATAAAAATATACCAACTATTAAAAACAAACGCGCATGTTGTTCACAAGGAGGAGAAAAGAAGGCGTAGCTGCAAATGATGGGAGTTGAAGAAGTTGGCTTAAAAAAACAAAACAAACAAAACAGAACAACATCAAATACGCTGTAAGACGAACATCGTTTTTGTTTAGTACCAGTACATGCGGACAAAAAAAAAAAAAAAAAATACAATCTTCAGTCACAGAAGGCATAGAGCAGTACTCCTGCAGAGTCTGTTTTGGCGAATCAAGCAGTGTTCGAGGCCTACACAGTGTTACAGGAGGGGAGGGAGAGACAAAAAAAAAACAAAACGAAAAAAAAAAAAAACCGCAGACAATCACCGATCAGGAGTTGTAATGATATTCCTGGTGAGCGTCTCGAGTCAGTGGCGCCCGTTTCTCTTCGGAGGCGACGAAAAAACAAAAAAAAAAAAAAAAAATTCCTCCTGTTTCTTCATGCACAGAGAGAGAGAGAGAGAGAGAGTCACAAAGTCGTGGCCTTTCTTTTTCTTTTTTTTTGCTTTTGCTTTCAGGAGGAACTCGGGTTCTGTGACGATAGGAACCCGAAGTTAACTCAGGAAAACAAACAAATAATAATAATAATAATTATTATAATCATCTGTGTTCAGAGTTCTGCAAGGTGCTTCCGACATCCGAGCACTTTTCTTCAACCTTCTGACCTATTTCGAAGAAGAGGGGCGGTTATTTATTCGTAAATGGTCTCGGTGGATGGGGAGGCTGTTACTGCTCTGTGGGACAAACGTTGCGGTCTTTGCAGCAGAAGTAATGCACCACAACGCCGTTGGGATACCTGGCGAACGCACTGAAAGAAACAACAAGACGGACAGAGAGAGAGAGAGGGTTATTACGCGCTGCATCACTGCAGATAAAACAGACCATTAATTAAAATGTACACAAGCGAACAAACAAAACAGCAGCACTTTGCATTAAAGTGGTGAACCCAGGGTCTATTTCACTACCAATACGAGTCAAACTCCCCCTCAAGAGATATTTTACGTCACCTGAAGTAATATCGAGTTTGACTGACTTTTTTTTTTCCACAACCAAATAGTTAACAATGAAAGTAAATGGGGCAGCCAGCCAAATGTACCTAAATCACCATTTTTAACCACTAATAAAGCTCAAAATATCACTTCACTTCAGCAGCATGAATATGGTCCCTACACATAAAACAAAGTACAGATTAATTTAGCGAGGAAAATGATGAATCTGCTGATCTGGAACACCCTTCATCGCCAGTTGTTATGAAAACAAGATGCTTGGTAAGTCTGGTAAAACAGTCTTTTGAACTAGTGGTAAAACGAGAGACAAAAATTTGTCATTTTTTTAAACCATTTATAAAGTTTAAAATGATGAATCTGCTGACCTGAAACATGCTTCATGTTGTTCCAGATCAGCAGATTCATCATTTTTCTCGGTCTGCACGGACACGTCAGCCTGTTGCTCAGGAAAATGATGAATCTGCTGATCTGGAACAACCTTCATCACCAGTTGTTATGAAAACCAGACGTTAGGTAAGTCTTGTAAATCTTTTTTTTAAATAAACTCTGGGTTCACTTACTAAGTTATCAGTACTTCAGTTTATGTGTAGGGACCCTATTCATGCTACTGCTGAAGTCAAGTGATATTTTGAGCTTTAAAATGACAATTTAGATATGTTTGGCTGGCTGCCCCATTTACTTTCATTGTTAACTTTTTTGGCTGTGAAAACAAAAGGAGATAAAAGGTATAAAATGAGAGTTACAAGAAATGGATTTTTATTATCTCATTGTTTTTAATATTGGCAGAGAAATGCAAAAGTTATTATGTAACATGCTTTTTTTAAAAAAAAAAAATAAAGTTTTTACCTGTTTCCTATTTTCTTTTTGCAAACTCTGCAAGTCTTTTCCTCCGTAATGACACATTTCACCTGTTGGTGGAAGATTCGCTCCTCCTGCACCTGAAAGTCAGCGGGAAAACTCATACTTAACTCAGACCGAAGCGATCATGTCAAAGATAGTTTAATTTAGTTTAGTTTTGTTTGGGAAGACAAAGAAAAACAAACCGACAAATTATTCTATTTGAGAATCCAGAGACGGTAGAATATAAACCACAGAGTTCCTGAAAGTTTTTCTGCTTCTGAGCTTCAATTTCCTCTGTAATGATCAACATTTGGACCCATATGCTTCTTACAATGTGTCCTTCATACTGGAGACTTTAGTTCAAGCATCTTGTGTCAAACTGTCACAACGTGTCCTCGAATAATCTCCGTCAGACAAAGGGAAACTTCACATTTAACGCTGTAACTTTATCTTTTTAATGAAAAGGACAAAAAACAAAAAAAAAAAACAATGAAATCTCATGAAAAACACATGACTTGTTCTTAAGAAGGAGATTCCTTTGACTTAACTCAACAATGGGTCACTTCAGTGTCCACCACGTTTGACGTTGGCGACCTAAATTTTAATCTTATTTGTGCAAAACCGGCGTGGAGGCGACGAGCGCAGGAACTCACCCGCAGGAACTCGGCCTGCAGCAGACTCTTCAGCACCTGGTTGCAGCGTTTCCTCTGAGCTTTCTCCTCCAGGACGCTCTCCAGGAAAACCCGGATCTCGCGGATTTGAGTGTTTGCTGGGAGCAGATTGATGGCCTGGAAACCAAACAGCTGCTTGTTAAACACTGTCGGCAGGACATTATTAGGTTTTTTTGTTTTTTTTTCCATTTTTAATAAGTCATGGTTTTTCCTGACCAACAATATTAGTTAAGTCTCCCGGCGTGAGACGACTGGTGAAGTCTGGGAGATTTTCAGTCTAAATTAAAGGGGCTGGCCTTAAAGGTGAGCTCCATCACATTTGAACCTATATCCTACTGTTAGAGTCTTTCAAGTTAATGTCAGTTGGCAAAAAATGAAACAAATGGTTGCTACATTAGTGGAGATGTGGTGGTAGCGGTGAGCTAATAAGGCAGCTAATAAGCTAAGTGAATGGGGCAGATTTCTAACATTAAAGTAAACAGTGTTTTTGTGTCACTTAGGGCCAATCCCATTTCTACCCCCTAGCTCCTCCCCCTCTCTTTTTCACGTTTAACTAACGGCTAATCAATAACGTTCGTTAGCGTCAGCTAGCCACCGCTAGTTGTCACTTTGCTAACGTTTTCCATTCATCTGATAACAGGACTCTTTAATGCGTCGCCAACTTGACGGACACAAACGAGTCTGTAGACGCCATCTTTGTTTGTTTGTTGTCATTCGGTCGTCACGGAGACTTGTTTCAAGGGATGATGGGTAGGGGTGACAAAGGGGGTAGGGTAAGAGAATATAGGTTCAAATGTGACGTTCAACTTTAAGGCGCCAAAAAGCAACAAAACTAAACAAAAACACTTGTAAACGTAAGGCTGCAGATTTGTCTTTATGAGCAACATGAGGCTAAATGTTTGGAGATCCCAAGTCACTTGGAAACAATCTCACTACAAAGTCCAATCAGCAGCTGCTCTGGATAAAGTTTCATTTTCCAAGCGTTTTTTAATAGACGTTTTGTGTTTTCATGTTCTTGCTCGGGCCAAAGAATGAATGAATCTATAAGACAGAGGTAAACGCTAAAACACGTTAGTCAAATATAGTCTGACCTGGTCAAACACGGAGG
The DNA here is from genome assembly GCA_016801845.1 of Polydactylus sextarius. Lineage (NCBI taxonomy): Eukaryota > Metazoa > Chordata > Actinopteri > Polynemidae > Polydactylus > Polydactylus sextarius. Next base: position 8,597,602 of record CM028931.1, read on the forward strand.
TGATGTGAGACTAAGGCGCGGCGCTAAAATGTCCTTTACAGAGTCATGGAAAGTTGTTTGCTTTTTCACCTTCCCACCCGCTTCAAACGCATCATCGGTTATGGAAATGTATTGTAATCTGCCGCGTGCCGCCGCTCAGGCTCCGCTGCTGTTTGAGCATCTGATATCGGAACGAAACGAAATAAGAAAAACGACACGAATCTGCGGTTTGCGTGGTGAGGAGTTATTGAGGGACAAACGGTTTACAAACAATCCGCTCGGTGTTTTTTTTTTCGCGTGCAGCGTCGTCTCGTCTCCCTCGTTGTTCTGCTCTTGGCGAGAAAGAGTCTGGGAGCGAGTCCAGGGGAAATGAAAAGCAGGGTGAAAAAAAAAAAAAAAAAAAAGAGGGATGAGATGAGATGGAAAGTGCGGCCTAAGAGGGATTTTTTTTTTTTGTTTTAAACATAAACCTTTTTTTTTTGAGACTCTCACACCTTCACGTCGCTGTGAAATCACAAATACGACAGTTTTGTTTTGGTTCTGCATTAAAATATTAACAGCGACGCGGTGGAGACGATTCAAAGCTCTTGCGCTTCTGTTCCTTTTGTGACGAGATGAATCTGCTGACGAGCGTGAGACTTTTCAGCAGCTCGACGTCGTCTTTACTCGGCCTCGTTCGGCCGTATCGTGACATAAAGGTTTGACAAGAAAAGTAGGTCACGAGCTACTTCACCCTTTGCTGTTTCTGTTTCCGAGTGCAGAGAAATATTCAACATTACAACTCAGATCTTTTCTCTGGGTCGTTGAATCTTTCTATCACAAAGACGGCAGCCTGATTATGCCCAGCGGAGCGAAGCCCGTCTGATCTCGCTGTAAACACAAACTAAAATCTAATCCTCACCACCGCTTCCCTTCACTCCACTTGGCTGCTTTAATTTCACACCAAATGTCAAAAGACTAATTTTGCGCGAGCGCGCCGCGGCGGGTTGTCGTCGCTAATCGTGTTATTCCATCTCGTTTTAATGGATCCTCAAACGAACCAGACTCTTATCGCTTGCTACATTCGCAGCCACGTTTAGAGACGATTACTGAATGTGAGCGACCGGAAAAGATGGACTGGTTCTTAACGAGCAGCTTGATTAAAGGGGAACTACGTCACATTTGAACCTATATTCTACTGTTAGTGTCTTTAAGTTAATGGCAGTTTATTAACAAAAAAAATGAAACAAACTGTTGCTACGTTAGCGGAGATGTGGTGGTAGCGGTGAGCTAATAAGGCAGTTAATAAGCTAAGTGAATGGGGCAGATTTTTAAGTGTTTTTGTGTCACTAAAGAGGCTGAACATGTCTTTCTAAGCCCCATGCAGCATTACGAACATAACATAACATGAAAGTTTCAAAAGATTTGATTGTGGAGGGGCTGAATGGACAGTTATCCGCAGAGTAAGTACCGAATATATGAGCTTAGCGAGCTAAATTATAGGAGACAAAGTTGATGTTTCCATGTTGTTACACTCATTTGTAATGTAACAATTCAAATAGTCAACCATAGTTTTTGAGGAAATAACATCACGACTTTGTTGTTGTTTTTAAGGCTCCCGGCTGTTTCTTTAGTGACACTAAAACACTGTTTACTTTGACGTTAGAAATCTGCCCCATTCACTTAGCTCATTAGCTGCCTTATTAGCTCACCGCTACCGCCACATCTCCGCTAACGTGGCAACCGCTTGTCTCATTTATTTTGTCAAATGACATCAACTGAAAGACTCTAACAGTAGGATATAGGTTCACATGTGACGTAATTCACCTTTAAGCTGGTGGCGTTTGTTGAAGATAACCGCGTCAGCCGACTTTAACAAAAGTTACAACAGATTTAGAGCGGAGGACATTTTGTGACTGACAACTTACTTGACACCGACACAGGCCGGTGCAGTAAACACACAGAGGTAGAGTTATCTGAGAGTATTACTCTACTGGGGCTTGTAGTTAAATCACCCTGGTGAGGAATGAAGTGCTGCCGTGCTGTTGTTTACCTTGGTGGTGTTGAGTTTGCTGTGGTGCAGCTCCAGGACCTGCAGGGCCGCCTGGAGGTTCGCCTGCGGCCCCGACAGCTCCATCTTGATGGGCCCAAGGCAGTGGACGTCAGGGGGTGACAGGTACATTCGCAGCAGAGACAAATAAACCTGCAGCGGGCGACACAAGCGTTAGCGCGCGATCGGAATCGCCGTCGTTTTAACGTTCGGCGACGCAGGATTCCCACTCAAAAAGTAAAGAAAGCATAACGGCACGATTAAAACATAGGACTGTGAGTAACAAAAACAGGATTCGTGAATTAAAACAACACGACATCAAGTATTTACTGAGGTAAGAGAGAGACAAACAGGAAATTAAATCAAAATGTTGAGATGGTTCGGAAGATCCTAGATGATGTGATTCTGCTGAATCCAACTTTTTAGAATATTTCTCTGTGACTTTCTGATTAATCGATTCTCGCCAACTATTCGATGCTTTTATCCTTGGTTGGTCAAGCAGCATTTGATCATAAAAACACAGGCAATATCAGCTGTCGTTTCTGTCTCGGTAGATATTAGGTGCTTGTGTAGGACCGTGCCATAAATAATTAATCTATTATATTTGTATAGTGGCGTCTGCAGAGCAAACAAAATGAGAAAAGAAAAAAAAAAACACACACACAAACATCAGGAGTATAATAAAATCCAAGAGGACACAAATGAAAACTTACGTCTTTATTTCCTTCAACTGAACTGTTGTAGTGGCTGTGACAGTATCTGGAAAAAAAAAAAAAAAAAAGAAAGCTCATTTATATCACATGACCCTTTAAAAATCAATCAACTGCCGGGCACAACGAACTCATAATTAAATAAGGTTTCAGGGCGAATAACAGCTCGCTGGCTGTTTTATTCTCTTTCTCAGAGGGAAAATGGCAGCTGAGGATATTCGGGACTGTTATATTTGCTCTGTGGAGGTCACTCACTCCTCAGCCATGTGCGTGTCTTTCAGGATGTGCACGTAGATGAAGAGCGCCTGCTCGTGTTTACCCATCCTTCCCAGGAGCAGAGCCCGCTCCTCCAGCAAACCTTGGAGACGGAAAACAAAGTCAAAAGGTGCACGTTGCCGTTACGCCCTTCGGCTTAAATATATAGAACTTCAGAGAAATAACCGAGAGCGTGTGTGTGTGAGGTAATGGCAAATATAGACACTGTTTATCTTGGGAGCCTGTTACATGGGTATCCTGATATTTAAAGCTGCAGTATGTATGTTTTTTTTTTTGGCAAGAAATCATAAAATGATCCTAATATGTCACCAGAGATTAAAGAATCATGTTAAATTGAAATACTGACATCATTGACAACAACGGTACAGCCAGATTATTCATATTTTAACATTTAATCAACCAGGTAGCCAGTTAGCCGCTGAGCTGCAGCTACAAATAGTGTGGATTATAAATGTCTGATGTTACTAAAACTAAAAAAAAAGACCTCACTATGATTCTTAACGTCTTGACAAAAGCAGAAACCATCTTTCAAACACGTGACGTGAGTTTGAAAGATGGAGCGGCTAATTTTCTCCTACGTCGATAGGATTTAGCTAAGTTTAGCTAACTTCACCGGTATCATCACTAGATGCAGGTCGTCGATTGACCTACATCACACGGCAGCTTGTGATGGCTAACGTTAGCGTCCTGTTGCACAGTGCGATAACGGTGCAAACATTAGCACGCTAGCGCTAATGTTTAGGGGGCAAGCTAACATACTGCTCCTTTAAGTCTGTCTTTTTTTTTTTTAATTTATAACAATAACAACCTTCCTTTCTGTAACTCCAGAGTAAATATTGTACACATCATCTCAACACTACCACGCTCTTCTTTAAAGATAAAAAAAAAAAAAAATCAACATCCTTGTTTGTTAAGCAAACAGATTTTCAAAGCACTCTTTGTCCTCTGACACATTTCTCATCCGAGTGCGACTTGAATTCTTACCATCAAAGGGGAAGTTGCTGATGAGTCTGGCTGGTTCGTAGCAGGTCGAAATATCCAGGAAGGACAGCAGCTTGTTCCTGAACTCTCCCAGTTTGCCTTTCTCCTTCCCTGCAGCAACAGCTGGGACTCCTACGCGAGAGGACCGAGTTTTTATTTTAATATCTAGTCGTAACAGACTGCCATATTTTCAAAAACCTCCTATGCAAATGTTTTTAGAAAAGACATAAATACCGTCCACGCACTTGTTAGACCACAAAGACACACATAATGTGTTGCTTAAGTACAGCTGCTGCTTAAATATTTACAATGTCTGGACACAATAATCTCAGAGGAACCATTTCATTATAACACTGGTTGTTTTACTGCAAAATGCCTCATAAGAGAACACGGAGGAACAACCAGCTGCGTGGACTGATTTGTTTATTCAATTACTTTTTATTTGTTTATTTTTTTCGCGGACAGAGAGCACGTTAATGAGCATCTCTGGATATTTCGGTGCCTTGTCCCTGGATCCCAGAACGAACATTAAAGGGCACAAAAAGAAAGAGATGGATGGGCTTAAAAATAAGTCCAGACACTGTTTGTGTGTGAAGAAATCAGAGACGCCTCTCTGGACGAGGAAGAAAAGATGAAGCGAAGCCGTATGCGCTGATGTAACCGCATGAAAATTCAAACTTTGCTTTAGGTAGATGTCATTAATCTTAAAATGATGGTGTGGTCTAATTTGGACCCAGGGTCTATTTGACCATGAATACGAGTCAAACACCTTCTCAAGAGATATTTTATGTTGGTTGAAGTAATATCGAGTTTGACCGCCTTTTGATTTCATAACCAAATACCTAACAATGAAAGTAAGTGGGGCAGTCGGCCAAATGGGGAATCTGCTGATCTGGAACACCCTTCATGTGGTTCCAGATCACCCTTCATGTTTCATTTACTAGACACGTCGGCCTGATGTTCAGGGAAATGATGATCTGGAACACCCTTCATCACCAGTTGTTGGGTAAGTCTCGTAAAACAGTCTCTTTTAATAAACTTTCAGTTCACTTACTAACTTATTAGTACTTCAGTTTATGTGTAGGGACCATATTCATGCTACTGGTGAAGTGAAGTGATATTTTGAGCTTTATTAGTGGTGAAAAAATGACAATTTAGATACGTTTGGCTGGCTGCCCCATTTACTTTCATTGTTAACTATTTGGCTGTGAAAACAAGACGGTCAAACTCGATATTACTTCAACCAACTTGAAATATCTGTTGAGGGGGTGATTGACTCATATTCCTGGTGGAATAGACCCAGGGTTCAAATTACTTTGGACTATCACTTTAATTATCTACGCGCGCAGAAAAAAAAAGCAAAAACTCTAAAATAAGCAACCTCGGCGTGCAGAGATGCTGTGACCTTATATCAACCTGAAAGTTTTCCTCTTGTTTGTACCTTCTGGCAGCGAGATCAGATACTCTTTCATAAGGACTTGAACCCTTTCCAAATAGAGCTGGATCAGCACGTTGTGAAACTCTGGCCCTTTCTCGTCCCAAACGTAGATGATGTGCTCCAAATAAGGGATGGCGAGCTCCATGAAACCCTCCTTCAGGAAGTTCAGCACCTTGTCTCGAGGCAGAGTCTCCACTTCTGTCAGGTCCTCGGTGAATATCTGGGCAGGAGGAGAGATTTTAAACCTACATCAGAGCTTTTCCTGTGGGAACAGTGAAGAGTCTAAAGAAAGGTCTGCTGATATTTTTATAGCCTTAGTGCTGACGGTCGGTGTTTCATCTGGAGGTTGTGTTGTTCTGTGTCTCACCTTCAGGCCGTCTTCAGGACAGATCTTCAACACCCACGGAGAAAACTCAAAGATGATGCCCAGATTCTCCACTCCTGTCGTGGGGTTACAGTAAATAAGCTGTTGTGGTTTTATGGCTCAGAGGAAAACAACATTAAGGCTGTTGCAGTTTCACAAAAAGCTCTGTGAGCAGTACATTACCATCAGTAAGTGATTCCAACAGTGACTGAGTCTTTAGCACAGAAAGTGCACATTAAACTAGAGTTATACATTGCTACTCTCACTGACCAAAACTTCCTAATTTCAGTTACTCCAAAGTGATAAAAGCAGTTGTATGTTTCATATCAGTTGTAAAAGTTTTCACACGTCATTAAGCAGACAGTCAGGATGTCAATTATAAGATAATGTACATCTTATACAAAAAAAAAAAAAAAAGTTAAAAGTGATGATCTTGAGTAGTTTGAACCCAGGGTCAAACACCCTCTCATGAGATATTCTACCCAAATAGTTAACAATGAAAGTAAATGGGGCAGCCAGCCAAACGTATCTAAATTGTAATTTTTTAACTACTAATAAAGCTCAAAATATCACTTTACTTTAGCAGTAGCATGAATAGGGTTTCTACATGTAAACCAATCTGCTGACCTAGCCCAGGGTAGTCCAGATAAGCAGACTCATCATCTTCCTCATTCAGTGTTTTGTTGTGAAAACTAGATGTTGGGTAAGTTATCAGTACTTCAGTTTATGTGTAGGGACCCTATTCATACTACTGCTGAAGTGAAGTGATATTTTGAGCTTTATTAGTGGTTAAAAAATGACAGTTTAGACACATTTGGCTGGCTGCCCCATTTACTTTCATTGTTAACTATTTGGCTGTGAAAACAAAAATCGGTCAAAGTCGATATTACTTCAACCAACGTAAAATATCTCTTGAGGGAGTTTGACTCGTATTTGTGGTGAAAAAGACCCTGGGTTCGTGTTAGTCTGGACCATCACTTTAAATAAATATGACAATAATCCCTGAATTCATCTATATTACATGTAATCCAAAAATACAAAACACATTTTCTATTCATTTATTAATTAAATATCATATATGATTTTGTATTTAGAAAAATAAATACTATTGTGTTACACTTAATTTGACAGTGATGTCTTAACAAATAAGACACACAGCATCACGTGTGAGTAAAGGGTTTATCTTGGCATCGATGCTGTGAGAGATAAAAACTAGAAAGAGAGAAAAAACTTCGTGCAAAAACATCACATTTAGTCAGACCCGGACTGTGATACACGACAGATCCAGACTATACGTTTCACCCTCGATTAATCAGAGTGGGAGCTTTCTCTGAGGTTTTTCCCCGCAAATGCAACATAAATAGTGGAGGCGACGACTCCAAAAACCCAGCAGATTAGTGTTGGCTTGTCGATCCTTACCCAGTCTTTGGAGGTACTCCACCGTTCGCTCGTGGCCCTTCAACGGAGAGTTGGCCTTGGTGGACTGATCCAGCAGCACCTGCAGAGCTGCACGAGGGCAACCGGGGTGAAGAGGAGAGAAGAGAAGGGGAAGGGAAAGGGGGAGGTGTGGGGGGTTTTAGTCGGAGTGATGGAAAGTAACACGATCTCATCGACTCGGCTGTGCCGCGCGCCGCCTTACATAACTCCAGCGTGGACAGAAATTGGATGGAGCACATGCACGGTGTTAATTGGTGGCTGGGAACAGCTGCTTTGAATTGGCAGGAGGAGAAAGAGGAGAACTTCGTCGGCGTGTGACATCATGTGCGGGCTGATTAAAACCAGCCGCACTCACTCACACACACAGAACAAGTGAGAGAGAACAGGCCAGACTCTACCACAGACTCCTGCCAGAAACCAAATAACATCAAGACGGCTCTGATCTACGAGGATGACGAGTCGACCACATGCAGGAAACCTCCTCGGCGATAAAACTGTGGATCCTGACATTAGCTGATCCACCCTGCGCCCGCCGTGAATACAGCTTTGTTACAAACACACGACCGGTACCCGCTGCTCACAATGGCTCTTGTATTTGAAGGAGGAGGTAATGAGGAGGCCGCTGACAGCAGCCGACGCAAGCCCTCATTTAAATACGAAAACCCCCCGAATAAATTCAACAAGGCAAATTTGAAAGAGAAATTAGGAGCAGATGACTCATTGTGTTTTAATGCGATGTTTTCAGTCGTCGTGCTGAGGTCTGCGAGCGGTCTCCTAAACAAATAAAACCGAACTCTGATACGAGTTATTATGCGGTGATTGACTCCTCCGTCGTGCTCTCTCGCTCCGTCTCCGTCAGGATTGATTTCCCACTTCACAAAACGCAATCATCTCTCGCGGAAATGTCACCGCAAAGCGATGCTCTTTTTTTTTTTTTTTTTTTCACCTTAACGGAACATTTTGACGTCCGCACTGAGAATAATCACCTTGTATGTTCTCACAGACGGACTTCGACCAGCTGGAAAACATTTTGTCCGTATTGTTTTTTCCCAGAGCTTCGGCACCGACAAAAGAATAAAAACCCTGTTTTTAATTCATTTATAGAAAACAATACTGTCTGTCAACTGGAGAGAAAATACACATAGAAAATATATCCTTGTTGGCAAATTATGGTCTTCGGTTCTCTAATTAAAGCAACAGCGCGGTGATTACTAATAATACCTCGAGAGACAACAGGAAGTGTGATTAATAGCGTTAATAATAATAATGAGAGCGCTTCGTTTAATAGGTGAGCTAGTGTGCATGCGATGGAGGACGAGCCACTGTCAACAAAAACTTTGTGTCCCCATCCCCCCCCTCGAGTCAAACTGCCTGCTGGCAAAAACAAAACAAAACAAAAAAAAAACACTTTTGCTCTGTTTTGCATCAAGGTCAGCTCAGATTTGTTTAGAATATTCACCAATTCGGTTGTTTACCCCTTTAAACTCAGCTTGCATGGAATAATATTCTGTTATTAATATTGTGTTCAATGCATGTTATTGTTGTTCCATTTTCTGGAAATGTATGTTGTTCTTTCTGTTTGCTGATGTAAATTTGATCCTTTCAGCAGACAGAAAGCTGATAGAGAGAGTGCAGAAAATCCTCTAATCGTACGTAATGAAACCGAAATTAAACGGAAACCCATTTTCAGAGCAGATACACGACCTGGCACTTTTGAGTGAAAATGTCAAATCCCCCTGTAAATAAAGCCTGGTCTTGAAGCCAACCAGATCTTTCGTATTGTGAAACAATGATGTGATCTCATACTGTGGGGAGGAATTTTGTAATTTTCCATTAAATAAAAAAAATAGGGTGTTGCCTGTAACTCATTGGACCCGTTAAAGCCAAAAACACAAAGTGTTTAATGTTGTTAAATTTTCTGCAAAAGCGAAGAATGTGTTCGAGTGGATTTAACGGGCTCTTAAAACCACGAAATGACCGAACACCCCCAGAGATCTGTCTTACATTTGTATTCTCTTTTAGCAATGACATGTTCCTTTGTAGGTGATATGAGATTAAGATTTAAAGGTGCAGGATGTAGGATTTTTTTTTATGTCAATTAATCATGAAATGATCCCAATATGTCACCAAAGATTCAGGAATCACGTCAATTTGAAATACTCATATCACTGACATCAACAGTTGAGCCAGAATATTTACATTTTCGTATTTTCATCAACCAGGTAGCCAGTTAGCCGCTGAGCTGCAGCTGCAAACATCGTGGATAACAAATGTGTGACGTTGCTAAAACTAAAAGGCCTCGCTACGACTCTCAACAACGTCTTGAACAAAAGCACAAACCGGCGTTTGAGGAGCGGTGTTTAACATTCGCTCCAGCCCATTAGCATTAGCATTACAGCTACACCGTGGTGCCGCAGTCTCGTTAATGTGCGGGAAACATTGTTTGTTTTTTCTTCCCCAAACGCGAAAACACAATCACAAACAAACAAAAAAAAAGACGGTGAGTTCTGATGGCTAACGTTAGCATCATGTTAGCACGCTAATTATGGCGAATACGAAACGTAGCATTTTACACTAGATTGGCCAAATGTAAAAAGTGAGTCCTCGTTATGTGATTAACAGCTGATCAACTTACAGTGTAGTGGGCGGGACAGTAATTTGAATTTGACAAGTTTTTGCCAAAATCTTTCACACTGCGCCTTTAATATTACACGTATGGTTTGCAGCACAGGCCGTCCGACCGGTTTTCAGACTCGTACCTTTCCGGTGCAGGCCTTTCTTCTCGTACAGAATAATGAGCTCGCTGTACTTGTGAGCCTTCTTGAGGACGTACTCGCTCTCCTCGATGTGGCAGTGGTTGTTCTCCAGGCGGAGGAGCGGCGACACCAGAGCCACGTTGGTCTGAAAAGAGAGAGAGAACAGATTAAAAAACACGAGTACCAAATATTTCCAAACATGGATCCATCCAAGCCTTCAAGGTTTAGGTTGTGTTTCGCACAAAGATTACATGCAGGTGATTTTACTGATTATCTGATTCTCTCTGTTTCGCAATGTGTTTATCATTTAAACCAATCTAGTGCAGATGCTTGGCACCTCGAATATTGGACAATCTTAGAGGATACTAGGTTTATCCATCCAACATAAGCTCTGGGAGTTGCTCTCATTGCTGTAATAGGGTTTATTATACCTCTAAAGGGAAAGCTCCAGGTGGCACAAATCAAATAAATGGCCCCATTTCAAGATGGAGGAACAGTATGTCCAACCATTCTGTAGAGAATTTACTTTGGATGCTCATATCTGGTGATCTCATCCTCATTACAACATTTTTTTTTTTTTTTCGTCTATCGTGATCGATGAGGTTTGAAGCGCAGATTATCTCATAAATCTTAAGTTTCGCTTTTGCCGTCTTGGTATCTACCTCCTCCGAATAAACACCACAAAACAATTACAGCAGCTGAATGACAGTCACGCTCACGCGGCTTTTAATTTCTGTTGCTTCAAAGTAAACCTGCCTGTGAAATGTTTCAACACAGGACTCATCTGGATAGGTGTCAAGCTCCGGCTAAGTGGCCGGTGTCGCTGCCAGTTTCTATGAGTGTTGAGATTTACAAAAAATATTTCCATTTTGAAAGGAGGGTGAGGACTGCCAAGTCTGCAAGAGGTGATATAACTTTTAGAGCAGAATATAAACATTTGGACTGAGTTCTCTTAACAATTACAGACTGGTTATAAATCAAAAAGTTTCACTTAAGACATGAGAGGTTATGTGTGAACAGGTGCAGATGCATTAATCCTAGTTGACACTGGTCAAATTCAGTGGTCGTTGGCGAATCATAAGTTAATTATCATAATGTGTGAACAGCCCCAACGGCTTCATCGGAGTCTGAAGAGACTGACAAAGAGCGACGGCCAATCAGAGGAGGGATGTGAGATAAATGCTGCTGCCGTCTCACTGATTCACTCACAACCGCGTTTAAAAGTCGGACGTTTTGACGCTTTTTGTTTCATTTTTCACTTTCTACAAACTTCCCGCGTCTGATCCAGATGTTACCCGGTACCGGGAAGGTCTGCTGCTGATTTCAGCTCCACCATGAAAACCAGCGTGTTGCCATGGTGATGTTTACACACTGGTTTAGTAATAGTTTCCATCATAACATATTTTTTAATGTGTAAGTCCAGTCTCCTTGACTGTAGCTGCTATAGGTAGTCACCAGTCAAAGACCTCAGGAATATCCACAATGATTGGTTGAATTTGTGTTAATAGTTGTGATTGTAACGTCATTAAATCCTGGAGGATCTGATCAATGAGTAGGAGGATTGTTTTCATGTGTTTTCACATCTAAACGTCTCTACTTCCTGTTTCTCTGCAGCATCCAAATATTACCCGGTACCAGTGATTTCAGCTCCACCATGTTGCCATGGTGATATTTCCATGCTGGTTTAGCGGTTTAGTCTGTGTCGGAGGCAGCGTCTTCACCGGTGCTCGTCAACAATAAACAGCTGTAAATCACGGTGAGAAGCAGCAGCTACATCCTGTCTAGTTCACGTGACCAGACGTAGAGTTTGGTGACGTCACGGTGTGATCGGGAGTCAATCACTGACAAGTCTTGTAGTGTGAACACTACAGGTCTCAGACCAGTTGTTGAGACTCCAGATCATGGGAACAAGTCGCCAATGATCACGACAGAGACTAAGACTCACAAACAGTTGGTAAAGTCGACTAGTGTCAACTAGACTTTAGGGAAAAGAACAATCTTATAGTTATACTAAAAGTGTTTTTCATTTCTAATTTTTTCACTTTGTCTTTGGCACTTTGTGAAGGTCATACAGGTCATATCATGGACTTACGTGCAGGTAACACTTCAGTAGCGTGGTGTCGATAATCTGCAGGAGTTTTTTGCGACTTTTAATGGTCGGCGTTCCCTCCATGAGAGGAGACGTAGTCGAAGGGTCGGAGTCATTCAGCTGTTTCACCAGATGGCTGCGTTTCTGTTGAAACAAAAAAAAAAAAAAACATAAAATGCAGATTACTGATATTACACTTCCTCCTAGTTACACCGATTTCCCCGATCCTCACCCTTAACGTGTTTTTTTACACTGCCGAGGGAAAAGAATGTGAATCTTGTGGAATTTCCTGCTTTTCTCTCCCGTCGAAGTCAAACACAGCGACGAACACAATGTGCTTAAGATAATAGCTTAATAATTATTGTAATATTATTACTAAAAATGATAATATCTGTGTATTTATCCAGCACACCCATTAGATATTGAACATAAAAAAAAAAAGAAAAAAAAAGGAAAGGAAATGAACTGTTTCGGATGTAATAACGAGTTCAACTTGTTTTTGCAGCAATAACCTCAAGTGCAGTTTCAGGGAGCTGCAGATCAGACGTGAGCGACACTGACAACTCACACAAATCTGCTTCAGTCAAGCTCAGACTTATTTTTTATTATTATTTTTTAACAATGTCTGGTGTTAACGCCACCTCGGAGCATCTCTTTGTTATTGTTTTCGTTACAATATCTTGTATAAAACTAATAAATCAGCGAATCTTATGCTTGAAGTCGCATGCGATGCCATTAGTTGAAAAAGTCCCAGTAGCACTTTGGAGCGTCAACGATGCGCTTTGGCAAATTCGAGGCATGCAAACTAGATTTTTTTTTTTTTCTTAAAGAGCAGTGGCATGGAGCAGGAACGATTTGCATGAGGTAAACTCACGGCTGCTCTTAAAGTTTCTTATCTTCCTCACATAGTGCTAATATCCTAAAAAAAAGGACTATTCTGTCTCCATTTGCAGACAATTTGTCCGTAACTGAGGACAGATGGTTTAAATTTTGAGAGATCCTTTTCAAGCTTTAAACACTAATCAACAATTCTTCTGAGGTTTTTGTTTTTTTTTTGGTTCACGTCAGCAGATGCTCCTTTTCCTTCAAACTCCCGGTTCCATTAGTCTCGGGGGTTCTGGTCTACGTTGTGAACTGTTGAGTGATGGATTCGATATCGACAAGAAGAACTAAATAATGTTTGTGTTTTAAGTTACACAGGAGCTTGGTTGCATGTACGTTTATTAATGGTGCAGCAGTGATAAACGTCATAATAAAAAACACATTTACATTAATTTTACATTACATTATACCTGACCAGAAGTTAAAGTGGGTTTTATCAGGGTGGAGGAAACAGTAAGGAGCTACGCTACTACTATAGCACTAGCACTATAGCTAGTTATAGCTAGCTATACTAGTTAACCGCTGTTCGTGACGCGTTTGTCTTGAAAAAGGACGTTGTTCTGCGAAGTTCGGTTATCTGATTTATCTATTTTCTAATTGTTTGAGTTCAATTGGGTGTGTTGGGTTTCTCCAGTGATCAGCTGGGGGAGCTCATCGAGGTGGAGGAGAAGGGGGTGCAGAGTAGGAGTAAATCGTCGTGAGGGGAAAAAAGACATTACAATGCCTCAATACCGCCTGTAACTATGGGGAATGTACGATTTCATATGATGAAGAGCAGCATCGTGTGTCTCACTGAGGCCGACAAGAGGAAGGACATAATGATCGTGATGTTTATTAAGGAGAGATGGAGTAACCTGGAGCACATCAGTGGTACTGAGCAGCTGCTCACAGAACAATGAGCTGTTTGATGTTACAATTCGGTCGTACTACATCCAGAGGATATCGACCGACGCCACAGCTACCCTGAACTGAATTGCACATTTCTATTCTACGCTAGGCTATATGTAGCCGCTACTACACATAATGCTTTGCACGTTGATCGCGTGGTCTGGCGAGCTCTGAATATTACTGCCTCGTCTTCTAAACTAGAGCCCGACAAAGACGTGACGCACTAACAGACCTGGGTGAGGTAATCGATTAGAGCGAGATGAGCTTTCTCCAGCTCTGCCCCGGACAACGTAGGCAGAGGGTTGGGATAGTGCAGCTGTTTGCGGTAGTCTGATGGCAGCAGGTCTGGGTAGAGGCCAATCACATGGGTTGGATCTAGGAAAACACAAGAGAGAGGGAGAGAGAAAGGGAGGGAGGTGGGTGTGTGGGTTTTTATTCCGTGTATGATACATGAGTTTGTTTAACAGCTCTTGATTAAAGGGAAATGTGTTTTGAGGACAGACTCTTTTATATTCTAAACACACAAAAAAAAAAAAATCACTAAATACATCAAGAAAAACAAAACAAAACGCATAACCAGATATGAAATCAAGAGCGAGGAAACTCTGTCATCGGCGTGGAATGAGTTCTCACACAAGATGAAACGTGTCACTATGACGAGTGAAATTCATATGCGAGTGAAAACATTTCCAAATCCAGCAACAGATGTTCAATGGGTTCAAGAAAAGAGAGAAGGAGAAGGAAAAAGAAAAGCAAACAAGAGTAAATGTAATCAAATTAGGAGCAGAATGGCTTGAATTAGGTTGCCATCATGTGGGAGAAGCCGGAGACGTCGGCTCGCCTCGAAAAGGTAGCGAGGCCAACGCCAAGATGTCTGACGTTTAATCTCACGGTGTCGTGTTCTCGTTTGTTTTTTGGACAGTTACCTGTGCCGAGTTTGGCGAACACCTGCATGGAGTCGTCGAATCTCTTCTGGCAGAACAGGTTAAAGGCGTAGAGATTCTGGATGTGATGTATCTGCTGCTTCTTGTCGCCGTCTGAATCGTCCTTCATCTTCTGGCGGAAAAAAAAAAGAGAAAATTTCATCACGCCGCGGCAACATTTCTCCAGTTAATCTCCCGATGTTTGACTACGAATTCTTGGAAATGCTCCTGGAAAACTAGATCCCTAGATAAACTCGCCATAAAGAACAAAACTATGAGGTTATTACCTTTTTTTTTTTTTTTTTTTTTAAATAAAAAAGAAAACACACTGCTTCTAATCAAGATAAGTCATTTTTTTTTTTTTTACATCCTCTGAGCTAAAACACAAATTGAATCCTTGGGAATTTAATAACACTGTTGAAACTGCGACAGCGTTGCTCACCGCGAGCTGCAGAGCGAGCTCGAACTGCTTGTCCTGAAGGAGCTGCCGGATCTGACTGGCTATCGACACGGGCACCAGGCGCCACACGAAGTGGTTGCTGGCGACGTACACGATGTTTTGCCTGTTTGGACGTTAAAGAGGAGAAAACAAGATTAGAGTGGACGGCTGGAGTCGGACAGGAAGAGCTGACATTATCAAGTGAAGTTGCCAGAGAAACCTAGGGGAGTCGATGAAAGCGGCCAGTGATACGTGATAATCCTTTAAGTATGTTGGACAACGTAAACAGAGTGGGAGCTTCAATAAGGACGCCATTCATTGGCGAACCTGCAACTAAAAGACAGTATTGTCTCTTCACTATTACTGCCACCATTACAAAGCAACAGCATCTCAACTCAAGTCAATAGCTACAGACTTCCAAACTTCGGATTAGTTCAAGAACAGTCCGTAGACAGCTTCATGGGGCAGGTTTGCAGCTACAGTGTAAAACACGCCACCACTGGACTCTAGAAGAGTGGATATGTCAGTTGTCAGCTCTCTGTCGGTTGGTGGGTGTCGTACAAGCAATTCACCACCAGAACAGTAGGGGGTGATACGTTTTTTTTCCCCCCATTACGACTATCGACTATTGTTGTTTGTTTATTTTTACCGGCCCGGCCTTGTTCCTCCAAACACAACAAACAATTTGAATCGGAACTGATCGACATTGAACAACAAAAAACATAAGTTTTATTGCGACTGCTGAGATGAGAACTAAAGAGTGATGGGATGTCATTAAAGTTCGTTTATGTGTAAAAGCAGCCCGTCGAAGTAGCGTGGCTAAACAGTGCAACAGAAGTGCAACAAGAAAATCCAATAAAAGTTAGAAGACGCTTCCTCCGTCTCACCCCGCCGAGGTGATGAAGCGAGGTCTCTGCAGCTCCACGCTCTGAACCAGCAGCCTCGGCTCGAAGGTGCGGATCTCTACGTACCGGGGCAGGACGGCGATGATGTACGGAGGCTGGTGCTCTAAAGGAGAAAAAGAGGTTGTGTGTTAATACATGGGTCAAAATTCACGTTTACTTATACGCTATACACGCAGGAGTAAGAGTCAACGTGCAGCGGCCGTGATGTATTGATTTGAGCTTTTAATGTGATTAAAAAATGCACTTTGATGTCAGGAAAAAGGACAGTGCTAATCAGATGTTGGAGGATCACAGAGAAATCAGTGAGTGACTGTGTGTTAATATGTGTTAAATGTGTGTGTTTCCTTCTTCAGGCTTTAAAAAAATGGGATTGTTCCCTCAATTGTTTCTTTTTTTAATCAAACGCTCGGCCATTAGCGCTACCTTTCATCACTTTCCATCTAATTTGCCCCTTCGAGAGGTTTACGGCCCGTGAGACGTAAACCCGGTGTCATGAGAGCAGGTGCCTCGTGTCTGATTAGACCTCAAGGATGATGAGGCAGGAAATCCAGTCGGAGACAGCTCTCCAGACAGGCCGGAGGCAGGACAGACTGCGCCTGCGGGCGAGAAAAGCCGAGGCCCTCCGCTCCCGCTACAAACAGCTGGGACGGTCGGTAAAAAGCATCTTTAAACTGGCCGTCGCTCATCCTTTGCTGACGTCGAGCCAAAGCCACGTCGTCGACTACATCAAGACGAGGAAATTGCAAACTGAGGCTTCATTTCCCCTTCGCATTGTTCTTCCTCTGCTTTCAAACAATCTGCATCGCTTCTGTCACAATGTTTATTAGTAACCCAGACCTGTGGCGTCTTACTCATGGATATAAAAGCTCATCTAAAACCGTCTTTTTTTTTTTTTTTTCCCTCGTGACATGTGGGAAGCAGCGGTGCCCGAAAAGGAGAAAAAAAAAAAAAAAAAAGAAAGACCTTAGGAACAAAAAGATTAAGGGAAGAGAAATGAAAACGCAGATGTCGGATGACAACAGCTGACAGAAGAACGGCCAAATTTATCATCTTGCGTTTGTTTTAATTACTACGTAAACAGACCTGATCAATCAGTGAGAGGATGTGAACAGACCGTCTTCGTACAAACAAAGGTATAATGTGCTTATAAAAGATTTCCGAGGCAACACACTGAGCACTTTATACAAACAGTTAGCGCCGATCCCATATCTCTTCTCTCACCCCTCCTCCCTCGAAAACAAAGCGTTGAGGTGAAAACGTTCCTCTACTTTACCGTTACGCATCATAAGTCATCTCCATGACGACCGAATGACAACAAACAAACAAAAATGGCGTCTACAGACTCGTTTATGTCCATCGAGTTCCATCAGAAAAGAGTCTAATTAGTGATTTGCGACTAGCGATCGCTAACGTTAAGGAACGTTAACGCTAACTTCAACTTTTTTGACAGCTGCGTCCTTGTCCTGGTGCATGCTGGGAAATTCCGTCATTTTGAAGTAGCTGGTCCTGGAACAGCTTCGTTTGGAGGGTTGTGACCCCTCACCCTTCATCCAGAGGAGAATAGAGATACATAGACCTTTTACTGACGTGAACGCGCTAAAGAGAGGGGGAGGAGCTAAGAGGTAGAGACGTGATTGTCCCTTTTTAATGCTGGATTCTGTCGGGATTCAGTTCCTTCAGTCAGACAGGAACTGAAACTTTATTTTTCCACCAAAGGAGGAAGAAGAGACTCAAGAGAGACTCAATCAAAAAAAAAAAACAAACTTGGATGTGACTGAATTAGATCAAAACTGACGCCGTAATGTCCTAATGACAAAAGCTGATCAGGTATCATCATAACTTGCTGTTGCTGTAAAACTGTGGATTTTGAAGGTGTTATTGTTTATATCCACATTGTCATCAAGACTAAACAGAAGGCACCCACAGCCGAGAGTGACACATTTTGGTGGAACATCTGTGCTGTGTATGTGTAGTTGTGGGGGGGGGGTAAGTATCAGCTACAGAGCGACAGAGCTGGGGGAGGATTTGTTTTTGGCTGCTGTTACTCCGCACGTGTGTCTTTGACTTTGCCGTCAGTTCCCGTCGATATTGGATATTCTAGCTAAAAATATAACACGCGTTTCCGTCTTTACCCATTGCTATCGGGATGTCCGTCCAGTTCAGAGCGCACTTCTGGGTGCAAACCCCCTCTTCGTTCAGGACCACGGTCAGATCATCCTGCCCGACGGCAACTTTCCCATCAGCCAGCGGGGCGACCAGCGGCTCTAACTGTTTCCCGGTGGGGAAGAGCTCCTTGATGGAGCCACGGCCGTCCATCTGGTCGACAGGACAGACAGTATGAATCAAACAGAGCCTATTAATAACACATCAGTGAGATTAACTATATCTGTAAGGAGAGAAAAGCTGATTATTTAATAATGAATAAGCGTATCGAGCATTGTTTGATGATAAGAATAACAGAAAGGAGGAAAACGGCCGAGATAAACACACAAATTCAAGGACGACAAAACAGACGAGACCAAAAATATATGTTTGATCTTTGTTTTTGTTTTTAAGAAAAGGGCATAAAAAGATCATTTTTAAAGTGATAGTCTGTCTTTAAAGACTTGAAAGGCGCCCGCAAAAAAAAAAAAAAAAAAAAAAAAAAAAAGAATGTCTGTAGCCACTTAAAAGAACAATGAATAAAAGATTTAAGTCAGTTTCGTGGAAGAGATGAGGCTGACAGCGACGCCGACCAACACTGACACTTTTTGAAAAGGAAAGCACAGAGAGCCGGGGGGGGGGGGGGCAAGAAGTGAGTTATGCTGCAGGTTTAAGTGGTTTTTGTGTGAATGTTTTGGCTTACTTCCCTGAAAACCTGTCACACCCGAATTCTCGTGAATCAGCGCGTTAGAGACGTTTTATAGCCTTTTTGTACGTCAACAGTGGGCGAAAGTTTCAAACGCAAAAAGACAGATTAGGGGTGGATAATAAAGAGCTCGATGTTTCGTGTAGCACATACCCGAATAAGGTAATAGTCGCGTTTGAAACCGACACAAATGGAGTTTTCACACCAAGCCATGGACTTTGGAATATCCGGAGCGCCGAAGTCCCCCTGATAAGACAAGAAAACACCATAATGGCTAAATATACAGTGACTTATGTCCCATATTTGAAAATGTCATTTTATTCTATTTTACCTGCAGTTCGTGAAACTCTCTATCCTTCCAGTAGTAAAGCTGGAGTTTCTTTTTCACTGCGACACACATTCTCAACCTCTCCTCTCCTGAGCTGGTTTGCTGAAGGAGAATAAAAAAAAGAAATTAAACATACAAATTCATCATTTAAAAATTCGGGGAGACGATCACCGAAAAATACCACTGTCATGACGCCTTTTGGACGCAACCGTGTCATCAGTCTTTTGTCTGTTTTCCTGCAAATTTTGGAACAAAATATATCGCTCAGTAGTTCTCCGAGCGGCTGTTTCTGTCTTCGAGGTGTCCGCCGTGCGCGGCAAATAGAGACTGACATCATGTTGCTTTTCATTTTTGTCAAGGAAGCTTTCAAAAGGGAATACGGACCCCTGCCAGCGGTTGATACACCCTCAGGAAGTGATATGAACTCGACATGAACTGCAGGATAATAACCGCTTATTATGTCTTGGACCTTTCTGTTCTGATTGGATTTTTGTGAATCCAATCAAAACACTATTTTAGCAGAAACTAAAAGTGACCAAAGCTTCTGTGATTATTGCGTTTTGTTGCCGTTTACGCAACAAACGTAAGAGGTTAGAAAAACACCCTCGGGGCGAAGAGAGAACGAAACAAACGCTGCGTCTCAAACGCTCAAATCTGATCCTTCACATTCATACTAACTGCTTTGAGGGCGTAAGTGTGTTCACATTGACAAATATGGTCTTCTTCTTCTCTCCCTAAATGAGAGCCAACTTGACTACGTAGCAGAAGAGGAGGGACTACCAGCCATCTTGATTGTTTTTTTGAAAATGGCAGTAGAGGAGCCCCCAAGCGGTCGGCGGAACCACTTTTATGAACATATGTAAGTTACAAATGTGTGTTTTTTAGCAGTGTGGATCAAATTATTGGCGATCAAACTCGGCGACGACGCTCCAGCGCTAATTCAAGGAGGAGAAGAAGACGTTGTGATCATCAATTAGGAATATTTATCCTAACATTAGCGTTGCTTTCTACTAGAGACTGTTGATGATTTTGTCTTGGCTGGTGAGTAAACAGCTGTTAATGCTAACAATGGCTATGTAGTGTTAGCAAAAAACATACATAAAGCACCTTTAATGGTTTATATCAGTACAAAAATGCGCAAAACAAACGTTTAAATGTTTTTTTGCTTTTTCAAAAAGCCTGTGCTGAGCTCCAGGCAGGAGTTAATAATGATATAATAGTGCAATGTCACAATATCAACGTGTGCAATAAGGGCTGTTTAAACAACAGTAAACGGTTTATTCAGTACATTTGGCCCAGACACCTTTAAAGAACAGCATGTAAGTAAGTAACTGTGAGTCTGGACATAAAGGAAATGATGCATTTCAACTCAAAGCAGACGGATACTAACCCTGTTTACTACCTAAGGTTTAGAAAATAAAAAAAACATATTATCATGACACCCTCAAAGCCTAATTCACTTCAAGCTCCCTCTTCTTAATTCAAGGTACCGTTAACTCACTAAGCTACAGCTGTAAGACAAATACTGTATGTGCTGCTCTCAGTGGGAGGATTTCGAATATAATTGCACAAAAATAACAGCAGCGCTGCCCGAAACACTGCTTGACATGCTGCCTGAAATAAACAGAAACCGACCTGCAGGTCACATGCGAAGAGAGAGGCTCCTTTGGCTTTAGACACTACGGTGATCTGCTGGAAGGTCAGGAGGTCGTGGACGTGGATGTTGTTCTCTGCCAGAGAAAGAAAAAGATTATGATGATAATATCGGCCAAAAGGTTACGAACTACTGTTCCAAAACATCAAGGATTTGCTTTTAAATTTCTCTTCACGTTGATGTAACTGTGAGAAAACAAACTTACCCAGGAGACTGACGAGGATTTTATACTGTGAGACGACATAAAGCTGGAGAAAGATTGAAAAACACCGTTAGAGGAGATTTAACAAGGTATTAGAGTGACTGTGATTTGAGTGCCAATTGGTATTAATTCAATTAATGATATGAAATAAAGTGAAGCTTGCGTTTTTGTTTCAAAAAGTCACCAACAGGAAATACGCAGCGTGCAGTCCCAAAAAATAATAATAATAATAATAATAATAATGTGGAAGTATCTGAGGTGCAAGTTCCCTAAAAAGGCTTCAAATGCTTCTTTTCGTTTCTCACTGAATTTCTGATTTGTGCAGAAACAAACGTGTAAATTTCGTCGTTACGTTACATTCGTAGCTACCTGCTGAATCTTCTTTGAGAAGTTCTTGTTGGATTTTTCCAGCGTTACTTCGAACCGGTTGGTACCTAAAGAGAAGAGAGACGCGATTAAATCACTGTCAAACATGCATATGCTTTAATTTTGACTTAAACTTTTGAAATTATTCATGGTAGTTTGGCAACACATATAAATCTAATACCTCAAGTCTTGTCAGGCTGGTTTTACTTATAATTCAAACAAAATAAGTTGAGCAGGTACGTGACCGAGTCCCATTTACCCCTTTTAACTCTCCATCTCTCTCTCTTTTTTTTACCTGCATCTTTCTTTATCCGGTAGAGGAGGAGATGTCCCGGTTTTGTCCCGACAAGGAGCCAATCCTCTGCGGGAACAGAAACACAGAGTCAGTGACAGCTCAAAGGATGTGTCAGTAATTTTAGACACATAATGGCATCAAAAAGTTTTTTTTTTTTTTTCAGTTAGAGACTCCATGTAGGACACCTGACACTGCAGTTCAATAGAGACCAGTTCAATGTCAAAGCAGACAGGGGCAGCTGTGGGGGGGTAAATAAGGTGTTAACAACTTACCCCAAGCTGCAAGACAGTCGATCTGAAGAGGAAGCTTCTCCAAAATAGGCACTGGTTCATACGCATCATGCATCTTGAAGCGATATTGTTGATTTAATTACAAACCGCTGTGATGGATCAAATCCCAGCCGGAGTTGACGTCTGCCGGACAACAGCTGACTGACTGGGGATGGTGGGGGGGCTGCTGCTGCTGCTGCTGATGAATCTATCAGGGTGGTGCGGCTGAATACGTCGCCATTAACCGACTGAGCAGCTCAAAGTGGCGTAAATCAACAAGGAAGTCTGTTGTGGTGAACCCCGGCGTCACCGAGCGCTGTATTAAAATGCAGTTTGGCTTGTTATGCAGCTATCACTCGGACCAAAACAACAGCTGGTCGTTAGCCTGCTAGCTTAAGAGTTAGCAAACAACGGCTACTGCTCCCAAACATTGTTCTCTCGCGCTCTATATCGACCGAAAACCGAGTAAAGTCGCTCAGTTACTTCGTCGACAACAATTAAAGTAACGTTAAGTCACACGACGCGGCTGGTAAACAACAACCTACTGGCCTGAACACTTAGTTTTCATTAGCTTAGTTAGCTTCCTTTTTGCTACTTCCTCGGCTGCGTTGACGGCGGCTGCGCGAGCGAATGGATTTTGACAGGCACGTGACTGAAGCCAGGGCGGTCACGAGGAACGCGTTAAAGGTGTATTGACTTTATGAGCGCAGCCAAACAACGCGGTGCAATTCTCGCGAGATTTTGATAAAACGACTAGATAACACAATTTAATAGGCTCCAAATAAATAAAATAAAATAAATTCTAATTAAATTAAATTAAATTAAAAACTTGGAAAAATGAAAAGTCTAAATAAATCATTTAATTAAAATAATATAAATACAAATAATAATAATAGTGTCTCAATCTTTTCTTTTGGGTTAATACAGTATAAAAACATACACTTAAAATATATACATTGAAAAATAAAAGATTTTTTTTTTAATTAATAAATTATTTCCATAATCAAAATGTTATAAAAATGCTAAATCACACTGTGAGGATGGGTTAAATAAATATAATAAAAATCCAAAACTAAAACTATAAAAAAAAAAGAAAAATATTTTAAAATATTTTCATTCAAAGTGACTATTAAAAAAAAAAAAAATATTCAAATAAAAATGATTGGAATATTTGACCAAGAAAAATTAAGAAAATTAAGAAAAAATTATAAATGATATTATTTTCCAATTAGTTTTTTGTTTTTATTATTATTATTAAATGTTGCAACATGTGTGTTTTAAGTTTCAGGATATACCTACAAAAAATATTCTCCAGGTTAAACAACAGTTCCAAATACAATATGTTCAAAAAAGCACGTGTATATTAATATAAACATCACTAAATACACACTGAACCATGTTTCAATATAAATTTATTGGCAAGACATACGCAAAAAGCCATACAATATCATCAGCTTCACATTACAATGCAGACTCACATCCAGATATTGGGCTTTAGTGTCTCTCTGAAATAAAATATCCTAAATTAGACTTGGACGAATATATATTAATAAAAAAAACACAAATAAAGGATTTTTTAAAAAATATCCACACATACTGCAATAGATTTAAAATGGACGGGAATAAAATAGCCAAAGAGGATAGGCTCAAAAGAATCTATATTTGTGATGACATAAAAATAGTGAATTTATAATATAGTGTTGTTTTTTTTTTAAACTACACAATTCAACTGAATTTGGCTGAAGACATAAATAAAAACTTTGGCCCAGTCAGTGGAGGGAGAGTGAGAAAAGATTACATACATATAGTCAAGTCACATGTACAGTATATTAAGATTTAAGCCCCAAATGGACCTGCTGTAATGTGATTTTCTTAAATAGAGATTAATATAAATATATTTTATTTTAGAGTCATGAAATATTCGGTTTTGCAAATAGGTCTGAGGAAAAAACAAAAACATTTAAGGGTCATTTGTTTTTCCCCACTGAGAACCATGCAGTCTTTCATTTGTCAGAAAAAAAAGGCTAAAAATAACTATAACAGGCGTGAGTTTTTTTTTCTGGCGTTTAAAGATGACAGCTTGTCTACGAAGAAAAGAAAACTTTTAATTTTTTTTTTTTTTTTTTAAAACGGAGTTTGGCTTTGAGATCATTTTTATAACCAACAGTCATTGCACTCGCCGGTCCCAAGAAGACAGTGTATTCCAGTTAAAGTGATGGAGTTTGACCGACTTTTGTTTTCACAACCAAATAGTTAACAATGAAAGTAAATGGGGCAGCCAGCCAAACGTATCTAAACTGTCATTTTTTAACCACTAATACACCCTTCGTGTTGTTCCAGATCAGCAGATTCATCATTTTTCGCGTTCTTCACATTTGGCTGGTGGCCCCATTTACTTTCATTGTTATTTGGCTTGGCTATTCCTGCTACTGCCAAAGTGAAGTGATATTTTTAACTATATAAGTGGTTAAAAAAATGGTGATTTAGATACATGTGGCTGGCTGCCCCATTTACTTTCATTGTTAACTATTTGATGATCAAACCAGATATTACTTCAAACGTAAAATATCTCTTGAGGGGGTTTTTGACTTGAAATATACTCTGGATTATCACTTTAATGCGAGAATCCCCCAAAACACAGAAGTAGCATGTTTTCCCCTCTGACAACTGAAATATACTTCAAGTGTCAATATTCACCGAAGCAGCTGTGTTCATATACAGTAGCAGTGACAAATACACTGAATCTCTACAAGATTAATCAGTTAGCCAGAAAACACATTAGTGTTAACAATTAAAAACATGTATTTATTGTTTAGTTATTCAGCTAGAAATGGGCTTAAAAGCATAAAAACATTACTGTTTTTTTTTTTGTTGTTATCTGGCTAAATGGTTAATACTTCCTCATTTAAATATTAAATGTATGTCATTGCGTGATCTATTAAATACGTAACACAATAAAACACATGCTGAAAACAGCAATTTCTTTACATTTAGTGTCTGAAGATAACTTAAAACTTCTAATATCAGACGTCGTTTGGCATAAATATAATCTCTTATTATGCACAGTAATTTTAATGTTTTCTTAAACCTATTCCCTCCATTTCGCAGTCATATCTGACAATCGCACCAGGAATCAAAAGATTCAAAAATCAGCCCTCACATTCTTACGAAACGTGACTCACTCCGGTGCTGGAGTCACTTTATCGTAGTGAAATATGAGGGAAAACATCTCCCAAAAAAAAAAGTCTTTAGAAACCACATGACTCATTAAATATCATATCAATCTAAAACCACAGAACATTTCTTTGATAAATATTCTCTTTCCCTCCCCAGTTTCGCCTCGATTCTGGCCCGATTTGTAGCAGTGAATAAACATATTTGACACGAAATATTTATCAAAGTGTTCCGCTGTGTAACTGTTTCCATTTCAACCCAGTCTCAGGACACCGGTCTGGACATCCACCCACTAAAAACCGCCTTAATACGACTCACTACTCAAGCTTCTTTGGGCTTATTGAAGTATTACACAATAGCCGTGAAATAAAATAACGTTAAATAAAATAAAAATAAAAGTTAAAGTGTCCGAGAGAACAGTTGGCTTTGCCCACATTTTTTTCTAACCCCTTTTTTTTTATTATTTTGTTTTTTGTTTTTGGTAATCACTTCACCCAGAATGCATTCATTGCTGCCTCGGTGACATTTTTTTTTTTTTTTTTTTTTGTCGTCTGTTCATTCTCACATTTTCTTCTTACTCCATCTTGGATCTCTCCATTTTGGTTTTCAGGATTTCCTGGAAAAACAAATATAAATAAAGGGGGAACACGGGTTAATAAATGCACAGAAATGTTATTGTGGAGAATGATAGCGCAGTAAAAAAAAAAAAAAAACATTTTTGAGAAAAACAAGAAGAGAGTAATGTGACTGAAATCATGGGACTAGCGGGAGGGAAAAGTAAAAAAAAGAGCTTTTTACCTCTTCCTCATCAAGCATAACAGGGAGAGCTCTGTGTAGAGAGAAAAGGGAAGTGAGAGATCAGAGATAATGTACTTGAAATGATAAGAAATGTTAAGTAGAATTACTAATTTAAACAAATGCCCTATTGTCATAAAGTCTGCAAATATATTACAGTGAGAAATGGCGATTAGATGCTGCGATATCAGCTGATGTAGAATGAATGAATGAATAAATACTTTATTGATCCCAGAGGGAAATTAAGGTGTTCTCACGGTCGCCGTCGTGGGAAACGGGTAAACAAACGATTAAGGGCCTATTACATTTCTGCCTCTTAGCTCCTCCCCCTCTCTTTAGCACATTCACGTCAGTAGAAGGTCAATCTGTCTCTATTCTCTTCTAGATGAAGGGTGAGAGGTCACAACCCTCCAAACGAAGCTGTTCCAGGACCAGCTACTTCAAACGGATATGAGAAGTTTCCCAACATGCACCAGTTCAAGGATGCAGTCAAAAAAAGTTTCCAGCGATTTGATTAATAAACCAATCGATGCATTTAACTGATTAAGCTAATTTGTCGCTAATCAATGACGTCCGTTAACGTTAGCTTAGCGATCGCTAGTCGTCTTTGCTAACGTTTTCCATTCGTCTGATAACAGTCGCCAACTCGACGGACATAAACGAGTCTGTAGACGCCATCTTTGTTTGTTTGTTGTCATTCGGTCGTCATGGAGACTCGTCGCGTCGTCTTACGTAGCGACTAGCGACGACTTCTGATGACGTGTAACGGTGAAGTAGAGGAACGTTTTCACCTCAACGCTTTGTTTCAAAGGGATGATGGGTAAGAGAAGGGGTTGATGGCCACTACTACCCATAATGCTTTGCATGTCGATCACTGAGCTGTGTGGCCAAATACGTGACTGTGAAGCTAAAATGTTCCACTTACACATCAGCAACGGTTGTAGGAATGTTCTCCTCAACCCATTTTAAGTCTTCATCCTAAAAAAAAAAACAGAATTCCCAAATACAGAAGGATTAAATTACAATTGGAGGAACAATGAATATATTAAAGGAAGAGAGAAAATGTCAACAAACCTCTTTACTCAACAGTTTCTGTGAACCGTTGGCGTCAGGCTTTGAGCCTCTCATCTTCATTCCCTCTGGAAAAGACAAAAAAGCAAAACACAAAACAAAGAGTCAGTTGAGATCGAAGAAAAGTCTCATGTCCGATGACTTGATTATAACATAACGAGGCTACTACGCTTCCCGTTTATGCTATTACACAATTATAAGTTGGACATTTCATTTAGTGCTAATGTGACAAAAGGAAGAAGAAGAAAATAAAAGTGTGTGATATTTCTCCCTGATTTTTTTTACTATGCGATGAAGGCGCAGAGTCATAGATGATAAAGCGTCTTCTATCTTGGCCACAGTTAACAATGAATTAATTTAATCAAATGTATAATAATATGGTTGTGACACAGGATGTTATCTGGGATGCTACAATGGAAAGTTTCATTGCTATTTGTGTTTAAAAAAGCTGTCTACAGCTACTTGCAAACCTTTTATATTACTTGTATTTTTATCTTAATAACTTAATATCATTCCTACACACTATAATTTGCGCCAGTGAGTTTTAGCCAATCAGAATGAGGGGGAGGAGTCAAACAGACAGCGGCCGGCAGCAAAATGGCAGTAAGACGGAAGATGAAAAGCATGTTTTCGAAAATTTAAATAAAACTCAACATTGTGAACATTGGAGTGACTTTTCTGAGGTGGAGGGAACTAGTTTGATGCAGCCACATTTCTTCTAGACAGGTCATTTTCTTATTATACACTCACAGGCCACTTTATCAGGCACACCTGTCCAACTGCTCGTTAACGCTAATTTCTAATCAGCCAATCACATGGCAGCAACTCAATGCATTCAGGCATGTAGACATGGTCAAGACGATCTGCTGCAGTTCAAACCGAGCATCAGAATGGAGAAGAAAGGTGATTAAAGTGACTTTAAACGTGGCTTGGTTGTTGGTGCCAGACAGGCTGGTCTGAGTATTTCAGAAACTGCTGATCTACTGGGATTTTCACGCACAACCATCTCTAGGGTTTACAGAGAATGGTCCAAAAAAGACAAAAATATCCAGTGAGCAGCAGTTCTGTGGGCGAAAATGCCTTGTTGATGCCAGAGGTCAGAAAAGAATGGCCAGACTGGTTCTTGCTGATAGAAAGGCAACAGTAACTCAAATAACCACTCGTTACAACCAAGGTATGCAGAAGAGCATCTCTGAACAACAACACGTCGTCAACACAGCAGCAGAAAACCACACCAGGTGCCACTGCTGTCAGCTAAGAACAAGAAACTGAGGCTACAATTCACACAGTCTCACCAAAATTGGACAATAGAAGATTGGAAAACATTGCCTGGTCTGATGAGTCTCGATTTCTGCTGCTACATTCGGATGGTAGGGTCAGAATTTGGCGTCAGCAACATGAAAGCATGGATCCATCCTGCCTTGTATCAACGGTTCAGGCTGGTGGTGGTGGTGTAATGGTGTGGGGGATATTTTCTTAGCTCTCTTTAGGCCCCTTAGTACCACTTGAGCATCGTGGCAACACCACAGCCTACCTGAGTATTGTTGCTGACCATGTCCATCCCTTTATGACCACAGTGTAGCCATCTTCTGATGGCTGCTTCCAGCAGGATAACGCGCCACGTCATAAAGCTCGAATCATCTCAGACTGGTTTCTTGAACATGACAATGAGTTCACTGTACTCACATGGCCTCCACAGTCACCAGATCTCAATCCAATAGAGCATCTTTGGGATGTGGTGGAACGGGAGATTCACATCATGGATGTGCAGCTGACAAATCTGCAGCAACTGCATGATGCTATCATGTCAATATGGACCAAACTCTCTGAGGAATGTTTCCAGTACCTTGTTGAATCTATGCCACGAAGGATTAAGGCAGTTCTGAAGGCAAAAGGGGTCCAACCTGGTACTAGCAAGGTGTACCTGATAAAATGGCCAGTGAGTGAATATTTAGATACTAATGGCTCATATCAACTCTGATTGCTGTTGAGAGTGGTCAGAGTTGACCACTTTGGGTTTAACTCTGTTTAAAATAAACGACTTGTCTTGACATTGATAGTCAACAGAAAGCAGGAGCAACGTGTCCTACCAAAAGCTTCATTCAGCATCGGCTCCTTAGCCTCCTCCTCTTCATCGTCATCAATCAGAGGAGAGTGGGAGAACCTGAATGTAAACAAAACATTGAGTTAAGCTCAAGCTGCTAAGAACCGGGATCATCGTGTATTTGAACAGAAGACAAAGGATCTACAGATGAGCTCTGACCTCTGGTTGTTGGCAGAGGGCCTCAGCAGCACCATGATGACCAGGAGTATAGTGGAGAACAGGAGACGCCAGAAGGCGTCGTCGACCCACAGGTCCCTCCAACCCTGTAGAAAGGACAGAAATAGAAAAAAAAAGAGAAATGGATTGAGTTTTCATCTCTGTCTAAACAAGAAACGGAAACTGCAACACAACGCGACGATAAATCAACGGCGGAAAACAAACCAACCGTCTGGCAGTCCACCAGCTTGAAGACTTTGGTGGTCCAGATGATGAAGATGATGGAAGCTGTGGACACAAAGTAAACATCGCTGTCATGACGATGATTGTAAACAATCTAAAAATTGCTTCGATGTGATTGATTTATATACTAAATATGGAGATATAACGGGAATAGTTTACTTTTTTCTGAACCACACCTGTGTTTTCCCCCTAACAACAGAAGCCGAAACAGATGCTTCATTGTCTGATCATAAGGTAACAGCTGTTTCTGAACTAATGGACCGTTTCCTGTCATTTTTCTGACCCCTCAAGCAGCTGGAATCACAGACCAGAACGTGGCTTCAACTCACCGACGACGGAGAAGATGAGCGTGTTGGTGAAGTGTTGGTACAAAGACAGTTTCACCACGTTCCTGCGGAGCTTCAGCAGACGAGTGGTCTGCGACAGGCTGATGAAGATGTGGATGCAAAATTAAGGAGAAGTTGCTGCGTACGCATAGAAATATAAACACAAACGTCAGCAGTGTTTCTAAAAAGAAGAAGAAAAAAGAGAGAGAGAGAGAGAGCCCTTAGAGATCTGCTTGGCTGCTCGAGAAAAGGATATCCACCACATGACGCAGGAGTCGATGAGGGAGAGGCTGAGATTGGCCACCAGGGCGACGGTGCCATAGAAACCCTGGAG
This sequence comes from Polydactylus sextarius, assembly GCA_016801845.1. Taxonomy (NCBI): domain Eukaryota; kingdom Metazoa; phylum Chordata; class Actinopteri; family Polynemidae; genus Polydactylus; species Polydactylus sextarius. Next base: position 8,627,863 of record CM028931.1, read on the forward strand.
ACAAAAAGAGACCAAGAGGCAGATTTTACAAGATCAGCTTGTGTGAAAGTGGAGCTGCCTCCTGACAAAACACAAATCTGTATCTACTCGTTCCCAATCTTTCTTACCATCTCTCATCTCTTTATATATATATATATATATATATATATATATATATATATATATATATATATATATATAAACAGTGTTTTTCCTTTTGTGACTTTTTGAACTTGAGTCTCGCTCAGATGAAATTTGTCGTTCCCTGTTATCATCACTTTCCTGCCTCGCGGAGAGACCTTCCCTCTCCGTCGTCTCCTCCGCTCAAATCACATTTATTCACTCAGGGGCGACTTGAAAGCTGCGCCAGGCGTGTGTGTGTGTTTTTTTTTTTTCTTTCAAATGTAAAAATACACCAACGCTATCAGCTTCAATCAATCTGCTGAGACTGCAACAGATATTGTTCCATCATGTGGTAATTAATACATAAGGCCCAGAAATGGTCTGGAGATTAAATCTCTTCTTCTTTTTTAGGCTTTAGTAGACACTAGGAAACAGAAAATCTACAATATCAGGTTGTTTGTTAAATCCTAGTTGACACTAGTCGACTTCACCATCGATCTCCAGTGGTGGTGTCTGGTGGACTTGGTCTTCTGATGGTTGGTGAATCATCAGTTAATGATCATAATGTGTGAACAGACCTAACGACTCCATCAGAGGCCGTCGGGACCTGGTCTGAGACCGGGACTGGATCTGTCATGTTAGAAAACTGGAGGAGTCTGAAGAGACTGACAAAGAGCGACGGCCAATCAGAGGAGGGATGTGAGATAAATGCTGCTGCCGTCTCACTGATTCACTCACAACCACGTTTAAAAGTCTGATGTTTTGACGCTTTTTGTTTCATTTTCACTTTCTACAAACTCCCCGCGTCTGATCCAGATGTTACCCGGTACCGGGGAGGTCTGCTGCTGATTTCAGCTCCACCATGAAAACCAGCGTGTTGCCAGGGTGATGTTTACACACTGGTCTACCGGTTTAGTGATAGTTTCCATCATGACATTATTTTTAATGTGTAAGTCCAGTCTCCTTGACTGTAGCTGCTATAGGTAGTCACCAGTCAAAGACCTCAGGAATATCCACAATGATTGGTTGAATTAGTGTTAATAGTTGTGATTGTAACGTCATTAAATCCTGGAGGATCTGATCAATGAGTAGGAGGATTGTTTTCATGTGTTTTCACATCTAAACGTCTCTACTTCCTGTTTTCTCTGCAGCGTCCAAATGTTACCGAGTACGTTCAGTGCTAATGTTTCTTGCTTTAATCCAAACCTAACAAGTTGCAATCAAACCTAAATTTAAAAGTTGTTTCAGTGTTTTTCTATAATAATATAACCATATGGTACTTTACAGCGTCTGAGATTGACAGTCCCACATGTGTTTCTTTGCTTATGCAAATCAAACATTTCTATTTTCCAGCTATTTTACAATAAACGCATTTGACTGACAAAACACACAGGGTGGGTTTCATTACGCCGTCTGAAAGAATGAATTTCATTCACGGGAAAGCAGACAAAGGCTCAGTTCAGCGTTAAATAATAAATAGAGTAAAAGGAACAAAAAGGAGAGTTAACAAGCCGTCGGATAAAAACCGACGATGTAACCGATTCATTTCACCTCGTCCTGCTGGTGCGTGACGATTATTAACAAGTTTCTTTAAAACGATGTGCGTTCGTTAAACATAAAACACCAGTTGCTTCTCCTGCAACGTCTCAGACGACAGGTTACCGTGGTAACCGCATCTCGACTGAATCTTAAGGATCATGAGCTTTGTCAAATTTGTCTCGTTGTGTTTTAATGAGCGAATGAGACAATAGATAGAAATGCAAATAGGAGAAAACCAAGATGCTGAAGCATGACTTTATGATTTCCATATCGATGTCGGCTGGTGTAACAAATGAAAGGTGAGAATCTGAACTAGTTAGTTAATAGTTGACACTTACCCCTGTGACTCTCAGGACGCCCTCCACCGAGGAGAAGAGCAGGTAGAGGAGGCCGACAGCTACCAGCCGGTGCACCGTGGTGCCCAACCTGGGTCTGGATAAGGAGAGAAGAATACCAGCTTACAGGTTAAAATGTGCAATATTTCCAAAAATATCAAAGTGAAAAGAAGTGGAGATGTAGCTTACTTGACGATGCCGTAGCCAAGACTGACGATGAGGACCAGGATTCGAGCTAAAGATCTTTTGAGCGCAGAGAGAAGTTCGGCGAAAATGACAGCACCTTGAACTGTGAAGAGGGAAAAACGCCAACACAATCGGGATTTTAACAGACCTAAGTTAAAGGTGAACCTATATTCTACTGTTAGAGTCTATGAATTAATGTCAGTAGACAAAACAATGAATCAAATAGTTGCTACGTTAGTGAAGCTAATAAGCTCAATGATGGGGCAGATTTCTAACATCAATTTAAACACTTCCTGTTCACATTTCATAATAAAAGCCTCATGCTAATTTGCCAGCGTGAAGCTTTTAATATGAAGCAGAAGCAAGAAGGTGTTGGGTTTTTATTCAACAGCGCTGAAACGGCTAACAAACACTTTCCTGCTGCTGCTTCATATTAAAGGCTTCACTATTGAATTAAACAGACATAGTGTTGTGTTAGTAAGGCTCCTGGCTGTTGTTACACGGGGCTTAGAAAGAGATGTTCAGCCTCTTAAGTGACACTAAAACACTGTTTACTTTGACGTTAGAAACCTGCCCCATTCACTTAATTCATCAGCTGCCTGGCCACCACTAACATAGCAACCATTTGTTATATTTTGTTGTCAACTGACATTAACTCAAAGACTCTAACAGTAGGATATAGGTACAATTTGCTGGGGTCACCTTTAAACATCAATACAAATGAGGAAATGAAAGTGTAAAAGAAAATGGACCGACCGTAGTCTCCTTTGTAACGGATGCTCTGGTACTCGGAGTAAAACACGGCCTTCTCCAACATGCCGAGGATGATGACGGCGCCAATCCAGAACTGAATCCGCAGCAGATCCCGCCAGTAACAGGCGCACCAGAAGAGCCACAGAGCCCCGAACAACACGTACACGATGCACATCACCATGAAGAACTGTGACGGACGGAGGACGAGAAGAAGAAGGGAAAGAGTTGAGCTTTGTGCGAGACTTATACAGCTTTAGTGTAGTATACTTCACAGTACACACCATCATGAGAGGCCAGTCTGCAGGAGAGGAGTAGTCGTGTGGTCCCTTCATCTCAACTTTCACTTGAGGAAAGAAAGAAAACTACAATAAGTCATTTCTGTTGACACAAAAACGTCATTTCTTAACTTTTCCCACAGGTCCAATTGTGAAATTAATGATCCTCACTCGTGAAAGCAAAATTGAGCTGCTCTTCATCCTCAACTACACGAAACACAGGCTGCACTTTGACTATGAACAGATAAGGACTGTCCTCCCAGGCTTTGGCCACTGCACCGATATCCTGCAGAACAAAAAAAAACCAATGCCTTCAGCCTCTATTTCAAAGAAATACCAGACAGAACTGAAAGTTTCCAACAGGCTGATTTGACATGACATGTGGGAAAACACAGATTTAAAGACGTTTATTCTAAAAGTATATAAAAGTCTTGTGTCTTACCGGCTTGTCGGGCCAAACGAGGCTCTGATTCGATGGGTCGCTCTGAACGAAACAAAGAGGAAACGTTTTAACATGAACAGCTCCGCATCAGATCCACACTGAAGTAATTAAAAAAATGTCTTGATCGATGACTCACCTTTGGGCTGGTGAGCGGCTGATATGGGTTGAAGTCGGCATAATAAACCTGGGTGAGAACGTAAAGACAGATAAATGTGTTTATGAAAGGATGTGGAATACCTAAATGTTGAGTAACTTCTGGTTTAAGTTAAACATGTATGTACGTGTAGTAATAATTAACTGTGTTATCTATTGTATGACAACGCTTGTCTTTGTTACAAACCCTTGGTAAGAAGAGGGCGGAGCAGTTGTCAAAGTACATGTAGCCCTGACTGTAGAAACCGTTCCAGCCGTCTCTCAGCATGTGGTCCATCCCGAACATGTTTGTCGCTTTATTGTCCTGCAGGAAAAAAATGTGTCAGAAACTCAATTTAAAGTGACGGTATTTTGAACTCAGGGTCTATTTCACCATGAATATGAGTCAAACTCCCCCTCAAGAGATATTTCACGTTGGTTGAAGTAATATCAAGTTTGACCGTCTTTTGCTTTCAAAACCAAATAGTTAACAATGAAAGTAAATGGGGCAGCCAGCCAAACGTATCTAAATTGTCATTTTTTAACCACTAATAAAGCTCAAAATATCACTTCACTTCACCAGTAGCAGGAATAGGGTCCCTACACATAAACTGAACTACTGATAACTCACTAAGTGTGCAGGTTTTACCCAACATCTTGTTTACATAACAACTGGAGATAAAGGGTGATCCAGATCAGCAGATTCATCATTTTCCTGAACAACAGGCCGATGTGTCCGTGAAGAGTGAGGAAAATGAAGAATCTGTGCATCTGTGCACCATTCATCATGCTGAAATGAAGTGATATTTCAAGCTTTATTAGTGGTTTAAAAATGACAATTAACATATGTTTGGCTGGCTGCCCCATTTTCTCTCATTGTTAAATATTTGGCTGTGAAAACAAAAGACGGTCGAACTTCAAATTGCTTTGACCAACATAAAACATTCAACTCGTATACGTGGTGGAATAGACCCTGAACACATATGACATCGATAGGTAAAAACTACACAATAATTAGATTTGGTTGGAGTGAAAAATCAAAAAGAATGTGAGTAGGTTTCAATGTAACATATCACATTAGAACAGACTCATTTATACATATTAAAGCAAAAATTAGACATTAGCTCGTCTGTGATAAGTGCAAAGACTGACACCACATAAACAAATGAGCCCTGCCTGTGGGATACAGTAAAATAAACAATACTGAAAGAATAGCTGCAAAAAAAATCTTAATGACACATGTGGTTCACTTTGCTGCTTACTCAACACATTGATGGTAAAGCTGCACATCTGAGCCACACATTAGCTTGTCAACACGCTGACAACAACTGGAAATTAATGACCAGCTGTTTATAAGCGTCGACAATTAATGAATGAACACTTGGCTCCAGCGTATATGTTGTAAATCGTGTTGCTTTTTGAAGGTTAAGTTCAGAACGTCCTCACTGCTTGTCTTTCTTTCTCTTTTTTTTGGCCAGAAAGCAAAGAGAAAAGAATGTAAAAAAAAAAAAAAACAATGTCAGCTGCTCTCATCTCGTCCGTTTCACCTTCTTTAAAAGAAGCCAAGAGGAGTTGGCACCAACGTCTCCGAGCACATCTGCTGGAAAAATTCCTGAACCAGCCACAGGTGACCTCCATCTGTATTCTCATCTTTTTTTTTTTTTTTTTTTTTTTTTTACCCTCTGCTTCAAGAACTGAGACAGCGACAAGGTTAAATGCATCAAAGTCTGAAGGTGAAGGAGCAGCTGAGTTGGACAAAGAATCCAAAGAACGAAGGAAAGTCAAAGCCAGAGGACGAAAAATACGTCTATTAGAAACAGAACCTAACAGAAACTAGATCCCGGCGACGAAGACGCTAAAATCAGTACTCACGGGTGTGTTGAAGACTTCATTGTAGCAGACGGAGGAGCGCAGGTACCAGCTGATGTTGAACGCCAGGTTTCTCTCACATGACGCTATGTCACCCTGGACTAGAGAGAGAGAGAGATTATTGTTAGACAATAAAAAGTCCAGACACCATCACATCAGATTGTGCTTTCTAGGAATTTCTCTGTGCATTATAATTTTCTATTTCAGAGAGCGACTTCCATCGTTTCCCTACATCATCGTCATCACGTTGCTGCATTGCATCCCGGGTCTATTTTTTGAGCAATCATGGAAGCAGAAATCACTATCTCTGCCTTCTTTTACAGTATTATTGATTTCCCACTTAGGGCTGTTAAATAGCTGACGAAAACCGAACTGTCAGTCTCTCTGAGAGAAATTGGGACTCTTTGACCGGAGAGGAAGCAAAAGCAACACTTCACGTTCCGCTTTGAATCTGAAATCGACGTCTACGTGTTGATTTTTGTGTGATTTGTCATTTACAGTCGAGATCAACAAACAAATGTTGGTTAAGTTCAGTTTAAATGCGACAACTGGTGTTGTCAAAGAGAGAGGAATAAAGATTTTCAGTTCTCATGATAGTGATGTTGATTTTGTTTTTTGATCCAACACAAACTTGAGGTGTTTTGTAACTGGGTCATAAACGGAATGAAAAAGGATGTGAAGTCAAATAAACTCCCCCGACGCTGCGTAACATTTCAGAGAAGTAGAGGACACAAATGGTCCGACTAATTTATCAGTTTATGCGACTGTGACTCACATCTTTCCTGGAATGAAGCTGAATTTGTGTTTCAGCTAATAGATAAATAACCTTTGACTCTTTTATTGTCATATCACAATCGTTAAGATTTTAGTCTTCAACATAGATTTAGAAGGACAGCTTCTTTTAGGGGGAAAGAAAATATGATAGAGGGATTAGATTACTCACACTTCATGGAGATGGTGGTGTTGGCGTACAGCGTCTTCCGAAACACAGCATTTTGTATCTGTAAAACACAAAGAAGACGAGTCAATCGGCCTCTTTTTAGCCTCTGAATAATTTCTGGATTTCAACAATAATGGGATCTTTGTAATTATTTTTTAGTTATGACCAAAAATGTGTTGAATCTGAGGGCGATGGGACCCTTCGAGGTGTTTTTAACTTACATAAGATCAAAAAATTCAGTCTTAACAGTTAATAGATCTACAAAATACAAGTCATATCTAGCAAACTGTGGTCTTGATCGTGTTAAAGAAAAACTTTTACAGTTAGTTTTACAGATCCCAGTTAAAGATTGTATGAAATGTGCATCAAATGTGGATTCATTCCTCTAATCATGTATCTACAGACAGGATTAACTACACAAGCGGTTAAGAGATTATTGTGATAATCAATTCTTCTGTCATATAAGAATGTATATTAAGCAACACTTGTGATTTATAGTTGCCTCCTTTTTTATCAACTCTGATCACAGCTCCTGAGGTAATAACCAGCTCGTCTACATATTTTTTCTTTAATTACTTTAACCACAAAGACATGACTGACAAGTTAGCAGCCATTCACCATTCATTCCCTTCACATCTGTTGGTCATTTCCAAATATAAAAATGTAGCATGTGAGATTTTCTGTCTTGTGGTGATATAATATCACAACTGACAGACGAAGAGTTAAGGTTTTAAATTAAGATGACGTACAAATAAGAAGCTAATGTCAGAGTCAGGAAGTGTGTGACAGGTGCACCACATCGGAATGAACTGGTTTCTGTGGTTAGCTTAGCTACCGCGGCTAACAGCTGATGCTGCGGGACGTTTATAGCGAGTCGGACAATTGTAATAAACACAGAAACGTATATGTCGGAGGTTTAACACTGACCGGGTTGATGTCCACGCTCCATACGGAGACCTCTGCAGATGTGCCGAGACGGAAAACAGACGCGAAAAGCAGCAAACATAACCGATGTGCGTCCGGCATCTTCATTTGTGCGTCTACTCCAGGTCAGAGCTATATCCGCCTCCAGTTCCGGGGTGCTGCTTCTTGTAGCTCACACTGTGGTCACTAGAGGGCGGAATGTAAATACTGATAGATAGAGAGATAGGCAGACAAACAGATAATGATTAATATTATGCTAAATAGATTTAGCATGCTATATGGTAAGTTAGCCATAGCTTCTTCTCCTTTGACCTTTGACCGTCTGTGACATCAAAACTGGAGACGGACATTTGTTTTAGAATGTAAATATTATTTTAAGTTGGTTCTGTTTTATCATATTATGTTTTCTGTTTCAAATGTCTATGTTATGCGTGGTATTTTAATATTAGCTAACACAGTAAGTGTTTTAATTAGCTTTAGGCTTAGCGGTTGGCTAAAGGCTAAAGCTAGCCAAGGGTGGGCTATTTCGTTCAGGTACATTTTAATTATTTTTATTGATTTATTTTTGTCTTTATTTTATTATATTATGTTAAGGTGGTTCTGTTCTTATCATATTATGTGTCCTGTTATGTGTGGTTTTTAAGACAAGCTAATGTATGTTTTAATTAGCTTTAGCCTTAATAGTTGGCTAAAGGATAAAGCTAGCCAAGTTCAGGTTCTTTTGAATAACTTTTTAAAATTGTTGTACGATTTATTTATTTTCTCCTAAAGGACATGTCAATAAACGCTTGATGTTAAACTTTATATGAGCAACGTTTCATTATCTTCATTTTATTATTTGTTTTTAATCACCGCTCCACCCTTTTACCCATATATGGTTTGTTCCGGTTACAAATCAAACATGGCGACTGCCTCCCCACCGAGCAACCGCTCTGCCCCCGAGGCTTCAGCTTCACGAACGGGTGACGTCACGGCGGGCACGTCGCTGCCGCTACGTCCCTGTCTTCCTGTCAGTGTAATGCAGGGCGTTAAAGTTTACACAGAATAATAATAAAGGCGTTATTAAGTCGTCTACCGGAAGACCACCACCGTCTGTGAGCAGCTGATATTTGTTGATTTTTTTTTTTTTTTGTCGCGCGTGTCTGTCGGAAATGTCTGCAGAGAGTCAACTCGCCGTTAGGTATAAATAACACGCTGTTTCCTGCAGCAGTGCTGCAAGTTTAATCACTGACCTTTGACTTTTTACACTGAGTGTTTGCACAGAAAAACCACCTGAATACTTGAGTTAAATCTACTGTTCATAACGTGAGCAAATATATTAGTGGATTAAAGTGTATGCACTCAAACAGATAGATCTGAATTGTTTACATTACATTGATTTACATAGTTTGCTTCAGTGCATTTGCCTATAAGTCTTTGTGAACCATATGTGTTTAGATTTCTCTCTGTTCTTCTTCAGTGTTCCTGTTGATGAGTCGAAAGACAAGTTCAAGAAGAGCGACGATGTCGCTTTTTACAGGTAATGTCACGCGGTACGACACCATGAAGTGTTGCTTTGCAGAAAGGTTCAGTTGCAGAAGATCATGTTGGTGTGTGTAAAATCTATTTTGCGTCATTTCAGGAGACAGATGCAGGGTCCAAACCTGCAGCATCGAGCTCTTTTGGACACGATGGTGTTGACGGAGAAAGGGGCACGTTTTGAAGTGTTGGAGCCCGACACACAGGTCTAAACCTCCAAGGATCATTTAACCAAGGATCATTTATTTAAGAGGGGAAAAAAAAAGTCCTACAAATCATTTCATAAAATAACAAAATAACGACCCACAGTGCAACAAGAAATGAATTTTGAATTTTTATCCCTTTGTTTCCAGGCAGTAACTAATAAAGACTAATCTTCATACTTGTTCCAGATTCAATATGTTAAAACATCAGTTATAAATAATGTATAACTTTTTCACCCAATAATCATTAAATATATTCGGCCCTCGACTTAGACACAGTTCTTAATTTCGGCCCAGTGTGAGTTTTCAGTTTGACACCCTTGTACATTTAACACTCGTATAATACATTACTAATACAGTGTAATAAAATTACTGTGACTAATTAACAGTATAATACGATTCCTTACGTGTGACGATGGTTATTATAATCATCTCAAGAGGATAATGAAGGTTTGAAAGAACCGGTTGTGATATTATCTTGTTATAATGTTCTAATTATTATAATCTACGTGTCTTAATTCTTTTTTCCACAGACCAGGCTTGTGCTCTCAGTGTCACCTTACAAAAACGACACGGTGAGGATACTGATAGATGAACTCCGGCCCATTAAACCACGCTACCGAGTTCCAGATGTGATAACAGATGAACCCCAGTGTGAACAGTAAGAGCTGCTTCGTTGTCATTCCCCTTCTTCTGTTATCCACATATCCAATTACAAAAACAGAGAACTAAAAAAATATCTCTGAGGCCTTTCTCTGATGCGCTAAAAGCTTTGTGCCTGTGTTGTGTTGCACAAATTATTTATAGCTAAAATCAATCCGGCTGCTCAAGAGCTTCGCTTGTTCTTCTCTGGTTTAATATAGATTGATATATAAAAAGACTTTCACTTTTTTTCTTGACCTGGATGGGTTTTCTTTTGCTTTAAAGCGTCTTTAGCATCTTAAAAAAAAAAAAAAAACAGGTGAAAACACAATCGACGTATTGATTTGTCTTGTCTCATCGTCTGGCAGGTTGAGAGTGGAGACGTGGACTAAAGACTCCGTCGTTCTCTCCTGGTCCTCGGGACGTCACCGGCTTCGCGTTCGTCACTTCCCTTTCCAGGTGGAGGTCATGCGCGAAGACGAGGTCACGCTCACGTTCAATTCGAAAAGCAAACTATGGTTCGAGACGCTGCGGGATCGACCCAGGTGAGAAACATAAAGATGTCAACACATTCAACACGTGACTATTAATCTTCTCTTTGTGTGTTTCTCCTCAGGGCCACGTCATCACATGCTGTTGAGGTAAGAGAATGGTTAATACTCAGTATATTATCACTCCTACTAGAAGCTTAATCCCGTCTATAAATATCTTTGTTCTTCTTTGTCTTGCTCCACTGACAGCTTCAAGACGATCCCTCAACTTTATTGTGGAAAGAGACTTTCAGGGAGTTTGTGGATATCAAAGCTAACGGTTCGTTCCTGCTGTTAATTACTCTGAAAGGCAAACTTGTCAAACTCGTCCATTAATACCAAGTGTTCTCCGTTTGAATTGTTTTGTTTTTTTTTGGTCTCATTTCATGACTTTTTCCTGAACTCCCCCCCCCCTTAGCCGAGCCAGAACAAAAATATTCTGTTTTTATGACTTTATGACTGTGTAATCTTAGCGAATATCCATGTTAATTTATGACTTTAATCTTGGAGTTTTTTGAGGTTTTTTCGCTGGATATATCCTCACCACCACCACCTCCTCCTCCTCCTCCTACTACTACTACTCTACAACAGCCCTTTTATACTATATTTGCTAATTTATGGTTGCACAGCAAGAAAACGTACTCGCCCTGACACAGTGTCTCCATTAAAAGTTTGCTCAGCAGAAAAAATTAAGACATAACGATGTGAAAAGAACAGTTAAATGAGCTTTTATGAGCTCTGGATCTTCTACAATGTACTGTATAAACTGTAATAAGTCCTGAAGATTCATAGTGATTTGGTCTTTACTGCTACAGGAGCTAATAAAAAATATAGGGGTCAAAGTATTTGTCGTTCGTGTGTGTCGTCCGCAGGTCCCAGCAGCATCGGCGCCGATTTCTGTCTCCACGGTTTCAGTCACGTGTACGGACTTCCCGAACACGCCGACAGCCTGCAGCTCCGAGACACCAGGTAAACACGCGTATCTGAGCAAGAAGTGACACATGTGCGTGCGTTTGTTCCTCTAACATTTGTTAAACGATTCCACAGAGATGGCGAACCTTACCGGCTCTACAACTTGGACGTCTTTGCCTACGACTTGTACAGTCGCTTCGGCCTGTACGGGTCAGTGCCGCTGCTGGTGGCTCACAAACCAGACAGGACTTTGGGTGTTTTTTGGCTGAACGCGTCCGAGACGTTTGTGAACGTTCGTTACAGCGCCGCCGAGCATCAGGTAACTCCCGTTTCACTCCGGTTTTTCGGGAGGGGGCTGCTTATTTACAATTGCAATTTACCCTTTAACGACTCCCCGACCAGGATGACCAGACGCCCCCGATAAAGAGGAGGCGTGTGCAGCCTCAGACCGACGTCCACTGGCTGTCGGAGAGCGGCGTGATCGACTGCGTGGTTCTGCTCGGTCCGAGTCCACAGCAGCTCTTCAGCCAGTACGCTCAGCTGACGGGTGTGTCTGCAGCACAGATTTGAATTATATTATATCATAATTATAAATTATAATCTTCCTCCTCCCTCCTATCTGTCAGGATTTCAGGCCCTCCCTCCTCTGTTTGCTCTCGGTTATCACCAGTGCCGCTGGAACTACGACCACGAAGCCGACGTGAAGTCCGTAGACGCCGGATTCGATCTGCACAACATCCCCTATGATGTCATCTGGCTGGACATCGAGCACACAGATGGGAAGCGTTACTTCACATGGGATCCTGTTCACTTCCCCAAACCGGTTGACCTGCAGCGCCACCTAGAGAAGAAGAAAAGGAAAGTCAGTCTCAGGTTGCACAATACACCACATTACTCGCATTTACAAGCTGAAAATATTAATCGTTCATACATTTTTATTTGAAGCTGGTCGTTATAAGCGACCCGCACATCAAAGCTGATCCTGATTGGACGTTGTACTGTGAAGCCAGAGACTCTGGACATTTTGTAAAGGACAGAGATGGAGAGCTCTATCACGGCTCATGCTGGCCTGGTAATGTTTTTATAACTGTGAAGACACAAAAAGGCTATTTCCTGGATATAATTGTCAAGCTAAATGTAACAATCTGTATTCATTTTTCTCAAAGGTGAGTCCTGTTACCTTGACTTCAGCAGCCCAGCCACTCGGGCGTGGTACTCCAGATGTTTTGCTTTGGATAAATACAAAGTAAGTGTAAAAAACGAATTAATATTCTAATATAGACTGAAGCAGTTCTGCGTGTGTCAAAGTGTTTTGCGCGTCACACAGGGTTCGACGCCGTCGTTGTTCGTGTGGAACGACATGAACGAACCGTCTGTGTTCGACGGGCCGGAGCAGACCATGCCAAAGGACGCAGTGCATCATGGGGGATGGGAACACCGGGAGTTGCACAACATGTACGGCTTTTATCAGGTGAGCTGGTTCATTTAGCAGTTTGAAGCTACTGACATGTTTATATTTGGACCTCAAACTTCAGTTTTACACCGTTAAAATTTAGTTCACTCTAGTCGACTTCACCAACGATTTGTGGGTCTCAGACGCCACAACGATGCATGATCTGGAGTCTCAGTAACTGGTCTGAGACCTGTAGTGTTCACACTACAAGACTTGTCAGTGATTGACTCCCGATCACACCGTGACGTCACCAAACTCTACGTCTGGTCACGTGAACTAGACAGGATGTAGCCGCTGCTTTTTAAAGCCGTTTATTGTTGACGAGCACCGGTGAAGACGCTGCCTCCTAAACAGACTAAACCGCTAAACCAGCGTGTAAACATCACCATGGCAACACGCTGGTTTTCATGGTGGAGCTGAAACCAGCAGCAGACCTTCCCGGTACCGGGTAACATCTGGATCAGACGCGGGGAGTTTGTAGAAAGTGAAAATGAAACAAAAAGCGTTAAAACGTCAGACTTTTAAACGTGGTTGTGAGTGAATCAGTGAGATGGCAGCAGCATTTATCTCACATCCCTCCTCTGATTGGCCGTCGCTCTTTGTCAGTCTCTTCAGACTTCTCCAGTTTTCTAACATGACAGATCCAGTCCCAGTCTCAGACCAGGTCCCGACGGCCTCTGGTGGAGTTGTTAGGGCTGTTGACACATTATGATCATTAACTGATGATTCACCAACCATCAGAGGACCAAGTCCACCAGACACCACCACTGGAGATCGATGGTGTAAAGTCGACTAGTGTGAACTAGAATTAAGTGACAACCAAAAGTCCTCAGTGAAACTCAGAATAGTGAAGGTCTCTTGTGTTTTCCTAAAAGCACATGGCCACGGTGGATGGTCTGATAACTCGCTCAGGAGGCTCAGAGAGACCGTTTGTCCTGTCACGCTCCTTCTTTGCTGGATCGCAGAGACTCGGTGAGTTATTTAAATGGTGAAAAGTTAAAGCGTCATAAACCACTGACCTTTTCTGTTGTTGTTTTGTCGAACAGGTGCAGTGTGGACAGGTGACAACGTCGCTAACTGGGAGCATCTGAAGATCTCGATCCCGATGCTTTTGTCTCTTAGTGTTGCAGGCGTCGCATTTTGCGGAGGTGAGTGTAAGATTATAGGTTTTGAAAGACAGAGATACTTCAGTCCTGACTTGTTGTAAAACGCTCTCACATCCTGCGCTTTTAGCCGATGTTGGCGGCTTTATCCAGGATCCGGATCCGGAGCTGCTGGTTCGTTGGTACCAAGCAGCCGCCCTGCAGCCGTTTTTCCGCGGCCACTCGTCAAACGCGTCGAATCGTCGAGAGCCGTGGTTGTTCGGAGAAGAAGTTACCGCTGCGATCCGCAAAGTTATCCAGCAGAGGTAGCGTCAGTCAACCAGCCAGATATAAAGAATAAAGAGTTTCACTTTAACATCGCATCTAATATACCTGTTTCCTCTGCACTCAGGTACTGCCTGCTGCCCTACTGGTACACTCTTTTCCACCGGGCTCACACCTCCGGTCTGCCTCCTCTCAGGTTAGTGTTGCTGCTGCCTGCTGTTCGCTTCACGTACTGCAGCTGCAAACAAAACGAGTATTGAGTCAATCCCTAAATATCGTCGATGAAAACAGGCCTCTTTGGGTGGAATTCTCGACAGATGCGAGCACCTTCGCTGTGGACGACCAGTACATGATTGGTGACAAATGACGCATTATTATTTTTTACAATATTACAAAGCATATTCTTTAATCTTTTAATTTGACTTCTTCAGAGTGTGACGGGCTTTTATTACCTGCAGGAGGCGCTCTGTTGGCCTGTCCCGTCACTGAACAAGGTGCTAAAGAGGTCAAAGTGTTTCTGCCTGGACCTGACGAGGTGAATGCTGCAATATATTGATTTTACACCACAACTTTGATGTTATATTAAGGTTTTTTTTTTTTCTATTTCAGGTTTGGTACGACGTCTGCTCTGCAAAGATGTTTAAAGGAGGAAGGACTCTGAGTTTTCCAGTCACCCTGGACACGGTTAGTGTTCACGAATGATCCACACGGTCGAGTTGGTTTTTACATTATGTTCGAATTCAGATGAATGAATTGGAAACGTGTGCGCAGGTTCCCGTGTTCCAGCGCGGCGGCTCGGTGATCTGCAGGTCGACAGGAAGTGGCTCCTGTTCGGCCGACTACCAGCAGCTGCCTCTGTCCGTCACCGTGGCTCTGAACTCTCATGTAACGAGACCCGTGTGTTCAGATTTTCGTGACATTTGCGATCATTTAATTACCAAAGCCCAGACAGACCGCGGTGTTTTCTCTCGGCAGGGCGCCGCCGGCGGTGACTTGTACCTGGACGACGGCCACTCGTTCGGCTACCGTCACAGGAAGGCCTTCTGCCTGCGCAGGTTCGACATGCTGTCAGGCCGGCTGCTCTGCCGGTGAGTCACGCTCGCACCTCCGGAAGAGAAACACGCTTTTGGACCGAATGTGAAAAGAGCTAAAAACAAAAAAAAAGACTTTATGTGAAGTCTCAATAAGACATTTGGCACAAACCTTCACTGATTAGATTTAATCTGTTGTTATTTATCTCAGTTCTGCCGGCGAAGAAGGAGAATTTGACTGTGATACAATCGTACAATCAGTCACCGTCCTGGGGATAAAGAGCAAACCGTCCACTGTGACTGTTCACGTGTCAGGTGAGGATTTATAGCATCATACATATTATACAGCTGTCACACTAAATCCTAGTTGACACTAGTCAACTTCACCATCGATCTCCAGTGGTGGTGTCTGGTGGACTTGGTCCTCTGATGGTTGGTGAATCATCAGTTAATGATCATAATGTGTGAACAGCCCTAACGACTCCATCAGAGGCCGTCGGGACCTGGTCTGAGACCGGGACTGGATCTGTCATGTTAGAAAACTGGAGGAGTCGGAAGAGACTGACAAAGAACGACGGCCAATCAGAGGAGGGATGTGAGATAAATGCTGCTGCTGTCTCACTGATTCACTCACAACCACGTTTAAAAGTCTGACGTTTTAACGCTTTTTCTTTAATTTTTCACTTTCTACAAACTCCCCGCGTCTGATCCAGATGTTACCCGGTACCGGGGAGGTCTGCTGCTGATTTCAGCTCCACCATGAAAACTAGCATGTTGCCATGGTGATGTTTACACGCTGGTTTACCGGTTTAATAATAGTTTCCATCATAACATTAGTTTTTAATGTGTAAGTCCAGTCTCATTGACTGTAGCTGCTATAGGAATATCCACAATGATTGGTTGAATTTGTTGATGTTTACGCTGGTTCAGCGGTTTATTCTGTGTCGGAGGCAGCGTCTTCACCGGTGCTCGTCAACAATAAACGGCTGTAAGAAGCAGCGGCTACATCGTGTCTAGTTCACGTGACCAGACGTAGAGTTTGGTGACGTCACGGTGTGATCGGGAGTCAATCACTGACAAGTCTTGTAGTGTGAACACTACAGGTCTCAGACCAGTTGTTGAGACTCAGAAATCGTTGGTAAAGTCGACTAGAGTGAACTAGATTTTAGAGGAACTGCAACACGTGTAACACTGGTTCGGTCCAATTTGCTATTTTGTATCTTATTGTCAAAAACGACATCATCCCGTTTTATTTTTTTCTGCCAAAAACTTATAATAAAAGAATGAAAATTTCACCGTCTTTTCTTTGTGTCACCAGGTACTAAACACACTCCTGCTGCGTTTACTTACTCACCGAGCTGCTGCACGCTGACTGTCGACAACCTGAACCTCCGAGTGACGACGGACTGGGAGATACAGATTAATACAGGTTCACTGTGAACGTTTATTTTAATGTGTTAATCGGTTCCCTGTGTTAATCAGAAAAGATAAGTAAACTGCAACAGTGTTTTTTAAACACGTCATCGTGTTTTAGTGAAACCTGAAACTGGTTACGAACCATTTTGTTCACCAATATTGTGTCGCGTGACCTGACCTCTTCCCAGAGCAGATGTTCGCTCACTTAAAGGTTAAAGAGTCAAAATGGAAACGCTGGAATAAGCTGGAAACCTTGAATGAGACACGAGGAGGGAAAGTTATTTCACTGCCGTTAGTTTAATATTGTGTCAGCAGAAGTTAAAAAACGAAGATGGAGGAAAAGGAGAATTAAGTGTCAGTTAATCTGCAAAAATTATGAAAACAAACAAGTATTTTTTTTTTTTTCTAAATCATTAAAAAAAAATTGCCAAAATGTGCTTTTTGAATATGTGGTGCAATTTGGATTATTGGAGCTTGGATTATTATTAATTAATAAAATGAATATAAATTATATATTTTTTTATGTGACGAAAAACAAAAACAAATATTAACTCTATATATATATATATATATATATATATATATATATATATAACTATAACTAAATTTCCCTAAAAAAATAGGATAAATTAACCCCTTAAATGCCTGACACAAATAATAATAATAATAATTTTGAATCCGAGATGTTTTTTTAACCTTAAACAAATTACAAAAATAAAAAAAAGCTGCATCATTACATTTATGATTTGTTATTTTTTTTCCCCCATTTCTTTTTTTTTATTATTATTATTATTCGTTTTATTTAATTTTTTTTTTTTTTTTTTTTTGTATTTTTGAATGTTTTTTTTTTTTTTAAAAAAAAACTTTTTCTAATTTATTTATTTAGTTATTGATTTTTACGCTGACGCGGGCTGATCATTTTTAATAAGATGGAAGAAACTTTTTGTTTTTTTATTATTATTATTATTATTAGTTTATTCTTTTATTTAAATTAGGCCAGCAGGACAAAAAAATGAAAATGCATGGCTCCGGCTATAAAGAAACAGACCTATTATTTTTAAACCTAAAGTGTTTTATATCCATCATATACTCCATCGGTGATCATCTGTTCTCTTTAACAAAAAAAAAACCCTCACACCACTAGTTGATTGAAGTTGCGCTTTTCCCCCCGATCGGAGCTAAAAAAGAAAAATGGATGCTGCTCCTCTTCATGACACCATCCTGATGTGGTTGTGCTGAGACTGCTCAATGCTGAGCTCCACAGAGAATAGGTTTTAAAGGGGTTGAATGCCTTCTGCTGAGGCAAGGCCTCTACCGACCACTCTTTACCACCCTTTGTGTTCGCCCAACAATGATGGCACCCGAGCACCAATGGGGGAACGGCAGCAAATACACATTTATGCGATGTGTGTGCGCGCGCGCGGTAATGCCAATCTGGAGCGTTTGCGTCGACGTCTGTGACGCCGCGGAGAGGTACGTCACGCCCGGAGCGAGCCAATCAGACATCAGCTGTTTGGATTTATGCCAGGGTTTTTAGGCTTGTAAGACTTTAGTACAAGTGGCAAAGGCCAGTTTTTTTATTTAGGAGCTTAGGAAAAAAAAAAAGGCAGCTGAGCTGAGATGCCCTATACGCCGTCTGGCTTTTTCTGTGACCGGTTGATCCGGGAACGAGAGAGGAGAGACGGGGAAGGATCTTTGAACAAGCCCGTCCGCTTCAACGGCCAAGACTTCAACGCGCTGAGGCAGGAGTGCGTTCAGAGGAAGAGCCTGTTCGAGGATGAGTCCTTCCCGGCCACCGTGGAGTCTTTGGGCTTCAAGGAGCTCGGACACAAATCCAACAAGGTCAAGAACATCGTCTGGAAGAGGCCTAAGGTATGAGAAGGGGGAGTTTTAATAATTACAACAAACTTCTGCTCCTGTTGGACTTTAACTGAAGATGCTGATGTGACGTCTGTGTGGTCAAATTGCTTTTTTTTCCTCGTTTTTTTGAAGCCAAATAGACGTTTTGACACAATTCTTCCTCTAACTCATCTTTTTGTTTACGATTCTCTTCAGGAAATCTGTGAAAACCCTCAGTTCATCGTCGGAGGAGCCAGCAGGACTGATATCTGCCAGGGAGATCTGGGTAAATAAATTCTGGATCGATAAACGGAAGGAATCGACTTTATCTGTCTTTGTTTTGTTTTGTTTTTTGACTCCTTCATTCACATATAGTCTTTTACATAAACGTCAGCGTCGCTGGAAAAAGCGTCCTCTTTTCAGATCGTTTTGTACTTTTTGTTTGTCACAGAACAATAAGTTCGTACTGTATAGAATAACTCCTGGTGTTTTCAACATTCAGTCCGTTTGTATTCGGGCTGTTCGATCCCATCGACCTGCCCCCCCCGCCTCCACAAACACGGCCTCTCGACCTGCTGCGGCCTCCCTACTATATTGTGTTTACTCTTTTGGATTCCAACCAAGCAGCACTTCTCATTGTCATCCAGCTCAGGCCGACAAATAAAAGGGGGAGCAACGAGGACAAAGGGGTCCTGTCCCACGCTGTTGACTTACATTGTTAAAAACCTCGTGTCGCACACCTGGACAATTAGTTCAAGTCAAAGTCAAACGTCAGCACTCTGCGGCGGCTTGTTCCACGAAATATGGCCGACTTCCATTTTGTTAAATTATTTAAATCCAAAACGCAACAGCTGCGACTCTAGCTGATGATGTGATTTAAAGCGTCGTGACCGTGTGACGTGATGTGACGTGGTCGATGTTGTGTTCAGGTGACTGCTGGCTGTTGGCCGCCATCGCCTGTCTCACCCTGAACGAGAAGCTCCTGTACCGCGTCGTTCCTCAGGAGCAGAGCTTCTCCGACAACTACGCCGGCATCTTCCACTTCCAGGTCTAGAAAAAAAAAAAAAAACACAACCTCCATGAAGTGACACTAATCTGAAACGCAACATTCATATTAAGTTAATCCACCCGTTTCTGTATTTTTACCCCCCTCTGATTCAGTTCTGGCGCTATGGCGACTGGGTTGACGTCGTCATCGACGACCGCATCCCGACCCTCAACAACCAGCTGGTCTTCACCAAGTCGGCCGAGAGGAACGAGTTCTGGAGCGCCCTGCTGGAGAAGGCTTACGCCAAGTGAGAGCGATGAATGAAACAGACGTTTCTTTTTTTTGGTTTTGAAGCTGATTTTACGTCTTTAACTTTTTCGCGTACCAGGCTGCACGGCTCCTACGAGTCCCTGAAGGGTGGAAACACCACCGAGGCCATGGAAGACTTCACCGGCGGAGTTACTGAGTTTTACGAGATGAAGGAGGCTCCTAAAGAGCTTTACAAGATCATGAAGAAAGCTCTGGCCAGAGGATCCCTCATGGGCTGCTCTATCGACGTGAGTCACCTTTTTTACTTAAAGTCAGGATCTTTAAACCCGTTGCTCTTGACATGTTGACTGCTTAACTCTTTTCAGTCCCTGGTTCCCGCTCGCTTCGAGACTCGTACTGTGACGGGTCTGGTGAAGGGTCACGCCTACTCTGTGACGGCAGTGGAGGAGGTAAAACCCTCAGATCCTTCATCAATTCATCGAAGATTCAATATAAGCGCATGTGAAATGTGTAAAATCTGTTTTTTTTTTCCTTGTCACCTTCAGTGTAAACCGAAGGAATCCAAGGTTCGTCTGGTTCGTCTCAGGAACCCGTGGGGTCAAGTGGAGTGGAACGGTCCCTGGAGCGACAAGTTAGTGGCGTTTTTAAACATCTTAAATCCTAGAATCCTATTTTAGACTTTTATTTTTTTTAAAAGAAAAGACTGTCTCCTCTCTGACAGCTCTAAGGAGTGGGCCACACTGTCTAAGGCTGAAAAAGAGAAGCTGCAGCACCAGAATGCAGAGGATGGAGAGTTCTGGTCAGTTACGCGCTTGATTTTTTTTTTTTTTTTTTTTTGTTTTTTGGTTTGTTTTTTAACCTCGCAACTAAACTCGATGTTTCGATCTCTTCGCTTCCCGTCCAGGATGTCGTTCGAGGATTTCAAGAAGAACTACACCAAGATCGAGATCTGTAACCTGACTCCCGACGCTCTGGAGGACGACAAGACCCACAAGTGGACGGTTTCTGTCAACGAGGGTCGCTGGGTGAGAGGCTGCTCCGCCGGAGGCTGCAGGAACTATCCAGGTACGGCGCCGGAAAGTTTCCAAATCGAATCGAATCAAATAAAAGCTAAATGACACATGACTCGATGTTTCCCCCCCCCAGACACTTTCTGGACCAACCCTCAGTACCGCCTGCGTCTGCTGGAGGAGGACGACGACAGCGAGGACAACGACGTGGGCTGCACCTTCGTGGTGGCTCTGATGCAGAAGAACAGGAGGAAAGAGCGCAAACTGGGAGCCAACCTCTACACCATCGGATTCGCTATTTACGAGGTGTGGGCGCTGGTTCTCGTTCGCTTTACACATCCCCCTTTTTTTTAAAAAAAAATAACTCCTTTTAACAAATGATTCTCTATCTTCTTTCAGGTGCCAAAAGAGGTAAGGAGGACACGGTCGTCATCAGTTCGTAGAGAGTTTTGACTGTTTCTATGCGACGTCTCGTTTTTGTGACTTTCCCTCTGTCGCCCTAAGATGCATGGCAACAAGCAGCACATGCAGAAGGACTTCTTCCTCACCAACTCGTCCAAGGCTCGCTGCAAGGCTTACATCAACCTGCGCGAGGTGTCCCAGCGCTTCCGCCTGAGCCCCGGCGAGTACGTCATCGTCCCCTCCACGTACGAGCCGCACCAGGAGGGCGAGTTCATCCTGCGAGTCTTCTCTGAAAAGAAGAACACCTCAGAGTGAGTGGGTCATGAAGCGGAAGGAAGGAACGAGGGTAACCACCTCCTCCTCCTCCTCCTCCCTAGATAAACTTAATTCTGCAAAAGTATAGAAATGTAACCTGCCCCGCCCCCGAACCTCAATGCATGTGCATGCTTGTGTTTGGACTGTGGGAAGAAACCGGAGCGACCGGGAGAAAACGTGCAAACTCAAGGTTTCCAAGTGATTTTATCTCATCCCTCTTTGTGCGTTTTAAAAAGGCCATTTAAAGGTTTCAACCTTAAAACAAACAAACCAAAAAAATGTAACGGAGATGTTGTTGTAACCCGGTGTTTGTTCGTCTTCATCCAGGGAGATAGAGAACAGGATCGAGGCCGATCACCCGGTGGTAAGTGAGAGTTTTAAAACGCTTTAAATGGTGACGAGTGAGACGAGCGGAAGGTCTCACGTCTTCTCTGTGACACTTCAGCCTCCGCCGGCCTCAGCGGGAGAAGAGAGCGAAGAGGATCAACAGTTCAGGACTATTTTTCAGGAGATAGCCGGAGAAGTGAGTACGAAGGAGAGGACAAGAAGGAAAGACGGAGAATTTTCTCCTCTTTGTCTCTTAACTCTTTACCTTCCTCTCTCGCCAGGAAATGGAAATCACAGCCGCTGAACTGAGGAACGTTCTCAACACAGTGATCACCAAACGTGAGTCTGCTTTTGTCATCGACGGAAGCGTTCGGTAAAAATCCTGCTCCAACCATTCACACCATCCACCTGATTCTAATCACCACTGCTCCTCAGCTGATTAGATCACCTGCGTTAAAAGAGCACAGGTTGCACCAACGGGTGGAGAAATAAATATTAGATCCGGTTAAACGCAGTTTACTTTTATCTTTACGCCTAAATGTTTTAATACGACTCATTTATTTAGGAAAATGTTCTGATCTTTTGTTGTTTTGAGAGGAAAGACAATGAAATCTTAGAGCCAATCGCATTTTACGCGTTCCCGGGCTACCCCAGGACCGGCGCTTCAAATGAAAGAGGTGTGAGAAATTTCCCAGCATGCACCAGGACAAGGACGCAGCATGTCCGAATAAGCTCGCGACTTAATTGATAAACCAATGGACACGTTTAACTAACTAACGATCGCTAGTTGTCACTTTGCTAACGTTTTCCGTTCGTCTGATTGATGTTAAACGAACGTCTCGTCGGTTTTTAACCCGTCGCCAACGTCGGTGGACGCGAGCGAGTCTGCGGAGACCGCCGACGACTTCTGATGACGTGTGGCGGTAAAGTAGAGGAACGTTTTCACCCCTCAACACTTCGTTTCGAGCGACGATGGCTAAGAGAAGCGAAATGTGATTGTCTCTTAGTCTTAATGAGTGATGAGTCTCTGTGTGTTTCTACTCTGTCCCTCTCAGATAAAGACCTGAACACAGAGGGCTTCAGTCTGGAGAGCTGCAGGAGCATGATTGCTCTGATGGACGTATCCTTTGTATCGAGTAATTCGGGCTGGCTGTGTTGGAACAACCTGCCGAGACCCGTAGACGGGTCTGTGATGGACGCTCGTAGGGGCTAGAACAAGAAACGAACAAAAAAAAAGAAAAGACAAATCGAATGTGGCTCGTTGAATAATAATAATAATAATAATCCAGCTTTTTTCTGAGTTGTTATCGGTCTTAACTACTTCTCCTCAGATGGACGGGACCGGTCGACTCAACCTGCAGGAGTTCAGACACCTGTGGAATAAGATCAAACAGTGGCAGGTGGGAAAAAAAAAACGCCACTCTCCTGTTTTAATATCATCAGATCGTTAAACGGCAGATGAAACCACGTTCGCTCTCTTTCCAGGGGATCTTCAAACACTACAACGCCGACCAGTCCGGCAGCATCAACAGCTACGAGATGAGGAACGCCATCAACGATGCAGGTGATAACTCTCGCTAACTCTAACGTCAAAGGATCGTCACAGACGGCAGAGGTTCCCTTTTAAAAAAAAAAACAAACCGAAAAAAAAAAAAAAAAGATAAATCATATTTAAAAGTCATGACTTTCCTGGGATGTGACGTAAACTCCTCCTCTAAATGTTCTTGTCACCGTACAGTCATGTGTCTTGTGTCCCGCTCAGGCTTCCGTCTCAACAACCAGCTGTACGACATCATCACCATGCGCTACGCCAACGAGAACATGAACATCAACTTCGACAGCTTCATCAGCTGCCTGGTTCGACTCGAGGCCATGTTCAGTAAGTCTGGACCGTTTTGAGTTTTGTGCTTTTTCTTCCTCACAGCTACTCGTGTCTGTTAATCACTGGATGACTTCCTCTTTTATTCTTGGAAAGAAAACAAACAGTGTCTACGGTCTAGAGTGTATTTTAAATTTTCCTGGCGACTTAAATACTTTATCTCGTCTCTGATGATTTTTTTTTTTTTCCTTTTCGTTTCCTACAGGAGCGTTTCAGGCTTTTGATCAGGATGGAGACGGAACGATCAGACTCAGCGTCCTGGAGGTGAGTTTAGATGATAAATAAGATATATATATATAATATAGAATAAAATATAAAAAAACAATGTTTAAATATTTTTTTTAAATCAATTAAATTAAGAAAATTAAATCAATTGAATGAATTCATTTAATTTCAAAAAAATACTTACATTTAATTTTAAAAAATGAATTCCTTGTGTCCAATTTAGACATTTTTTTAAAATAATAAAATAAATAATAATAATAATAATAATGATTTTAAAAATGATTCATTGGATTTAAATAAAAATAATTGAATTATATTTAAAGGTCAATTAATTTATTTTAAAACATATTACATTTAATTTAATTATATATATATAAAAAATAGAATAAATATTACTATAATATATTAAATATTCTTCCAACCCTAAGCTGAAGTTTTGACACTTTTTTTTTTTAATTTTGAATAAAAAGAAAAAATAATAATATAAAAAAAATTACATTCAATAAAAAAAAAAATTAATTTAATCAAAAATATAATATAATTATATATATATATATATTAATATTTAATTTAATTAAAAAATAATATTTACATAAAAATAATTCAAAATATATTATAATAAAACATTATTCCCACCTTTTTTTTTTTTTTAAACGTTCGTCTTCTCTGTGTCCGTGTCCAGTGGCTCCAGTTGACCATGTACGCCTAGAGACACGTCTCCTCCAGGTGAGCTCCAGTCCAGGCGAGGACCCACACCTGCCAGCTTTTACCTCAGTATCCAGCGACCGAGCGCCGTTAGCTCTCCATCCACCACCCGACCTCCACCTCATCCACCTCATCCCTTGGCTCTTTACATCCACTTCATCTCTCTCTCTCTCTTCAGCAGGTTTCAGACTTTTGTCCTCCCTCTATCATCACTATCTCAGGCGTCAAACACACACACACACACACACACACAACCTCCTTTTTGTTCTGTCACGATACCTCACAGAGCCTCTCATCAGTAGCTTCTCTTCTTCTTCTGTTATCAAACTGAGCAGGGAGGATTTATTTTTTTCCTTCCAGTGAAATGGGCTGTCTGGTGGATATTGAATAAAACAATCACTTTCACACCTTATGTGATTTCTTCTTAAAAAAATAAAAAATAAACAATAAACAAACTAAACCTCCTTCAACCGTGACCCCTGACAAGTGTCCAGTCTGCATGTGGATGGATGAGATTCAACACTCGACGACAAAAACTGTGGAGTTTTTTTTTTTTTTTATTTTATTAGTAATATTTTTTCTCCTTTGTTCAAATCTGGATTTGAAAAAAACAACAGCTGCAGGGTTTGACTGCAGCTTTTTGTGATTTTTTTATTTTATTTTTTCCCCCCTAATTAATGCTTTGGTCTAAAAAAAAAAAAAAAAAAGAGTGTTCTGCATTTTTAATGATTTTAATCCATAAATAAATGTATAGAAATAAATATAAATGTGTTTATTTATTTATGCAATTCAT
This sequence comes from Polydactylus sextarius, assembly GCA_016801845.1. Lineage (NCBI taxonomy): Eukaryota > Metazoa > Chordata > Actinopteri > Polynemidae > Polydactylus > Polydactylus sextarius. Next base: position 8,653,185 of record CM028931.1, read on the forward strand.
AAAGAAAACACAGAAACATTTTTTTTTTAGTTTAGTTTTTTTTTAATTATCATTATTATTGATAATAATTTCTTAGATTGCACTTTCATAAAAAATATCTTGAAAAAGAAAAAAAAATAATTTTTTTTTTGTTTTCTTTTCTTTTGTTTTGAAGAAGAAGAAACTCAGGAATGCCAGGTAAAGAGGCGACGCGAACGCGTACGTGAACGTGAACGTGAACGCTTCCCTTATCGGTCGTGAGTCGAGAGTTTTAAAGATGGCCGCCGCGGGAACAAGTCGAGGTTTTAACAAACAAACCAACCAAGAGAGAAAGAGAGCATCGGCTTTTACACTGGTTAAAACTGTTTGAATATGCTTTTTTTTAAAAAGTGACTGTTACCAACTAGTCCAGTTATTTATATATATATATATATATATATATATATATATATATATATTATTAAGGGGTGAGGTATGGCATGGGAGATGAATCCTAATTCTTCCTTTCAAGCTCTTTCCATCAAACACCTCCGCTAAACATCCTTCAATAGAAAACTCCAGCTCCTTGCCTTCCGCTCGATGCCCCAAATGTTAAATAAATACTGAAAAAAACAACAAAAAAAAAAAAAAAAAGGAAAAGAAAGAAAATTTCCCAAAATAGGAGGGAAATGGTCGCGTCGCTAAAACAATATTTCACGCTTCAAATTGTCAAAAAGAAAAAAAAAACAAAACAAAAAAAAAAATAATAAAAACTAAATATATGAGGAGTAAACGCACGCGTAGGAAACGCAAACGCCGCCGGCTCCGTCGTCCTCCATCATCATCATCATCATCATCATCATCATCGTCACCGCAAATGTAAATTCTTCAACTTGAAGTTTTCACACACAACGACACTGCACCAAAGTCTCCTCGACGCCTTTAAATCACGTTGAATGAGCAACGACAAACGACAAGAAAAAAAAAAAAAAAGAGAGAAATATACGTTTCTAAAAAAAAAAAAAAAAAACGGCTAATGAAAGAAAACGAAACCCAAGTAAAATAAATTAAAATAAAAATCAAAGCGGAGGAAAAAAAAAAAAAGTGAAAAAAAACAAGAAATAAAATATAATAAAATAAAAATCAAACCAGGGAAAAAAAGTGAAAAAAAAAAATAAATGTAACAAAAAAATAAAATAAAAAAAAAATAAAAATCAAACAAAAAAATTAAATAAAAATTAAACAAAAAAATTAAATAAAATAAAATAAATTAAAAATCAAACCAAAAATAAAATAAAATAAAAATAAAAACAAAAAAAATGAAAATCAAACCAAAAAAAAATAAAATAAAAACCAAAACAAAAAATAAAATATAAATCAAACCAAAAAAAAAGAAAAAAGAAAAAAAAAAGAAATCCTGTCACTTCAACAAAACTTCTACAAAAAAAAAAAAAAAAACACCTCACACTGCCGAATGACGACGGGAATTTCTGAAAACTTCGGAAAAACCGCTATCGTCATGGACGTAAACGTAGCAAGAGAAAAAAAAAAACAAACTACAGGTTGCTCAACATGACACGTCACAACTGCACAACAACAATAAAAACATCTCTGAACCCATGCCATATTTAAAGCCGACCGATCTGAAAGGCGATTATTGATTTTTGTTGCGGTTTCTTAAACAAAAACACACAAAAACAAAAAAAAAAAAAAAAAAAATGAAGCGTCACAATTCCCTCGACGTTACCGGCAACGCTGGAGTTTCTTCGAAAAAAAAACAAAAATTGAAAATTAAAGAAAGAGTCACGTTTTTCGTTGTCTTCGCTTTGGTCAGAGGAGGAACTGCAGTGGTCAGACAGACAGAAAGACAGAGAGGAAGGCGTGTTTTTATAGAATAAAACAAATAAACTAAAAAAAAAAAAAACAGCACATCCAACCCTCCTTTCATGACTGTATTATGGTTGGATTCCAACACCGAACATAAAAGATGGAGTCGTCAGACGCCACTCGTCAGGCTCGACAGGAGCGCTGAGAAGTTAAGTGGGTCCCGAGGACGTCCCCCCCAATATGGGAGGTTAACAAGGTGGAGGAGGTGAGGGTGGGGTTGAAGATAGAAGGAAGAGGGAAGAGAGCTCAGGAGGAAAAACTTGGTTCCCATCACCGACCCTTTTACTTCAAGGCTCCAGTTCAGTCTCTTCAGCGTGTTTGTTCATGTGCACCAGCATCGCCTGGAAAACACACGAAGAAACCAGTCAGCGAAACTAAAAACCCAGATCAGATTTCGAACGGAACGAAAAACGATTGTTTACCTGCTTGGAGCAGGAGTTACGAGAGCAGAAGAACTCTTCACAGTTTCTCCAGCGACACTTTAACGTCTGGAAGTTGGCGCCGGCGTGGTCGTTGATCAGGTGCTGCTGGAGATGATCGGTCAGCCCGAAGACCAGAGAACAGCCGTGCCACTGTGTCGACACAGGGAGTAGTTGTTCAGAAAATAAAATGCCGCCTCGTCCTCGTTATCAGCCCCTTGACTTAACACATCGTACACGAGGAAGCTCACAAGTTAGTGGAAAACTTTAGTTAGTGGACGTTAGTGGACGTCATACTTCATGTTATCATCATGTACAAACTTTGGACAAGCATTAAGCTAGGGGTTAGCGATGCTAAGTGTTAGAGATGCTGGGTGTAAGAGATGCTAAGTGCTAGTGGTGATAAGCGTTATGAGATGCTAGGTGTTAAAGATGCTAAGTGTTAGAGATGCTAAACATTAGAGATACTAAGTGTTAAATATGCTAAACATTAGAGATGCTAAGTGTTAAAGATGCTAAACATTAGAGATGCTAAGTGTTAGAGATGCTAAACATTAGAGATACTAAGTGTTAAATATGCTAAACATTAGAGATGCTAAGTGTTAAAGATGCTAAACATTAGAGATGCTAAACAATAGAGATGCTAAGTGTTAAAGATGCTAAACATTAGAGATGCTAAACATTAGAGATACTAAGTGTTAAAGATGCTAAACATTAGAGATGCTAGGTGTTAAAGATGCTAAGTGTTAGAGATGCTAAGCATTAGCTATGCTAAGTGTTAGAGATGCTAAGCATAAGAGATGCTAAGCATTACCTATGCTAAGTGTTAGAGATGCTAAGCATTAGAGATGCTAAGCATTAGCTATGCTAAGTGTTAGAGATGCTAAGCATTAGAGATGCTAAGCATTAGCTATGCTAAGTGTTAGAGATGCTAAGCATTAGAGATGCTAAGCATTAGCTATGCTAAGTGTTAGAGATGCTAAGCATTAGAGATGCTAAGCATTAGCTATACTAAGTGTCAGCCATGCTAAGTTTTAGAGATGCTGGGAGTAAGAGATGCTAAGCACTAGTGATACTAAGTGTTGGAGATGCTAAACATTAGCGTTTAGCGATGCTAAATGTTAGCAATGCTAAATGTTAGCAATGCTATGTTTTTTTTTGTATGATCAAGTCCTAAGTTTAACTTAAAATACCTTAAATACTGTCAATGTTTTTGTTTCTTTTTCTAGGAACTAAGTGGTCTTACAGCTTAATCTTTGAGACTTTCTTTTTTATTTCCCTCTGAATCATCTAAACAAACTCTTCTTACCAAGCAGCGGTAGTTCTGCATCAGGTTCAGTTTGACGGCCCGGACGCTGCCGTCGTAACAGCCTGTGTAGATCTGAAACACAACACACACACATGAACATGTTAACACACACATTAATATCAAGCTTGTGTTCTCCAGAAGGCGCCGACAGGAAACCTGTTTAATTATTCATACGTTTTGGAGACAATCATCAGCGCTAGAAATATGAAAATTCATGCACGAGGCTGCCAGAATAACATAAAAAAAAAAAAAAAATCTCCAACATGTTCCGTCTTTATCTCGTCTCTCACCATGCTCTTGTGGACGGCCATACACATCACCATGTCCTTGTGTCCGCCGTAAACCTGCAGCTGCTCGTGAGACTGAGGAGATAAAAACAACGGAAGCGTCGGCGGGTTGTTTACGCATTGTGTGGACGAACGCGGCGAACGCCAGAGGCGAAGTCTCACCTGTAGGTCGAAGACGCGGACCAGTTTGTCCAGGCAGCCGGTCACCATCACCCTCCCCAAGATGGACACCACAGTGACGGCGTGACTGTGACCTTTATAGACTCGAACCAGCTCTCCGGTCTGTACAGTGGCAGAGGTGAGTTAAGAATGTGGAGTTGTAAATATAAATAAAACAGCTTTGTGTGGAAACATAAACACGAGGACTCACATGGATGTTGTGCACGTAGACGCACTGATCACTGGAGCCGCTGAACACCAGATCATTGACAACCTGAGGAAACGAACTGGTTAAATCTAAAATCGTGAGCCATCGCGTCGCTGTCGCGGCTTCACGAGGCTCGCGTACCTTCATGCAGAGGACGGTCTTGGTGTGGCCCTCCAACGTGCGCAGCAGGAGTCCGTTCTTGGCGTCTCTCACGCTGATGGTGCTGTCGTAGGAGCCGGCCAGCAGGATCCTCCGAGCTCCCTCCTGAGACGAGGCCAGACAGCTCACGCCCCGCGGCCCGTGGCACTCGAACACGTCCATCTGCTTGTTCGTCTGAACCATAAAAATAAATGAGATGTGACGACAGAAGCAGACGAATGGAGATTAAAGGTGAAGCTACGTCACATTTGAACCTATATCCTACTGTTAGAGTCTCTGAGTTAATGTCAGTTTATAAAAAAACATGAAACAAATCTGTGCTAAGTTAGTGGAGATGTGGTGGTAGCGGTGAGCTAATGAGGGAGCTAATAAGCTAAGCGATAGGGGCATTTTTGGGCCAAGGGACAAGGGACAAGGACAAGGATGCAGTCGTCAAAAACAGTTAGCGATTTTATTAATAAACTAATCGATACATTTAACTTATTAAGCTAACTTATCGCTAACTAACCGCTAATCTATAACGTTCGTTAGTGTTAGCGTTAGCTAACGATCGCTAGTCTTTCTTTGCTAACGTTTTCCATTCATCAGATAACAGGACTTTTTTCTGACGGTGACTTCCACTGAAACGCACCTTTGTTTGTTTGTTTGTTGTCATTCGGTTGTCATGGAGACTCGGAACGTTTATAGCTCTAGCTCTAGCTCATATGCTCCATTCACTTAGCTTATTAGCTGCCTTATTAGCTCGCCGCTACCACCACATTTGACTCATTGTTTTGTCAATTCAAGACCTCTAACGGTAGAATCTAGGTTTATATGTTAACAAAGTGTTTAGCTGAGACGACCTCACCTTGAGGTTAAAGGTCACCACCGTGCCGTTGGCCAGGCCGGCGTACAGAGTCTTCCCGCGGCTGTGAAGACAGAGGACACGGTCTGACAGAGAAAACTGCCGCTCCAGCTCTTGCGTCTGTAAATGTAAATGTGACAAGAACAAGAAGGTCAAACAGGTGATTATAACACAAACTAATGCTTTATTTAGTAGTAGAAGAAGAAGAAAGCAAGTGTTCGCGCCTTGAGGCTGTAGCAGCGGATGGTCTGATCACTGGACCCGGAGTAAAGCCGATGATTGAGGAAGGGAGCCGTGGACACCAACAGGCTGCTGACCTTAGAGCTGTGACCCTCGAACACTCCCACACATTTGTGACTCTGAGACAAAACAAAACAGAAAGAAAAAAAAAAACGAATGATCGAAACATTTAAATCCTCTAACGAACGTCGTAACTAAAAGGGCACGAACGTCACTCACCACCAGGTCAAAGACTTTGACGGTCCGGTCTCCGGAGCACGTGTACAGCAGCCCGTTGTGGATCTGCATGGCGTTCACCGCCTCCTGGTGGCCGCCGAACAAACCCTCGGTGGGCATGTCGTCCTCACCGTGGTCTGAGGAAGCGTCTGGGGGAAACGAGAACACGCGCGTGTGACATTTTCCTCCTCTGATCGCGATCCAGTGGTCGCTCTTGGTCAGGTCGGGTTAAATATACACATTCCGTGCGTCAACATCAGCCTCTATGAATAACTTGACCATAAAAAGCGACTTGGGACGCTCCGGGTCTATTTTAAATTGGTCTCGGCGAGCGGGACATTTCTAATTCTAATTCTGGACCGGACGCCATTTTAATGCGATGGGTTCGGTCGAATTACTGTTAATGTAATAAAAAAGGGCTTTTACCTGATGAGATCTTTATCGTTTCGGTGGGAAACTTGACGGGAAACTGCTGCTCACTGTTTGTGGAGGAAAAGGAAGAGATGAGTGCACATAATCATCATCATCGTCATCACGGTGGTGACATTTTAAAAGCAGAGTTTTTAGAGTTTTCTCACCTCTCAGAGGATTTACAAATGTCCATGTCGCTGGTTGAGGTGACCTCGTTGCAGGCCAGACTCTGTGGTTCTGGTCTGAGTGAGTCCGGGACCACGTGTGGCGGCTGACAGTCCGCCGTGACCTCCATGTTTTCTTCCGAATCCAGGTTGATGATGAGCTCGGCTGGAGTGGCGTGAGGAAGCTCCGTCGTGTCTTTAGAGGAAGCGCGGTCCACTTCCTCTTGTTTGACGGCAGGACGCTGCTGCTGCGTGCGCCGCGCCTCCTCGCCGCCGCTCTCCACGTTCGCGTCCTCCGCCGTGGGCAGCGTGGAGGTGCTGACCTGCGAGCCTCCGCTTGGCCTCCGCCTCGACCGCAGCCACCTCGGCCTCGTCGGCTCCCCGTCCAGCTCGGTGTCGCTGCTCTCCGGCTGCTCCGCCCCTTGAGCTTTCTTCAGCACCTTCCTCTTCTTTAGCTTCCTCACCCGCTTCCCGCCGCTCAGCTCGGACGGGGACGGCGGCAGGTCGAGGAGCGAGGGCGCCGCCGGCGTCGTGAACGAGTCGGCCGCCTCGGAGCCCCTCCTGCTCTGCTTTGGAGCTTTGGAGTCGAGCGCGTTGCAGCCTCCTGCTGCCGCCTGCATGGACTTTTCCGTCAACTCGACCATCGCGGACAAACTCTCTTTGCAGTCAGAAGTGTCTCTGAAGCTCTCCCAGAGATGATCTTTATTAGTTTGCGATTGCTCGGATTTTGTTTCGGGAGAAAAACGGACGTTAAGCGCAGCATCTGTGAAGAGATTTAGACGGACGTGGGTCAATTTAATGCAGAAAACGGCGTTTTTTTTCTAAATTCGGTGACGTTACCTGCAGCTGGAGGAGCAGGCAGCTCCGGTGTGGTGCTGTGAGCGCAGTGGGTTATACTCTCCGTGTTCTCCAGCTCTGAGCTGACGTGGATGGGAGATTGAGGCTCCTGCTTGATGGTTTACAGGCATGATGGGTAAACTGGAGGACAGAGGGGACGAACGCTGGGCGGGAGGACTAGGACTGGGGGCGGGGGTGGCATCTGTTACAGAGGAGGACATGAGTGAGTCTGTATCCATCTTTTCTTCTTTGAGTTTGAGCTGAGGTGCTTCCTCCATACTACCTGCTGTAAAAAAAAAAAAAACACTTAATTTAGCTGTTTATTCCATGTTATTTATGATTTATGTTATTTTTTTTTGCGCGTGTTCTCACCTTGCATCCCTTTTAGCAACTCGATGCGCTTGTTTCTGAGCGTGCTCATCTCTACCGTCACCTGAGCGAACGAACAAACGCGAACGCGGATCAGAAACCGAAAGCAAAAAAGCAAAAAAAAAAAAAGATTCGGGACGATCGGACCGACTCTCTCACCTGCTGTTTGACCACCATGAGCCGCTGCACCTCCATGTACGCGGCCTCCAGCGCCGCCCGCGCCTGGATCAGACTCGTGTCCACCGACTGAAGTGAGCGACTCAGCTCCTCCTCCCTCAGAGACACGGCGAGCAGCTGGTCGATCTGGAGGCGGTCTGCGCGGAGAACACACACATTTCAGCACCGGCTCTTCCTCGCGGACCGGAGGGGGTAACACACCGACAGATACGAACCTTTTTTGGATTTGACCTTCCGCCTTTTGCTGTTGTGTTCGACGCCGGACGTCTCTGCGCTCGGGACGTCCTGCGCCACAGAGGGAAAAAGTTCATTTAAATAATCTTGTTCATTCAAAACACGCAGATAGAACAGGAAGACAAGGCCACAAACGTTCATTTAAATTCAGATAAATAATAATAATAACTCGCCCCCGCTGCTCTCCGTCTCTTCCCCGTCCCCTGACCGTCGACCTGCTCCGTCCCCGAGCTGCTGTCTCCGATCACAGAGTCGGATCTCTGCAGGGCCTTTACCGTGGCCGACGTCAGTTTGTTTGGCTGCTTCTCCACTTTGACATCGAGCATCTGCTCCAACTCTTGCTGACACCGATCGTCTTTGTTCCCTTGAGCAACAAACGCGGCAGCAGCGGCGGCGGCGGCAGAGTTTCCCTGCTGTTTCTCTCTCTGCGTCGGCTCCTTCGACGTCAGCGACGCCAACAGGGAGGCGGTGGACGCGGGGGCGACGCTGCTCTCTGATAAGGAGCGTTTTCTCGAAGAAGCGGGAGCGGAGATGTCCATCAACGACTCCCACTGAAATCCCTCCAACAGGGGGATGTCGTCCTCCTCCTGGCTCTGGTCCTCCAGCTCGTTTGGCACCATCTCGATTCCAAACCTGGAGAACGACACAACACGACATGAGAATGAAGCAGCTAATAAAAGCTAGAAAATCTAACCATAGGATCGAAACGTCACCTCGGCATGCCTTTCCCTTTGTCTTGCTTCTTCCTGACCTCCTGATAAACCTGCTCCCAGTTGACGTTGCGTCTGGAGCCGGAGGAGCTGATGAGCTGCCGTACGGTGGGTTTGAGCCCCGAGTCCTTTTCCGTGTCGCTCCTCCGCGACTCGCTGAGGTTCCTCACGCGCCTGGCGATGTTCAGGTTGGGCTCGTGGCTTCCCGTTTTGCTCTTGGAGCTGCTGATGTGTTTGGTCAGGTCTCGTTTTAAAACGGGAGGCAGGTCCAGTTTGGACAGGCTCGTCGCGTTGGTGCCCGACGTCGACGACGCCGCCGGCGCCGCCTGAGCCTCGCCGCTTCTGGACGTGTCGCTCTCCGAGCTCTGTCCCGCCGCCTCGTCCGTCGGCTTCTCCGCGTTCTTCCCGCTCCGGTCGTCGTCTCTGCTCGGGGCTGCGGGCTCCGGGCTCTCCGCGGTGGAGGTGCTGACTTGTAACAACTGGAGGAACTGGCTGCTGCTGTCCGACGGAGCTTTTTCCGTCCGGACCGGCTCGGGTACGTTTGGTTTGGCGGCGTTTTGTCTGCAGCTGTTTTCTTTGTTCACTCCTACTTGATCCCTTTGCTGCTCCTCCACTTTGTTGTCCAAGGAGCTGTGTTTCTCCAACATCATCTGTTTTACCCTCCAGTAGGTTTCTGAAAACTGCCTTTGCTCTGGCTTTGATTTCAAGTTCCCGACAGACGGAGCCTTAGAGCCGAGTCCGCTCTGCTTCTCTGGCGATTTTGATTGTCCGTGCGTTTGATTCGAGGCCTTACTGAGCTGAGCTGCGGCAGCTGAGGACGTCTTCTTCTCTTTAGTCTTATCTTTCGACGACTTGTTTTGTTTCTGATTTGAAGGAGCGGGCGTGGAGCTGGGTTGAGCTTCTCTCTGAGCGCTGTTGCTCCTGCTGCTGCTGCTGCTGCTGCTGCTGTTGTTGCTGTTGCTCCCATCTCTGGGCTTGGTTTTGGGATTGGATTTATGCTTCTCTTTCTCTTCTACGCTTTTCCCACTGGAGGTCAACTGCGCTTGTTTCTGCTCGGGTTGGGACGTCCTGTTTAAGGCACCGGTTTCTGCCAGTCTGTCTGGCTTGTTTTGTTTGGGGACTTTTGGGGGGTGTTTCTCTGACGTGTTGACGTTGGCGTCTTTATGCGGCGCGGAGTTTGCGACGGGTAGGGAGACCAGCGACATGCTTTGTCCGGCTTCGGATTGCTACCAAAGCTCTTGGAGCTTCTATTGCTGCTGTGGTCCGACTCTGACGTTTGCCCCTCTCCGTTCTGGACGCCGTCTCCCCCCTGCTGACCTTCCTGGTTGGTGGCTGCGTTTTGAAACTGGTTAAAAGTCCAGGAGAAAAAGCTGGGCATGGGCGGACGCGCGGAGATAGGCCCCAACAGGCTCAGTGGTCGACTCCTTTGCGGATACTGGGAGATGTTATTATGGCCGTAAAGACCGTTGCTGCTGCCGCCGTTGCTGAGCCACGGCAGTCGGTTTTGCTGATTTCCAGAATATCCACCTTGATCCCACTGCTTCCTGTTCCACCGTTCGTGACCGTGCCAACTTCCTCCGGCAGGCTCCCCGGTTGTCCATCTCTGGAAGTCTGGAGGCTCCTGCGCGTGCCAGGTGGCGCTTTTTCCTTGTTTGTTATTATGCCAGGGTCTTTGCTCTCCAGGTCTGGTGTTATACTGATTGTTCCTGTACCATGTGTTGTGTTGACCTGATCCACCGAAGCCTTGCTGCTGCTGCTTCCAGCCGCAGTCCACCCGGTAGCGCTCCTTCGCTTCCTTTAACCGCTGCTGAAACTCCTCTCTCCTACGATCTTCTTCTTCCTGTGTGAGTTTCGCGGCGGCAGCTTCTTTCTCTTTTCTACAGAAGACAAAGAAAATATATGAACCCGTCTATTTTCTTCTGCACACACACAAAAAAAGAAAACACAGCATTTTGATGCTAATTCTCACTAGTGAGACTCGTGAGATTTAGAGTCAAGCATGTCCCAGGAAAGAGTCCCCAGCTCTATTTTTAGGATTTTTTTTTTTTTTGGTCAAAGTTTCCCTAATTTCTCACTAATTTCAGAGCCATTTTTTGTTGTTTTTGTGATGTTTTATTGGCCGACCGTGTCTCTTGGCAGATTATCGTCACGTCACGTGTCTGCAGTGACCTACAGCTCCGTCCTGCAGAGGAGTGGGGGGGAAAGAATAAAATATCTCGCACGTGACGAGGCGACAGCTGAGCGCTACCATTTGCCGTCGTCGGTCTCCTCGCGTATCACACTCTACCAACTGCTCCAGTCAGATGTTCTTTTTTTTCCTTTTTCAACTCAGGAAAGCCTGCACAAATGAGTCAGTATTATAGTTGAAATGTTATAGTAGTATGGCTGCAGAGTCTCTTACAGAGAGAGGAAGAAAAAACAGTTGCGTCTAGACTTAATGTGTGCAGTCATGCTTTTTTTTTTTTCCCCCGTGACATACGACTCCAGACGCTGCTCGACATGAAGCAGCAGCTAAAAAGAGTCTTGTGAGCAACACGGAGCAGAATGTGACTATACATGGCTTACAGTGTGTACACACACCGGAGCTTGTAACATGTCACCTTCTCTCTATCGTCTATCATAAAATTAAGAACGTCTTTCTTTCTTCGTCGTCTTGACGATTATTAAATAAAGCGACAAACCGTCTCACCTGAGCTGCTCTTTCCTCTTCTCGATCAGGTCCACCAGCCCCTGGTCGAAGTAGTCCTCCTCGCGCTCGTTCCCCGCGTGCTTCCGCTCCGCCGCCTCCACGTTCTGCTTGTGCGTGGGACTGGAGATGTGTCCGGCGTAGTCGGTGAGGCTCACCACCGTCACCTTGCACACTCTGCACTCGTGTCCGCAGTCCCTGGGGAGGGAAGGCGAGAGCGGACGTTCGATCGTTCCTTCGGGCATCGTTTCGGTCTGGTTTTTTTTTTTTTTTCCCTGCCTGCAGAGCCTGTGACGACGTACTGCGACTCTACTTTCTCGTGCGACTTTAAAGTCAAAAGAATAAAAATAAAGGAGAGGAGAATACTCAACAATCCTTTTTTTTTTTTTTCCTCAAAGAAACAAAACAATAATAACAACTTGTCCGAATTCTCTATCTGTCACAGATCAGGAGGTCGCTAACTTAGAATTTTCTCTTGTTTTTTTTTAAATAAAAACAGTTAAAATCGTTTTATCATCCTGATCTTGTTGAGTTGTTCTTCAGCAGGACATGGGTGACGGGGTGAGGGCGGGAGCGGCCAGGTCGGACCCGGGCAGCATGCTCATCCAGCTAGTTTGTCTGTGCGCCGAAAGAGAGAGAGAGAGAGGGAGGCACGGCGGCGCCCTCAGCCTAGTGCGCTTTCATGATGGTGTCCGCTGCGCTCTGGGACTCTACACAAGGAAATGTCTGTATTTGACCTCACACTTCTCTGTGAGAGCCCCTCCTCCTCTTTCTCCTCCTTCTCCAGGCCGCAGTGTGTGTTATTAAAACAGGCCTCAGCGTCCTGCTGACCAATCCCCAGAAAAGCTCGTGTAACCGGAGCCTCCTGCAGCTGCTCGCCGCCTCCACTTCAAAAACCTCTCCCAAGTATGTCATCCTGTGACTCTGATATTAGGCGCAGCGACTCATCTCAATTACCTTTTTCAAATCTGTGTCATGGCTCGCTGCCATTTTATGACCTCTAGTGCAACTGGCAAACTCTTAATCAATAAGATAGGGTTACTGTTTTATTCAACGCGCGTCCTGTGAGCGGCGGCGGTAAAAGAAACTGAAACCCGGACGTTAAACGTTTCTAACTCGTGAGCCGAATCATCTTCTTGCTCTACTCCAGATTCCTCCCAGTCAGCGACGGGTCACATACTTTTATTAATCTTTCGACCGGAGTGGGGGGGGGGTGTCACGAGATAGCCAGTTGCCTCCTAACGGTCGTGCCTGTTGTTTTCCGGAGAGATTGTGTCTAAATTTATGTGCCACAGTTGAGACAGCTGGCTCCCACCCCCCCCACTTATACCCACGTGCTCATGCGCTCACGTGCTTCACGACCCAAATAGATTCGAACAAAAAGACGTTATTTTATCTTCGCCCGTTACACTTAAGATATATATACACCGCTAAATATATGGGTAAAAAATTTAAAGTTAAAGTCGTGCACAAACGTGATGAAAACAACTCACCGTCCTTTGAGCTTCTCCAGCTCGCGGTGGTGCAGCATACTTCTCATGTGTTCATCCATCTCCTGCACAAACACATTCATAATAATAATAATAATAATTAAAATACAACAAGTTTGGACACTTTACTCATCACTAAGAGGAGGAGATTTAAAAGTAAAGTCCTGGCGTTACCTGCTTGGAGGTGTGGACCGTTTCACAGAGGATGCACTGTCTGTTTCTTGCCATTTTTGACTGTGGATGAATCTCAGGCCATTACTGTTAATAGAGGGGGAGAGAAAAATGACTCGTCAACGTGTTGGAAACAACGAATCAGTTTACGTGTGGAGCATAAGCAGTGTGATTCGACCTCAGTTTCACATAATGTATGAAGAAGAAGAAGTTTACAGCACCTCTTCTCTTTTCTATGCAGCCACACCTAGCCATTCAACAACATGCCTCAGACCCACAGGCCAAATACGAGCACAGATCACAGAGCTTCGACCTGGACGCCGGTCTAATTCCAGTCTGCTGATTGAGCAACTCTTCAGCCAGGAAGCAGCGGAGCCGCGGCAGCATCAGGACTAAGTCTGGACTTGTTCAAACTACACTCAACACTGGCCGCTAGTCAACTATTAGTGAAGTTGTGCCTGTTTTCTACACATCACACCACCTTCTCAAGATACAAGTGACCCTCTAGAGACCCTGTTCAGCTATATAAACCAGGCAGATAAAGCTGTATGTGTATAATTTTTATATATACACACACACACACACACTCTGCCAAAATAAAAGCAGCTATCATGATTTATTTCTGCAGTGTTTTGGCAACGAGCGACATCATCACAAATCAATCTTAACTGGGAGTTAAGGAACAAGAGCTATTAATGTCAGTAAAAGTAAAGCAGCTCTTGCCAAACCCCGAAAAAAACAAAAAAACAACAACAACAACCCTGGCACTCGAGGGTGGTGAAAAACACGACCTACTGTTAGTAAAGTACCTTATTTTAAAATACGGACAGATCAGCTAAAATTGCTCGTTTTAAACTGGAAAAACAACTAAATTTATTCAATCTCGAGCACAACTTTCTTATTTTTAACCACCTTGAGTGATTAAACTGTCAACCCACAATGTTTAATATAGATTAAATCTAATTATATTGACAGTTACAGCCTGTAGATCCTGTCATCATCATTAGTTAAAGTGACATTTTGTTCATGACACATAATTACTATTTCTTTTCACTCCAACGGCACCAGAGAGCAGCTATTCCCAGTGTGATATTAGTAGGATCTCTGGTACATTTACCTTCATATACTGGATCTCTAGGGGGCAGCAGGCTGGATAGTGTGAGATATTTAGTTTGACTCTTAAAGCAGTGATTTTACCTGCTGGTGCAGCTACAAAATGTGTTTAAAAACATGCAAAATATCATGAAAAATAAAGTTTAACGTGTTATAACTTAAGAGATTGATCAACTGTTCATGCAAACACTAAAAAAAAGACAACTAACTTAGAAGTAAATTAAAGTTTTTAGAGATCAACGCTTAACAATTAACAGGTTTAAAGCCATCAGGTCGTAAAAGCTGCAGAAACAAAGGAGACAATAAAAATACATCTGCACGCATCACTTTAACAACAAAGATTGGAGGAGTTAGCTGCTAACAGTCAGCTACATGCTGCAGAAGTTCATCATTACGAGATAAACACAACATCCAGACAACATACATTTTGATCACAACTAAATTTAACGACATTAAACTAACAAACTTCCTAAAGCTGCAGCAGCAAGTCTTATTTTGCAGTTTAAATCAGGCGAACGAGCGACTTGGTTTGCATTGTTGTTGTTAGCTTAGCTGCTACATTAGCATAGCTAGCATCACACCCCCGTTGTAAAATATTACGGTCCGAGAGCAAATAAAATAATGACGCATTAGTCGGGAGGTGTTAATACGCGCTACAACTCCAAACAAAAGTAGCGTTAAGTTGTCAACTTGTCGTTAAGTTTAAAACAAGCTAGCGAGGCAAAGTTAGCAGGTTAGCTAGCTAGCAACGGCATGCTAGCTAGCGACAGCCACAAAACACAACGAAAAAGACACAAACTGAGGTTGAATTACAACTAAACAAAAACGCGACAGGGCGTGCAACTGAGGCGGGAAGTTTTTATATGTTGTTAGTACTGAAACGTGTTTGTTTAATACCTTTATAACTTCCAAACATGTGTGAGGCTAATGTATTTTCTCATCCGTCGCTGTAGCAATAACATCCTCTTCGACCCCGCGATGAACTACGACCCCGCCGGGGGTGCGTTCAGGGACGGAGCGAAAACTGTAGGAAAAATCAGCTCCGCTTTTAAAAGCGTCTCCAACACTTTGACTGTGAGGTTGAAGTGATGTAAAACAGGTTTAGACCAACAATATCACTCAAATCACACACACACACATTTCTTAGGCCTTAATTTCCCTCTGGGATCAATAAAGTATTCATTCATTCATTCACATATATATTATGATGATAAAAAAACAAAACAATTGATAAAAGTTCAGGTATTTCCACCACAAATTGTAAAAGTCAGTCATTAAAATGTTATATATATTTATTTATTTTTCCAGAATCTCTATAACAATAGTCTACGAGCTGAAATAGTGAAAAAAAGAGACAAAATTCAGACAATAATTCAAGTAAATTCCCTGATATGTTTTCTTTTACAATATATATATATTTTTGTTTGTTTTGTTTTTTTTTTCACATACAAAATGTCAGTATTTGGACAAAAAATTGTCCTGGGCACTTTAAGGAAAAAAAAAAACCATCAGTAGAAATGATTCTGGGCATTGCTTTCTGAAAAAACTAGGACACAAACAAATAATTAAAAAAACAACAACAACAATATTCCCTTTAAAATTATACAACTAGCATGAGAACAAAAAAATCCAGAAACATTTTTGACCAAAGTTCACATTTTCTTCCACCTCAGACTTAAAAAAAATATTTGTAACATTTTCTTTCATGTGCGTACAAAACTGCATTTGAAATCCCTCTTATTTTGAAATCTTTAGCAAATACAATGAAGTGATTGCTCTAGTAATATCCAGCTAAAACCTATAAGCTTCTGTTAAACTGGAACAACACATTTACATAAAAAACAACAACATTTTTGTGGACCGATCCGTTAGTGACAATTGTTTTTATCTGCGATTAGGAAAGTCAGTGCTTCTTCAGGTGATTTGGTTCAGTTCTCGCGCTTTATTCCTCAGATGTCTCTTACGCATCTTGATGATCCACTTGATGGTGAGTTTGGCGAAGTTAGCGGCTTTGAAAAGAGCCATGAAGACCCCGCAGAGGATGGCTATCGAGTTCCAGGGGTTGGCTGTCACTATCTGTTCAGGAAATAAACATTTTAAGTGTATTAAATAAACACTGACGCGCTGATTTAGACAGATTAACACTCACCAGTCTGATTTCTTGTATAAAAGCATCCCGCCACTCAAAAACAGCAAAGAAGAGCTCGTTGCTTTGTTCAGGTTCAGGTCTTTTATCGTTGAATTTCACCACAGTGGACTAGAAGATCAGAAAATCTTAATTTAATTCTTTTCAAATCTATTTCCACCTCTTACGTGAGCGTGTGCGCTTGGTTTAGAGGTCTACCTCTTGGCGAAACTCGACGGCCTCGTTGTCTTTCCCGGACGTCCTCACTAAAGACATCTTGACCCAGGTCCTGAATCCTCCAGAGAAGGTCCACGTGGAGTAATTCCTCTCACAGTCTCTCATGAACTCTGATTTATTCGCACTGCAGAGTCAGAAAACACAGTTTAACACATATACGACACATCTGGATCAAATCGCTTTTTTGTTGCTTCATAATAAATGAATGATAGTGGTAATTAAAGGTGAACCCCGTCACATTTGAACCTATATCCTACTGTTAGAGTCTTTGAGTTAATGTCATTTGACAACAAAATGAAACAAATGGTTGCTACGTTAGTGGAGATGTGGTGGTAGCGGTTAGCCTGGTCAGGCTGCTAATAAGTTAAGTGAATGGGGCAGATTTCTAACGTCAAAGTAAACAGTGTTGTTGTGTCAATAGTGTTATGTTTATAAAGCTTCTGGCTGTTGTTGCACAGGGCTTAGAAAGAGATGTTCGGCCTCTTTAATGACACAAAAACACTGTTTACTTTGACGTTAGAAATCTGCCCCATTCACTTAGCTTGTTAGCTATTAGCATCTCCGCTAACGTAGGACCGATTTGTTTCATTTCGGACTCTAACGGTAGAATATCGGTTCAAATGTGACAGAGTTCACCTTTAAGATAAGTCGTCACACAACTTTTCACTAAATTGACTTTTAAATCTCCATCTCTTCTGTTATCAAGTTAGTCAGCGTTTCTATCTTCCTCAAACAAACACTGTGTGACCCACTTCAGCTTTCAGACGCCGCACGATCAATACTCCACCTTTTGTGTTTGTCCTCACCTGTCATTTAAGTCGCTAAACTTTGCAAAAAGCATGTAAGTGATGGCGCTGAAGTCCTCGTCCGTTTCGTTGTGACTGAACTGCACGAAGATCAGCTCTTTGTTATTGACGTCAGACGGACCTTCGACCACCAGCGCTCGTTTCTGTGACACAGAGATTCACTATAATCTGTCTTTAAACTTCTAGTCTGGTTTAAGTAAATATATTCATGGCGTACCACCGTTTGATTTGTAAACGGCCCGACGTAAGTCACTTCTTCAATCGCGCAGTCCCCTTCCTGAGGTTTTCCCGGGTCCACTAGAGGAGGGATGTAATCGTGGAAGTGATGTTTGCAGCTCAGCAGCTGAGCTTTACCTGGATACAGAGCGATACCTGATACAAGAAACAAGAACAATCATTAATTGAACCAATTAATGAATAACAAAACAAATGTATCAGTGTTGCCACCTTACATGTGCAACTTTAGTTAGAGTGACACAGTTAAAAGGTCGTCTGATTGTTTTACCACTATCAGTTGATTCTAACTTCATGATCGTTCTCATGGATTCAAACGAAGGCCAAAGTCGACGAGTTAATGACGCTTAAAAACATCAATTTCGCTTTTAAAAGTTGACTTCTTTTTGGCTTTCAGGTAGAAAACAGATCTAATGTCATACAAGTCTCACACACTCACTTTTAGTTCAACCACTATTAATGCGACCTTTCACCTAGTAGATAATTTACCCGCTCGTCTACTTTTTGCCAAGTGGACGTCCAAGATGGCCGACGTGCATGTTTGAATCTGTCACTTTGTAGCAGTTTAAGTGCATTTCCTCAAATACAATAATTTTTCCTACATGTGTGCACTTTGCAACTTTTACTTTTTACTTTTGAAATTGTTGTTCATGTTAAAATTTAAATGTTTTTGGCTGTTAACTCTAAAATACCAACCGGGTCGAGAGAACGACTGCACCTCTTTGTAGGTGACCGACATGACGGGGTGCTTGAGTTTGTCCATGAAGTCCGAGATGGTCTGGTAGGCGAGGAACACCGCCACCCCCGTCAGCAGCAGGTAGATGAAGATGAGCACCACCGTGAAGACGTTCTTCAGGCAGGTTTTACTGAATCTCATCGTCAGACTGTTTTCCCTGATGTTGTCCTCTACGGTGCACGGAGAATAAAAAGGAAATTAATCATCATGTCACTGATAGATTCAGACAATCAGAGGTTTTTGAGTTGGTTTCACCTTGAGAGATGGTGCCGTTGGGCTCCTCTCGCTCCAGGTCTTCTGTGGCATTGTCCCCGAAGTCTGGAGATGGCGTGATGCCTTCGTCGTCGTCGTCGTAGTCATTGAACTGAGACATATAGGGAAGGATATTTAAACAGACTGTGGTACCAGGGTTGTAACAGAGACAAAGAGAGACTCAACCGATCCAGTTCTTGATGCAGCTTTAAAGTGATGGTCTGGAGTAATGAACTCAGAGTCTATTTCAAACTCCCCCTCAAGAGATATTTTAAATTGGTTGAAGTAATATCAAGTTTGACCGTCTTTTGTTTTCACAACCAAATAGTTAACAATGAAAGTAAATGGGGCAGCCAGCCAAACGGATCTAAATTGTCGTTTATTAACCACTAATAAAGCTCAAAACATCACTTCACTTCAGCAGTAGCATGAATAGGGTCCCTACACATAAACTGAAGTACTGATAACTTAGTAAGTGAACTGAGAGTTTATTAAAAAGACTGTTTTACAAGACTTACCCAACGTCTTGTTTTCATAACAACTAGTGATGAAGGGTGTTCCACATCAGCAGATTCATTATTTTCCTGAACAACAGGCCGATTTGTCCATTAAGAGCAAGAAAATGGTGAATCTGCTGATGTGGAACACCCTTCATGTTGTTCCAGATAATCACTTTAATGTAATGTTGTTTGTGATTAAATTCTCACAAAAACTAACACAGCTGGAACTGTAACAACAGCTACAATATTGATTCAAACTCGACTCATTTACTGGAATTAAAGTATAAAACGTCACAAAAACCCACTGCACAAGTTGTTCTGACTGTGTACTCAATTGTTACACCTCTGGATGATGTTAAAAGTATTTATTACTATTTAAAACTAAAAATATCTATTGTGACATCAAAGAGAAGTCAGAGACGGCCTCGGATGACCCTGAACCAAACACTCAAACACAACATTCACAGTGTCTTAATCTCTAATAAAACACACACTGCACCTTTAAACATGATAACAACACATCACTTAATGGTTATGACCAGTTGAAGAAAGTAACACTGTATGTAAAAAGCAATATTGTACTTAAATACCTTTAAATGACATTTATAGACAAGTGTCAAACTGTATATAGATCAAAAGTGTGATATATTTCAATGACGGTGATGTTTTTGAAGTAATTTAATTAAATTTAATAACATCATACATGTTAAATACAATAATAACAACAATAAAATTACATAAATTATATGATGTGACATAAACTTTTATTTTGAAACTTATAAGTTGGATCTAATTTACATGAGGTTATTTAACTTTGTTATATTTGTATTTTTTTACCCATAAATAAATTAAATAAAGGGCTGGATTTGTGTTCATTCACCACTTATTATTTGCCTAAATTACTTTTAACATTTAATATTTAACAACATGGTGCAAGTACCAGTTAATTAGAGGTCAGACAAGAGAGGAAACGCGGAGTCAGCTTATTTCTTCTCATGGGAAGCTGCTGTTTTTCCTGTTGTCAGCTGTACAGTCACATGATCACAGGTTGAAGCTCCAAACTTTATCTGATCAAAAGTTACTGAAACTTCCAACTGCTTTACCCTCCAGCTGATTGGAGATCAGTTTTATACTTGCGACGGTTTTAGAAGAAATCAAACTTCTCTTACCTCTTGATAAGAACGAGACTTTTCCCTCCGGGGCATTACTACTAGTTTCACAGACAACACACGATCTCAACTCTTTAGGAAGAAGAATAAGAAAGTGAAGATTTAAAACTACTTTTGATAATAAACTCTAGATACATTGTTACTAAAATGTGTGTCGATCCGGTTTGTGTTCCGGTCCCGATCTTGTCTGTAGATTGATCAAACACCAAGTGGCGGTTTCAGAGCCCATCCCATGATAATACTGCACCTCCGAGCCGCGATACAACACCAACAACATGTGTCCTCGGTGTGTCTCCTTGTTTCCTGCCTCCTTCCTTTAGGTTGTAACCTAATGTTGCCTTCAATGTGTGTGGGAAAATTCACATTGTAGCCTTTAACAACACAAACTGAGCTGCAAATAACAAATAATAATAATAATAATAATAATAATAATACATTTGTTGTAATTACATGTCATTACACGAAATTAGGCACAATTATCATTATTACTTGTGTATTACTGTTTCATAAACAATACATTTAAATAAGTTTAAAAAGAAAAGAAAACCCTTAAATAATAATAATAATAAAAACAATAAATAAAATAAAATAAAACAAAAAATACTGAAAAAAATAAAAAAAGAAACAACAGGAGAAAAAAAATAAAACCTGGGAAAAATAAAACAAATAACAACAATAATAATAATAATAATAATAATAATAATAATAATAATAATAATAATAATAATAATAAATGGGGAAAAGTGTAAAAACACGAAACAAACCACAAATTAAAAATATAAAGTCAAAACAAAGATGAGCGTTGCCATATTATATCAGAACGGTTGTTGATAAAGAAAAAGAAATAAACTAGAGAAACACATGGAACAAAAAAGTCCTGAAAAATAAACACACACAAAAAAAAATAACAAATAAAATAAAATAAAATAAAAAAAACATGCAACAACTAAAACCACAAAACGTGAAATCAAACAACAATATAGTTTTCATATTGTTATTGTAGCTAAATTATGTTAAATTAGCAATTAAGACCATAAATTTATCGAGAAAACGCTTAATTAAGACATAAATACGTGAGAAATATAAATATTATCACTTCTGTATTGACTTGGACGCAACCGGAAGTCTAATTCAGTGAACTATCTCTATCGCCCCCTGCTGGATCTTTGATAGAATACAGCTTTAACGCACTTCCGGTAACTGCACAGCGCGCGTGTGTGTTTGTGTGCGACAAGGATGAAAGAGTTTCCGCGTTAAAGTCAAACACCAGTTTTACCATGGCAACGACGACACTCTGCTTCCTGGTTGTTTTGATTCCGCTAATTTCAACCGAAGACGTTAAATTAAAATATAAACCGGCTACGACGCCGGTTCGGTTGTTCACCGAGGAGGAGCTGAAGAGATACGACGGCAGCGAGGTGAACTACGACCCGAACCGTGATAGACCCCGGGTCCCGGTGTGTCCATGTGATAATATGGAGGATTTATCTGTTTCCATTTGTCTTCCCTCCCTGTTTTAGGAGGCACAGCCTATTTACATGGCAGTTAAAGGAGTGGTGTTTGATGTCACTAAAGGAAAAGGTAAAAAAAAAAAAAAAAAAAAAGTCGCTTTACTACTAATTTTAAGAAGTAGGATTTTCAAAATAAAAGCCCCATTGAAATGGACTTTAACCTTTTTTGCAATACATATGCTTTACATATTAATTTACATTAAAACAAGACTTTATTTATTTCCTTGCAGTTCATTAAGTAAGTAAAAATGATAATAATAATAATAATAATAAAACAACATTATTCTGAAATGGACCTTTATTATTATTATTAACTTCTGAGCTTTCGCTTTAAATGTTGGGCTTTTATTTTGACACACTTGTATTAAAAGATCTGGTATGTAATCTGTACTTAAGTGCAGTTTTTAAGCACCCAACGCTCAAGATTTTGTTTATTTCTTAAATAGGAATATATTACTTTTTACATTGCACCATCTATAAGATCTGAGAAGAGTCCAGAGGGGAAAAAAACTCAGACCAGAACCTATCAGCCCTGTCTTTATCTTGTTATATCGAACTCCACCTTAACAAGCCCCAGCAGTAACATCTTATCTAAGCAGTGATGATCTTATCTTGAATGATGTTTTAATCATTGCAGCAGTTATTCTATACATATACTACATGTATGTAAACTCTTTTTGTTCATTGTACTTTGTTTGCATCAGAGTTTTACGGTAAAGATGCTCCGTATAACGCTCTGGTGGGAAAGGACTCCACCCGAGCGGTGGCTAAGATGTCCCTGGACCCGGCAGACCTGACATCAGATACCGTGAGTTTGATTTAATCTTCACGTCCTTCAGGAGCTTGACACCGCCTCAACCAACCTGATTGTGTGGAGAAGAGATTCGATGGGTTTAACTCCTGCAGGTGTGGAGGGACGACACTTGATACCCGAGAGGCAGTTGCCTTCTTTTTAAAGGCTGTAAAGGAAATAAAGAACACAAAACAAGCTAGGATGGATAAAGTAAAATGTCAGAAAAACACCTCACTTATTACTTCTGGGTCTATTTTACCACGAATACCAGTCAAACTCCCCTTGATTGGTTACGTTGGTTGAAGTAATATCCTCTTTGACCGTCTTTTGTTTTCACAACCAAATAGTTTTAACAATGAAAGTAAATGGGGCAGCCAGCCAAATGTATCTAAATAGTCATTTTTTTACCACTAATAAAGCTCAAAATATTACTTCACTTCAGCAGTATCATGAATAGTATAGCGATTATCCTGCCTTCATGTAGTCACTTGTGCTGGGTGTGGGAGACTGTTTTTGACGCGCTCAAACAAACAAACAAATGTCCATACTTGTGTCCACGTTTGGGTGATGTTCACGTTTAATGATCCAAAGTTTCACGAACAAAACATGACTATACTGATTCAAAAAATAATCAACCAAAGTGACGATGTGGCTGCTACGACGTAAGGTGAGCGGTAAAAACCGCATGATCTTCCACCCCAGTGTCACCTGATTTCCTCCGCCTATATCTATAGAGAAACCCTATACGGCCCCCCGTGGGAACCTCCCGTAATCCCTAAAAAATAGCTCTCGAGCAAGGAAAATGACAAATCTGCTGATCTGGAACAACATGAAGGGTGTTCCAGATCAGTAGATTCATCATTTTCTTGTTCTTCACGGACATATCGACCTGTTGTTCAGAAAAATTATGAATCTGCTGATCTGGAACACCCTTCATCACCAGTTGTTATGAAAACAGACCAACGAGATGTTGGTTAAGTCTTGTCAAACTTTTTAATAATCTCTCAGTTCACTTACTAAGTTATCAGTACTTCAGTTTATGTGTAGGGACCCTATTCATGCTACTGCTGAAGTGAAGTGATATTTTGAGCTTCATTAGTGGTTAATAAACGACAATTCAGATACGTTTGGCTGGCTGCCCCATTTACTTTCATTGTTAACTATTTGGTTGTGAAAACAAAAGACGGTCAAACTTGATATTACTTCAACCAACGTAAATTATCTCTTGAGGGGGAGTTTGACTCATATTTGTGGTGAAATAGACTCTGGGTTCAAATTACTCCGGATCATCACTTTAAGTCATGACAGTTTTTCTTCATTCACCCAAAACATGACCCTGTCTGCTCTTACAAATTCTTGTTTGTCGTGTTTACGTCAAACACAGACCGGTCTGACCGAAGATCAGCTGAAGTCTCTGGACAGCGTATTTGAAGGCACCTACAAAGCGAAGTATCCCATCGTTGGTTACACGGCGTCGCGCATCCTCAACGCCGACGGGAGTCCCAACGAAGATTTCAAACCAGAGGACCAGCCTCACTTTCACATCAAAGATGAGTTTTAACGTCATGTCGCGTCGTACATTTTGTACGAAACGTAGTCGTTTCAAATCGATGCTTTTTTAAAAAAAAAAATTTAACCAAAATCACGAGAAAATATACTTGAACTGAAAGTTTACATGATTCTTTTTGTCATTTTTACAAATAGCGATGAATCATTTAATCGTTTTGTCTGTTGTTTTATATAAAATGTCAGAAAACAGCGACATTTTTTTCCTGCTAGATTGATAAATCAATTAGACGTAGATTTTTTTATTTTTGTACTTAAAAAAACAAAAAACAAACTGTGAATCAGGTTTGTAAATGTCAGTCTATTCTTGTGTCGGTGCATTTCTCATTAAAGTTTTCAAATCTCAAACTCGACAACAGTTTCTCTCACTTCAATTTTGTTGATTGCTGATTGTTTGTTACCTCGATATAATGAATTTATCTCTCGCTTAGTGTCATCTTCGAGGTGGAAACATAAATAGTAAGTCCGGGACTATATAGCCTCTCGTGCTGCGATCAAAGGTCAGGGCAGTTCGAGGTGCTGAGGTGGGTGATTGTCTCTGGGTGGAGCTCTACCCTACGTCTTGCTGCATCGTACGTACGTTCACGCTGGAAGGTTTTTTTTTTTTTTCTTCTTGCGCGTTTGTGCGATAGTAACCAAGTAAAGTCGAACCTCCCACGTCGCCGTGAGCCGAGTTCAAAGGACACGAGCCCTGCCCTTGAGTCCGCCGGCGACAGCCGAGCAGCTTTTCTTTATCAGGTGGAGGACCTGCTGGGAGCCGGCCACTGCAGCCTCACTCAGCCTGGGAAAGACGTTCTTCTTATCGGAGCTCACACACCAACCAGAGCCAAGATGCCCAAAACAGTAAGACCCTCATACTTTATACTTTATATTTTATCAACAAGATGAAAAACATCTCTGTCTGGTGGATGTTGAGGTTTGTAAAGTGAGATTTGTTGAGTTATTTATGTTGAAATAGTTATGGAAAGAACAAATAGGACAAAGAAACAAATCGTGTCTAAAATCTGTCTTTATCCGACTTTAATTTCTTTCTCGTCTTGAACATCTTGTCTTTTCTTTTTGCCTGAGTCATTTCCAAGAGACACCAATCCTTCTTGGCATTTACTCATTAACTAAAGGTAGAGTTTGACCCATGTTGTTAACATTCCTGGCTGAAATAGAGCAACTAAAATGTTACTTCGCGGCTTCAAATGGACCTTGTGCTGTTGGTTTTTTGTGTCTATTTGATGATAATTGTAGTTTTTTGTACATATGGAGACGCTGGATTTTACTTGTATAGCAAACTGACTTTTATTCAACTGTTTTATTATGCCTCTAACCCTTCTAATTGATTTTAAATCCTGAAAATAAATAATAAGGATAATAAGAAACCCTTTAGTTTTGAAGTCCTAAACGCCCTCGGTAAGAGTTGCTTAAGTATACAGCATCTGTGTTGGAGGACAACTGATAAGAAAAAGGCCGGCGTTTATGACTAAAAACCCTGAGCTCATATTGACACTCCAAGGAGAAGGAGGTCACTCTGACATCTGACGTTATACTAACGTTCAGATCGTTTTGAGACGCGAGAGCAACTGGAAAACCAGAAGACATTAGGGACGTTTAAGTGCCAAAAGAATGGCGCAACATACCGATTGTCATTGATTGCGATTGATTATTGTTTCCACCGTGATCGTTGATTGGACCGGTGGTGTGGAAAAAGCCTCAGCTGCGCGTCAGTGGAGGGTTAGGAAATGATTTCCAGTTGAGAAACACAGCAGATTCACCTCAATTATTTTACGACGATTGAAGGATTTTCCAGTTTGACCGTCTTTTGATTTCACGGCCAATTACCTAAAAATGAACATATGGTTCGATAAGTCTTATAAAACAGTGTTTTTAATAAACTCTCAGTTCACTTACTAAGTTATCAGTACTTCAGTTTATGTGTAGGGATCCTATTCATGCTGCTGCTGAAGTGAAGTGATATTTTGAGCTTTATTAGTGGTTAAAAAATGACAATTTAGATACGTTTGGCTGGCTGCCCCATTTACTTTCATTGTTAACTATTTGGTTGTGAAAACAAAAGACGGTCAAAGTCGATATTACTTCAACCAACGTATAAAATATCTCTTGAGGGGGAGTTTGACTCGTATTCATGGTGAAATAGACCCTGGGGGTCAAATTACTTCAAACTGTCACTTTAAGTAAATGTAAACGTGATAGTCAAGTCAAGGGTTAAGAAATGACCTACAGTTGAGAAACACTAGTTTAGATTGCAGATTTTTTTTTTTTTTTGTTGTTGTTGCTTAAGTTTCAGCTGCGGTTTATCTTTATAACACCCGGGGTGTGCTCGAGTGTAGCTTCATAAAAAAAAAAAAAAAAAAGATTGCGTAACAAAGCAACGATTCCTGATTTAGCCCCCAAGAGCCCGAGGTCACGCAGTCGAACGCCGCGCTCGTCATTCATTTATTCACGAACGACGGGAAAATACTGAGAATCAGAGGATTTGTCGTCTGGGGAAATTAGTTTCCATAGAGACGACGATGGCGACGTCAGATTGATTCGGACGTTTTCTTGTTTAATTGCTCTTCTTGCGCTGCTTAAGTGACAAGAGCTTAAAGTCTAAAGGCGACTTGGCAAGCTCGGGAGTATTTTTGATAGTTTTTAATCTGCGTGTGTGCGCAACCTTGTAGCAGCTCGCAAGGGTAGTCCAAAGTCTAATGAGATAGTGAGCAATTACGGTTTATGAACAATCCACTTCACAGCTCAACATTTAAGGCATCGTTCACACGCTGTTCACATAAACCGACTGACAAAAAACTACAACCTGCAGCGTTGAAGTAAAACAATTCACAATTCATTCACGTGACTTAAAACCTCTTTTTTTTTTCCATGCAGGTCAACGTTCGCGTCACCACCATGGACGCGGAGCTGGAGTTCTCCTTCCACCCCAACACGACGGGGAAGCAGCTGTTCGACCAGGTCCGTGTGCGACGGTCTGCAAAGCACATCTGCTCCTCCTCTTCTTCCTCCAATACATCATCATCATCACAAATGGCACCTTGAGAAGTTCATTATCTTGACAATAAAAGTTCCCGTGCATAAAAAGTTTTCACCACTTAAATCAGATGGTATAATTCGGTATAATCCAACATCTAAATGATTTGAAATGAACTTATATTTCAATTTATAGTCTTTTACACACACTTAAGGCCGAGCCAGCTGTATTGACATCTGACATCTTTTGCTTATTGTCGTTTTTCTACGTGTTGAACATGTGGTCGAACAGAAATGTCAAAACAACAACACAACAAACAAACCGTCCATGTTAAAACTGACAGTGACGAATAAATGTAGAATAGAATAAAACACTTCAACACTGTTGGTTTAAATATTTCTGGTATTTTTATTTTTTTATTGCGCGCAGAGAAAGAGAAAGAGGAACAAAGAGGATCTTGACGCTTTTGAATTAAATCGAATTTGACGGATAAAAGACCTTGTTCTAATCTATATGAGACTTTATATAAAGTCGTTAAATAAAACGCTATCATCTGGTGTAATTACTCACACTTCAACTGTTATCACGCTTTAATTTATCATGATTTACGACGTGGTATCGTAAACACTTTAAAATCACGTTGAGACAACGTTTCAATAGTTACGCGCTAATTTATCAGCAACTTGATAATAACAGTGATGTCACCGTGAACAGTTTTTCCACCTGCAGGTGATTTAAACCTAAACCTTTACACTCAACACCTCAGCTGTTGAAACAGAAACATCTTAAGTGTGTGTGTGTGTGTGTTCAAGGTTTCCAGAACCATCGGACTACGTGAGATCTGGTACTTCGGGCTGCAGTTTGTGGACGCCAGAGGATTCATGACGTGGCTGAACTTCGACAAGAAGGTTTGTGTTTTTTTGCGTTGTAACCACTTTATGCGTGTGATCGAAATTTAAATGACGTCATGAACCATCTGCTTTTAGTCCCCAGAGATGAAAACTAAACACCGAGTTCCACAAATGTGAAATAAACTCGACTCTTTAGGTCTTTAACCCTAGAACATCGTCGCTAACATGAAAAAACAAAAGTACACAGACAACAAGAAGTACTCTTCCTTTATTTCCAGCTATACAACGTCTCATAAAATGAAAAAAAGACTTGTTAACAGAAAAATCCTTAAAAAGCAAATAAATAATGGAGCTGGCAACTTAACAAAAAAGCTGGGAACAAAAAATATTTGACTCTAAGTCACTAACATCAGGTGAAAATCACCCAAACTTGTTGTGTTTTAAGGTTAAAATTAAATCCCAACACTTACACACACTTGTTGCCCTTTTTTATGAATTAATACACACCTCACCACCTGCATGTTAAACCTGTGTTCAGGTGATGTCCCAGGACGTGAAGAAGGAGACTCCCCTTCATTTCAAACTCAAGGCCAAGTTTTACCCGGAGGACGTGGCCGAAGAGTTGATCCAGGACGTCACCAGGAAGCTCTTCTTCCTGCAGGTGAAGGAAGACATCCTGAGCGAGGACATCTACTGCCCGCCGGAGTCCGCCGTGCTGCTGGCGTCCTACGCCTGTCCAGGCCAAGTACGGAGAGTACAACAAGTCGGTGCACCAGAAGAATTACCTGTCCCAGGAGCGCCTGCTGCCCAAGAGGTGAGTGTAGAGGACAAACACTTCATGTTAGTTCAGTCTTATACTTGTACTTGTATTTGTGCTTGTACTTATACTTATACTTATACTATACAATACAAAAGTTGAGTTTCGAGGACCAACACTTCATTTTAGTTCATTTTAGTTTCATTCAACTAATATAGTTAAAAAATATATGTATAAGTATTGTGTAGTATCAGTATGTATACTTATACTACTTATACTATACAATATACTACATACTTAAAAAGTATACTGAATACTATTTGTACTGTAAAATGCTTATATTATACAATACAGGACCAACACTTTAGTTCAGTCTTATATTTATACTTATACTCGTACTTGTACTTGTACTTGTACTTACATTTAAGTTCAGTTTCATTCAAGTCAAGAAGTATAAACTACATACTTATACTACATAATACATATACTATACAATATACTACATACTTAAAACATATACTACATACTTATACTATACAATACAAAGGTGAGTGTGGAGAACCAACACTTTATTTTAGTTCTAATTAAGAGCAAGAAGTATATACTACATGCTTAAAACATATACTATACAATACTTATACTATACAATATACTACATACTTAAAAACGAAATATCACATTTCTGATAAATGGGTTTTAGTGCCACTGGTCAACTATACAGGTGTAGTTTTAAACTGTTGACCTCATGACCCAGAAACATATTCGTATAGGTTAGGTTGTATTGTTCTGTTACTGAACTTTCCTTAAATAAACGTTTTCTTCATTCTCTAAACATGAAGGTGTCGAGTCAAAGATTGACCCGCTCATGAATGGCCATTTACGGACGGCGAGGAAATACAAAGGAAGAACAAACATCCGTTGTTCTCGCTTAAACAGAATCCATTTCCTCTGTAAATCATCCAGTTAAATAATGCTAATAACACACTGAATGACCCAATTATTAACCCATGTGCTATCACTATTCTCACGGTAGCCGGCGAGAGATATGACAGGGACACGAGAGACACGACACAATGCGGCATGTGTTTGATTTAGCTGTGTATGTATACACAGACTGTTTACATTGTGTGGGCTGCTGATAGCTCTCCTCTCCCCTCAGAGTGCTGGAGCAACACAAGCTGCTCAAGGAGCAGTGGGAGGAGAGGATCCAGGTTTGGCACGAGGAGCACGGATCGATGCTGAAGTAAGTCTATTATTAAGACGGTTTGTGGCGAACTTAAGTTTGTCACAGATATTAAAAAACAAAACAAAATAACAACAGGTTTTATAACAAAAAGTAATCAGTGATTTCATCCTGTAGTTGCAACTTGTGGCCACAGAGGCCGCTGTTGCGTGATTTAAAGCACAAACACCTCATAGTAATCTTTAGCCCCGCCCTCTTTTTCAAGCGCGCGTTTCCTTCTATGGTAGCTGAGAAATATCAACAAGATGTGTGACAAGAAAATGTCATAATCGTCCATTAGAAGAAAGCTCACGTCATTTCAATGCTGACATCAGCTAGCTTGCTAACTTGCTAACGGAAAACGAGTACAAGCTAACCTAGAGTTAATTAGCAAAACAAAACAGCGAGGGCGTCGACGGGGAAATTCTGAGAGTCTGACGTCAATATTAGATGAATCTACCACCAGAAATGCAAAAAAGGTGGAGCTGTATTTACCTGGTGTTGTCTCATGTCGCGACCTGTAGTTTCAAGATGGCGGCGTCCACTGAGCTCACCAGCTCTGTGTTTATATAAATGAAGTCAAACCCTACAAAGAGCCTTTTGATTTGTTGATGGAGGTGATTACTAATTAATGAGGTCATAGGGTGTCTTTAAATATATTTGATATTTAATTGGAAGTAAACCAAAGAGAGAGAAGATGAACTATTTTAATTGATATTTAAATCTAGTTTTCCTAAAAGATGGCACCATCGTTTTTTTTTTTCTCACCGAACAGGGAGGAGGCCATGATCGAGTACCTGAAGATCGCTCAGGACCTGGAGATGTACGGCGTCAACTACTTTGAGATCAAGAACAAGAAACAGACAGATCTGTGGCTGGGAGTCGACGCTCTGGGGCTCAACATCTACGCGAAGGAGGACAGGTGAGACAGGAAAACGAAGGCGTTCATTCACCGAAATCCTTCCTTATCAGCGCATGTAAGGCGCTCATCGACTGGATGACATAAGGTTGTAGGCGGGAGGGCAACACACGTGCAGTCAGACCTCAGTCACTGACCCCTGCAGCCTTCCCTTTCAGTCGGTCAGGTTTTAAATAGCACATTTGGCCGCGTGCTCGTTGTTTTTAATAGGTCGTCAGCCTGTTTCCCTTGAATCTACTACAACACGGACACGCGAGCTCTCGCCGGCCTGTTACTGCCGCCGCCACACGTGTCAACAGCTTGTTAAAACCTCTAAAACATGTCCTCCTCCTCTTCTCTTCTTCTTCTTCTTCTTCTCTCCATCCTCCAGGCTGTCTCCGAAGATCGGATTCCCCTGGAGCGAAATTAGAAACGTTTCTTTCAGCGACAAGAAATTTGTGATCAAGCCCATAGACAAGAAAGGCCCTGTGAGTATCCTGAGTGGTGACGCCATTTCCTTTACGTAAACTTCACCATAACAATCACACCATAGAGTCTAAAGTTGAAACTCTCATAATGTAACGAACATTACATAACTCTGCTGATATACTTCTCATGGGCGCTTGCTTCATCGTTTTACCACTACTTCCTGTTTTATGTTAAGTGCCGTGACTCACCTTGTTGTTGAAGGTGCAGAGCCAATAAACTTAACTTGTTGTATAATAATCTTTTTTTTTTTTTTCAAACACCCACAAAATTACTTGTGCCACAATTTTTCTCGCCTCTTTAATATAAAGGACTTCATATTCTACGCTCCGCGGCTGCGAGTCAACAAGGGCATCCTCCAGCTGTGCATGGGCAACCACGAGCTGTACATGCGCCGCCGCAAGAACGACACCATCGAGGTTCAGCAGATGAAGGCTCAGGCCAAAGAGGAGAGGCTGCAGAAGAAGCTGGAGAGGTCGGCGAATCTCTTTTGTTTGCCTCTGGGGGGGTGATTGATGAGACGTACGATCATTTTTGTTTGTTTCGTTTCGTTTTCAGGGAACGGCTGGAGAACGAGAAGAAGAGGAGGGCGGCCATCGAGAGAGAGAAGGAGCAGATGGAGAGAGAAAAGCAGGAGCTGATGATGAGGCTGCATCAGTACGAAGAGACGACCAAGAGGACAGAGAGAGGTGAGGCGGTGTCACGTCAGGCCGCAAACTTAGCCCCAATTTTTTCTTTTCTTTTTCTACCCCTTCTCTTACCCGTCATCCCTTGAAACAAAGCGTTGAGGTGAAAACGTTCCTCTACTTCACCGCTACACGTCATCAGAAGTCGTCGCTGGTCGCTACGTAAAAAGAAGACGCGACCTGTCTCCATGACGACCGAATGACAACAAACAAACAAAGATGGCGTCCACGGACTCGTTTACGCCCATCGAGTTGGCGACGGGTTAAAAACCGACAAGATGTTTGAATGGAAAACGACTATCGATCGCTAGCTAACGCTAACACTGACAAACGTTATTGATTAGTTAGCAATTAGTTAGCAGTCCGTTAGCTTAATAAGTTAAGTGACTCGATCGGTTTAGTGATTGAATCGCTAACTTTTTTGACAGCTGCATCCTTGTCCTGGTGCATGCTGGGAAATTTCTCATACCTCCTTCTTCGTTTGAAGTAGCGTTCGTCGTTTGGAGGTCGTGACCCCTCACCCTTCATCTAGAAGAGAATAGAGACAGATAGACCTTCTACTAGGGGATAAGGTTAGGGGTAGAAATGTGATTGGACCTTAAAGTGACATCGTTTTACTGCCCCCTGCTGTTTGTTTACCTTATATACACACACAGATTAAAAAAAAGTTATATTAATTGAGTCTTTTTCTTCTCATTTAATGGCTTATAGGATCATTGTTTGTGATTTAAAATATGAGCTGATAAGAAGTCACGCTCTTTTACCTCTTTAGACAGTATTGGTATGTAATTTTATCAAGCGCTGAACAAGTGTGTCTGCGTTTCGCCGACTTCGTCCTGCAGAGCTTCAGGAGCAGCTGGACCGGGGCATGAGGCTGGAGGAGGAGAGGAGGAGGGTGGAGCAGGAGGCGGCCCGGCTGGAGGCTGAGAGGATGGAGGCTATAATAGCCAAGGAAGAGCTGGCCAGGCAAGCTGAGGACCAGATAAAGAGCCAGGAGCAGCTGGTGAGCGTGCCGAATGCACTAAAAACGAAACGAAACACTCAAATATTCACGTGATAGAAAAACACTCGTTACACATGAAGCTCCCCGTGTTCAGGGTAAACACATATTAACTGCAGTTTGGATGATTTACCCGTATTTACTGGGATTACACTCACCATGAGAAAATCACGGAAAACTCCTTCTCAGAGTAAAACACAACATGTTTATGTTTTTACATTTAAGCTCAGGAATTAAAGGCACCATAGTGTTTTGTGCGTCCGTTCATAAAATATCAGCGTGTCCTCATAAGTGAGTTTTTAGCGAGGTAAACCGGTACCTTCTCTATTTGGACTGTGTTTTTTTTTCTGACGACACGGCTTGTGCCTCCTCTTCCTCCTCCTCCTCCTCCTCCTCCTCCTCCTCCTCCCTCAGGCTGCAGAACTGGCCGAGTACAGCGCCAAGATCACCGAGCTGGAGGAGGCCAAGAGAGCCAAGGAGGAAGAGGCTGACTCATGGCAGAACAAGGTGAGTTTCCAACATGCCGTCAAAGGATACACAGGGATTACCTGGAAAATATCCACATGTACCATTGGTCACATGTACAGTATAATCTCTTTGGCTTTATTTCCTCATTACCACATTATTTTAAATCCTCATATATATATATATATATATATAGTATATAAACAATGAATAATTTGTTTATTTTATGTTATTTTTTATTTGATACAAGTTGATTATGTTAATCAGATAAACGTCTCAGAAACTCATGTATCAAATATGATACAGTTGGCAATAAAGGGGTTAAAACTGCCGAGACTTGTACAGTTTCTAATATGAATGATTCACACGGCCCTTCAAGAGATATTTTACATTGGTTGAAGTAATATCGAGTTTGACCGTCTTTTGTTTTCACAACCAAATAGTTAACAATGAAAGTAAATGGGGCAGTCAGCCAAACAGATCTAAATTGTCATTTTTTAACCACTAATAAAGCTCAAAATATCACTTCACTTCACTAGTAGCTTGAATAGGGTCCCTACACATAAACTGAAGTACTGATAACTAGTTTCCAACATGCTGTTGAAGGATACACAGGGATTTTCCTAGATAATATCCTCATGTATCATTTGTCACATGTACAGTATGTGCTCTTTGGCTTTATTTCCCTATTAACACATTATTTAAAATCATCCTATTTAAACACTGAACAATTTGGTTTATAACAAACTAGAATGAGGTTGTGTACAATTCTAATATGCCCACAACTGGTAAAACGGCGCATAAATAAATCAAATAAACAACAAGAAAGAGTTGTTCTGTGGACCAAACTGTTCAGAAAACATTGTTCTGAGTAACGCTCAACAGAAGCTTTGTATTTACTTCGACACTTAATCATGCAGCTAATTAATTCATGAATACCAACCAACTCATGAGTAAAGGTTTGACAGCTGTCACATACAGATTGTTATAAAGGGATGGTCTGTTAAATTCTTATTTTAATTGTATTTTTTTTTTCAGAATACATGTATCCAAATGTGGTGTAGGAAAGATAGATTTTTAGAT